>BTPG01000007.1:115176136-115196136 GCA_036245525.1 Semisulcospira habei | reverse complement strand
TTTTATGACGTATACAAGTGCAAACAGTGCACGATTGTGCAATGTAAGCGAGTTAGGCAGTTAACATACTGTCCGCGCGCACACACACACACACACACACACACACACACACACACACACACACACACACACACACACACACACACACACACACACACACACATGCGTGTAATAAGATTAATATTCCCCTAATGATAATAGCCGCAGCTAAGCCTTATTACACCCTTAGCAGTGTGTTATATATTTATAAGCTTTGTACTTGCACGCCCAGTGCCAACTTGCACACGTTGATCGACCATTATAGCTCAGAACTACCGGTTTCAGCGAGACCGGAGATATTGATCTACCACGACAGCTCGAGAGATTAGCTATACGCCCTCAGTCGACCTTAAAGCACAAGCAAAGACTGTAATTACTTTTTTTTTTTGCTAAAGGGTAGTGCCTGATTAGCTTGGCGCCAAGCTAATCAGGCACCACCCTTTAGCTGTCACACTCCATCAGTTTCTAAAGGATTTAGCGTGGTGTGTATCTGACAAGGTTGTGAGCAGCCGATACTGGAGCTGAATTAGTTAAAACACGCAAATGAAGACGCACATGATGCACAGTTTATGAGCGGGATTGGGTTGGCGCGGTGGGTTGGGAGTAGTGCTAAGGGAGGGCTGTGGGAGTAGGGACATAGGGAAGCCTGGTAACACATGGACGGTAATTGGTTTCTAGGCGTAGTAGATTGTACGCCGGCGTTGAGTGACAGCAGGTGTTTCTACGAAAAAACAAAACAACAACAACAACAACAAAAAAAAAAAACCCCAACCAAACCATCAACAATACTAGAGTTAGTTATGAGATAGTGTTTGAAGCTAAGTATTACCTGATCAGGTAGGCCTACGTAGAAGGTCCGACTCGCGTCGGAGCTGATCATTGCCGTAGATGCAGTTCACAGACACTGGTTGTCTCCTTCGACTCGCTACCGCTAATCAGCTGTAGCGAATCGAGTGAGACAACTAGTGTGGGCGCACTTACTGATGGAGTCAGTCTTAATTGTATCCATCGCTGAAGGCTAGAAGGTCCAGATTCACAGAGCAGAACGCCGTTTTCAGGGACATTTTTTTGTTTCTTTACCCTTTGGCTGTCGATCGGTAGTTTGTCGACGTGATCCCTGCAGAAACGCGCGACCGGAAGGCGGACCCACGATTTCGAAGCCACGAGTTCAGGCTCCTGCAGGAATCACCTCGACAAAAACCGCTACCGACAGTCACGAAGGATAAATCACAAGTGATATCACCCAGAAGAAGGATCTTTGATCCGAAACGTCGTGTTCCGTGTATCTAATTTAAAGGGTTTTCAACCTCTATTTTCTGTTTTCAAATCGCAAGCGACTTTATAGCCTAATGATAATTATGAGCCTGATCAATCGTGGCGCCGAAATTGCGGGTCACCCTTCGGTCGAGCATCCGGCCGCCGTTTCTGAAGAGGCTAGTCGTGAAATTGCTGTGGCTCATGGAAAATCTGTGAAAGTCTGTGACGCTTGCCGATTACAAAAGACCTTCGGGCCGACGTCGGCCGCAGTTGGCCCGCGCACATTGTGCGCGGGCCAACCGCGGCCGTCGTCGGCCCGAGTACTTTCGCGCACTGGGTTGCCGATGGATCGCCGGATCCATCGTCAAGAAGCATAGATTTTCATGATCCTCTGCAGCTGCATGAGCTCACCAGAATCGATGCCTCATGCCTCGTGTTGACCTTGAAGGGAGGGAGTTGGAGGGGGGGGGGGGGGGGCGGGGGAATGGGGGAGAAGTTGGGCAAAGTCTAGAGAGGGGAAGAGAGACTAAGTTGGTGCCAAGATGACGTCAGCACTCTGTAACGCTAGACAGGCCCAATTATGCTTCCTCAATGAAAGCCTGAAGCTATTACTAATTTGCCTGTGAACACGTTTTTTTTTCTCCTATTTTTAAAGATGCTGTTCCGAGATTTTTTTTCAGGTTTTATAGTCTTTTGAAGCTTTGTTAATTATGCTTCATTAACAAATGTCTTAAGGTGTTTTCTAATTTGCCTGCGAACACAATGTCCATTTAAAGATACTATTTCTAAATTTCGTTAGGTTTCATGTTCATCTAAAGCTTAGTCAGCGATGCAATCAATCCAGATTGAGTTGCCACATTCCTTCTGCATCTGAAGATAAGTAGCGGCTAATGTCTCTGTTTGTCTATTTTGACAAAGGGTATTTACCCGAAATATTAATAAATTGTGTTGTACCGTTTTTTCTAAGCGTGTTTCTTTCTCCGTTGGGTACTTCTTAGTCAGCGATGCAAAGTGCCCCTCAGTAAAAAAAAAATAAAATAAAATAAAATAAAAAGAAATCCTTTTGGACCGCCGTAATCATATCGGAAAACGGGAGTTCTCTTAAGGCCCCGCCACACTTGCCGGTTATGCCCCGATTTTGAAGCCGATTCCGATCCGATTGCGATCGGATGACGTCATATATCCGATCCGATCGCAATCGGCTGGGAATCGGGTGTTTAGAAACCGCTCTATTTTTCCGATCCGAATCAGCCCCGATTGTAAACTTCAACCAATCAGAGCGCGTCTCGCAAAGCACGTCGTTTCAGTTTGCAAATGGCGGAAGATCAGTCAACCACCTTCGTTGCCGATGTTTCGCCCGCCTCATTCTTCCCGAATATGATATGAAACTGCTGATAATGCAAGCACATCATCACCACTGTCCAAACTAGCAGCTATTTCGCTGAACAGGTACGACCTTGATCTTCGATTCAAACCGGTCGGCTAAATAAAGTCGGGGAATGTGTGGCAGTGCACACGTTTTTGCAGTCCGGTCCGATCACACTCCGATTCGAAACTGCTCAAGAATCGGCCTCAAAATCGGGCTTGTGTGGCGGGGCCTTTAACCCTTTCGCTGTCGGCAGCACGATGTGGGGACCATTCCAGCAGAATTTTCAAAAGTTCATGAAAGGTTTCGTTTACACGGTACTGTAACGGTTCCACACGCCGGCAGTATGAGCATCGTCTGTTGTGAACAGTTTCAGAAGTGTCAGGGTGTCGATCTAAATTCTAGGGCTAGCACCTTTAATTGGAAGGGTGTAAGAGGAAAGTCTAGACTCGATTTTTGCCAAGTGTTTTTGTTTTAAACCCTTTCACTGCCGGGAAAAATGCGAACACCACCCAACTGCAAGAGACAAAGAACCTCATGAGCCCCCGCATATGCCTCTTTGCCTCTTGCTGACTCTATTTATGACCATGTTCCTTCGATAGAGGGGATTATTCAGTGTCGAATTTGTCCCGCTTCCAAAGACCTAATGTTGCGGCCACTGGCAGTGAAAGGATATATAAGTCAGCCCATTAGCCAAGAGAGAGGACAAAAAGCGTGTCTCACACACAAAAAAGCAGCTGATTCACGAAATGAATTTCACAGACAGCGCACTTCTGACGGTGTAGGTTAGTCCGGAGACAAAAAGGTCAAAAAGTAGTCGAACAATGACAAAAATAAAATCAGAATGGAAAAATAAACTAAAATACATAAGTTGTACGTCTTTTGTATCTTTGACACAGACACAGTGTAACTTCGACACATTTCTTCAAAAGTACTATCCACAGAAGGCAAAAGACAGCAAGTCCATTGTTTTATGAAAAGCGAGATTTCTATTGTATTACCACAAAGACCCAGCTTTTCCTAAAAATGAACTTGCTGTCTTAATTTATCTTCTACGATTAGCAAACTACAGTCGACTTTGCTTGTGCACGCTCGGGTATAACAAACGTCGGATATAAAAATATTGGTTCCAAAGATCCCGAAAACGCATACGTAGTCAAAGTATATTACTTCGCTTATAACACACTTCGGATATTATACAAAATTGAGCCCCACCCCCTTTTTTTTTTTTTTTTTTTTTTTTTTACTATATCCAAAGTTTTACTGTATCTTGAATCTGTGGTGTTTATTTCACACGCGGCCTTACAAGACCAACCACACAACTTGAGTTCATTGTACAATTACTCCCGGTTATTCCCCCCCCCCCCCCCCCCCCACCCCCGACCGACACACCTGGAAATGGCCGCAGAACCAAACGGTGCCAACAAGAGGCACAGACCCTCTTGAGCCCCCGCAGTTGCGGGGGCTCATGAGGATCTGTGCCTCTTGCAGAAATGCTGTCGTTTAGTGCAGAAGCAGGCCGCGCACCTGTACCGCATGGGGCGGTTGTTGAAAGACAGCACAGAACTCATCCAAATAGCTCCTGGCTCCGACTGGCCTTGAAGCAAGATTAGGTGGATGGTTCTCCCAAATAAACAGCCAAGACGAAAAATAAATTCTTGCCCGCAATAGCAGTCCGTGTTTATGCGTGTCAGTGTGAATTTCTTCTATGATATGCATGTTCAGTTAGGGCTATTGGCTTTGACAGACGTGACAGTCTGTTTTCGTTGTGTGTGTGTGTGTGTGTGTGTGTGTGTGTGTGTGTGTGTGTGTGTGTGTGTGTGTGTGTGTGTGTGAGTGTGTGTGTGTGTGTGTGTGTGTGTGTGTGGACTGTGTTCGCGCACGCAAGTGCGCGTTTGTGCGCGTTTTCACGTCAGCTGTCGTGAGCTCTCAATCTTATTCAAAAGCTCTAAACGGGGTTTCTCTTCTTTTGAAATATTCCAAGCGCACCCAAAATACATCGGATTTGTCTGGTGGCTCACTTCATGCCAACTGTTTGTGTTCATGAATCGTTCGAATAAACCATTCTTGTGCCACAAACTTGGCAATCGGCAACTATGTGCTGTACTCAGTGGCCGCGCGGATCCACTCAGTACTTACAAGTCGCAGATGGTTTGACCATGACAGGCGCCATGTTTATCAGGCACCACCCTTCATTTAGCATGTCAAGCCAACCCGCATTTAGTAAAGGATCGAGTTAGCCCACAAACATATTTTCTGTTCTAGTGTAGGAATTTGTCACGCAACGAACACAAAATTACACGTTATTAGCAGGTCTTGATTAGCAAGTCGGTCCACGTTCAGATTAGATCGTGCTCAATTTTACACCATAATTTAGGAGTGTAAGAGGGATAGGGGTGCGTACGGAGGTTGTCACGTTGTAATGATGACTTCGTTAGAGTCACGACATTAGATGTGAATTGTCACAATTGACACATTTTCAACCATCCACGAAAATGAAAAGAAAACATGGCGGCACTGAAACACGTGTCATGATTTTGACTGAAATTCCCCTGCGCACCACCCTCCCAAAACCACTTAATGGTGTGTGCTAGAAGTTCCTTCGATCTATAACGGAATTGCCGAGAACTGTAGGCATGGCCTTTTCTGTGACGGTCTAATGATCACTTTGACGACAGACTCAAGAACGGATCCCAATCTTGACGCCAGTAGAGCTTCCTTCCCGAGTAACAGAAACATTGGACGAGTTCAAGTTTGAAAAGATTTGTTCAAGTTTCCTCTTCAGGGGTCGAGTTAAATTCGACCTCTGAAGAGGAAATTTTTGCATAATTCAAACTGATAAGTTATGTTCATAGTTTTCTCATTAGGGGTCGAGCTGAATTCGACCAGTAGACATAAAAACTATCTTACTTTCTTCAAACTGCAACTAAATATAAATAAAAATGCAGATATGTGTTAAACCCGACCCCATGTTTAATGGTATTTGTGGCAATGCGGGTGTTATCTACAATAAATGCAACTATAAATGTCATTTCTCCATGAGTGATTCACGTGAGCGTGCTTGTTGGGTTCAGTTCGCGGCTATATTCTGCGCATTGAGTTATATTATAAATATGAGAAATGCGCCATATAAATACCATGTAATAATAATAAAAAGTGTTTTTCGCTTATAATGATTGCTATTATAGCAGAATTTCTTTATTAAACTGAGGAATTTAACTCATTCGAGACGTGCCGCCTCCGAATACGCGGCTTATGCCGCGTATCCGGAGGCGGCACGTCTCGAATGAGTTAATCATTTTGCTGTCAGCGATTTGTGTCGCCATGATTCATGCAGGAAGCATTAGGAAAAAAAAAAACCCGCTGTCGACAGCCTAAGGGCTACAGTTATTTTTCAGTTTCATTCGTCTTTATTAGAAATAGTCATCTAATAAAAAAAAAAAAAAAAAAAAAAAAAAAATTGTCACTTCAATTTCCGTTGTCCATTCATTTCGGCTTCGGGAGGGAACTTGTTTAGGTCCTGAACCCGTCCTCAGCAGCTCCACTGCTTGTTTTTATGCCACCCAAATGCTGCCCCGGATCGAATACGTAAACGTGTGTAATTGATCTCAGAGATTCGGTTAACTGGTGGGGAAGGGCTTTTTCAAGCTTGATCGTGCCTATGCTGAAATGGCTTCCCCTCTGGACACTGAAAACTGAAGAATAAATCTTCCATTTCCCTCCTTCTTATGTGGCGCAGGAACGGATTGACCCTGCCTTCGTTTGGGAGGGAAGGGTCCACTTCTTTTTGAAAACAAACAACAAAAACCTAAACAACACCACAGCGCAGTAAAAGTATTGCCTCAAGGGTTTTGTATGAAAATGAAACTAAGCAGAGAGGTTGTAAAACCCTTTTAGTACCTTAACTCATTCGACTTAACTTATGCCGCGTATCCGGAGGCGGCACGTCTCGAATGAGTTAAAATGTCCTTCCTCTAGTGACATGGAAACAGTGTTTCACAACGTTTCGGATCTGAAATCCTTTTTCGGTGATATAAAAGTAATGTTTCACAACGTTTCAGATCTGCCTCTGATAATATAGAAACTATGTTTTACAACGTTTCGGATGTGAGATCCTTCCTCTGGTGATATGGAAACTATGCTTCACAACGCTTCGGATGTGAGATCCTTCCTCTAATGACATGGAAACAATGTTTCACAGCGTTTCGGACCTGAAATCCTTTTTTTGGTGATATGGAAGTAATGTTTCACAACGTTTCTGATCAGAGTTCCTGCCTCTGGTGATATGGAAACCATGTTTCACAACGTTTCGGATGTAATATCCTTCCTCTGGTGATGTGGAAACAATGTTTAACAACGTTCCGGATGTGAGATCCTTCCTCTGGTGATATGTAAACAACGTTTCACAACGTTTCTGATCTGAGATCCTTCCTTTGGTGATATGGGAACAATGTTTTCATATCACCAGAGGAAGGATCTCAGATCAGAAACGTTGTGTCTTTGTTATTCTTGTACTAAAAGTGTTTGCCACCTCTCTTCTTGCTTTCCTTCACCCTGTGCGTGTTGGTAGCAGTTCTTGTGCTGAATCCGTCCTCAGCTGCTCCACTGCTTGTTTTTATGCCTCCCAAATGCTGCAGGGCCCTGTAAGGAATCATCGCGACAAAAACCGCTACCGACACGCAAAGGGTGAACAAAAACAACAGTTTGATCTTGACCAGTAATTGGTTGTTTGGTGTGACCGTGTTGGGCCCTTTCCCTATAACTAAGATTAGAGCTGATCGTCCTAAGTTCATGGCTCCGCTGTCCCCGTGATTTGATTTTTGAATCATTTCGCCCTACGTACTCCAAAAGTCGTCCTACGCCATTGACTTTAAGAAATGTTCTGCTTCCCGTCCACTTTTCCTTTGACAAACACTGACTGTTTTTTTTCTTCTTCATTTTGTTTAAATTCCTGTGTTTCCTTCCATTTTTCATTTTACGCCTCGCGATATGCAGGAGGCGTACAGCTCGGGAGTAATGCTTGACGAAATCTGATAAAGAGTTGACCACGGCAGCTCAAGAGTAGTGCTTGATTTGCTTGGCTCCTGCGCAAAGCGAATCAGGCACGACTCTCCAGATGTCTTGGTGGACCCATCCTCGAGGACTTTGCACGCGGCGCTGAGCAGATTATTTTTAAGAGTTAAAAAGTCCTATGCAAAGTAATAATAATAATAATAAAGGAAACTTGTACAGCGCCTAATCACCAAGCTGCTCTAGGCGCTTTACAATCACAGTAATGAAACACAAAGCAAAATACAAAAACAAGCACATACAACAACAAAATACATTGATTTACAAGGAGCAGAAACTCTCACACACACACACACACACACACACACACACACACACACACACACACACACACACACACACACACACACACACACACACACACACACACACACACACACCCTCCCACACACACACACACACACACACCCACCCACCCCACCCCCCCCCCCCCCCCCCCCCCCCCCCCCCCGTGGGCGAGGCAAGCATGTCGACGTTGAAGTTTGCCGTCCTCGTATCTGACATACACTGACGAGTAAAGGAAATGCGGCATCATAGGAATCATCGGAAACACTTCAGTGTTTCCGATGATGCTGGTGATGCCGCATTTCTTTTGCTCGTCAGTATAAATATGTATGTCAGATAAGAAGCTGGACAGTGACACCGATGGGCCCTGGAAGGGAAATATTCTAAATCAAACATTCAGCTGGAAATCTAGGCTGATAGCATTGAACTCTCGAGCTATCTCCCATCTTTTATTACTCGTACGTGGCTCTCAGCATACGATTAACTCATTCAGCTCGACGGCCGTATTTCCGAAATTTTTGAGGCGTCAGCTAATGACTATGCACCAGATGCAAGAGATAGATGGACCATGATAATTCAAGGGCAGTACCAGATTAGCTTGGCGCCGATAGGCGCCAAGCTAATCTGGCACTACCCTTGAATTAGCATGGTCAACCCATCTCCTGCTGTAGTGCGTCAGGGCTGAATGGGTTATAGAGGCAAGTGCTGTGGCTCTGGATGGGAAATGGTTCCAAATCAAACATTCGATCGCAAATCCAGACTGATGGCATTGAAGAACTTGGTCTGTGGCGAACAGGATCGTCTTTTTGCAGTTCCAGTTGTATTTTCTCCAAATGCGCCCCCCAACAGAGAAAACTACTCACTCTCGCACAAAGAGTGGGGACAGATTTGCGAATTCTGCTGAGGCGTGTGAAAGAAAGAATGAATGCGATCTGAGGGTTATTTCTAAAAGGGACATGGTCAGATAAGAAGCTGGACAGTAGACATCTTTTCTACGTCAGTGTTATCGATCTGAGACAGTCGCGTTGGCATGTAGAGAATTTAAAGCTTTATCAAATTGAAAGTGGTGAAAAAGTGTGCTACAGAAAAGAGCATACATTTTAACGGTGAATTGGTTTAAAAGTTGGTCAGGCATTATTAGGTCAGGCATTCTGGTTTAAGAAAAAAAAAAAAAGTCAACATGAAATTGTGTCTGTCTGTCTTTCAAGAACCCTGGCACTGACGAGATACAGGAGATATGAAATGAAATTTTTTTTGGTTATCGTTACGACTGCAAAATTTACATTTTTCATACCACGGGGAAATCAAGCAGAAATAAATATCACAACAATATTTCAGTCGTTAGAGGCGTTGTTGGCAGGGAGAAGTAACAAACTGGGGGAAAAAAACAGTTTAACTTGCGAAATTTGCAAGATCTTTGAGAACGAATTAAGTTCTCCACGTGTCTGCTGATCTGAGCTTTTGGACCTTACGGCTAAGAACCATAAGATACCAAGGCACAGACCAGCACTGCACCTACAACCGCCGTGACTGGAATGTCTAACGACCAGTTCTTTCAGCGTGTCTGCTACGTGCCGATAGATGAAACCAGGACACAAGGTCCTGGCAGATTTGAAACCGCCAGCTCAGCAAACTTGTCACCCACCCAGCCCACCACTGACCAACAAGTCGAACACCCTTTGGCTGTCGGTAGCCCTTTGAATCATCGCGACAAAAAAGCGCTGCCGACAGCCAGAGCGTTGACTTCAGCACCGTCGGAGGACAAGGAACAAGATCCTAATTAATGCGAGAGGCGGGAAGTCTTATGAGCTTCCGCCCTGCTGGCATTATTCATATCCGTGTGTGTCGGCAGACAGGATCATCAGCGGTAATGAAGTGAGCGAAAGTTGCAGAGACAACATTTCAAGCGGACGGGAGTGAAGAGGTTAAACCTCTGTGAGTGAACGCCTTCACTGCCGAGAAACAGTTAACGTCAGCCCACAGTAAGAGGTATAGATCCTCATGAGCCCCCGCGACAGCGGGGGCTCATGAGGATCTATGCCTCTCGCTGAAACCACTTTGTATCCATGTTTTTTTTTTTTTTGAGATGTGGAGAAATTAAGGCAGCAGGCATTGGCAGACTTAAAAGGACACGAGAGATGATCCTATAGTGAACCAGACAAATATTGGGACGAAATCGAAAAGAACTCTGGGAAGACTTTTTATGGATGGGGTGGAGCGCGTATGGGTCTTTCCGAGCGCGGAGATCCCAATCTTGGTCGAACTGAGCTCAGCAGGACTCCTTGGACAGCTCGGGATCTTTGGCGTTGACGGTTTCAGAAGCAACGAATCTGCGTCCACTGGCAGCGAAGGGGGTTAATATTTCCACTTCCGGACGGAAGAGACGCAACGTGGATGAATTCGAGCAAACCCTGCCCAGTAAGGGGCAGTTTTTTTTGTGTGCGCACTTTTGATTTGCATGGTCTCACAACACTCCATACCCACGCTTCTTGCAAACAGTCGGGGGCTGACAGTGCTGAGGACTGGTCGATTGAGGGGCGGAATTGTAAGTAAATTGAGCCGATACACAGGAACCAGCAAGAGGCATAGATTCTCACGAGCCGCTGCGAATGCAGCGGCTCGTGCGAATCTGTGCCTCTTGCAGAGGGAAGCGGTTGGCAGTGGGTCTGATCTACATGGACAGTTCGACCCACAGTGGCGCCCCCCCTAGCGTCATTCCTTGAAGGGCCAACAACTTCAGATTGATCAAGAGCCTGGCTCGGATTCAGATTCCACCATCTGGAGTCAGCTATGAAAAGATGATGGGTCGCAGGAACGGGCTGATCCGTTTTGCTTTCTTACGATATTCGAATGGTTTAACATTTCTGGAGCAGAAATGGGTTGAAATGGTATGTCCGTTTTTACTTCCATATCCAAACATTTCATCATTTCAATAGGATAAAGTGACATAGTTCCAATAATAGTTCCAATTACAAACAGCTCAACATTTGAAGCAGAAATGGATCGAAATGGTTATATCAGCGTTAACCCAGTATTCAGATACTTCAATACATCATAAGCAGATATTAGTTTTAATGATTTTATTCTGTGTCTCCGTCATGTACCGACGGTTTATATCAATATGTTCAATCTCAAGATCAGAGTTGGGATTAAGTAGTCTTATATCTCATTCTTTCCGTAGCCAGGTGTCTCAGATTTAACCCATTTAGCCCCGATGCCCTACAGCAGGCGAGGGATCGACCATGATAATTCAAGGGTAGTGCCAGATTAGCTTGGCGCCTTCAGGTACTACCCTTGAATTATCATGGTCAGCCCATCTCCTGTAGCTGGTACACAGTCCATAAGTAAAGCTTTAAAAATTCGAGAAATGTAGCCCTGGGGTTAAATGGGTTAAGGAGATCAGATGGAAGGAAATAAATGCAGCCGTTTTCTCATCCGTGGTCAAGCGGTTTACATTTTATGATCGTCTGGTAGACAGACAGATCAACCATGCTGACACCAGTGGTAACCAAATCATGATGAACGACAGCCTATATTTGGCACTCAGAACCCCCCCCCCCTCCCTCCAAATTAAAAAAAAACAACAAAAAAAAAAAACCAACAAAAAAACAACAACAACAAACAAACAAAATAACAAAATAAATAAAAAAAAAATAATAAAAAAACAGAAACAAACAAACAAACAAACAAACAAACAAACAAAACAACACAAAAAACCCCAATAAAAGCAAACAAACAAAACAAAAACCAATCACTTGCTATTTACTGCCCTGTGAAGGCAAAAGACGGTAAATCCATTTTGGAAAAGCTGGATTTTCATTCTTATACATCATCTTTTCATAGCTGAATTGTAATACAATGAAAACCTCGCTTTGCACAGAAGTGGACTTGCTGTCTATTGCCTATTCAGTCTTGACACATTACAATACGATTTTGGTCGACCATAATAGTTCACGGGTAGTGTTATTCTCCCGCCACCCTTGAACTAGCAATTGCCGATTTGTCCATCTTTGACCCGGCCTCTGGTTGTCGGTAACGCTTTTTGTCGCGACGATTCCAACAGGAATCATCGCGTCAAACAAACGCTGCCAACAGCCATAGGGTCAGAGAACAACTCCCAACTTAACGAATCTCCACAACAGGTCTCCGTGTGTAGTTTCGACAGGTGCCTCTTCGTGGCAGTTTGGCTGTTAAAACAAAGCAAGCTGCTGCCACGTAATGGATATATTGCAGGGCGCAATTTGTAGTTGTTAGTTCCATAGTTTACAGCTCAGTGACCATGATTGTTTTTGTTTTGTTTTTGTAACGGCTGTTATAATATCCCATTTATCCCCGGGACCCTGTAGCAGGAGATGGATTGATCATGATAATTCAAGGGTAGTGCCAGATGAGCTTGGCGCCTGAAGGCGCCAAGCTCATCTGGCACTACCCTTGAATTATCATGATCAATCCATCTCTTAAAACTGGTACGTAGTCGTTAGACAACGCCTCTAAACGTTTGGAAATTCCGCCGTGGGGTTAAGAGAGATTTGATGGTAGCGGGAGGGGGATGGGTTGGGTGGGGTGGGGTATGGAGTTGAGGGTGGGGGGGGGGGGGGTGGCTGCTTCGCTTTGGAGATGCATGCATGCCTATGTGATAAAGTAACTTTATGAACATCCATGAAAACTTCAGTAAATACTGAAACCACTGTTTCATTCGGGAATTTAAAGAAATCCACATCAACTCTAAAGATTTCATAAAAATCCCGATTTTTGGGGGGTCATTTTTATTTAATCTATAATAATCATTTTTTTGCTTGAGAGAGAGAGAGAGAGAGAGAGAGAGAGAGAGAGAGAGAGAGAGAGAGAGAGAGAGAGAGAGAGAGAGAGAGAGAGAGAGAGAGAGAGAATTAATCAGTAGATGTTAATTTTTTGCTATTTTTGCCACAGAGAGAGAGAATCAATGAAAACATCGCTAGTTAGGGTTGATGTAGGGTGAATGTAAACATCTAAAATCAATTAAATCAAGTGATTTATCTTGTCCTGAGACACTTAACCCTATGAAATGCAATAAAGTGGCACATGTGGTCTAAACTTCCCTCGTTGCAAGACTCTCTATCTCTGCCTCCAATACCACCTCCCCCGCTCCCCCACTCTCTTATGTCTGTGTTTTATCGTTTTCGTATCACCTGTCTTGGACTGCCAGTGCTAAACCTTTCGTACATTTGCTATCAGAATCCCTATCACACGTGTTTAGTACCTACCAAGTGTACTTAAACTTGGCACTAGATGCGTAACTGTCTTCAGCAAGCGGTACAGATCCTCACGAGCCCCTGCAGTTATCTCTTGCTGACAAGCATTTGCGTCCTGAACATCTGCTCTCTTTGGGAGAAAGAAACCATGAGAGTTCTAGTGTTGGACATTTCCCTTCTAGCACCTGAAGTCTTTTCCATGCGGCATTGGTTCTTACCGCGGGGACAAAGTTGTTTTTTTATTTTCGTATTTTGGGTTGGCTTATCGTAACAGAGCTACCGAAAGAAAGAGAGAGTGCTTGTAGGTGTGAAACAGGGCATAGCTGGTCAGGTTCGTCTGTTTTCACGGTCTTGTCTGTGTATTGGTCGGACATTAGATCCGGCTGCGGCTGACATTGTCCAATGTGTGTGTGTTGTCCTATGAGAGCTATACTGCGAGTTAGCCTAACCATTTTACGTAAAGGGTGCTTCCAGAATAGCTTGGCGCCTCTGGGCGTCAGGCTATTGTGACACTACCCTTCAACTATCATAGTCAAATTTATTCATGCAGTAGTGTATCAGGGTGGATAGGGTTTAACTAAACATAACACACCAGACCACACAGCGGAACGAAACCAGCACACTTTTCTTTTCATGAATTCCGGAGTGTTTTTGCAAGCACATGAAATACATTCGAACTAACAGGACCCACCAAAAGTGTTAACCCATTTAACCCCGACGCACTACAGCAGGAGATGGATCGACCATGATGATTCAAGGGTAGTGCCAGATTAGCTTGGCGCCCTGAGGGCGTCAAGCTAATCTGACACTACCCTTGAATTATCATGATCGATGCATCTTCTGCAACTGGTACATAATCGTTAGGTGACGCGGCCTCCAGACTTTGGAAAATACAGCCGTGGGGTTAAGTGGGTTCAGTCACAATGTGCCATTTCAAATATCTGCCACGCCAGAAAGCAGTAACGTTGACTTACCTTCCACAAGAAGGAAACGGTCGCAAGCTGTTCGTGAATAACGATGCCCTGTGGAGGCAAAGGAGAGTAAGTCCGTTCTTGTGAAGAGCAAGATTTTCATTGTAGTTGAATGAAAATCTTGCTTTTCACCAAAATGGACTTGCTGTCTTTTGCCGGCCTTTAACGGGGCAGGTTTGAGTATTACACTGCATCTTTCTTCGCTTCAAAATAACGTTCAGTCATTCACACGTCATAGTCGCAGTGACATTCGCAACACTTGGGGGCTTCTAGACAGACTGAGTCCCAGCTGTGAGAGATGGACCAGCCATGATAGCTCGAGGGTTGTGTCATGTCAGAGTATGGTATTGGAACGGAAGACATAGAACTATCCACACACTTTTCAGAACTGCTCCCTTGTGGATGCGCCATTCCCGGGGAAGACAGCACGAATGCCCCTCGAGCGACAATAAGGTTGTGGGAGAAAATGGAAAATTTAGCAGCTTACCGGCGGCTGTTGCCTCAGACACTGATGCGTATCAATAGATCAGTCACGCAACGTGACGCTCCAGAAATGTCTTTTGAACATTCCGGTGGAAATGAGAATGAACGTCACTTGAGGAATTTGTCGGCGAGTTCAAAGCCGCCCCGAATTTACACTACCACCAGATGTTGTCGACAAAAGCGCGATTAAAATCCACCAGAAAATAACACCATATGCAGCCGCGTTGTCTTCTTTGCAGTGGCGGTCGTTGTAGATTTACGCGGAGTTAGACAGTTCATAAAACTTATTGTTCCTTTATAGATAGAAGCCAGCGTAAAGAAAGTCATAGCTTGTTAAACCCTTTGGCTGTCGGTAGCGCTTTTTGTCGCGATGATTCCGACAGGAATCATCGCGACAAAAAGCGCTACCGACCGCCAAAGGGTTAAGATATAACTCAGAGTCGCACCTGCACCTATACTACACAACGACTGGCACATGTATCTCACTGACAATGCCGGAGGAAACATACGTGCGTGTGTGTTTGCATGTGTGTGTGTGTGTGTGTGTGTGTGTGTGTGTGTGTGTGTGTGTGTGTGTGTGTGTGTGTGGTTCTGTGATTCTGGACTTTTCAGCAGTAGAGCAGTAAAGTTCAAGGTCACAGACCAGCAACCTTACATGTATTGTGTGTGCTTTGCGTCTCAGCGGTTGGCAGAGGGCGGCGGCATCTTCATAGCTTACCAGTCACTACCAGCTGTTGAGAGGTCCGTCTGTTGTGTACGTTCAATATGCATTATCGATCCATGTCTGCTCTCCTCCCACTCCTCCCTCCCTCCCCTCTCTCTCTCTCTCTCTCTCCCCCCCCACCCCCCGCACATTACAAGCGGCATTATTTATTTATAAAACCCTTTGGCTATCGGTAGCGGTTTTTGTTGCGATGATTCCTGTGGGAATCATCGCGACAAGGGACTTCGCTTATAACAAAGTCAGATATAACAAAAGTCGGATAAAACAACACTTTTCTCAGAGGTCCCGACAGCACACGCTGTGTATAAATTTTTTCGCTTATAACAAACCTCGGTATAATAACAAGACAAATTGGTTCACACGTTTACTGTACTTCGCTCACAACAAACTTCTGATATATCTTTGAGAATATTGAGGTCCCCAGGCGATTTGCGATATCCGAAGGTCTACTGTAGTTAGCTAGTTAGTTAGTTTTGGTGTATGTGTACCTATCAGCCCGCCTCTGCATTGAAAGAACAACCGAAAGACCGATACTCCAAACATTTCTACCGGAAATTTAGTAAACCAAACACAGGTTTGGCGTGCCATTTTCTATTTTCGACTGGAATGCAATGAATACGTGTATGTGGGCAGACCGGCGGACTTCTCCGAGAATCTGCTTCACAGTCTTCGGTCATTTCAGAAACCACGAAGGGAAAATGTAACTGAAAATGCAACTGAATCGGAACATGATGCCTCGTACAGCGGATCCATAGCCTCTGGTCCACGGTTATCCGCTTTTGACATTAGGCATAGTGTTGCCAAAATCCTGACGATTGTCGAGTCAAACGATAATCATTTTCTGTCTCAGAAAATTTCACACTGCTGACATTTTAGAGTACACAACTTGTACGTAGCGCGAACGTGCATAACGTGCGGCCGAGTTGATGGCTCCGCGATGATAATTATGCTAACGAGCAAAAAAAAAAAAAAAAAAAAAAAAAAAGGAAAAAAAAAAAAGCGCAATGTCACTTGAGTCATCGGAAACACTTAAATGTTTCCGATGACTCGTATGATGTTGCATTTGTTTTGCTCGTCAGTATATATTTAGGCTAACCAGTATTCAGACGTTTGCTCCTATACACCAAAGAGTATAATATACTGTCTTTCTGTACACTCGTGGTCGTCATAAAGTTTTGCACCAGTCGTGTTGTAGACGGATATGAATACATGCTCCAACACAAACAAGCAAAATAATGATCTAGTCCTGTTGTTCAATGCGAAGCTCAAACAAGAGTCAGCTGTGCGTGATCCTTTCGTAAATTTCTTATTGCTGGGCAAGAAATAAATACCGTGACAGCGCAAGGGTAGTGCCCGATTAGCGTATGCGCCAAGCTAATCGGGCACTACCCTTGCGCTATCATCGAGCAGTGATAGGTAGGTATGCTACTTCTCCTGCTTAGAATGCATGGGCATGTCCTAGACACGCAGCCTGACATATTAAAATTGATCCGACGATATTGAAGGCGTGAGAGCCATATACGCAATATATATGCCATGCATTGCGAACACAGAACATTTTGTAGTAGCTAGTGTGTGGTGGACAGAGAAATCTTTGTATTTGCCGTTGACGCCTAGGATATTAAATTTCTCACGCTCCAAGCATGCAAATTGTTAACTGGAAAACCTTATTACATATATACGGTAAACTTTGGGTATAACAAATCGCCAGGGGACCCATTTTTTTTGTTGTTGTCTGATTGTCATGTCAGAAGTTAGTGCGGTTTGTTATAAGCGAAGTAATTGACAAAGAACGAGTGCTGCCGAGACCTCTGAAAAGGGTGATGCTATATATCCTAGCTTTTTAAATTTTTTTTTTATCTCCGACCTTGTTATAACTCATTGTACCCCATCACCGAAATCCTTACATTTTGCCGTCGTCCTCTGAAGACTGCGTTGCAGTGCAGGACACAGATCGACCATGATAGTTCAAGGGTGATGCCAGAATAGCTTGGCGCCCATAGGCGCCAAGCTATTCTGGCCTCACCCTTGAACTATCATGGTCGATCTTTATTTTGCTGTGGTGTGTCTGGGGTAGAATGAGATAAGCGAAGTAGACGGTATGTCAATTTGATAATACTGATACTATTACTGGTAATCTGTTTACTTGTTCTCAGGAGTAAAAAGATTTCATAACGCATATGAGAGAGAGAGAGAGAGAGAGAGAGAGAGAGAGAGAGAGAGAGAGAGAGAGAGAGAGAGAGAGAGAGAGAGAGAGAGAGTAAAAATAATATGACAGGAACTTTTTCGCGATGACTGAAGAACTAGAATGTTTCGTCACCGGAATAGTCATTTGCGTCTGAACTGGGTCAGTGAGCCGAAGAAGAGAGAAAGTAACAAAGAAACAAACGAACGAACACCCAACAAAAATTCAACCTCCCTCCCTCTCCTAAAAAAAAAAAAAAAAAAAAAAATAGTCGTCATTCCACCGTCAGTCAGCTCGCTAAAACTCGTTCGTACCCCTTCCCTGCCAGTGGTCGCGTAGATTGTGTTCAGAAATTTTTGTTAACGCCAAAGAATCAAGATTCCCAGCTGTCCAAAGAATATGGAACACAAAGTGACGTCAAAAAGAGGCATAGATCTTCATGAGCCCCCGCATTTGCGGGGGCTCTTGTAGATCTATGCCTCTTGCAGTTGGATCGTGATCACCATATCTCGGCAATGCAGGGATAAACACACTGAATCCAAAAGAAAAAAAGTACCGTCTTTAGAAGTCTCTGAAGACTACAACATAGGGGACATATCGGCCATGATAGTTCAATTGAGTGCCGGAATAGCTCGACGTCTGCAGGCGGCGAAGCTGTTCTCGCACTATCCTTGAACTTCCATGGTTGTTCAGCTGTCTAGACGCTAGGCTATTCTGGCAGTACCCTTCAACTATCACGGTCGTTCCCCGCGTCTGGCTTTAGCGCATCAGTGCTCAATAAATTAAAAATCCGTATACCCTCACCTTGCGAGAAAAACTTGTCATCTAGAAACGCGTCCACTGAAGCACATGCACTCTCCAACCATCCCGAAAAACACCGCTGCTGCCACTAAAACCATCGCTAGCCTGGCTGTCGCCGGCGCTTCTAGCTTTTCCTCCCAACTCTTCTCCTCCTGTCCCCCTGTCTAGTCAGAGCCTGCCGTCTGCAAGAGGCGCAGATCCTCATGACCCCTTCATGCAGGGGGTCATGAGAATCTACGCCTCTGGCGGTGAAGACTCTTGAAACTGAACATCTAGGCCTCCTGGCCGCCCTCTACATGTCCCTCCGTCTGCGAGAGGCGTAGATTCTCATGAACCCATGCCTAGGAACGTGTGAGAATTTACGCCTGTTAGAGAAGTGCTGTTTATGTTTAAAAATATGCGCCACTTGCAGTTTTATGGCAGAGGCTGGGTCAGGGTGTATTGATACTTTGCCTTTCTTCTTCTTCATAGTCAATCTGTTTGTCTTTCTGTATGGGCTCATGAGAATCTCTCGGATGGAAGGATCTAGGATAGGAATTCCCGATACCTTTTGGATAATGTGTTCCTCGCGCTCGCTAGAATCAGAGACCATTTACTTGCATCTGTGCTTCTTAGGAATTTTTCGATGTTAAAGCCAAGCCTGATCTCTCTCTCTCTCTCTCTCTCTCTCTCTCTCTCTCTCTCTCTGTGTTTGTGTGCACGTGTGAAGCAGTCCTTGCCTACTTGGCACACACACAAAACCACAAGAAGAGAGAGGAATTCTTGGGAAGAAAGAGAGAGAAACTGAGAGAGGAAAAAAAAAGAGACAAGTGGAACGCTCAATCCCCCTAAGATGAGGAACAGATATGTAGCGTAAATCTTGTTTTTAAGAGGCATTGATTTTCATGAGCCCCTGCGGCTGGGGCTCATGAGAATCTATGCCTCTTGTAGTCAGACGCGCCGGTTGTGGAACTTTAGACGTAGCGACTAAAAGACACGCACCGTAGGCTGGCGACGCGCGTGTGCAACAGTCTTGAGCGGTGCCAAACAATGTAACAGCCCACACAATGTCATACAAGTAGCGGCTAATACAGTGTCATACTTTGTAAGCTGTGGTGCTCGCAGAGAGCAATAGCTGGAGAACTGTGCTGTCACAGGCAATAACCGCAATCATAAATTACTATACATTACCACAATGCTAGCTGCAGCTGGGCAGAGACACACGGCAGCAACATAGAGATCGACCATGATGGTTCAAAATGGTGTGCCAGAGCAGCTTGGCGCCTCAAGCATAATTGTACTGTAAATTGCTTTAGTACTAGCTGCAACTGACATACATTACAAAAAGCCATAGATCGACCATGATAGTTCGGAGGTGGTGCCAAAATAGCTTGGCGCCTCATGCGTCAATTTCAATTCAAGGCGTGATCTCTGCCCTCGGAAAGGCCCGTAAGCGCTGCACCCCACCCATCAGAAGTCTTTTACTGTTAATTACTATACAGTAACTGTATAGTTATAGCTGCAGCAGTCTAGTGACACATTGCCGCAAGCCATACATCGACCATGATAGTTC
Organism: Semisulcospira habei; assembly: GCA_036245525.1. NCBI lineage: Eukaryota > Metazoa > Mollusca > Gastropoda > Semisulcospiridae > Semisulcospira > Semisulcospira habei. The sequence goes on along the minus strand of BTPG01000007.1, from coordinate 115,176,172 downwards.
AAGGGTGGTGCCAGAATAGCTTGGCGCCTGGCGGCG
>BTPG01000007.1:115128636-115171136 GCA_036245525.1 Semisulcospira habei | reverse complement strand
GGTGTTTGAAATTATGATGACATTTTCCCCATTGTTTATTTGCTTTGTTTTTTTTAGCGGAAGCCGGCCTTGAAAACAAAGCAAACAAATGATTGACCTAAAAAAGGAAAATAAAAGAAAATAATCCGCAAAGATGCAATTGAAACTTGACTTCGCTTATTACAAGATTGATTATAACAAAAAGTCGAATAAAACAACGCTTTTGTTCAAAAGTCTCTATTGCGCCTTTTCTCTGTAAATTACTTTGCTGATAACAAATTTCGGCTATAACAGCTATAAAACACTTTCGCAGCTATTTGTTTATATTTGTATCGGTCTTATTTGTGTTCTGCCTTTTATGATTATGTTTCTTACTAATCCTTTTACCTCTTTTTTTTCTTATGAGCCGTGTGAGCTGTAACAAGAATATCCCTTTTGGGACAATTAATATCTTGAAAAGCACTTTAAAAAAAAAATAAGACTGAGATAATTTTTCCTTCCCAAGATCCTCGCATGCGAGGAAACAAGCCATCAACAATATCTTGAATCTTGAAACTATTGATGCGGGGGTCATTGACTGGGTTAACTCATTCGACCCCAACACCGAAATTCCCCAAATTTTGCCGTTGTCGTCTGACGACTGCATTGCAGTGCAGGACAGATCGACCATGATAGTTCAAGGGTGATGCCAGAATAGCTTGGCGCCCATAGGCGCCAAGCTATTCTGGTATCACCCTTGAACTATCATGGTCGATCCTTATCTTGCTGTGGTGTGTCTGGGGTAGAATGAGTTAATAAGTTTAGACCATATGGCCACATGTTTCCTAGCTGCGAAAACTGTACGTGTACTTTAGGCTCAACACCTGATGTTATCGACCACACAGCTTCAAGCAGGCAAAGAACGATAAGCCAGTAAGCGTAAGATCATCGGGCCGACGTCGGCCCGAGACCTTTATCGCACTGAGAGAGCATTAAAAGAATGCAAGTCCATAAAAGCCTGTCAAGGGACACATGTCGCCCGCCCTTTCCGCTTGTATCACGCTATATTTTATTATTTATCTACACGAAAATGCACATTATACGTACACCGTATGGCGCAGTGTGTGCGTGACTTGAATAAAGTGGGAAATGAAGGTGTATATCGCATTGATATACCACGCTAAAGTTGCCTTGTCTTGGGCGGGCTTTTGAGAGCTAGATTTCGAGGGTACAATGGGTTCTCACTGTTGTCTTGCCTCGGCTAAGACTTTTTACTGTAATTTTTACAATCCATGTAGTGAGCGCACACAACAGATGTGTACTATTGCCCTTTTTCTTAGCACGCGAACTCTTCCGTGTATATTGAGATGAGAGCAGACAAGTCTTTTATTTTACGACCTTTAAACCTTATAATAAAACGAAAGTTATGTTGGGCCTTTTGTGCAGCATTTTTGTAAGACATACCAAGACCATGTACGCAGGAGATATTGTCAACTATTAAAATGTTATTTACAGGAGAAGGTCGCTTTAGAATCACATGTGAAGGTGAATATCGCATTGTATACCACGCATGTAAAAGCCAGCCAGTAATAAACCTGGTGAATAAAAAAAAAGATCAGTCGTATACTTGAATAAAGTTGAATATTAAGGTGAATATTGCATTATATACCACGCACATATTTAAAGGTTGTATATACCAAGATATGTAGTCAAAGAGGTATTATTTGAATGATTAACACATTCTACCCCAGGACTGAAATCCCCAAATTTGGAAGTCGCTTCCTGAAGGACTGTATTACAATCCTAGAGACAGATCGAGCATGATAGTTAAAGGGTGGTGCCAGAATAGCTTGGCGCCCATAGGCGCCAAGCTATTCTGACACCACCCTTAAACTATCATGCTCGATCCATGTCTTGCCGTGGTGTGTCAGGGCTGAATGAGTTAAACATAAACTCACCATAGTTTCCGAGGCAAATAGCCTGTTGCCGGAGGTGCATCATGCGCTAAAGCTTTAGGGCATAACGTTATGTTCTTGATTCTTTCGATATCGTGTTTTAAAGGCGAATAATTTAAGAATCAGACATGGGACTTTTCCGAATTTTTTCGGAAATCCGATTTTTTTCATGCATTTTGGTTATTTTTTTAAATTAGTGCAAATTCGCTGAGAATTTTTTTTTTTTGGAATTATGGTGCATGTTTACATGTTGAATTTTACATTTTTGTTCAACTCATTGCTTACACTATAAGATGAATGTAGCAGGCCTGACAACCCTCTGCCTTTCGGCGATTTTCCACCGTTGAAGATGACCTTTCCGCCGCACACTTGACAAGATTCCGCCGAAGGAGGGAAAAGAAAAACAAAATGCGATTCGATTGTATCGCTATTCTGCCGTATTCGCATATTGGTCTTTGCTGAAATCGGTATGTTTCCGGAAGTGGCACAAGCTACCGTTTTCGTTTTAAAATGGCGCAGCGCATAATCGTACAGCGTGGCACAAAATTTGATGGTGACAGCTTCTATATCTGGTGAGTCGCAACCTACCCCCCTCCCCTCCCCCTCCCCCCCCCCCCCCCTGGCCCCCGGCTTATCGATTTTTTTCGGACCCTGGAAGGAACGTCTAGTATGTCCGTCACGCGCCTTTTTTTTCTCTCAACCCCCCTACCCCCCCCCCCCCTCCCACCCCCCAACCCCCTCCCCCGCTTACCGATTTCCTACGATTTGATCTCAACCTGGTCTCATGTCTGAAGAATAGTTTGTATCCTCATAAATTCAATCACTCCTTTATCTATAACTATAACTAGACTAAACAGGTGGTGCCTAAAGTTTAAAATACACGGAAAAGAAAATCATTAGCATGTACAAGCAAACGAGCGAGCAAGAAAGGAACTCGCTTTATAAAAGACAGAGTCTCAATTTACGAGTTTAAAACATGTTCACATCTGAACACATACAAAACCGCAAATCCAGGCCAAAAAAGTGACTGCCAAACTAAACAACGGCTTATTTTTGTCTGGGATTAGTTTAGTTCTTAACTCATTCTACCCCAGACACACCACAGCAAGATAAGGATCGACCATGATAGTTCAAGGGTGATGCCAGAATAGCTTGGCGCCCGGGCGCCAAGCTATTCTGGCATCACCCTTGAACTTTCATGGTCGATCTCTGTCCCGCATTGAAATGCAGTCTTCAGAGGTCAACGGCAACATTGAGGATTTCGGTGTTGGGGTAGAATCAGTTAAGACTGCGAGAAAAGCCAGATAACCCTGCCTTTAACCCGTTCACTGCCGAGAAGAAAACGAACACCACAAGAGGCATAGATCTATGCTTCGTGCTGACACCACTTTGTATCGGTGTTCCTTTGAGGCTCTTAATAGGTGTTGAACGAACAAATATAGCGGAAACAAAGCCTGCGATGACTGGCAACATTTGAAGTGGCTAATCGAAACCTACCTGCCTAACATGGAAGTAGCCATTTAAAAGGATTCACGGCCTAGCGCGGAAGTTCGCCAGTTAATGGCATTCAGTAAATATAACTACTCACCGTGGACCAGTAACCTGTTTTCCTAATCCTTAGTTACCGCCTTACCTCCTTCCTTGATTACGTCTGATCAAATTAGTACCTCCGCCCCTAATTAGCACAGATCGAATTAATTACGGCTTTCCAGCATCAGTCTAGATCAACAACAGTTTCTTCTGTTTCCAATTACCGGGCTAGACATTGGGGTTTGTAGACTCTTGGTTTTTTGGGACCTTGTGAGCAAAAGGTCCTCGGGCCGACGTCGGCCCGAGGTCCTTTTGCTTACCGGGCTGCTTTTGGCGTATTTTGAAAAGACAACACCCAGGTTTGTCTTTTTTATGTGGAACGAAATTAGAATTTTACTTGAATTTTACTTGGGAAGAAGTGATACTTCCAAGAACGGAATGGCTCAGATTTTGTTATCATTGGCTGTGCACGTTATCATTGGGCTGGCTGTCCGAAGTTTTGCTATATTTGTGTACATCGCTTATATAACAAGGCCGGATATTTAACAAAAGTAGGATATAACAACACACTTTCAGAGGGCCCGACGGCACTCGTTCTATGTAAATTACTTCGCCTATAACAAACTTCGGATATAGCAACAAGAAACATTGGGTCTAGAGGCGATTTGTTATATCCGGAGTTTGCTGTGTTTGTGTATTTATCTTTAGAGGTGAAAAGGTTAGGAGATTAGCTGATCTGAATCACTTAACTCATTCTACCCCAACACCGAAATCCCCACATTTTCCCGTTGTCCTCTGAAGACTGCATTGCAGTGCAGGACACAGATCGACCATGATAGTTCAAGGGTGATGCCAGAATAGCTTGGCGCCCATAGGCGCCAAGCTATTCTGGCATCACCCTTGAACTGTCATGGTCGATCCATATACTGATGTGGTGTGTCTGGGGTAGAATGAGTTAAGGTAGAAAGCTGACTGAGCAGGTGTATTCATGAACCCTGCATTTTGTGAGAAAAAAAGGCTAATGCTGTTCAGTATCAATTAGTAACCTAAACTTAGAGTTGTCTAGCCCCCCCCCCACCCACCCCCTCCTCCCCCTTTGATCTGTATTCTTGAAAATGGAATTGGGGAGGGGATGTCTTTTCAGGTACTAATCACCGACCAATCTCATACCTTTTAAATGCCGTTTATCCTTAAGGTAATGCGTTGAGCACGTGCTGAATTCGTTACCTGAGGAACAAAGTAAATTGAATGTCATGGCAATTATACTTGAAAACCCTTCACTGCCGAGAAAAAAGTAAACAGAATCGAACTGCAAGATGCATAAATCGTCATGAGCCCTCGCAGGTGCGGGGGCTCATGAAGATCTATGTATGCCTCTTGCTGACCCAACTTTTAACTCTGATCTGTTGAACGGTAGATCTGCTTTTCGTTTATTTAAGAACATACTGCGCGACAAATGGCGACGAAGATTTGTTTCACTTGACACACTCTCTTTTCTTGGTGTTTTCTTGTTTGTTTGTTTTTTGTTTGTAGATTAGGTATATGGTCGAAGGTCCCAGATTTTGGACTTGTCCTCTGAAGACAACTTTCCAGTTTAGGAGTCGCGTCGACCATGATGGCTATAGGGCAGTGCCAGAATATCTTGGTGCCAGGATGTTCTGGAACCACCTTTCAACCGTCATGGTCGATCCACATCTTAATCTTAGCTCGGCAGGTCTAAATAGGTTAGGTTAATTCCTTGCCCTACATTTTTCGAGAGAAATGCTACAAGTGTTTTAGTACCTGTTTCAGACTAGGTCATTACAGCCTGTGTAAACATGTCTCGGGTTTCGCATAGGTTTCGTACAATTTTTGTACTGGTCAGCCGTAAGGTCCAAATCACAGGCCAGCACACAAATCCCCCCTCCCCCCTCTCCCAGACCGCAACTCCCCCTCCCACCCCAACTCCCCCGCGAAGTAGGCATATGCATGTAGTTAGAGTCGGTATGGCGAGATAATTGATTCGTTTTGTTCTATGTGCTTTTGAAGGGTGTGCAAAACAAGACAACTATTAACACACGTACAGCTATTCGCAGCACAAAAAGTCAGCGTACGGCAGACTTTTTTTTTACGGGCGTAGGTTTACGAAGGTTATGTGGCGAGATTACCAAGTAAGCGCGCGAAGTTCCGTGACCTGTAGTCTGGCAAACTCCTAGCAGCACGTGCATGCTCGAAAGAATGTACCGATACAGTAGGTCAACATTCTTGTGTATCATGTAGCCTTTTTTTTTTTTTTTTTTTTTTTTTTTTTTTTTTTTAACGGTACAAAAACGTTTTTCACGTCCACTAGGAACTAACGGAGATGGATCCCCAGTTATCACCAGTGGCGACACAAAGACATTAATCCTGAACGTATGTGAGGTCGGAGACCAAAAACGCGCTGTATAATCAGTTTAGTGTGGAGGGTTTAGTTACTCATGTTTATCTCTTCATTTTAAATATAGCGTCAGAGCGAATGGACATTCAGGTCCGGTTTCCTCATGTTGTTTTACAGAATAAATGAATACATAAATTATAAATAAATAAATAAACAAATAAATAAATAAATAAATAAATAAAAGAAATTCGGTTTCACCCATCATACGAAATCATGATCAGTCCTAAACAGCTTCTTCCACATTAATACTTTGGCTGTCGGTAGCGCTTTTTGTCGCGATTATTCCTTCAGTAATCAGCGCGACAAAAACTGCTACTGACAGCCAAAGGGTTAATCATTTTAACTCTGTCTTCAGTGGTAAAACCGACCGAATGCCTTTCCCCCCCTCTTCTTCTTGTTTTGTCCCCCATCTTGACAGGTGGAAAAGTGGTTCAGCCCACGAATCATGACATGTACATGTATTCCTGTGTATAGGCTCAGCTGCCAGAGCGGGTCAGGGAAAAGATGCATCTTCCCAAGAGAATATTTATATACGGTGCCAATGCCCTCACAGTCTAGTTACCGTGTCAATACCCAGAAAATTGCCTTCACTCGCTCGCACCGGATTTTCTGCGTGATGCTCTCTAACGCGAACAACGTTAACTCAAAACAGTGCCATTGAGACCCATTTAAAGTTTGTTTCAAATGTCTTCTTGCATTTTGTTATTGTATTGATTTATTGAATGTTTCATTCATCAATTTATGAACATGGTTATGATTAACGGAATAGTGGATAGTGGGGCAGTCTTCGTGTACTGACGAGCAAAAGAAATGCGACATTTCTGGAATCATCGGAAACACTTTAGTTTGCATTTAATTTGCTCGTCAGTATAGATGTTTTGGTTTCGATTTTTCTAAATATACTGTACATTCATGTAATCACCAAGGGGAATCACTGCACTATATACAATCACTTAAACTGTTGTCCGTCATTTCATCCTGCATTTTCCCCTCTTGTTTTTAAGCTCTGCCCCAGATCCTTCTTGCGGTTATCAACTCGTGTCTTCTGGTGTGCAGCAAGTTTCCACACATTGGCATGCGATTTATTTTAGAGATGAACGGGATGCCTTGAAACAGTCCATGGTGATTTGTTAACATATCAGTAGATTTGGCGATAACTGTACATCTGCAACTATCATTTCTGAATTTGCGATGTTGTACGTGTCACTTAGTCGCTCACTAACCCCTTTTCTGCTGAGAAAAATGAACGTGATCCACCTGCAGTTGCAGATGAGAATCTATGCCTGTTGCTGACACCATGTTGAAACCATGAACCTTGGTCGACTGGGGCGTTTTGGTGTTAAGTTATCAGAGATTTCCGAAAAAGTCTGCAGTCACAGGCAGTAATGGGGTTAAGCTCATTCCAGGGGCAGGAGGCATAAAATTTCGTGCGCCCGTGCAGGGTGCGAGTACCGCATGAAAATCTGCACCTCTTGCTGACGGTTATTGTCAGGTGTGTTTGTAGTTTGAGGAAAATCATCCGATTTGAATATATAATAAGTTACGTGTTCCAGTATCCGGGTCTCTCCCCTACTGACGAACAGCTGCAAGTAATACATGTATTAGTGAAACTGACTCCGTGAGTCTCCTTAGTAATACATAGCATGTTAACGTAGATCGGCGTTCCTCTGACGGAAGACATTTTAGCGTTTCGCCATTCGACTGCTAGCTGACACTGCTAGATTTTTGACGGAGTGCCAAGCTTTGCAGTACAGATATGTTAGCTGCTGCAATTACTCACAGGCTTTTTTAGACATTAGATCCGATACGGCCAGTTTCTCTCTAGTAGTCTAGTTGCACGTAAAAACAAAGAACAAGCCGAAAAAAAGAACAAAAAATAACAAAAAAAAAAAAACAACAAACAAACACCAACGACAACAACAATTACTACCCGCTGAAAATGTCACTCATAACAGGTTGCACGACGTATGTCTGTGCTGGTCTGTGATTTAGAAGCCGTAAGGTCCAAAATCACAGATCAGCACACCTTATCTTTCCTAGAAGCGCAGCGGATGTTTTGATGTTACAATCGCGTCTCAGACACTAGCGGTGTTTATTGGCGGATTATGCGTGTGGCGTGGTGCTTGTATGTTTGGTTTGTCAATGAGGTATAGACAAATCTTCCGTACAGAGATCGTAGAACAAATTCTCAGTGCATTTCCGATGTGTGTGTGTATGTGTGTGTGTGTGTGTGTGTGTGTTTGTGTGTGTGTGTGTGTGTGTGTGTGTGTGTGTGTGTGTGTGTGTGTGTGTGTGTGTGTGTGTGTGTAAACATCAGAGGCAGGAAATAGATTTGGAGGGAGGAAGAGGGATGCTTGGTCCAGAGAGAGAGAGAGGGAGAGAGAGAGAGAGAGAGAGAGAGAGAGAGAGAGAGAGAGAGAGAGAGAGAGAGAGAGAGAGAGAGAGAGAGAGAGAGAGAGAGGACCTTTTTGAAGTCGAGCGAGTAATCCATTAGCTGTCTTTGTGTTGATGGTAGCCTCATCGTGGCTGGTTCCACATCTGAAAGAGTAACAAATTCGGTAATCTTATTCCACATCTGAAAGAGTAAGAAATTCGGTAATCTTAACACATTCAAATTAAATATTGACACTTACCTCTAGGAGGCGTCCATAATGGTTGTGTGCTAACAGTGGGACATGGGTCGACCATGGTAGTTCAAGGGCGGTGCCAGATTCGCTTGGCGCCTTTAAACTAGTCTGGCACTACCCTTGAACTATCATGACTTATCCGTCTGTCCCGGCGGTGTCTGAAGAATGAATGTGTTAATCACAAACTAATCGTTTAGACAGACGGTCTGTCATTTTTAACCCTCTGGCTGTCGGTAGCGCTTTTTGTCGCGATGATTCCTGTAGGAATCATCGCGACAAAAAGCGCTACCGACAGCCAGAGGGTTAATCGACCTACGCTTTGTTGTTGCTCAAATAACAGGAACAATAAATGGAGAGGTCAGAAACTGGTTTCCATTTTTTTTTCTTTGACTGTTTGAAAATTGGTAAATAATTCTTGTAAAGTAATGTGTACATGTATACTGAGTGGAATTTAGAAAATTAAACTACTGTACACATACTAAGTGGAATCACCAAGTGTAGGACAAACAAATATACTACTCACAAGAAGTTGACGACCACTATGAAAACTGGACATGATTTCAAATGAGCGAAACTCTGTCAATTTTTTTTAAAATTTTTTTTTTAGAGTCTTGTCGAAAACTCCAAGACAAATCTTTAAATTCGACAGAGTTGTGCATATTTCAGACCAGGAGCATTTTTTTCTGGGTGGTCCTTAACTTATTGTGAGTAGACTGCTTGATCATTCTTCTGGGTGGTCCTTAACTTATTGTGAGTAGATTGCTTGATGCGTGCTTTTTATATCTTAACCCGTTGAGTGCCGAGAAAATTTGAACACCTCACAGCTGCAAGAGGTATAGATCCTCATGAGCCCCCGTAGTTGCGGGGGCTCATGAGGATCTATGCCTCTTGCTGACCCCACTTTGAATCCATGTTCCTGGGACATCTAGCTATTTTTGTTCTTGAATTAACGAAGATTGCAGAAACACAGTCGATGTCAACTGGCACTGAAAGGGTTAAACATGACACGAAATTCAAGGGAAAAAGCTTGCTTAGAAATGGCAAGTACTCTGTTGCCTTCGGTTTTTCTAATCGCGTTTTCCCCCTTTGAATTAAATACCATCATGCATATATCTGAAGACATTTCAGCACCTTTTGTGTTTGTTACGCCTTGTCGACACACCTACTTAACTTTAACAGCAGTTTGGGCATGCAGCAAAAGCACACGCGTAATCGCACTTATTTATTCTGCGCAGGCGTGTCAATCTATTTTTAGCTGTTTCTCATACTGAAAGCGTTGTATTTATAGAACGGAGTGGAGTCATTGTCAGATTACTTGATAATTATAAAGACTACATGTGCTGAACTGGATTGTCCTGTGTCTAAATGAACCATAACTAGACCTGTGCGTAGCGTTTCGTAATCATCTGTTACAGAGGTGTATATTTTGAATAGTTACGGCAGTAGCGGGCCTTTAACACGCTTAGCAGACGATTTCTTTTACTGGATTCTTTTTTTTTTAATGATACATTTTTCATTCTCAGGTGAGTGAAGCTTGCACGTTAGAGCTATGTTCGCTTAGGTATCTTCTCCCTGTGCTACTGAGGTAAGATCTTTGAAATAGCATCCGCGAGAGTTCCGCGCGCCGAAGTGCTGACGAAACAATGCTTCTGGATTGTGAGTCAGTAGCCAGCTAAAACCAGTGTGTATAAAGTTCACAACCTTTTTGCGCTGACATTTCGGTACACTGACTGAAAACCTCTCAGTCTTTGTGCTGGTCTGTGATTTTGGACCATATGGCTTTCAGCTCAAAATCACAGTCCAGCACACCATTAATCCGTGCCCCAGAAAAATAGAAAGAAACGCGCTTAGAAAGCCAACTTGGGACTTGAAAGAGCCATGGGTAAACACAAATTGAAACTATTTTAGGACCCAGAATTGATTGCCAAAATGACTGTAAGATGGAAAAAAAGTAATCCCAGCTAAGAAAGAAACACGGTTAGAAAGGACAAGTACAATTGAAACTTGAAACATCCAAAGATTAACACATGACAAAAATTATAATATAAATTTAGACCCAGAAAGGTGACTGCCAGCGTCTAAAATGAAAAATAATCCCAGCGAAGAAAGAAACATGCTTAGAAAGGACAAGTGCGACTTGAAACTTGAAACATGCGAAGATTAACACATTTGAAAAGATTAAAAAATAATAAAAATTTAGACCCGAAAAGACTGTAAATTTGTAAAATGAAAAAAAAAAAAAAAATTCCTACGAAGTAAATACGCTCAAAAAGGGAAAGTGCGACTTGAGACTTCAAACAGCCGTGGATAAACACAAGTATTTGAGACTAAAAAGGTGCAAGCCCGTAAAATATAAAAAAGGAGAAGAAAAAGCACGCTTAGAAAGGACACGTACAACACAGGTGTGTTGTACTTTCCCTTTTTTAGCGTGTTTCCTTCCTAGTTGGACTTTTCTGAGAAAAAGTAAGTCAGTGTCCGATCTTTACACCAAACAAGAAAGAGGCGAAAATGTGCATTATCTTTGCCCCCCCCACCCCCACCCCCACCCCCATCCCCCCCACCCCTCCCCCCCATTCCCCCTCACTCTCCTCCCTCCCCCACCCCCCTCAAAACAAACATCAACAACAAACAAACAACAACAACAAAAAAACAAACAACTGCTGGAATATGAATAAATGACGCCTGCGCGAGGTGTGGAGTCTCAAAGAGCCTTTTCAGATGATGCAATGTCGCAATGTAATTGTCTATGAGAGTCAGTCGACGCTTACGGCAGACTAAGCACACAGCCTGACGCTCGCTGTTGCAAATAAAAGTTCTTACCGGTTATGAAGTTCAACGCCCTCTAACGCTGGGACTATAGCCAGCAAGAGCCGTACATCCTTGTATACTACTACTACTAATAATAATAATAATGGCTACTTATATAGCGCTTATCCTTAAATAAGCTCTAAGCGCTTTACAAATAAAGAGTGGGAGTGGAGAGGGTCATAAAACCAGAGAAACAACGGATTCTGCAATACACACGCGCACACACACACAGGTACATAATGACAAAGAACTGAGCTACATTGGGGTACGAAACAGGTGGGTCTTTAGGGCAGATTTAAAGGCAGTGAATGAGGAAGAATGTCTAATGTCTATAGGTAGTGAGTTCCAGACAACAGGTCCAACGTGCGTAAAACAACGGTCACCTCTGGTTTTGTATTTGAAGAGCGGGACTCTGAGAAGGCGCGTGTCACTACTTGAACGGGGGGAGAGGGAGGGAGTGTATAGTTGAAGAAGATCAGCGAAATAGGCAGGGGTAGAGTAGTTAATAGCTTATACTCTCAAGCATGCTGCAGGGGGCTCATGAGGATCTATCCCTCTTGCGCAAGGGTGGCTGTTTATAAGGGGATGATTACGAGAATTGGATTGCCATTGACCTCTTCACCGCCAGAAATCGCAGACTGTATATATCTGAAATCTTTCTGAGTTCCGCCGTCCAAGGAATATGGTTTCAGCAAGAGGTATAGATCCTCATGAGCCCCCGCAATTGCGGGGGCTCATGAGGATCTATGCCTCTTGCAGTTGAGTGGTGTTCAGCTTTTCTCGGCAGTGAAGTGGTTAAGAGTTACTTGAATTTGGTTGCCATTAACCCCATAAACTAAATTTCGGTCGTGAATACTCTGGGGATATTGAAGATGATGTAAGCCGAATACCTGTACGTTGATTAAATTACTATAGTACGCTAAATTTGTTAACAGTTGCATTCTTGGACAGTGTCGTGCGTCAGCGTGTTCTGTTAAATAATTGTATACTGGTTTGTGATTTTGGACACTACGTCCTAAAGTCGTAAGGTCCAAAATCACAGACCAGCACACAGATACAAAAGTCGTTTGAAAAGCAATCTTGAGAGTGAAAATCTACACTATATTTTTGTCAAGTGCAGTAGGCTTTCCGCCACAAAAACTAGGTAACCTTATTTCAGGAATAAACCGGATAATGTGTTAGAGATTTTTCTGCGTGAAGACACTAATATAGCTGCTGATGTAGCATAAAAGTAAAAATGTAAGTCCTTCACTGCGGTAAGAAAAAAAAAAAAAAACACCACCCGGTTGCAAGAGACATAGATCCTCATGAGCCCCCCCCCCGACTGCGGGAGCTCATGAGGATCTGTGCCACTTGCTGAGACCAGTTTGTATCCACGTCCTTTGGGTGGTTATGACTTTTGGTCGTTGAATAAACACATTCAGTCCCCAATAAAATGTGCGTCCAGTCCCACGGAAGGGGTTAAATCGACTTTTTCTAAATAAAAAAAAGAAGTACATTGAATGCAGAATCAAATTAGGTTTTTCCTTACCTCAAGTATACGCGCATTATCCGTGATACACACGTATGCTGTCTCCGCATATGCTAATTAGCACAAGTAATTTTAGTTGCAATGAAGACAGTTTATGTATATTTCTACGAGCTAAAACCAGTGTTAGTGTTGATAGTATTCATTTAGAGTCACGGTGAATCCGTTCCAAAACCCACCTGAGTCTCAAAACCGGTCAGAACACCAACACCGCACTTCTCTGGTACTGCGTATCGGCGAGCCTGTGTTGTGTATCACTCAAGAAGCCGCGGTAATTCCAAGAATGCCTGTTGCCGCTGTTTTCTATGAGCCAACGCCCTTTCATGTGCAAGAGGCATGGATTCTCATGAGCCCCTACATCCGCAGGGGCTCAAGAGAATCAATGCATCTTGATGGTCATATAATCACTGTTTTTCAACTTCCGGGGCGCATGCGAAACAATGCCCCATGTTTACCACTGACGACTGTTGTAAGGTGCTTCAGTGACGGTTCATTATGCTTTCATAAGCATCTTTTTTAAACTTTGACTGACAGACAGGCTCATGAGAATATATGCGTGTATCGAGACTTACTTAATGAGCCCCCACTCGGGTCTGCCCTGGGGGACTTGGGTGGGGTTAACTACTTTTTAGTTCTCAGGGTCACCCTGGTCAGCCCCACAGGGTGGGTTTCCTTTCCGATTCTGGGGCATGTGTTTCTGTCTACCCTTGGTCCATTCACCAGTATTTGCCTTTTTAAAACTCTCCCTACTGTCTGCGCTGCCTGCAGCTATTGATATTGGATGTGTGTTGCTAAATGGTCTTAGCTTTATTTAGGCCCCATGTCGTAGGTTTATTTAACATACTGGACCGGCTGGCGACATACATTCAATATTCTGTTTAGTTTTTTTTTTTAACAAGCAGTGCAGGCACGTCCTGAGAAAGCCTTGTTGCTGTCGGGACGTTAAGCAATGTACAATCAATCAATCTTACTTAATGAGAACGTGTGTCTGCATTTTTATAAGTGAATGGCCTCATTTACTTATCTCATTCATCCCGACGGCCGTATTTCCCAAATTTTGGAAGCGTCAGCTAACGACTATGTACCTCATGTTGCAGGAGATGGATCGACCATGATAATTCAAGGGCAGTGCCAGATTAGTTTGGCGCCCACAGGCGCCAAGCTAATCTAGCACTATCCTTGAATTATCATGGTCGACCTATATCCTGCTGTAGTGCGTCAGGGTTGAATATATATATATATATATATATATATATATATATATATATATATATATATATATATATATATATATATATATATATATATATATATATATATATATATATATATATATACACACGCTCCCCGTGGTAGGAAGATACCGGGGGTTTCAGACTGGAATGTCTACTTCAGGGTGTGAGGTGTTTACCGATTTCGACTGCTCTTAGCACCTTCACTCTGACTCTTTCATAGTCTGCCGGTCTGCAAGGGGCACAGAGTCTTATGCGCCTAATTCGGGTATGTCTGCTCAAACAGCAAGAGGCACAGATTCTCATAAGCCCCTGCAGCTGCAGGGGCTTATGAGAATCTATGCCTCTTGAAGTGGGTAGACGCTGATCGGTTCCGATTCTCACGCAATACCGGAGGGAAGCAGTCATGTATACCAATAACTAATAACTCCCTTGTTTTTCTAGCCTAGTGCGCAAAGGCCATCGGGCAGAAGTCGGCCGCAGTGGGCAATCGTGCGCGGGCCCACTGCGGCCGACTTCGGCCCGATAGCATTTTGCATACTGCGATGGTCCCGTCAAATTCCGCCCAATGCTTAGTTTCTATGTGTGTAAAGACAATGTTAGACATGTTAGTCACATGAACAAAAGACCTTATTATATTCATATACATATGTTTAAAGGTCTGTCAGGTAAAGAAACTCGTAAGATTAAACCGTATCACGACTAGGGCGCATTTTCTAAAATTTGGAGGTGTCACCTAATGACTAGGCACCAGCTGCAGGAGATGAATCAACTATGATCATTCAAGGGTACTGCCAATCTGGCACAATCCTTCAATTATCACGGTCGACCCATCTCTTTCTGTAGTGCGTCGGGTTTGAATGGGTGAATGATATACACTGGAATTATACACAGTGACACAAAAACATGCACTGCGACATTTGGAACATGCAAAATACAAATGCATACAGTGTTCAGATTTAGATATATATATACACATGTGTAAACTACGTACACTTTGCAAGATATAAATTAGAGAAAACGTCAGTGTCACAGTTTCATGCCGCAGGTGGATCCGCCTCAGCTAGCCACCAGATCGAGAATTACAGAATGGCAACACTAAATAACTGTGAACCGTAAGATTTCGAATATCAATCCAGCATGCAAATTAACCCTTATCATTCTGAATACACCAGTGTGTGAAATATGTTTGACTCAAATAGTTGAACTAAAGCCATTGGTCCATATCCCTATCCGTAAGTACTGTAATGTAGCTTGCATATGGCAGTGTACAAATGTGAAGCTTTTAGCCTTAGTTTGAAATGGGTTAATTTATAAAGTTCTTACCTGCTACACTTAAATCGGAAAACACCGCAGCTGCATGCCACAGACTTTGACTCTTTTCTAAGCTAAAATATCGTGATCTCAAGCCCCGCCACACACGCACACACGCACTGCTCTTCAGAACACCTCGCTAATTCACTGTGTAATAAACCCGCCTCTTATCACCATCCGAAGCCTGACAGAAACAGAGCACGCTATAACACCTTGTGCACCTTTGAAGGAAGTGCAGGGTAAACTGGTGGCGCGGTTGGAATAGCAAGCTTCCTTCCTAGCCATGCGTTGGAGTTAACGCACAGTGACGAAACGGTTGCAATCTCTTTCGTCTCGTATAATTATTTTTTGGGGTTTGAGTGTGGATTTGTAAACCGTCACGCATTGATGTTTCCCTGTGAAGCCGTGCTGACGTTGTGTGTAAGGTTACATCCTGAACTGTCCCCGATCAGGTATGCGTACTTAGCTGTATAGACCGAGGGGTCAGTTGCATGAGTGAGTGTAGTCCTGCACCAGCCACAAAGCAAGGTGCTCCGCTAAAAAGCACAGTACCTTTGCTTTTTGGTTCATGCAGGACTAAGCTCACTCATGCAACTTGGCTCCAGGATCAAACATTTGAAAGAACCATCCTGATTAATATAGCCAAGGAGCCAGAATGATTATACATTCAGTTGCAATAGGTGGAAGGAAAATTATTAGGTCTAAGTGAAAGACTGACACATTGTAGACTTTGGTCTAGTATGGCACTGATTTTTTTTTTATATACTCAGAATGTCCCGCAACACAGCTTTTAATGATTTTTGCAGCTTTACTTAAGACTGTGTCCCAGCTGCTTGAGACGGATTGGCCTCAATAGTTGAAGAGTACTGCCCAGAATAGGGTTCTCTATTATGACCTACCGGTAACGTTTACAAGAGTTCTCTCCCAGATAGACCCACTCAGGGAGGATGCCACAAGCTTGCTTCTTTTCAAATGAGATGCTTAGCATCTCATTTGAAAAGAAGTGTACTTGTGACACACTCCCAGATTGGGGAGAATCGCGCAAACAGTACAGGTAGACATCTCCTGCTGTGGTGTCCTACGGGCGAATATGTTAACCCATTGTATCCTAAGGCCCAAATCCCCAAATTTTGCCGTTGTCCTCTGAAGACTGCATTGAAATGCAGGACACAGATCGATCTTGATAGTTTAAGGGTGATGCTAGAATAGCGTGGCTCCCATAGGCGCCAATCTATTCTGGCATCACCCTTGAACTATCATGGTCGATCCATATCTTGTTGTGATGTGTCAAGGGTAGAATGAGTTAATGCTCAAAAACCAGCTGAAAAAGCCGAAGACTGCTGTGGAACAGCTCGGGCACAGTAAAGTGGCGTCGTGCACGTTTGGAATAGCGGGCTTCCTCACCTTTTGCATTTGCGTTACCTCGCGCACAGCTGGCTGCGGCGTGGTGTGGCCTGTGTACACAGGCGTCTGAGCTGGAATGTTTGGAAAACATTCAAGAGGAGAAAGGAAAACGTTAAACGTTTAATGGGCTTAACGTCTTTAAATCACCTCCGTCTTTTGCGACCACGAAGGTGATTTCAAAGACTTTACGCAAAACAAAACAAAATGTAAAGTCCATCCCTTTTATCGGACCAGGATTTTTCGGACGAGAGCCCTAATCCATCCATCGATCCATCCATCCATCCATCCATTCATCCATCCATCCATCCATCCATCCATCCATCCATCCATCCATCCATCCATCCATCCAAACAAACAGTCATTAAACTGTGACGCACCTTTTAACGATCCGATCGAACTCATTTTTTTTTTTATACTGGAGTACAGATGCACTGATTCAGTGCCCGCTGTGAGATGGCCTTATGAGTTGTTATAACTAACAAACTGATTCAGTGCATGTGTACTCCAGTACCGAGAATGGGTTTTACTGCTTCTGTATGGCTTCTTGTTGTTTTCCCCCCTCACAACGCTTAGCAGACGTCTTTTTGATCACCTGAGGTCTGATGGGCATGCAGGACTGGCGCAGAATGCGAAAGGACTACAGGCCATCATGAACTGTAGTCTTTTCGCTTTCAGCATCAACCCTGTGTGAAATGGATCATTCACATGTGGAGAGAGAGAAAGAGAGAGAGAGAGAGAGAGAGAGAGAGAGAGAGAGAGAGAGAGAGAGAGAGAGAGAGAGAGAGAGAGAGAGAGAGAGAGAGAGAGAGAGAGACAGACAGACAGACAGACAGACAGACAGACAGACAGACAGACAGAGACAAACAGAGACAGAGATGGTGGGGGGGGGGGGGGGGGGGGAGGGGGAGGAGAGAAATGGGGGGGAAAATACTGTCGGAGAAAAATAGAGTTCCCACTAGTCACAGTCAGTTTAAGCTGCAGGCTGAGTGGATATAGGTAAACGCACACCGTTGCTCGCACGATCATAGTCATTCGTATTATTATATTACGGTTTGCTGCGTGTTTCTGGATAGCGCAGCATAAGCGGCCGAGAGAGTTGCATGACGAAACAAAATAAAATCACTATGGTCAGTCTGATGCGCCAGCTGAGGATTGATTTCATTTGGGTTGAGTCAGCTCCTCTCTCGCTCTCGGTCGGTTACATTGCAGCAGCATCCCAATCTCAAGTTGGACAGCTACTACCATGTTCCCAGAGCTGACCAAGTCATCCTGTTCAGACTGCGGACAGGACACAACAGGCTGAGAGCACATATCTACAAGATGAAAATTGGTCAGACGGAGATGTGACACTGCTCCAATGACTGCTGCCCACTTGCTCCAGGACTACCCACTTCAGTCAGGATGTTCAGAGACGTAGCGCATGACCGGACGAGACAACCTTGCGTGAGGGCCACAGGTGTGGATGTCTAGAGGAAGCGATCGAGGAAGAAGAAGCCGAAGGTTACATTGCCCTTTGAACTGTCTGGTCGTTATGTCTTCCGTTGTCATATAATGTATAAGTGCTGAATGGACTCCGGCAGTTCAGTCTACGCGGACGAGGATGCCCACTTTAGCTTCAACATTCCAGCGGAGAGCCAGTACATTCATTCACTTTAAACTTTCACGGATGACGTTCTTCCTCAGTCTGTGTCAGTCTGTGTATGTAAATTGAGCCGACAAGTGCAAGCAAGAGGTGCAGATTCTCATGAGCCCCTGCGACAGCAGGGGCTCATGGGAACCTAAACATCTTGCAGACGTACTGGGATAGCTGGTGGCGGGGTGAAAAAAAAAACATCCCAAAGCATGAAGCGCTAATTTCTGTGATCTTTCTAACATGCGGAGATCCCCAGATGAGCATACACGATGGGTCAGGTGTTGCAGAGATTAGATAGTTCATCTTTCTTAACCCCGTAGCTGCCGGGACAAGGCAAACGCTACCCAGCTGCAAGAGACATGAACCCTCATGAGCCCCCCGCAGTCGCGGGGGGCTCATGAGGGTTTATGCCTCTTGTTGGTCATACGTTCTGCATGTCTGTATTGGTCACACTACACCTGTGTTCTTCACGCGAATGTCGGTCAGTGTGCACTTTTGATCACTGGCACGGAATAGGTTAACGTACTTGAAAAGATGGAGTGATACTGACAGCTTCGAGGGCAGTGCCTGATGAGCATGAGTGTAAATGAATGCCGGAATGAAGCGTGTTTCGATTTTGGTATAATTTCGTGATCTGACGCGTCGGTGTTTCTTCAGTGCCAGATTCCTGGCTTTCCTTCAGAGGTTCGGAGGCCATCACGTCTACATGACATGATACGTCAGATGCTGTTTACAGAAGGCGATTGGCATTTACACGGTAACTGCTCCACGGTGTGCTGTAACCCTTGTCTTTCTGATACACCCATTGCTTGAAATAAATTTGATTGGTGGTTCAAGGGTGGTGCCAGAATGGCTTGGCGCCTGAGGCGCCAAGCTATTCTGGCACCACCCTTGAACTAAAACAGTTGATCTACCGCCTGATCTGTAATGTAGCCTCCATAGGACAATAAGCAAACTTGACAAAATCAGCCTCCGGATGTAATGTGTTAATCGCTAAATTTCGCGGACACAACCGGTTCTGAACGCTGTAATGTCTCTTCTAAAGCTTGTCTACGTTTTTTACGCAATCCTTGTGGGCAGAACACACAACGGAGGTTTTCACCTGGCAGTTGCATATGCGCGGGGGGTGGGGAGGGAGGGTGGGGGGTGGGGGGAGGGAGGGTAGGGGAACTGTCCAGGATAAGTAGCATGTAGACCCCTTCACCGCCGAGAAAAATAGAACACCACCCAAGTGCAAGATGTATAGATCCTCATGAGCCCCTCGGTCGCGGGGGCTCATGAGAAGAATACTTTGTGTCCATGTTCCTTGGACGGTTGTAACGTTTGGTCGCCGAGTGAACAAAGATTTCAGAAACAAAATATGGAATGATAGAATACCATTTATTTGCAAGAGGTCTAGATCTTCATGAGCCCCCGCAGTTGCTGGGGCTCATGAGGATCTATGCCTCTTGCAAATAACTTCTGCCATTCATTACCGACATCATCAACACATCTCTAGAGAACGGCTCCGTCCCTGATATCTTCAAGTCCGTCATCGTCCGTCCTCTCCTCAAAAAACACAACCTCGACCCAAACGAACTCAAAACCTATCGCCCAGTCTCCAATCTTTCTTTCCTGTCGAAGCTTCTTGAGAAGGTCGTTCTCAACCAGCTCAACCTCCACCTCGCCGACAACAACCTCCTCAGTCCCTTCCAGTCTGCCTATCGCAAACATCACAGCACTGAAACAGCCCTTCTACATATCTTAAATGACCTGCTTCTCTCCACCGACTCGGGCAACATCTCCCTTCTTACGCTACTCGACCTCTCTGCCGCCTTCGACACTATAGACCACTCTATCCTCCTCCACCGCCTTCACCCCCCACCCGGGTCTGCCCTGGGGGACTTGGGTGGGGTTAGGTACTTTTTAGTTCCCAGGGTCACCCTGGTCAGCCCCGCCACAGGGTGAGTTTTTCTCTCTATTCTGGGGCATGTGTTTCTGTCTACCCGAAGTCCATTCACCTGTATTTGCCTTTTTAAAACTCTCCCTACTGTCTGCACTGCCTGTAGCTCTTGATATTGGATGTGTGTTGCTAAATGGTCTTAGCTTTATTTAGGCCCCATGTGTTAGGTTTATTTAATGTATTTGACCGGCTGGCGACATACATTCAATGTTCTGTTTAGTTGTTTTTTTCACAAGCAGTGCAGGCACGTCCTGAGAAAGCCTTGTTGCTGTCGGGACGTTAAGCAATGTACAATCAATCGATCAATCCACCGCCTTCACCACTCCTTTGGCATCACTGACTCTGCTCACTCCTGGTTTCTCTCCTACCTCTTCGACAGACAGCAGTCCGTCACCATCGACGGCGTCTCCTCCAACCCAGTGACGCTCTCCTGCGGAGTTCCACAGGGGTCCGTCCTGGGCCCGGTCCTTTTCACACTCTGCACCTCTCCCCTGTCCAACATCATCCAGTCTCACCACATACACCACCACCTCTACGCTGACAACTCACAACTACTAGACAAAGACAAACTCGACAACACTCAGTCACTACTGACTCGCACGGCTGACTGCTACGAAGACGTGAAAAACTGGATGACAGCAAACAAGCTTAAACTGAATGACGACAAAACGGAAGCCATGCTGGTAGGCACTCGCCAGAAACTTTCCCAGCTCCCTCCCTCCCTCCACCTTCAACTCGACAGCACCCCCATCTCCCTCTCTGACTCGGCCAAAAACCTCGGCGTTATCCTCGATTCCTCTCTCTCTCTATGACCAGCTTCGTCTCCGCCACGGCCCAGGCATGCTGCTCCCACCTCCGCCGCATCAGTCAGATCAGAAAATACCTCACTACCGAAGCTGCCACCAAACTTGCTGTCTCTCTCATCTTATCTCGCATCGGCTACTGCAACTCTCTCCTTTCCGGCCTCCCTCACTCCACCACTTTCACTCTCCAGAACGTCCAGAACAATGCTGCCCGCCTCGTCCTCAGAAAGAAAAAATCCGACCACATCACTCCCCTGCTCAAACTCCTTCACTGGCTTCCCATCCCCCAACGCATCCAATACAAGATTCTGTCTCTCTGCTACAAATCCCTGAACAACTGCGCTCCCGCCTATCTCTCAAACTTACTTCACCCCTACACTCCTCTCCGCTCCGCCTCCGACCCTCTCCGCCTCCACATCCCCCTCACTTTCGGCCCCCGCTCCTTCTCAGTATACGGCCCATCCACCTGGAACACTCTCCCACTCTCTCTCCGTCAGAAACACTCTCTCCTCCTTCCAGTCCGCCCTCAAAACTCACCTCTTTCAACAGTTCTAGCACTATACCACCACACTCCCCACCCTAAGCAGACTTTCGTAATGTATTTCACTATTTGTGGTACGTGAGTCGTTGTCTAAAGCGTGCGCATGCGTGCGCGAGTTGTGAGTGCGCGCTTAGAGTTATAATTATTATAAGATAAGCGCATTATAAATACCGTAATTATTATTATTATTATTCTTGCTGAAACCGTTCTGTGTTCATGTTCCTTGGACGGTTGTGGCTTTTGGTCGAACAAACGAACAAAATGCGCGTCCAGTGGCAAAGCAAACAGCACATTGTCGACAATTATTGCCGGAAGACCAGCCAGCTGCAAGAGGTATAGATCCTCATGAGCCCCGCCCACAGTTGCCGGGGCTCATGAGGTTCTATGCCTCTCGCCGACACCACTTTGGATCCATGTCCCTTGGACGATTGTGGCTTTTGGGCGCTGAGTGAACCACAGCTTTCAGAAACAAAATATGCCGCCATTACAACAAAAAAACCACACAAAAAAACAACAACACAAACAAACAAAATAAACCCAACCCCAAAACAAAAAAACAAAAAACAAGCCAACAAACGAAAACAAACAAACAAAAAACAACAACAAAAAACGACAAACAAACAAACAAACAAACAAACAAAAAAAAAACACGCACACAAACACAGCACCCTTCCACTGCCTTGAATGACAAATGCGCGTCCAGTGTCATGCAGGGGGTTAACAACAACAAAAACAGCATGTTGATGTGCCACACGAGCCGTTTGAAGCAGAGGCAGGATCTCCGTAACATGCTGAGACGAGCGTGTACATGGCGAGTCAGGTGTTGAAAGTCTGGAGAGATTGTTTGTGCTTCTTCAAGATTAAGGCGAACTTGTTTTCCACCGGATATTTTTCCTTTCCGAGATTAAGGCAATTTTTTTTTTTCGAGAGAGAATCTGTCAGCTCAGTATCAGGTGGGATTGGCCAGAAACGTCGACCCGATGGCCTTTTGCGCATTGGGTAGCCATGTGTTCACATTCGTTGAGTAAGTACCTTTCTTCTCCCCCCCCCCCCCCCCCTTTTTTTTTTTTTTTTTTTTGAGGCACTCGCCTGTGTACAAAGGAGAATAAGAGCATACAAGTCTTTCATTATTACGACATTAATCAAACTTTAAAGTTAGCCCTTTTTTTTTTTTTTTTTTGTCCAGCGTTATGCAAGACATTCTAAGAACATTTCTAAAGGAGATATTCCGAGATATTAACTCTTCCACTGCCTAGAGTAGGTAGCTTTGATAACTTTATCTAACAGCTTGCATGGCCGTGCGATAACGGTCATCTGGCCGACCTCGGCCGCTGTTGGCCCGCGCACGACTGTACGCGGGCCAGCGGTGGCCGATGTCGGCTCGAGGACCTTTTGCTCAATGGGTGAGGGCAGGTTAACTCATTCTACACCATCACCGAAATCCCCAAATGTTGCCGTTGTCCTCTGAAGACTGCACTGCAGTGCAGGACACAGCTCGACCATGATAGTTCAAGGGTGATGCCAGAGGCGCCAAGCTATTCTGGCATCACCCTTGAACTATCATGGTCGATCCATATCTTGCTGTGGTGTGTTTGGGGTAGAATGAGTTAAGTTTCAGGTATCGTCGAAAAAAAAAACACAAAAAAAACCCCGCTACCGACGGCCAAAAGGTTAAACCTTAAAAAAAAAAAACTCACAGCACTTGATGACTTCCTTTGTTTTGAATGGGTGCCCGGGATTGTTTGTTTGGGGGAGTTAACCCAGTCACTGCCGCAACACAACGATCGAGCAACAACGCCCAGCTGCGAGAGGCGTAGGTCCTGATGAACCCGCCCCCCCCCCCCCCCCCCGCACTTGCATGGTCGCTTGAGCATCAGTGCCGCTTGCTGACCCTGTTCCCATTTTCTTGCTAGGGGTAGGGTATCATTTGTGGCGTGTCATTTACAGTGATTTTTAAGACGCAACTTTGGGCTGTTGGCAGTGAATGAATTAACCCCGTGAGTCCCGAGAAAAAGTGAACGCGACCCAGCTTGCAAGAGACATAGATCCTCATGAGCCCCCGCAGTCGCGGGGGATCATGAGGATCTATGCCTCTTGTTGACAGACTTTGTGTCCGTGTTCCTTGATCGACTTGACTCTTGCTTGGGCGTTGAAGCCGATTTCACAGATTTTATAAAACACACACTGCGACGGTTGGCAGTGAAGGGCTTAAAAAAAAAAAAAAAAAAAAAACTACGGAAGGGAATTGATTATGAACTGCTGGAGGCAAACTGCAGGTTATGGCGTTGTACTTGTCCCTTCTAAGCTTGTTTCTTTGCTGATTTGGGGGATTTTGTTTTTCTTCTCCATTTTACGCGCGTGAGAGTCACCTTTATGTGTCAGGTATCTGCAGGTTATGGTCACTGCAACCCCGGCAGGCCAAGACTTTAACAGCATTTACGCAGCGAAATTGAAAACCGCGCATTTTCTGGCACAGTTTCACATACCTGTTTGTCATGCAAGTAGACCGACGTTGCTAGTTTACCGTTAACAGGTGTGGCACACACAGGTGTTTCGCAAACAAGCAGAATTGATCCCACAATCCTGTCAGAAGCGACAAAATAGCACAGAGCGGAGAAAAATTCAAGGCGCGTTAGCAAGTCAGGCACGACCTATGAATTACAAGGGACATAGCTGATCAGGCACTAGCGTTGAACTCTGATAGACGTTCTGTCTCTTGTAGTCTTGAAGGCATCCTAGGGGCCTGTCAGGAACGACAAAAACAACAGAGCGGAGAAAAATTCAGGGCGCGTAAGCTAATCAGGCACTACCCATGAATTACAAGGGACAAAGCTAGTCAGGCACTAGCCTTGAACTCAGTTGGGCGTCCTATCTCTGTAGTGTTGAAGGCCTGAATGAGTTAACCCCATCACTGTCAGAAGCCAGAACGGTGTCTCTAAAACCATCGTAGTATTGCTAATTAACCTGGTCTGCTAAAGTACACGGATACTGAATGAGGCCAGCAAGAGATACAGCCCCTCATGAGCCCCCGCATCTGCATGAGGATCTATGCCTCTCATGCACGTGGGTCGTGTTCGCTGGTGTGAAGGGGTCACACACTTCCAAGCAGACGATGCGCCGTTGACTCTGAAGGTGAAAGCGCGACAGTGTCAGCCTAAAAAGACTAATTAATATGCACTGTAACTGAAGCCAGACTTGTTCAGCCAGCGAGAGATGTTTTACCTGCGCTGCGTCAGTTCGCATGAAAGAAACAAAAAAAAAAATTACTCCTTAATTAGTGCAGAAGCCTGCGTTTCAAAGAACGCAATTGAAGGTTCTTTTTCTTTTCTTTGTCATAAAATAAATGATAGGGGGCGACTTCTAGCGCGTACATTGCAGGATAAGAGGTGCCCAGGTAAACAAAGGTCATCGGGCCGACTTCGGCCGCAGTGCGCGAGCACACACTGCAGCCGAAGTCGGCCCGAGGGTCTTTTATATGTAGGATAAAGCACCAGTAAGGGAGAGAACTGTGCACCATAGACAAGTAGGGGACTTGGGTATATTTCCATGCGTCCAGGGATTTGAATACAGTATCTTTAAAATTATCCTCCCCCCCCCCCCCCCCACACACACACACACACGCCTCTCTCTCTTTGGGGAGTTTCCGCAAATATTGCCTCCAGCTATTTACTTTAATCAGTAACCACCACCACCCACTACCACCACCCACCACCCAACCACCACTTTTATTTTTAAAAAAAGAATAATTTTCATATTTTATATTTTGCTTAGGCCAAATAGATCTATAATTATTGGTCTGTGATGCGCAGTTCTGTTTTTAACATCCGAGCCAACATCCGCCCCCCTCCACTCCTCCCTCCTCCCCTCTGCCCCCCCTCACCCAACTTATTTGTGTGTGTGTGTGTGTGTGTGTGTGTGTGTGTGTGTGTGTGTGTGTGTGTGTGTGTGTGTGTGTGTGTTTAATACATGGATTACATTTTGAAAAAAAAATTCATGACAGCGGACGGATAGACAGTGGCAGACAAACCGACTGCCTGCTGTGTGTCTGTGTCTATCTGCTTGTCTCTCAGTCCGTCAGCATGTACTCAGTCCGTCTAAAGACGGACCGAGTACAAGCAGACAGACCGACGGTCCCGGTAGCTGGACTCACAATCCAGGGAAAAAAACGAATTTGTTCAATAGCATGTCCGTTGAAAGGTCCTGGTAAATCAAAGTGGCACAGTTGGAGTGCGCCTCAGTTGATCAGTGTTCAGGTCGTACTCCATAGGCAATAAATTTCCCTGTCCCCTATAACCTGCCCGTTAGGGCCGTCCATGATCACCTCGGTGCTGTGGACGTTAAACCGAACTAACCAACCAACACAGACAGACAACGAGACTGACCACAGTGGCAGACGGACTACCGGACTGTTTGCAGTGACAGACTAACAGAGACGAACTAGAGGTGTATTGTTTCTGACACTCGGTGCTCATCCAGGGAATTAATTTCACACTCTATCTCGATTGAGTCGATTGCTTGTGTCTGGAATCCGGCATGGTACTTCTGCCCATGTGAAGAAAAAGGCAGTCACTCTATGTTTGTGAAAAGCGAGATTTTTATTGTAATGCAATGGAAATCTCGTTTTTTGAAGAAAAATGGACTTGGTCCCTTTTTCCTTCATGGTGTAGAATTGTCGAATACTGTTCGAAATATATTCGCCTATCTACCGTTATACTGTTAGAAAATGAAAATAATAACTCCACTGTGACCTGAAAAGCTCTGCGGAATGAGATGGATCGTCACATTGTCGAGCATGATAGTTTGAGCATAGTACTGGATGAGCACTATTTAGAATAGATTAATGTCTGGTAACTGACGAGATAACTGTCGAACATGGTTCTACAATTTAGTACTCATAGACAATAAAATTGAGTAACTCGTGCAAGATGCACCGCATCAGTAGCTGCGAAAGTGTCGTACAGCGTTGCCGACGGCAACGCTATACGACACTTTCGCAGCTATTGATGCGGGACCCCTTGAATGAGCTAACCCACACTCTGCAAGGTTAGATGGATCAAAGTTGGTAGTTCAACCATAGTGCCAGATTACCTCGGCCTTTCTCAGGCGCCAAGCTAACCTAGCACCCTGCTTGAACTTTCACTCAGGGCGCGCATGCTAATAATTATTTCAGTACAATCAAACCTACCAATGCGACCGTCAGTATTAAGCGACCATCTGTCTACATGGACCACCCATTTTGGGTCCCCAGGTCTTCTTTCAGTTACTTAACCCTTTTAGCCCCAAGATCTAATTTCTCAGATTTTGGAGGTGTTGCCTAATCACTATGTACCAGTTGCAGGGGATTGATTGACCGTGACAATTCAAGGGTAGTGCCAGATTAGCTTGGCGCCTTCGGGCACCAAGCTAATCTGGCGCTACCCTTAACTTATCATGGTCAATCAATCTTCTGCTGTAGGGACTCGGGGCTAAATGGGTTAACTCATTAAAGACGTGTCGTAGACGGATACGCGGCGAATAGCGCGTATCCGTATACGGCCCGCACGTCTCCAATGAGTTAAACGACCCTGTGTAAGGCAACCGCTGTTTGATAGTCCCTTGAGTGGTCGCCTTTACACAGGTTTGACTGTGTGGATAAGTGTCATGGTCGGTCTGTGGCTTACATATGGTGCACACGGTCACTGATGAGGAATGGAGAATTGGAAATGTGGCCCCTGTTCGCAGTGAATTTAACACCACCGACCAGATTCCGGGAATTGATTTTGTCTGGATTCTAATAGGATAACTCCGCCCTCTGCCCGGTGGAGGCAAAAGACAGTTAGTCCAGTTTATGTGAAAAGCGAGATTTCCTTCGTACTGCATTGAAAAACTCTCTTTTTCACAAAAATGGACTTGCCGTCTTTTGCCTTCACAGGACTTATAACTTTTGACCACTGTGCCAAAGTGTGTACGGTGGTGAAATTGGGTGCCGCGTACTAATGTGTGTTTGTGGTGTGTGTGTTTGTGGTGTGTGTTTGTGTGTGTGTGTGTGTGTGTGTGTGTGTGTGTGTGTGTGTGTGTGTTTGTGCAGCGTTCCCGACAGCACTTTTTGTGTCCGGCGATCCCTAAAAAACCCGGCTACCCGTCTCTCTTTGTGTGTGTGTGTGTGTGTGTGTGTGTGTGTGTGTGTGTGTGTGTGTGTGTGTGTGTGTGTGTGTGTGTGTGTGTGTGTGTGTGTGTGTGTGTGTGTGTGTGTGTGTGTGTGTGACGTAAACTGACCTATAGACCTATATTTGTCAAAGTCTTAAGTAAAAATATTGATTTTGAATCTTACAACTCTAGGCTCGTAATTCGTAAAGCAGCACATACTTCTGTGCACTTGAATGAATTCGAGAAAATCCTTTGGCTGTTGGGAGCGCTTTTTGTCGCGATGATTCCTGCAGGAATCGCTACCGACAAGCAATGGGTTAACACAATATAATTCTTGAAAAGGAAACCTTGTATAGCTTACTACACACGAAACAAATTAAATTCTGTTTCAGTGTAACATCACATGTGACGTGTGCGTCTTTGCCAATTTTCTTTGGCACTGCCAGTGTAGCTGTATTTTTGTACAACATAACTGTGTCGTTTTCCGTATACGTCTGTGACAACTTTGCACTGTACGCACGTGTCAATGAACTGTTCGTTATTTCAGAGCCGAAAAACAGGAGGTGGGAAAAATGGCAACAGTATATAACGTCTTGCAATTTAATCGTATGACAATGCTACGTGACTTGTAGACAGTCCAATTTTGTGAAGAGAGATTTTCATAGCAATGCAGAGGGGTTAAAAAAAAAAATAAAAAAAAAAGATTTTGCCCTCCCTCGTGAACTTAACCTTGGCCTTTGCTTATCGGTAGCGGTTTTAGTCGCGATGATTCCTTAAGGAATCATCGTGACTAAAACAGCCACCGACACGCAAAGGCTGGAGAAAAAAATCCAACTTGCGACAATGTGCTGATGTACGTTTTCATGGTTACTTCTCGTTCTAATTAAGTTTTTAGCTTTGCTTCAATTAATAGGCCTACAACTCTCTAAGAATTCTCTAGCGCTTACTTTTGTTTTTATTCATTTGCAATGCACTTTGCCAATTATCTTAGGCTGTGGCTATGCCAGTTTAGCGCTGTTTCCTGAAAGACGCAGCTTTGGTGCAGAAGTGTACTTTCGCCAATTTCCTTTACCAATCTTTTTCTTTCTACAAAAGTGCATTTTTTTCCCCGGTTGTCTCAGACGATGTGGCTCTCTTTCCTGGCATTCCCGGGCATTCTCCGACTTCTTTGTACTGAGGATGTCTGCAATCAGCGGGACCTGTTTCACCGTCACAGCCAGATGTTGTACATTCCAGATTCAAAAGCCACTGGAAATGGTTCGACCATGAAAGTTCAAGGGCAGTGCCTGACTGGCTTGGCGCCTCAGGCGCCCAGTCAGGCACTACCCTTGAACTATGATTGTCGTGGCGTGCGGCAGTTGATATTTGTCCACAGCAGTCTGTTTTTTCCCCTCTGTGTGTGTGTGTGTGTGTGTGTGTGTGTGTGTGTGTGTGTGTGTGTGTGTGCGCGCGCGCGCGTGCATGCGCGCACGTGTGCGTGTTACGTTTTGTTTCGCGAAATGCTGGCTGTTTTTCCTTGTCTCCTTTTCTTCCGTCTGCTTTGTTTTTGCGAAAGACTCGCCACCTTTCACTGTGCTACAGGTAGACCCATTTTTTCGCGCAATAACAAGTATCTATTTCTTCTCCTTCTCCCTCGGTACCCGCAAGAGACATATATTCTCATGACCTCCAGCGGATGCAGGGGGTCATGAGAATTTATGCCTCTTGCAGATGGCAGATTGGCTGATGAGAGTCTTTGCCGTGTGCAGATAGAACAGAGGTCTGGCCGATCAATCGTTGGGCACTTTCGCATGCCACCATGTCAGAAAGGGAGGCGTGTTGTTGTTATGACAGGCAGGGGTGGAAGTTGCGAGGTATGGGATATCATCTGCCTATTGTCGAGGGATCCTGCGTCATTACAGCACGTGCGCGCGCGCGCACACGCACGCGCAAGCACTCATGCACACGCTCACACACACATTGTTGTGTATTGCGGGGGATGATAGGGATTTCGGTGTCTTGTTAGCAATGCACGCGCACGCGCGCGCACACACACACATACACACACACATACACACGCATGCACGCACACTCACACACACGCACGCACACTCACACACACGCACACACACACAATAACACAATAACACGATCACATTGTTGTGTATTGCGGAGGAGGACTTATGCGTCTTGTTGGAAACACACACTGACACACACACGCGCGCGCGCGCATACACGCACGCACGCACGCGCACTCACACACACACACACACACACACCATCACACACACACACACACACACACACCATCACACACACACACACACACACCATCACCATCACACACACACACACACACACACACACACACACACACACACACACACACACACACACACACACACACACACACTCACTCACACATTGTTCATTTGTTGAGTATTGCGGGGGCTGATGAGGATTTCCGAGCATTTCTGTCTCCTGTTGCTCCTCAGTAACCAAAGGTCCTCGGGCCGACATCGGCCGCAGTGGGCCCGCGCACGGCTGTGCGCGGGCCCACTGCGGATGACGTCAGCCAGAGGGTCTTTTTGCTTGCTGGGTGGCTGCGTTCCGGCAGTGACGGGTGGCGGTGGCCAAAGTTGATGTTGTCCTCCCAGTTAAGGTGCTACGCAGAATCGTTTTCTCTTCTTTTTTTCTTTTTTTCACCACGGGAGGTGCTGATAGTGTGTGACGTAAAGTCAGCACAACATAAGGACTTACTGTATAGCTAGACTCATTCGCGGCCAGACGCATCCGGATGCGCGGCTTATGCCGCGCATCCGGATGCGGCTGGCCGCGAATGAGTTAACCCATTACACCCCGAAGCTTATTTTCTTTTTAAAGTTGTTATGCTGTGAAGGCTACATTACAGATTAGGAGATAGACGAACCATTTTAGTTTAACTCCCTCTACCCTAGACACACCACAGCAAGATAAGGATCGACCATGATAGTTCAAGGGTGATGCCAGAATAGCTTGGCGCCTATGGGCGCCAAGCTATTCTGGCATCACCCTTGAACTATCATGGTCGATATGTGTCCTGCACTGCAATGCACTCTTCAGAGGACAACGGCAAAATTTGAGGAGTTCGGTGCTGGGGTAGAATGGGTTAAGGGTGATGTCAGAATAGCTTGGCGCCTCAGGCGCCAAGTTATCCTGGCACCACCCTGGAACTATCATAGTCAAATTTATAATTCAAAAGGATATCAGGATAAAAAGAGTGAACACAACAGCAACTCGTTATTGTTTATTTATTTAGTTAGTTAATTAGTATTTATTTATTTATTTATTTTGTAATTGTAGGAGTAGTTCGACCGCAATAGGGAATTCAAAAAAAGTACTTGTCATTTCACCAGCACCATTCTCTACGCTTAGATGATTATACGGTCTACTGCGTTTATAACAAGGTCGGGTATAACACAAGTTGGATATAATTATAAAACAACACTTTTTTTTTCCCCCATAGGTCCTGACTACACTCCTGACTACAAATAGTATTCTGTGCAAATTACTTCGCTTACAACAAACTTCGGATGTAACAGCAAGAAAAATTGGGTCCCATGGCGATTCCTTATATCAGAAGTCTACTGCAAGTACAGAGTGATGTTTGTGACATCACCACTACATGTACATATATTTCTTACGGCATATCTGGTACATTGTGACTTTGCTAAAAAGGGCCACAGAATCAGTCTGACGCTAATGTTACTATGCTGACGAGCAAAAGAAATGCGACATTTTGTGGAATCACCGGAAACGCTGTAGTCAGTGTTTCCGATGATTCTAAAAATGTCGCATTTTTTTTGCTCGTCAGTATAAACTCGGAGTTAGTGGCTAGACAGCTGGCGCAACTATATGCTAATGACTTCGACAGAAGGGCGTCGCTTAAAATATATGCAAAGTATGTGCTTGGTTATTTCGCCAGATGTATATGTTAAAGCATTCGTTTGTTAGACACCACGGACGGAGATGGACCGGCCTTGATAGTTCAAGGGTAGTGCCAGAATAGCTTGGCGCCTAAAGGCGCAAAGCTATTCTGGCAATACCCTTGAACTTGAATTCTGACACTACCCTTGAACCCATGAACGTGTCAAGGCCGATCCCTGTCTCACAGACTTGTAGGCATCTCCCAAAGTTGCGAAAGTCGATCATTATTTGTTATTGAGTTAATTCATTTAGCCCCAAGGCCCTACAGCAGGAGATGGATGGACCATGATAGTTCAAGGGTGGAACCAGATGAGCTCTGCGCCTGTAGGTGCCAAGCTCATCTGGCACTACCCTTGAACTATCATGGTCCAACCATCTCCTTTAGCGGGCACGTGGTCTTTAGGTGACACCTCCAAACTTTTGAAAATGCACCCGTGGGATTAACCCATATCATACTGAGGCTAAAAGCTTCAAATTTGTACACTGCCATAAGCAGACTACATTATAGTACTTACACATAAGGATATAGACCAATGGCTTTAGTTCAAGGCTGGTGCCAGAATAGCTTGGCGCCTAGAGGCGCCAAGCTATTCTGGCACTACCCTTGAACTATTTTAGTCAAACTTATTTCACACACTGGTGTATTCCGTATGATAAGGGTTAACTGGGTTAAATGGACTTATCCAGGCGAGGCGAGAAGGGTTTAATTGCTCGCAGCATCTCCTTTATAAAGATTTAAATGTTCTTGGTATATCGTGCAATAATTCTGGACAGAAGGGTTTTAACTGAACCCGTACAGTAACAGCCGACGCGGACTGCTTTAGCTGTCTTCATTAAAGGCCCACTACCGCCGTAACTGTTCAAAGATAGACTTCTGTAACAGATGGTTACGAAACGCTACACGCAGGTCTAGTTATGATTCATTTAGACAGGAGGAGAATCCAGTTCAGCACACGTCGTCTTTATATCAAGTAAGCTGACAATGACCCCGCTCCGTTCTAGAAATACAACTCTATCAGTACGAGAAACAGCTAAAATAGATTGACACGCTAACGGCAGCGCAGAATAAATAAGTGCGATTAGGCGTGTGCTTTTGCTGCGTGTCGCAACTGCTGTTACAGCTCATTAGGTGTGTCGACAAGGCATAATAAACAGAAATGGTGCTGAAATGCGTCTTTAAAGTTACGCGTAGTTGTACTTCAGTTCAAAGCCAAAAAAATCCCAAGCTGTCCCAGGAACCGGCATGGATTTATAGTGGTGTCAGCAAGAGCCCCCGGCAGTGGTGTTGACATTGTTTTTTCGGCACTCAGCGGGTCAGCTATTAAAATTTGAAAGTCTTAAAAATGAAGTATTTTTTCCTGCTATTTTGTACGTAGGAGAGCTCCATCGAGCTAAAACTGAACGACGACAAAACGGAAGCCATGCTGGTAGGCACTCGCCAAAAACTCTCCCAGCTCCCTCCCTCTCTCCACCTTCAACTCGATAGCACCCCCATCTCCCTCTCTGACTCGGCCAAGAACCTCGGCGTCATCCTCGATTCCTCTCTGTCCATGACCAACTTCGTCTCCGCCACGACCCAGGCATGCTATTTCCACCTTCGCCGCATCAGTCAGATCAGAAAATACCTCACTACCGAAGCTGCCACCAAACTTGCTGTCTCTCTCATCTTATCTCGCATTGACTATTGCAACTCTCTCCTTTCCGGTCTCCCTCACTCCACCATCTTCACTCTCCAACGCGTCCAGAACAATGCTGCCCGCCTCGTCCTCAGAAAGAAAAAATCCGACCACATCACACCCCTGCTCAAACTCCTTCACTGGCTCCCCATCCCCCAACGCATCCAATACAAAGTTCTGTCTCTCTGCTACAAATCCCTGAACAACTGCGCTCCTGCCTATCTCTCCAACTTACTTCACCCCTACACACCTTCCCGCTCCCTCCGCTCTGCCTCCGACCCTCTCCGCCTCCACATCCCTCGCACCAAACTTAACACTTTCGGTCCCCGCTCCTTCTCCGTCTACGGTCCATCCATCTGGAACACTCTCCCACTCTCTCTCCGTCAGAAACACTCTCTCTCCTCCTTCCAGTCCGCCCTCAAAACTCACCTCTTTCAACAGTTTTAGCACTATATCACCGCACTCCCCACCCCAAGCTGACCGTCGTAATGTATTTCACTGTTTGTGGTACGTGAGTCATTGTCTAAAGCGTGCGCATGCGTGCGCGAGTTGTGAGTGTGCGCTTAGAGTTATAATTATTATAAGATAAGCGCATTATAAATACCGTAATTATTATTATTTATTATCGACTCGCGCCAGGGGCCGAAGAAACCATTGACGCAAGATTGTACAAAAGAAAGAGAGACAAGTCTTAGCTGAGGCAGGACAACCTGCGTCGGCCAAGTTTAGCAATCAAAGCCCGCCCTGGAGCAGCTCGCTTTAACACATTCAGCCCGACGGCCGTATTTCCCAAATTTTGGAGGCGTCATCTGATGACTATGCACCAGTTGCAGGAGATGCATCGACCATGATAATTCAAGGGCAGTGCCAGATTAGCTTGGCGCCGACAGGCGCCAAGCTAATCTGGCACTACCCTTGAATTATCATGGTCGACCCGTCTCCTGCTGTAGTGCGTCAGGGTTGAATGGGTTAAAAGTTTATCGTACACTAAACGTCGGACGTGAAAGAAAACGCCAGGGGGACCCGTAGTTCTTTGTGGTTGTAGATTGGAAGTTTGTTAACCCCTCCACAGGCGAGGAAAAAAAAAATACCACTCAACTGCAAGAGGTATAGATCCTCATGAGCTGTGTTAACCTGTGTTAAAGCGAGCTGCTCCAGGGGGGGGGGTGGGGGGGGGGGGGGCTCATGAGGATCTATGCCTCTTGCTGAAACCACTCTGCTTTTATTTGTTCATGGGACGGCTGGAGCTGTTTCGCGTTAAATTTACCGCGCAGATTTCAGACTTACAATGCCGCGCGAACAGTGGCAGTATGCCGCGCGAACAGTGGCAGTCAACAGGTTAAAAGCAACGCGATTTACATTGAAACAGTGCAGTCAGGGCCTCTGAAAGGGTGTTGTTATATCAGTCCATATTTGGCTAATATATCTGCTCTGTGTTGTATGACCAAATTAGTTTGCTGTACCTTACAAGTGCAACAGAACAAGGGACTGACGGCACTTGGCTTGCACTGCGTTGGTCCATCCATGTCCTGCAGATGACCCTGGGAGTGGAAGTGATAGGAGCTGTGCCGTCGGCCGTAATATCGTCTGATGGCTGGCATTATGTGAGAGTTACCGCCCTTAACCATCCGAAAATGAGCAAGAAAGGCGGCCATTTTGTGCTTGACTGAAATAGTTTTGTATGTCTAGAGCCAGATCTTCCGTTTGTCAAAAAGAAGCACAGATTTTTGCGGCTGCCGGAACTCTTGACAACCTGTGCCTCATTCTTGCAAAGATCGGTTTCATTGGCATCCAGCAGATCATTGAGGCAGCCTCCTGGAATGAACCTGCTTTGGCTGTCGGTAGCGGCGGGTTTGTGTCGCGATGATTCCTGCAGCGGGAATCATCGCGGCAAAAACCGCTACCGACAACCTAATGACTTTGTGGAAGTTGTTGTTCAGGCGGTGTTTTTGTTTTAATTTTGGTTTTGGGAAACGCGCAACGGTCAAGGATTTTCATACATGTACACGGTCGACTCGTGCCCATAGTTAATTACATCGTGTGATTAGGTACGGTGATAGCAGCGCTGAAAATGGAACCTCTTCCCGACTTAATTCAAGACTCCAACAGCCGATGCGTGCTCAGTCATCTGACATTGTTCTCATTTCTACTAAATAAACCACAGCGTGTGACTTAGAGTCGAGCTATCACTGTCGGGCGATCGCTTCCCTGTACACTTGCTGATGAAAGTGAAAGGAATTTACATTGACAGTTAGTTTTCGCTTTCACTGCCGAGAAGAAGTAAACACGATCCAACTGCAAGAGGCATAGCTCCTCATGAGTCCCCGCAACTGCGGGGACTCATGAGGATCTATGCCTCTTGCTGACAACACTATGTATATCTGTATTCCTTGGACGGCTGGGACTTTTCGGCGTTGAATTAACAGAGTTCAGACACGCTGGTAGTGATGGGGTCTGCAGTGTCAGACCACAAAGCGGTATTCTCAGCATGACGATGATAAAACGCTGCACTAAAATTAGCTGGCTATCGCTATCTTTCTGTCGTCTGCCTGGCATTCTTTTGAGTCGCTAAATGCGGTTTAGACTTGCAGAGGTTTTTTGTTTGTTTTTTTTGTTTTGAGGACGTGTGTGTGCTTATCTGTGATTCTGGATCTTAAGACCAGGAGTCGTAAGGTGCAGTATTCATAAAACGGCACACCTGTTATTTCTATCCGAAGTCTATCTTTTTCTCATTTTCTCGTCGTTTAGGTGCGCCGCTAAATGTTTAGACGTGCAGGCATATTTTCGACGTTTCTGCGTCCGGGTCGATGATTTTGGATTTTACTGCGTGAAGCCGTGAGGTCTGATATCACAGATCTGCCCGTGTATTATCATTGTGCGCGCGAGAAACTATAACAACCTACTCTTATTTTGGAGTTGTGTAGAGGTGGAATCGTGGACACATACATTGCAGGCATATTAGTGAGATTTCGTTTGAAACGAACCAGTCTACCATTAGCTTAGACAACACTTCAAACATCTCCAAGAGGCACAGATCCTCATGAGCCGGAGGGCTCATGTGGATCTGCGCCTCTTGGAGATGTTTGGAGTGTTGTCTATACTTATGGCACACTGACGCTGGTGATCCGTCGTGATTTTGCTCATGTTCGTTGATGGGAGTCGTTCGTCGCAAACTAAACCTCACTGTTATGTAACGTGTAAACGTTGCTTGCTAATTATGGGGGATTCGACCACAGGCTGGGGTAAAGAAGTGCATGTTACGTCATAGGTGTGATTTCCGAGCCGAGACTTGCTTTTGACATACAGGATCTGGCTCCGAGGATCTGCCGAGAAGCCAGAACTGCGTGTGAATTTTTTTTAATCAAGTCGAGGCGCTTAAGTCATCACTATTCATTGTATAACGTATTTATCACACTGTCACATGGTCCTTGTTTCATGTCATGCCGGACCGTTGTGCTAACTCGATAAAACTCGACAAAATGGCGGGAGGTCTGGAATCTTTCACGACATCGCAGTAGCCGACAGTGGCGTGTGCATTGACTAGAACCTTCTGCATGAGTTTATGGTGGCAAAGGAGCTCCACGTAGGTTTTTCTGGTTCCTTCCTTCTTTTTTTGTTGTTGTTGATATTTATGTCGTTTAGCGCTGCACCACGACTCCTAACCGTTTTTAACATACGACAGGGACTCCAAGCTCTGTTCCTTGGTATGCGCTTGGTCTGCGAGCTAGGTCGGGAGGTGCGATGCAGATTAGGCATGGTCCTTGAACACCCTTAGTACTTGCAAGTTCATTTTAGCAGATGATTCTAACATTTTAGGCATTACTCGTGGCCGTGAAAGTCGAAGAGATATTCCCTTTGGTTGGAAGGCATCAATTTTCTCCTTGGAATGCAGGTATATACATATAATTATTTGAAAAGCGCCCGAAAATATAAGATGTCATACACAAATTCCCCTTGTCAAATTCTGCACTTTTTCATGCGTTTAAATTATAGCAACAGCTCGCATTCCCGAGTTGTTTGTTTGGCTCCCTCAGTTCTAGAGCCAAAGGCTGACATTTTTGCTGTGTCTGCTAAGCACTAAGTTAAAGTTTCAGAAGATGGGTCGACTGTGGTGGGTCTTTGTCAGTGCCTCTCAAAGTCCCAAGTTAATCAAGATATGAATTGTGTGTCTGTTATATGCTGGTCGACTCGTCTCCGACGGCAGGCGCTGAAAGCCTTATTGATACCTAGCGAGCTAAAGGTCCTCGGGCGGAATTCAGCATTAGTCGGCCCGTGCACGGGCCGACAAACGCTCACGTACGCCCGATTACTGGTTTTCATGTACGCACCAAAGGCGTTTGACGGTCGCTGGGGAATCGATCACTTCTACAATGCAGGTAGTTGGAAATGTAATATCCCATGCCTGTCTTATGAGCCAACAGTCTCGACGTAGGCCCGAGGATCTCTTGCTCAGCGGGCAGGCAGCATGTTAAGGCTGTTCAACCCTGACAATGCTCGCGTGTTCACATATTTTGCTCTCTGAAATTGATATGTTTTCTGAAATGATTGACAGGGATTTTTTTTTGTTGTGTGGAGTGCGTGATATGGGCTGGCATGTGCTAGATTTTTGAATCTGCATGCAAACACGTTTGGATTTTTTTCTTTCTGCTCTTGATAAATCAAGGAAGTGCACTTTTGGTTTCAAATAATCACAAATGCCGGGTGAGGGTAGATGGAGGGATGGGGTGGGGGTATTTGGGAAAATTAAGCCTGGTATGCAAGAAGAAACCCCCCCCCCCCAAAAAAAAAAAAAAAAAAAACAAACCAAAAAACAAAAATTGCAACCGCATGCTGCTTGGCAGAAATGAGCTGATAGGCCATTACCGTGATTACGGTGACACGGAGCACAGGCATAGGGTGATCGCAGCGTACTCGATCACCTCTGTAACAGGGGTAGTGACACATAGTAACACATTTGTGCTATTGCCTGTATTACAAATTGTGACAGATTAGGCAACTATCATCCCACGCCTGTGACACAAAGGCACTGATGAGTTGTTTAGCCCAATTCACTGACGAGAAAAAAGGAACACAATGCAACAGCAAAAGACATAGATCTTCACGAGCCCCCGCAATTGCGGGGGCTCGTGAGGATCTGTGTCTTTTGCTGATCCCACTGTGTTTCCATGTTTCTTGGACATATTGGGGGTTCTTTGGCTTTGAGACCACACAGGTTTCAGAAACAAAATCGGTGGACTCCTTAAAACTCCTTCACTGCCGAGAAGAAGTGAGCGTGAGCCAACTGCAAGAGGTGTAGATCCTCATGAGCCCTCGCGACTGCGAGGGGCTCATGAGGATCTATGTCTCTTTCTGAGACCAAAGTTGTGTCCACGTCCCTTGGGCGGTTTCTGCCGCTTGTCTTTGAGTTCACAAAACATTTCAGAAACAAATATGCGACCACTAGCGGTTAAGAGGTTAAACCTTAATAATGAAAAGGGGAGGGAAGAGAAGTGGGGAAGAGATCTGGAGATCCACCTTCCTCAGTTGGCGCTAGACGCAGAAGGATTATTTGCATGCTGCCGACCGCGTCTTGCATTTTTGTGTTCCGCCAAGTGTCTGTCATTTTTGATCGCCTGTTCCTTGCATTTCCTCTGCTGATTCATATCAGTTTGGAGCATGCACGGGTCTGTCATCCCAGAGTGGTGCGTATTTGCGCAGGAAACTTCGAGATAAAAACAAAACGAAACAACTTGCCTGTGTTATTTCAAAGAACTGTCGTTGGATTGATCATGATAGCAGAAGGGTAGAGATTAATAAATCATATTTACCCTCCCCCCCCCCCCCCACCCCCACCGGTGATGATTTCTACCGCATTATAGTATGTATGCTCGTGTCATTCTTGCGTATTGCGTTGGAAGTTTCACAAGAAAAAAAAAAGTTTAGGTACATTTTTTTTCCCGCCGTGAGTTGGCCTGAGTCGCCTGCCCGGCGTTAAACCCCAATAACTAGCTAATTAAGTTTTTTTTTTTAATTTTTGAACAGCAAGATGACATGCACTAATACAATTTGTACATAGGGGCCTGACGATGGTGCTTTGACTAAATGCAAATCAGCTGCGCCACCGAGTACTAGCTCTGTTAGAATACAAGGAGGAAACGAAAGGCACGCAATGCGGCGAAGCACTGTGATTCCAGAGCAGTTTTCAACCATCGAAGCAACCATCCGCCTAAAACCTCGAACTGAACAAACAGTAGAGTTGCCACAAATCTATACCAACGTTCTTGTCCGCCGATCAAAACTGATGAGTTTAGCATCAAGGCTTTTTGCACAGTCAAGCATCATTTTAGCAGACGTCCATGTGTTGGGTTTTAGATGTGGTTTATGTAAATTAGCATATCCAATGAAATTAAAACAAGAGTGCATCTTACCGTCGACATGAACGTGCACGCAGCAATCGCTTTAGAGGTACGTATTTCCCCCAGCCCGAAAATCTCTGCTCAGTTTAATGGTCTGGTTTAAACGCTGCTCAGCTGTGAATATCTTTTCTAGTAATTCACTTCGACTTTAGAGTAAACACGGCAGAACAAACTAATGAATTCTGTCACTCTACTAAAGGGTTTAACGTTGAACTCTAGATGTTGAGAAAGAGGTCCGGGATACTTCCGGCCACAGCTAGAATTTCGCGCGTGCCTTTCGGTCACATTATACAGTTAAATTAATTGGTCAGTTCAGGCAGTGCAAGGACCGGTGTTTTTAAAAATAATTTTTGTCTTGTTTGAAAATTTGTAGTAGGGCTGAATGTTGGAATTTGCTTGTTTCACATGTTTGGTGCTTTGATTCATACCATCCTGAGCTTATCCAGTGGACAATTTTGAGCCTATGTTGAGTTGCCATTGACGTAGTGATTTGAGGGGCACGCTGATTTCTGCTGTGCTAGGGTGTGGGGTTGGTAAGGAACCAGTCTCATAGCCAAGAAATGAATCGGGTGATGTGCTGTTTTTTTTTGTTGTTGTATTTTGTGCATGGCAAATGTGCAGCTGGTGGGCGGTAGTGTTTTTTTAAGGGAATTGAAAAATTAGGGGATGACTGGGACTGACTAAGGCTAAGAGACTGAACAGTACGGAAACGGAACTGTAGTCCGTGACCTGTCAGGTGTACAACATGCCACATGTGACATAGACCAGAAACTGGTTTAATGTAACCATATCATTGAGTTTGGACTTTTGCAGTTGGAAAACTGAGAAAATCATGAAAAATTTCAAATTTTGGCCAAAAATCGCTGCGTTTGCAGTTTTATAGGCGTTTTTGCATGTTTTGCGTCTCAACACCCGGTTTTCCTGCACTGTGAGCAATGTTTAGTGTGTTTGTTCATTTATTTTTTGTCTTACAGGTAGTCATGAGTCTTACCTTCGACCTTGAAAGGGGTGGGTTTGGGGCGTTCAGTTTGATAAATGTGTTAAAAATAATGCACTTTTTCAGTTATTGAAGTTGTGGGGTGTGGTGGGGTAGGTTGGGGTGGGGTGGGGGGTGGGTGAGGGGGATGGGTGTTGGTTGGGTTGGAGGTGGGGGTTAGGGGGGGTTAAGGTCAAAGGTTAAGATGAAAACTACAATGAAACAGTGTCAGCATGAGCATTTCATCAGACAGCTGACCTCAGAGTGAAATAAGCCGCCAAAATAATGTGACATGCAGACGTGTTATTTTGCATAATCCAGCTACACTGGGTGCATCTGAGGTGTTATTCTGCTGTAATTGTCATGAGGGATGTCTCTGGTGTCTATTCTGAGCCAAACACAAGCACTTTTACACTGCGTAAAGCTCATTTGAGTGCATTGTTATGGGACCAGCAGTTGCAGCCACTAGTACAGACTTTTACAAGTTTGGCACACGCATGCCTGCTGCATTTGCAAGATGAGTTGAGGTGTTTTGAGACTCTGACAAGTGTGTTTTATAGAAAAATGAACTGTACATAATCATTTGTCTCTGCTACCTCGTAAATAAGCACTCCAGACACTTGTTTGGGTATGCGGTGTGTCCCGCGTAGCATAGTTTTGGCTGTTTTATGTAGTCTTTTGTCTGTGGGATAGCTCAGTAGACTTATTGTTTAAATTGCAGAGCTGCTTCACGACCCCTTTGCCTGAGGAAAAGATTGCAAGCAGCATTTAGGGCATGGCAGCTGATTACAGGCCTCTTTCTGCTTGTTGTCTCCAGACAACAGGGTCAATGAGGGTGCCTGGGCGTTGTCTTTTTGGGTGCCCTGAGATACACAAGGAAATGGCCTTGGGTCTGAAAGCTCATTTTTCATCAATGTCAGTGTCATGGTAACTTTGTTCAGTTGTCCAGCTCACCAGAAGTCAGTTTGACTGTATTGCATGTGTGTGTAAACTTGGAAAAACATAAAAAGTATGGGGGTAGGTAATGGAAAAATTTAAAAAAAGAAACTTTTATGTGCCTGTGTCTCAAATGCAACATTTCTGAAAATCAGATATGTTACTTGATGTACATGAGAAATTTTGGAGGCATTCTGACCATATCTAGTCTGTTTTTCATGGCATCAGATATGCATGATCCAAGACATCAACAGCACAGTGAACGCCACAACAACGCGCTTCACATAATGAGCCATAACATAAAGATGCAGCAACATCAATGGTGTCACTTTGGGTATGACTTAGCTAGTGTCTAAGGGTTGCACTGATGGCAGATTGAATGGTGTTCAGGTGGGAGAGTTCCTCTTTCAGGTCACATTATACAGTCAAATTTGGCCAGTTCAGGCAGTGCAAGGACCGGTGTTTTTTAAAATAATTTTTGTCTGTTTGAACACGAATTTGTAGTAGGGCTGAATGTTGGAATTTGCTGGAAATTTCTGGTTAGCTGAGAGGAGACATGTTTGGTGCTTTGATTCATACCATCCTGAGCTTATCCAGTGGACAATTTTGAGCCTATGTTGAGTTGCCATTGACGTAGTGATTTGAGGGGCACGCTGATTTCAGCTGTGCTTGGGTGTGGGGTTGGTAAGGAACCAGTCTCATAGCCAAGAAATGAGACGGGTGATGTGCTGGTTGTTTTTTTGTATTTTGTGCAT
>BTPG01000007.1:115103636-115126136 GCA_036245525.1 Semisulcospira habei | reverse complement strand
CAGGGCTTAATGGGTTAAGGCTACAAACACACGAGCACCTTTTGAGACCCTAATCTCTCTACTGAAGTGCATGTTTACTTCAGTCTGCGTGACGCTGTTTACTTCGCGCTAACTAGCCAATTTCAGTTTAACCGTCGTGTTTGGGCCCAGTCTCAAAATAGCTTGGCTGGCAGCCTTGCTTGATTGCCATCGAGATTGGCGAGCGGTCATAGACAAGTGAACGGTTGTTTATGAGGACAGCTGTTTACAAATTTCTTGAAGGCGTTTTTTTTTTTTTTTTTTTTTTTTTTTTTTGTTCAGAGAAAAACCGAAAACGAAGGAAGAAACACACCTTAGAAAAGACAGTTACAACACAATAAAATTGTGTTGTAACTGTCTTTTCTAAGCGTGTTTCTCCCTTCGTCGGGTTCTTTGAGTTTTACACAATTACAAATTTTGTCCTGATTTATTATTTATTATTTTCAGAAGATGCCGAAGCGGCTATGACTTTGTGAACGACATTTATATGAACGTCATACATAATGTTTTTGTGAACACTTTTACTTTCATATTATAGTCGCTGTAACTGGAAAACCACGTGTCTACTATGAGCGCATAAATGTGTGTTTAACTGGGGGGGGGGGGGGGGGTAATCTGACACATACAACGTCGATGTAAGAGGAAAACCTCGCGTCTGACACATAATGCGTCGGTTTACTGCACTGGAAAACCTCGTATGTGATACATAAGCTCGTTTCTGACTCATAAAGTGTGGGTGTAATTGGAAACCCTCTTATATGATACATAAAACGTCGCTGGAACTGGACAAAAACTTGTACCTGACACATACATCGTCGGCGTAACTGGAAAACCTGTTATTTCAAGGGTGGTGTCTGAATAGCTCGACGTTTGCTCGGGTTGTTAAGCCACAGGGGGAGAAGAC
This sequence comes from Semisulcospira habei, assembly GCA_036245525.1. Taxonomy (NCBI): domain Eukaryota; kingdom Metazoa; phylum Mollusca; class Gastropoda; family Semisulcospiridae; genus Semisulcospira; species Semisulcospira habei. The sequence continues at coordinate 115,125,214 of BTPG01000007.1, read as the reverse complement.
CGAAGTTAGGGCAAGAGTTTTTTGCCCCTTATTCGGAGCGGATCCTATTGACGCTCCGAGCAGGGGGCACGAAATTCTTGCCAGAATTGCCGTAACTTCGGGTTTCTGCCCCCTGTGGTTAACCTTCGGTTTCGCTGACGGAGATCATAGCTACTGGCCGTTCAGTTCGGTGAAGGTTTTCCAATCTTCGTTACAGGTTTTGTTTGACTCGTGACGTGAGAGGACGCCCTTAGGGGAAATTGAGTTTGGAGAGGATGTAACCCCTTCACCGCCGAGATAAAAAGAGAACGTCACCCAACTGCAAGAGGTATAGATCCTCATGAGCCCCCGCGACTGCGGGGGCTCATGAGGATCTATGCCTCTTGCTGAAACCACGTTGTATCCATGTTTCCGGTTGAGGCTCTTCAACGTTTAATTTTTATCGATTGCTTTTTCTTTTTTTTCTTAAAGGAGTCACAGTCTCTGTTCACTGCCAGTGGTGGCCTTAAAAATGGATGCATTAGAGAGGGAGACGCGATTTTTTTTTTTTTTTTTTCCCAGTGGAAAATTTCATTATAGTTAAGCGTTTGTGTGCATATATGTGATTTTGGACCTTACGGCTTGTGGAAATAAGGTTCACAATCACGAACCAGCATACTATCACGATAGGCCGTCACGCCGAAATTCGCACGGGCCAGCACAAACAGTTATCATGGTACACTTGAGTCTGCGAGGAGTTTTCGAGGATGTTTGTAATCGCCCGTTTGTAAACCACCCGTTTCTGTGACGCACGTTTAAACCATTCACTTGCCGGTAAACGCAGATTAAGTTTATTAAATCAATATATATTCAACGCCGGACGCAACGTTAAGTCCAGCAAGACTGAGGCGGGGGCTCATGAGGATCCATGCCTCCTGCGTGTACATGTTCTTCATTCAGTTTCCGCAGTTCATGGGTTAAGTGTATGCGAATTTTACTTCCTTTGCGTAAAGACCCAATTGAATCCAGTGTCTCTTGTCATCCTGTCTGCCTGATTGTCAGTATGTTTTTCTTCTTCTTCTTCTTCTTTGTTTTCACGTTGCAAATTTCTTTTTCATGAGTACACACCCAAGTACACAAATGTGTTTGTGTTTGTCTTGCTGAGTACGTGGCTGTTTCGTTTGAAGGTGGAGTTACAAATCAAGCTTAGGAACACTTGCTAGCGAAAGCTGCTCCTTATTAGCAGTTTAAACTAGAGAAATTGATTACTGATTACACTGATTATTCGTCGAATTAGTATTTGCCTGACTTGACTGCGAAAGATAAGCACACGTAGTCCATTTCTTTCTATATATGTCTGTTTTAAAAATTTATATTGTGTTGTACTTGTTCTTTCTAAGCGTGTTTTTGTCGTCTTTTTTTAAAAAAGAGAAATGTATCGTATGTTTATTTTCCTGTCTTTGTGTTTTGTGTGTTCCAGATATTGCCCATCCATCGAGTCCAAGATTATGCGCTTCAAAGGGAGACAACACCAGATCTGGCTAGAACCAGAAGGTAACGATGTTTCTTGTGATACTATCCCTTTAACTCATTTATACCCGGACGCACTTCACACGTGAATCGACCATGATAGTTCAAAGGTGGTGCCATAATGGCGGCGGTAAACATTTCTGTCATCACCCGTGAACTACAGAAGGTTGATCGGTCCTGAACTGTATAATACATGTACAGTCTTCAGGGGACAACCTCCAAATTTAGGAACTTCGACACTGCGGCTCAGGGTGCAAGTGAACCAGTAACCACGCCGAGCCTTTTCTAATTATGTATAATTATGTTCTACAGAATGGAAGTCATTTAGTTCTGGGAGTTTAAGAGTTAACCCATTACACCCAGAGGCTGACTGTTTTCAAAGTTCCCCCACCTGGGTCTGCCCTGATGAACTTGGGTGGGATTAGCTACTTTTTAGTTCCCAGGGTCACCCAGGTCAGCCCCACAGGGTGGGTTTTCCCCCTCTATTCTGGGGCATGTGTTTCGGTCTACCCTTGGTCCATTCACCTGTATTTTCATTTTTAAACTCTCCCTACTGTCTGTGCTGCCTGTAGTTGATATTGGATGTGTGTTGCTAAATGGTCTTAGGTTTATTTAGCGTATTAGACCAGCTGGCGACATACATTCAATATTCTGTTTTGGTTTTTTTTCACAAGCAGTGCAAGCTCGTCCTGAGAAAGTCTTGTTGCTGTCATGACGTTAAGCAATGTACAATCAATCAATCAATGTTTTTAAAGTTGCTTATTGTCATATGAAAGCTGCACTGCAGATTAGGAGATAGATCAACCATGTTAGTTCAAGGGTGGTGAGAGAATAGCTTGGCGCCTCAGGCGCCAAGCTATTCTCTCACCACCCTTGAACTAACATGTTTGATCTATCTCCTAATCTGTAGTGCCAAAGCTATTCTGGCACCACCCTTGAACTATCATAGTCAAATTTATTTCAAGCAGTAGTGTATCAGGATAAAAAAGGGTTAAACCTTGAGCGTTGGTGATTTACGAGCTGTAAAATGAAAGACTCTCTGCTCTTCTCCTTTGAACGTAGGAGAGTGCCGCCTACATGTTATGCGCCAACCCACATGGATTATGAAAAGAAGTGTAGACCAGTCTTAGTCGGGACAAGACAACATTGATAACCGGTTGTATCGGCGAATTTTAGCGACCAAAGCCTGCCCTGGAGCAAATCTTTTTGACAAAAAATTAATTTCAGTCTAGGTTAAGACTCATACCATGTTCATTTCTGCAGGTCTAGATACGCACGTGGTGTATCCCAATGGGATCTCCTGCACCATGCCAGAAGAACACCAAGTCAGGCTGGTCCGCGCTATCCCTGGACTGGAGAATGTCACAGTCGTGCAGGCTGGTAAGTTCTAAGTTTTCAGTGAATTAGTAAATTAGATTAGTAACTTTATCTGGGTAGTATGCAGCGGGAGATGGATCGGTCTTGATAGGTCAAGAGTAGTGGTTAACCCGTTCAGTGCCACTCGACGCAGACCGTGTTCCTTCGTTGATTTAACACACACACACACACACACACACACACACACACACACACACACACACACACACACACACACACACACACACACACACACACACACAGACACACCATCACAGACACACAAACACACACACACACACACACACACACACGCACACGCACACAAACCCCCAAAAAAACCGCTGTCCCGGGAACATGGATTCAAAGAGGTGTCAGCAAGAGGCATAGATCCTCATGAGCCCCCGCAAATACGGGGGATCATGATGATCTATACGTCTTGCAGTTGGGTGGTGTTCAAATTTTCTCGGCACTGGCATAGCCCTTGAGAAATTCTGCTGGTACAGAGTTTTTCAGATGCATGCTCAAGTTACGAAAGTTATTCTTGAGTGTTGGGGAAAAAAACCTCCACACTCTAGGTATGTCGGTTGACGCTGCACTGCCATGATGCATCTTCTCCATGAGAACGCAGCCCAAACTTTATCTCCTGGGAAAGTAAAGTCAGTCAGTAATTCTAATAATAATAATATAATTGAAGGAAATGAGAATCACTTTCATTTGTTAACACATTGTAGACACGGTGCATTGAGATCCTGGCTTCGTCACCTTCTTGCGCATGCAGCCACCGGCACTGTAGGTGGCTGCATGCTCAGAAGGGTTAACACATTTTGCTCCTGGACCAAAATCCGCAAATTTGGAAGTTGCCCCCTGAAGACTGTATTACACTTCTGGAAACAGATCGAGCGGGATAGTTCAAGGGTTGTGCCAAAATAGCTTGGTGCGTATGGGCGCCAAGCTATTCTGGCACAACCCTTGAACTATCACGCAGGATCCATGTCTTGCCGTGGCGTGTCGGAGTTGAATGCGTTTAATTTTCTCCTTTTTGTTTATTGTGGGATCTCTGGCATGATTCTGTTTCGCAGGCTACGGTGTGGAGTATGACTATATGGACCCCCGGCAGCTGAAGCCCTCCCTCGAGACTCTCCCAGTCCAGGGGCTGTTCTTCGCAGGTCAGATCAACGGCACTACGGGATATGAGGAGGCAGCGGCTCAAGTAAGGATGTTTAGACTATTTAACTCATTCGCGGTCAGCCGCATCCGGATGCGGCTGGCCGCGAATGAGTTAACCTTTTTCACTGCCAGTCGCTCTTGAGATCCCAGTCAAAGTAGGTCGAGTTAGAATGTGAAATTTATAATAATAATAATAATAATAATAATAATAATAATAATAATAATAATAATAATAATATAGCGCTTATTCCAATTGTCTCTAAGCGCTTTACAATTTCAACATCTACATTTCGGGATGTACCCCCGGACAAGATCTTTAGTTTTCGGAGAGAGTGTAATATTTTTAATAAGATTTGAGCATTTATAAACTATGTTAATTCTATTATTTTGACCTTTTTGAGAGTCTGTAGACGTTTCCTTTAAAGACCTGTGCGACATTATAGCATGAAATATTTTAAGATATATTTACATCTTGTCTTAAGACCTTTCTTTTAGTCTGGCTGGCCAGATTTTTACCCGTCCCGCCGTGAGATGGCCTTAATTGCCTGCTCGGCGTTAAACCCAAATAACTAACTAACTAACCCAACACAGTAAACATATATACATAAAAACAACATTCACAACTATATACATTGGAACATACAAACTAGACATCAACACATATCACAATCCACAATCCAAAAACCACATTCATTCGATGTAAGCAGTTATATTGACAGATTAGAAACAGTATAGGAAGACTACTGTCTTCTACCACTGCACTACTGTTCAGTGGCAAAAGCCAGGTGAAACGGTTGGGTTTTCAGGGCCCGTTTGAAAGCAGAGGCAGATTCGCTGTGTCTGATTTCAAAGGGGAGAGTGTTCTATAAGACAGGAGCTTGGTAATAATTACCTTTATTATATAGGCGCTTTTTCTCAGTTTTTGGGCAAATCGACTCAAAGCGCCGCGAACTGAAACCCAACACGCACACTCACGTAACAGACACGGATTTACGCCATTTAAGACAAACACAGTACAAGACAGACGAAGGGCCAGTTCAGCTACTGAAGTTACAGAGATTTCTGATCGCTTGTATTTAAAATTTGTAAAGTGGCCTGAAACCGGTACCAAAGTGTGGGGGATGTGGGGGTGGGGGGGGGGGGGGGGGGGGAGGTGGAAGAACCGGAGTAAGCAAAGCTACGAAGGCCAAAGGTTTTTGTATGGACAGATGGAATTCGTAGCTTCCTTGTATCAGCTGCAGAGCGAAGCTCTGGAGAAGGTGCATATAGGTGTAACGTGTCGGTCAAATACAGTCCAATTTATCCCATAAGATGCTTATTGGCCTCAGTCAGTGAACGCAGATTGTGCTTCTGAAATCGTTGTTCATTCACTTTTTTTTCTGGGCAATGAAGAGATCAGACTGTCAAATTATTTTTAAATGGAGGTTGTGGCTAAATCCTTACCTCATCCAACCCCGAAACACCACAGCAAGACACGGATCGAGCATGACAGTTCAAGGATGGTGCCAGAATAGCTTGGCGCCCATAGGCGCCAAGCTGTTCTGGCACCACCCTTGAGCTATCATGCTCGATCTGTCTCTAGAATTGTAATACACGCCTTCAGAGGGCAACTTCAAAATTTGGGAATTTCAGTCCTGGGGAAGACTGTGTTACGGCAGACTTTGCTGTGGGGGTGGGGGATGGGGGTGGGAGGGGGTGGGTGGGTGGGGAGGGGGGCGTAATGATAAACTAACCAAAGCATGCGCTTCCATGTATCCTATTGTGTGTGATCATGGAATATGTACAAGTACAGAGGGTGCAGTCTGCTTGCACTGCAGCCTGTGTTTGCTCCTGTGGAGGGGGTATGATAATTGATAAAACCTTTGCAGATCCCTGCCAGCATGATGCTTATAATTAGCTGCAAGTCTCAATAGCGTCTATATCTTGCAGATTTACCGGGCCGGACGTCTGGCCTCGGTTTTTTTCCCTCTCTTTTCCGCTTGATACATTCTGCATACATGTATTGTAAATATATTTCTTACTCACATCGATTGTCAAGAGGTGTGCGACTGTTCATATTCTTTCACAGGGAATCATTGCGGGGATCAACGCTGCCTGCCTAGCGCAAGGGAAGCAACCCCTGATCATTGACCGAACGCAGGGCTACATTGGGGTCCTCATAGACGACCTGACGACGCAAGGAACCAATGAACCGTATCGCATGTTCACCAGCCGCGCAGAGTTCAGACTGTCGCTACGCCCTGATAACGCCGACGCCAGACTGACAGAAATTGGTAAGTATAACCAGGGGCCATGTGCACGAGTGAGCTTATAGTCCTGCGCCAGCCACTAAGCAAGGTGATCCAATATGAGTGAGCTTAGACCTGCGCCAGCCACTAAGAAAGGTGCTCCGCTATAGCGGAGCACCTTGCTTAGTGGCTGGCGCAGGACTAAGCTCAATCATGCAACTGGCCCCTGGGGCGGATGACGAGGGGTAAGGAAAAGAATATGAAACAAATAAGAAGACACAGTAATGGAAATTAAGTACTTAAAATTATAAATAAATTTGGAAATACTTTGAAATATCCAACACGTTAATAGATTATGTAAATGTACAGATAACCGCAACAGTACTTGTGTTTGATTTTTCAGCCAATCGAAAGGTTGAAAGCTGCGGTAATTTTATTTTTAATTAAAAAAGTAAACATTGTACATTTAAATTTAAAAAAACATATTAGTAATATTTCATATAGTAATAATAATAATAATAATAATAATAATAATAATAATAATAATAATAAAATGATGATGATGATGATTATTGTGTGATGTGCAGGCTACAAGACTGGCTGTGTGAGCAGACATCGCTATGAGAAGGCCATGGATGTGAAGAAGTCCATGCAGGAAAACCTAGAGATCCTCAAGAGCCTTCACAGACCTGTCTACAAATGGCGGCAGATGTTTGGGCTCTCAGACACTATCAACAGTCTCAAGATGAAGTAAGTGTGGGTCCCCCGCAGGAAGTCGTATTTATTACAAGCTTGAAGTGCACTGGAAGTTATCGTTCTCTAGAGGCGGGGGCTCATGAGGATCTATGCCCCTTGCTGGTACCACATTGGATCCATGTTCCTGGGACAGCAAGTTTTGTCTGGCATTGACTTAACCCATTCAGCCCCGACGCCTGTCGGCGGAAAGCTAATCTGGCACTACCCTTGAATTATCATGGTCGATCCATCTCCTGCAGCTGGTGCATAGTCATTAGATGACGTCTGCAAAATTTGGGAAATACGCCAGTCGGGCTGAATGAGTTACAATGTGATTGCAGAAACATGGATAGTTTCAACTGGCAGTGACCAGTTAAACCCGGTGTCCACCCTGACTACCAAGGGCGATAACTCAGTCTTTCAAACATTTTGTTGACCCTTTGGCTGCCGGAAGCGTTTTTTTTTTTTGTCGTGATGATTCCTGCAGGAATCATCGCGACAAAAAAGCGCTACAAACAGCCAAAGGTTCTGGCTAGCTTAGCACATGTAGGACACTTTTCGCGTGTTAAACCCTTTTCATCCTGATACACTGCTGCTTGAAATAGATTTGACTATGAAATTTCAAGGGTGGTGCTAGAATAGCTTGGCGCCTCAGGCGCCAAGCTATTCTGGCACCACCCTTGAACTAAACTGGTGGATCTGTCTCCTAATCTGTAATGTAGCCTTCAAATGGCAATAAGCAATTAAAAAAAATCCAGCCTCAGGATGTACCGTTATTATGATAGTGGCTCTGTGTTTGCAAACGCCTGTAGTGACACTTTTCGAGTTTTTAGCGCCTTTCTTCTTATTTTCGCCATCTAACTTTTTATTTTCCTTGCCTGCTTGTAAGCGCTGTGGAGGTGCTGAGTCACCCGGAAGTGACGATGTCCCGACTGGTGGAGGCTTTGCCGGACGTGTTCGGGCATTTGAGGGGCAACACGGCTCTGGTGGAAAGGTTGAACATTGAAGGTGAGCATATGTTTTAACCCTTATTATTTGGAATACACCAGTGTGTGAAATAAGTTTTACTAAAATAGTTCAAGGGTGGTGCCAGAATAGCTTGGCGCCTCTAGGCGCCAAGCTATTCTGGCACCACCCTTGAACTAAAGCCATTGGTCCATATCCTTATCTGTAACTACTGTAATGTAGCTTGCATATGGCAGTGTACAAATTTGAAGCTTTTTAGCCTCGGTATGATGTGGGTTAACTCATTTAGCCCGACAGCCGCATTTCCCACATTCCGGTGGTATCACCTGCCGACTATGAACCGGTTGCAGGAGACGGAACGGCCACGGTACCTCAAGGGTAGTTCCAGATGTAACGTTTCACCCTCACAAGCGCCAAATTAATCTGGCGCCCTCCTTGAACTATCTTGATGTGTATTCAAGTCGCACGGTGACAAGATCATTGTGTTTACTTAACTCATTCGCGGCCAGCCGCATCCGGATGCGCGGCATAAGCCGCGCATCCGGATGCGGCTGGCCGCGAATGAGTTGACGTGTATTTACAAAATTAGCTGAGAATAACTATTACACGCGGTCAATACTGACAATGCAAAAGGGCGGAAATCAATGTATTGTACATGTATTGAGTGTATGTGATGGCTGTGCGTGGGGCGGTCCGTGGCGCAGTGCTAAAGGCTACACGTGCGACTGAGGTTCGATACCGGGTTCCGGCGTCGGAATTTTCTCCTCTTGTAAGTGTCACCGTTGATTCAGGCGGACCGTCGGGGGTTCTTTCTCCGGGTACTCCGGCTCTGCCTCCCCCTCCACTTTGGTACCGGTTTCAGGCCACTTTATAAATTTGATACAAGCGATCAAAATTTCCGAAAAAAAATTATGATAGTCTCTGATCGCTTAACCCATATCATCTTTAACCCATATCATTCTGAGGCTAAAAAGCTTCAAATGTGTACGCTGCCATATGAGCCACATTACAGTACTTACAAATAAGGATATAGACCAATGGCTTTAGTTCAAGGGTGGTGCCAGAATAGCTTGGTGCCTAGAGGCGCTAAGCTCTTCTGGCACTACCCTTGAACTATTTTAATCAAACCTGTGTATTCCGAATGATCAGGGCTAATAGTGCCGAGGGACTCTAAAATGTAATAGTCAGTCAGTCCGGGCTGTGCTCACGCGGTGGCGCAGCGGTTGTCACGCCTTTCAGTAAGAGCTCGACCGTCAGGCCCCTGCCGCTCAGGCTGACCTGTACCGAAATTCTATACAACAGTAATTTGCTGTTTCAGCCAAGTACCAGTGCGAGTTGGATCAGCAGCTGCACGACATCGAGCAAGTCAGGAAGGAGGAACAGCTGCACCTGCCCGAGGACCTGGATTACTACAGGTAAAATCTTGTCGTTAACCCATCTCACTGCCGAGGCAAGAGGCATAGATCCTCATGAGCCCCCGCAGTCGCGGGGGCTCATGATGATCTATGCCTCTTGCGGGCATCACTTTGTCCTCATGTTCCATGGACGGCCGGGGTTCATTTGGGGGATGAAATAACACAGATTTTTACAAGAAAAATATGCGACCACTGACAGGAAAGGGATTACACGTAGACAAACACGATAAAGGAAATTAAAGTCTCTTTTGTCTGCTTAGCCCATATCACACTGAGGCTAAAAGCTTTAAATTTGTACACTGCCATATTATGCAAGCTACATTATAGTACTTACAGATAAGGATATAGACCAATGGCTTTAGTTCAAGGGTGGTGCCAGAATAGCTTGGCGCCTAGAGGCGCCAAGCTATTCTGGCACTACCCTTGAACTATTTTAGTCAAGCTTATTTCACACACTGGTGTATTCCGAATGATAAGGGGTTAATCTCGCTATTGTTATGATCATGATTATGATGTTGATTGTCATTATTATTACTATTATTTATTTAATTGTTTGTTGTGTTTTTGTTTTGTTTTGTGAACGGGGGGGGGGGGGGGGGGGGGGGGGGGGGGGGAGGGGGGGATTAAGTGAGGGAGAGGGGACAGAGAGGCTTGCTACTACTCTACTTCTTATTAATTTTACAGGGACAAAAGTTATAATTTTAACTTTGTTTCTGATTTCAGCTTGAATATGTCCACTGATGCCAAAGTGAAGCTGTCAGACGCAAGACCAGCCTCGGTAAGTCCCATGTCCTGACAGCATACCGTCTGTGTGTATTTTTCTTGACCCATTTGCTGTCGGGAGCAATTTCTTTTCAGGTGATTCCTGCAGGAATCACCTCAACCGAAATAACTACCGTCACGCAAAGAGTTAACCCTTTCCGCGCCAACACCCTACTGCAGGTTATTGATTGACCATGCTAATTCAAAGGTAGTGCCAGATTAGCTTGGCGCCTGAAGGCGCCATGCTAATCTGGCACTACCCTTGAATTATCATAGTCAATCCACCTCCTGCAAGTGGCACATAGTCGTTAAGTAACACTTTCAAAATTCGGGAAATGCGCCCATGGCGCTAAAGGGGTTAAGTTCGTTTGTGTTAAACCTTTTGTGTGACTTTGAATTTATTGTGGAAGTCCCCAGACTATAAACACCATGTACTGCAGGAGATATTATGGATCATGATAGTTCAAGCGTGGTGGCGGGATAGCCTGACACCTAGCGATGCCAAGCTATTCAAGCACCAGCGTTGAACTTTCACGGTCGATCCATCTCCTGCTGTAGGGTGTAATGAAGCGTGTGATGGCTGAATCGGTTAACTCCTTCATTGCTGAAAAAAAAATGAACACCACCCAGCCGCAAGAGACATAGATCCTCATGAGCCCCCGCAGTTGCGGGGGCTCATGAGGTTCCACGCCTCTTTCGGACACCACTTGTGTATAGATGTTCCTTGGACGCCTGAGACTCTGTGGCATGGGATGTTACAGAGATTTTGGAAACACAGTCAGCGGCCACTGGCAGGGAAGGGGTTAAATCGCATTTTTAGTCTGTATCATCTCTTCATCTTCTGTAATACGTTTCTTCAACAGATTGCTGCGGCAAGCAGAATTCCCGGCATCACCCCGGCCGCCATCGTGATTTTGTTACGTCATGTGAAGTATCGTCATCTCAGCGCAAGGCCTGATGTGACGTCATCATCAGCACCCTCCACAGTCTGATCGCGATAATCTTTGTGCAATTTTGAATTTTTGAATGTACGAACGAACGAACGAACGAACGAACGAACGGACGGACGGACGGACGGACGGTCGACAAACGAACTGGATGGATAACTAACACAAACGAACAGAAGAAATGGTGGCGTGGATGAATGTACCAGCATGCATTGATACTTGATAGTCTCTCTTCAATACTGAGTAGTGAGGTTTCGCTTGCAACGAAACGACGCCCAACAACGAACGAGAGTGAAATCACGATGGGCAACCAGTGTGTCAGTACTAGCATGCACCATAAGCATAGATAGCACTCCAAACATCCTCCAAGAGGCATAGATCATCAGGAGCCCTCCGGGCTCCTGATGATCGATGCCTCTTGGAGATGTTTGGAGTTATGTCTACGCTTATGGTACAACTGAGCTGCAGATTTTGCTCTCCTTCTTTGTTGGGAGTCCTCCGTTGCAAGTGAAATCTCACTATTGAGTGACCATGTAGATGTGTCCATAGCTAGCCTGTGATTTTGACGGCCTCATGGCTGTAAGCCATGAGGTCCAAAATCATAGATAAGCGCGCTTGTGGTTATAGGAGGAACTGTAACTGTTTTATTTAGTATGCTGGTGATCAAGTATTTGACATGTATACGTGCTAAAGCTCAAAGGACACTATTTTATTTACAAACATTTGCAACTCGGTAATTTGTTACACACAACTGTCAGTGGTTTTGTATATGTCGCCACATTATATATATATATATATATATATATATATATATATATATATATATATCCTAAGTTAATTTTCCTTTTAGATATAGATGTGAAGCGCTTCCGTGTACACTTTTACAACAAATGCAATGCCTGAGTCAGAAGTAGGTCAGAAAATGCAAGAGTTCGAAGATGCAGCCCTCATCATCTGCAAAGGTATATATACCCTCATGAGCTCGTGCACCCGCAGGGGCTCATGAGAATATATGCCTCTTGCTAGAAGCTAATAGCCTCACTTTACAGCGCCAGTTTGTGGCATGGTAGTGTCCGACCGTTTTAAAGACGGGCACCGGGGTAGAACTCGAACGTCGAACTCCAATCGCAAGGTCGTGGGTTCGAACCCCGGTTGAGGTAAAACTTTTGTACGGACCCTAGTCGGTGCCCCGTCTTTGAAATCAGCTGTGGTCGCAAAAGACGTTGAGCCCAAAACGTTTAACTTTTTTTATCTTTTCAAATGCGTGTCAAATTTCAATGAAGTGAAATAGTGGATTAAAAGCCCGGACAAACATGCGACATATCATCTTTGTCCGGGTTTTTAATTCACTGCTTTCGTCGAAAGATGTACAATTTGGACCTACGTCTGATCTTCGGAAATCGTCTACTCTCCGCGTATTGTGCCAGTGTGCAAGTTTTTTTTCTGAATCTCAAGTGCGTGTCAAATCCCAATGAAGCGACTGCATTTATCAGATCATTTTTTTGTGCTGACCCATGTTTATAAAGATATTAAATTCTTACTGCCTTTCTGATATACAGCATAATCCGCTCAGGTCGACATCTTAAATGCAAATTACCCTTTTCCTGTCACTGCAAGCAAGTTTTGTTTCTGAAATGTTTGTTCATTTAACGACCAGATGCCACAGCCATCCAAGGAGCATGGGTACAAACTGGTCTGAGCGAGAGGCATAGATCCTCATGAGCCCCCGCAGTCGCGGGGGCTCATGAGGACCTATGCCACTTGCAGTTGGATGGTATTTATTTTTTCTCGACAGTAAAGAGAGTTAAAGCTTGCATCTTAAGAGTTCGACCGGAGGAGTCGTGGTTAATTTTGCAGGATTGTTTGATGTTAAATACCATGTTGCACATGAGCTTAAACACAGTTCTTGCAGACAGTTTTGTTTCGTTTTATTTTCTGGTGCATGCGTGCGTGTGTTTGTGTGCATTTGTGAAACGACCCCATAATGTACACACATCAAACAGAACACATTAAACCACTGAACACAATACGTTGACTCGACACGCCACTATACGCAACAACCCGTGCGCATGAAAAATAAAATATCAAGCGAATGCCACACCCCTTTTGGCGTAATTGTTGAAAATTGTCCTTTGATTAACTCTTTAATATCCTTAGTTGGAGGCATGGAATGTATGCCCCTGCAGACACCACAGTAAAATGTGGCTGTCTTCAGTTGCAGTTAGGCAAAAGTTCCTGTATGCCGAATGGTGTACTGACGAGGTCGCCGAGACCGAAACAGCTGTCTACACCGGCTAAACAATCTACACCCTCCCCCCCCCCCCCCCCCCCCCCCCCCACACACTTATTTTTTTTTTTTTTTTTTTTTTTTTTTTGGGGGGGGGGGGGGGGGACCTAGATCTATGTTTCCATGCATCAATGGGCTGGAAATCTAGTGAATATGCGATACGCCCACCTTCGGGGGGGGCTTCCATATTCACTACTTCCAGTCACTTACTTAGCGCACCCTAATTAACTTTTTGTTGTTTTTTTTGTTTGTGCTTCGATCAAACTTGATCTATGATTATCGGTCGATACTGTACAATTATCTCCCCTGACAGTGATTTTACATGCGTTACTGTGTAATCTTCTCTTTAATATTAATTTTTCGTAGAAATGCTTGTCAATGTTTTAACTGCATGATCAGAAAATTTCAAACGTTTTTGCTTGGTTGGGCAGTGTCTGATTTAGGCGCACTTGTGTGGGCGTTCCTTTGCTTCTTGTGACGAGTTTAGTTATTATATGAATATTATAGACACTGACGTCATCTTGACTGCCGGGGCAAGGAGAATGCTAACCACGCAGCTGGAAGAGACACAACTCCTCATGCGCTCCCGCGAAGTTGGGGGCTCATGAGGATTTATGTCTCTTGTTAATGAATAATGAATAAATTACCACAGCCATCCTTTGTATATTCAACGTTTCACCGCTTTGTTTTCAACCCATAAAGCCCTGACACGATACAACATGGATGTGGACCGACCATGATAGTTCAAGGGTGGTGTGGATCTATTCCATACTTGGAATGGCGCCAAGCTATTCCGACACCACCCTTGAACTATCATGTCGATCTGTCTCCAGAACTGTGACGCAGAACTCGGAGAATAGTATCTCCAAAATTGTATAAATGCGTCCACGGGGCTCAAATGAGTTGACGTGGTCATACGTAATTGGAGGTCTGGAAGTGAAAGAAACGCAGTCAAACGGCTCACTCAGCATTTAATTGGCAAACAACCGTTACAGTCCGGTGAGCTAACATAATCGTATTAACGTATTGCTTCACACACGTCTAGAGCGGGTATGCATGTCTGCACATAAGACAGTACAGTGCTTGTCTGTGATTCTGGACCTTACGGCTTTCAGCCGTAAGGTCGAAAATCACAGACTAGCACTAGCAAGCGTATAATTGAATTACGCAAGTGCTGTTGCACTTTAATTTCATTGTTTATTATTATTTTTTGGTAAATAAAACATGACTGTCAGCAGGTCAGCGCTTATATGTAAAAGCTAAACCAGCCTTTGTCGGATTTTTGAAACTTGTATAATGTAAAGGGATCTAGCTGCTCCAGGCAATAAAGGGTTAATAGTTAGCCGCCACGACAAAACCCGCTACCGACAGTCAAAGCCTCGCGCTGAGACCATACGGCGTTGAAGCGCGTCCCCTGGGTGGTGGATAGGGGGTCCCTCGTGAGAGGGGTGCACCGAATGAAATAAGGTGCCGTGAACCAACATGGTCTAAGGGAAGGTGACCCCGACAGAAAACCCCTGGTCCTCCTAGTAAGGGGGTTGGGCGTGGGGGTAGCTTCCCCACCCTGCAAAAAAGGAAATAGCTACAAAAACGCCGACGAAAAGACTAACAGTAATTCCTTTCCTGGAGTTACAGGACAGGAGTTGCTGGAGGTCTCTCGTCGACGGCCTATACCCGGGTAGGGGTGACAGGCGTAAGTAAGTAAGTAAGACAGTCAAAGGGTGTAACACTTTGTCTGACCCACCTTTTGGACATCAACGCTATTGTAACAGACCGTATCTTCAAGAACATAAATCCGCCGTGACATGACCTTGGCAGCTTGACCTCACACCCCGGTAAGCATGAATACGTGAATAAACGAAACAATGTGGCCAGTTCTATATCATTATTACAAAACATGCACATGCGCACGTACTCGATTCGAGATCCTGCCCCCCCCCCCCCCCCCGCCCCCACTCCCACCCCCTTCCATCCTCCACCCACCCCTCTCCCCCCTCTTCTCCCCTGTGCATGTAAATGGATGGATGGATGACAGTCCGGGTGGACGGACGGGTGGATGGATGGATGGATAGATAAACAAACGGGCGGATGATGGTTGGATGACAATCTAACTGGATGGACGGATGATAGATGGATGGCATTCTAACTTGCTGGCTGGCTTGAATACAAGAGGAGCCGTTCAGATGTCCTAAGTGTGGCACAGTTTCATTTCTCCGTCATCAGGATTGGGTGGCACAGTGTCAGTCAGTAAAAATGTAAAGGTAGAAAGTGGATGAAGCACGTGGTGAAGTTGCCATAGACGTCATGTTGGAGGCAGTACTGGTGTGTCACTATCCTGGCGCTGCTAGATGTTACATAAACGACACTTTCTAAAGTCCCGACTACACTTGTTCTATGCATGCTATTTCACTGACAACTAACGTTAGACACAACAATAAAGAAATGTGGGTCTTTTTGTATTTGTTACATCCGAGTTTACCTTGACACATTATTTCAAATGTATGTTTTCATAAGCAACAACAATGGTTGAAAAATAATCCTGCTCTGATATCAGAAGGCAACTGAATTCCACAAATATGCACCTGAATCAAAAAGGATATGAACCAGTGTAGAAAATACCATTTCAATAAGACTGTTTCTCAGTATGAGAGAGAGAGAGAGAGAGAGAGAGATGATGATGATGATGATGATGATGAAACTTTATTTTTCAACGGTAAAAAGTTTTGACAGAAAATAAATCGTCATTTTACAAACTTGCCGTTCCTAACAACTACAGCATAAAATTAAGGAAACTATATAAACAATTTTTTTTATAATAATAGTAATTTTAAAATAAAATATTTTTACATACAAAACCCAAAAGCATCATTATATACAGAAAAAAAAAACTCATCACGGGCCCAAACATGCACATACGCACGCACACACATACACTAACACACATACACACACACGAGCACGCACACACACACACGCCAGAGAGAGAGAGAGAGAGAGAGAGAGAGAGAGAGAGAGAGAGAGAGAGAGAGAGAGAGAGAGAGAGAGAGAGAGAGAGACTGGGTGTATTTTGCTCAACGTGACAACAACCAAACTTTCTCAGGACGTGCCTGCACTACTGGCGAAAGAAAATAATAATAATAATAATAATAATAATGAAATTTAAAATAAACCTAAACAGAATACTGATTTTGCCTGAAATCCGTACCTGTTTGACTTGACTTTTTCTGATTCTTCACTTAGTGCATCATTAGCCCCGTCACTGCCCAAGCAGACAATAATTATATCGTTGACAACACAGTAAACTGGGCGCCAAATTATTCATCCTATCCTCTTAATTGGACATCCGAAAAGTTTACTGGGCCGTACTTCCTTCAGGCCCAACTGCCCGTGCACGTGGTTCAGCAGAACAGACAACGGCACAGTTTCCCTGATAATTATGTTGTAGATAGTGAAAGTAAAACGAACCGGTGTACCGTAAGCAACTTGAAGCGGCCGCGATATTTGAAGCCCTTGTTGATACACTAACAAAATGTCACATTTTTTGCTTCACAACATTAACAACATTAGTCACACTTTCTTGAAATCTCTAACAATCAGCAAACTATCACATAATGTTGTTCTGCGACGCTTGAAGTAAACGTTTGGTAACACATCCAGCCTGTGCCTGTAGGCACTGACCTATATTTACTTGACCTCTGACTTCAACAATTTTCGCTTTGAGTTCCTTCGCGCATCTTAGCCGCGCACTTTTGCATTGCCCTTTCCGGTACCAATGTGAAAAGACACGTCGAAGTACGAGTGCATACGAAGTTATTTGGACTGTTTTGACTATTTCGGCACGATGTCGAAGCGACAACACGGTGGGAGTCGTTGCAAAAACCATCTTTGTTACTATGTTTAATCAAAAGAAGTTAAAATAATGAGACAGCTGACTAAAAGAAGAGAAGAAATAGCTATCAAATTGAAAGAGAAGTGTATTTATTTGCATATGTGGATTGAGGCATTCTCAGAAGATTATGAATTAAATTTTATAAAATAGTTTGCGCTTTCATTGATGCTTTAAAATTTATTTTTTAATGAAGGAAATTTTAAGCAATTAGTTTAGCAGATAATATATTTTAATTTTCCATTGCACCATTTAGAAACTAATGCATGTATATTATATTTATTACTAATACCATTAAAAAAGAATATCTTAATTTTTAAGTGGTGTAATGGAATGTTGAAATGTATTACCTGCTAAAATAAATGCACGTAATTTCCTTCATTAAAAATGAAACATATTCTTTTTCAACACGCTCCATCAGATCTTAATAATAAAAAAAATGCATCAAGTTAGTGCCAATTCCTGATTACAGCTGTGCGGTATGTAATGTAGTCACAGTGACAGTGGTGACACTCTTTCTTGAATTTTAGATCTACGAACGTTGTTTGTATCGAATAATAACATGAAGAATATCCTTTTCCATTAAAAAACATTTTTTTTGACAGCCCAGGTTTTTTTTTTTGTGTGCAATTGGGAAACCCTCCATAATCTGCCCCTGACTGTATCTCAATAATGAATATTTTCCTGGATGGCCAATCTCCAAGGAAAAAACAAAATTAAGTGTTTGTTACAGCTATTATGTCAAGACAATTTTGGGTACTTTGGTATCTGAATGTGTTTGTTTAAGGGTTTTGTTAATTTTTTTTCCTTTTCATTCCTAATTTAAAGCTAAGGTTAGATGATTTGGCCCCAAAAAGCTTGTTTGAGGTTATTCAACCCACCATATTTTTTATTGTGGTCCCTACGCCTTTTTGTGCAGTGGGCTGGAAAGTTTTTTTTCCCCTTTTTTAAGCCCACATTTTTCCAGTTTCGGAGATGTACAAACATATTTTTATAAATTTCTGACCTGTACGTACATATTTTCCCAGATATCTGGAGATATACACATATAGCCCTCATATTTTCTTTTCAGCTCAGTGAACATTGTTTTTCTTACTATGTTCTAAGCGCTAACACTGTACCACATAAAAGTTTTTCGATATGAAAACTCTGTTAGATGTCAAACAAGTTCATTTAGCATTGATATAAAAGAAAACCGAAGACCTTACCTCGACGATTGAATAAAAAATATGCCCGTTTCAAACGGGATACGCGCATTCCTTTCTCTGTCTTCCATGATAGTCGAAATGCAACCGGAAAAACCTAGGCAAAATCGCAAGCCGGCGCATGCGCACAAACCCGAAGCGAACTTCGCAATAGGCTTTGAGAAGGTACACGCGCTCAGTCAGACATCCAGTAATGTAGTATCCATGCCTGTAGGGCTGTGCGTAGAGATAGATAAGTGGGGGCTACAGCCCCACCCCTCCCCAATCAATTGATTTATTCTAATTAGCACGGTAATTAGACAACCCACGTCAGCACTTACCACCAATGCCTTAATCGCCTAGCCGTACTCGTACCATTTCAAGAAATCATTCAAGCTACGTTTTTTGATCAGCTGCCAACCCGCGAGTATTAAGGCAGATCCCCCACCCCACCTAAATAATTAATGCTGTCATTGACTTTTTTAAGCAAAATTATTATATTACATTATAAAATGAATCAAGACGAATTACTTCTTCTCAATGATATCAACGCTATAGAAAACAAAGATTTAGACTCTAAGAAACAGCAGCTTTTGTCTGTAATTGTGTCAGGCAAGTCAAAAACTTATCTGGGTAGACAATACATGACAGAGGATATTGAATATTTAACCGCTGACGAACTAATCAAACTTTATTCTAAATATGAAAATCATATCGCTTCACTAATGACTCGTGATTTAAACCGGTCTCTTGTATGCCTATATACAAAAGCTGTAAGTCACTTTCTACCGGTAGACACTGATAGTCTATCACACGACCTTGAAAGCAATCCTATTGTTTCAAGTTCAATTGGCAAATTAGCATGTGTCATGTTTTACAAGTTTGGCAATTACCTTGCACCTGTGGTAACCTTACTTGTTACCGGGAGTCATATTGATTTTTCAAAAATAAATTTTACTGCAGAAGAAAATGGACGAAACCCAGACGACTCCACAACCGAACCCCAGTCCAGTTTTGACACAGGTTCAAACAGTGACTAAGACTAAAAGTCCAGGTCGAATAGAGGCTGGGAAAAGATTAGCTGAATATAACAGACAAAAGAAATTACAGCTTCAAGCATTAACAGAAAAGACTGACGTAACATCATCAGTGACACTACCATTAGAACCAACACATACCCCACAAAGTGATAAAAAAACAACTAAAACAACAACAAATTATATAGTTGCTGGATTTGTTGTCGGATTTGGTTACGTAGGTTACCAATTATATAAAAAATACAAACCAAACACTCGAACAGTGTCCAAAAAATCAAACACTCCAAAAATAAAAGAAGAAGTCTCCACATTACCAGCAGTTTCAAAACCTTTGGACCCATTTTACAAGCAGTAAATAAATTTATTATTTTAATTTTTGTAGCATAAGAAAATGAGCGACACAAAGAACTTAATGAACCTTGTCTATCACTCTGCCGTGATAAGTGGATTAGCAGTAGCTTATTCTATGCTTGGGAAAAGTCTTCTCAAAATGAAATCAGCAGACCTTAGTAAATTAGACTTTGAAGACAGTGCTAAGCTAGTAGTTGTTATAACAGCATCGATTGCAACAAAAGATTTTCTAGTCAAGCAAGGAATTATTCCAGAAAATATTTCTATGTAAATAAAAAATATGGCAACTATAGCTATCATGATTGGTGGTGCAGTTATTAACGCATTAGCTTTTAGTGGATCAAACTATTTCTTTTCAAAAGTTAGTAAAGAAGAATCAGCAGAAGAAATGAAGCGACACAATGAGGCATCTGAAAAACTAGCTCAAGCTCAACAAGATTATGAAAAGCAAAGAATAGAAAAACTTGATTTTATTAATGAAAAACTAAAACTTGAGGGTCACGCACAGCATACATTTTCAAATGTTGATGACGCGATCAAAGAATACTATCTTGTAACTGGTGAAGACATGTCTATTCCACAACCAAAACTTAGTGACTACTACCAACCAAGCCCAGAACAAAGAAATGGAGAAATAATATTTGTTTTAGTAGGAATGACATTAGTATATTTTACAGGAGTTTATATTGCTAGAAAAAATGGCAGACGCTAAACTATCAAAAATATATTACTCCCCAATTGGCTACTGGAAAGGGAATACTGCAATAAAAAAATTACATGCTGCTGTGGGTGGAGATGTCAACCAAATAAAACAGTGGCTTAAAAAACAGGCAATTTGGCAAATATATCTTCCTGCTCCAAGAAAAATAACAAGGCCTCATTTTGAAAACACTATCCCTAATGACACACACCAAATGGACCTCCTGTTTCTTCCGCATGACACAATAAGAAAGAAACGATACAAGTATGCATTAACTGTTGTTGACATAGCTTCAAGGTATAAGGATGCAGAACCCATAACTGACAAAAAAGCTGTAACAGTGGCCACTGCATTATCAAAAATATATAGTCGAGGTCCTTTAAAATACCCTAGGCTTGTGCAGGTTGATGATGGGAGTGAATTTAAAGGGGCTGTTAATCAATTATTTGCAAAGCATGGCGTACTGGTTAGACGCGGTATTCCAGGCTTGCATAGATCACAGGCAATTGTTGAAAACTTTAACAAGCAATTATCGGAGAGACTTTTTAGCTATCAGTATTCTAAGGAACTCATGCATGACGCACGTAACACTGAGTGGGTTAAAAGATTACCTTCTGTGATAAAAGCAATGAATAATGATGGTCACCCTAAACCTGTTGATTCTATTAAATTGAAAACAATACCGTCAGAAATAAAAGCAATAACACCTCCAGACACTAACTTATTTACAAAACAGGTGAGATATTTGTATCAACCTGGTGAGGCTGAAAATGACGTTAGACGTAGGGCAACTGATCCAATTTGGTCTACATCTGTTCATAATATAAAAAAAATAGTTCCTTCAGCTAATGCAACAATATATTATCTGTATGAGCCTGCACCAAAGAGGGCATTTGTCAGAGAAGAATTACAGATTATTCCCCCAGACACCGTTACTCATTTCAGTAACTAACTCATCAATTAATTCATCAACCAGTTCGTCAGCTATTTCTTCAGATAACTTGAGTCTGTAATGACCAGGTGCATAAGCTTTCTCCTTACTATGAAACACTCGTTTTGTGTCTCC
>BTPG01000007.1:115078620-115096139 GCA_036245525.1 Semisulcospira habei | reverse complement strand
ATTAGAGAAACTATTCAGAAAATACTTCACGAAGACACTACTCTGGCTGAGAGACTAAAAACACTTTTCAGAGAACAGGGTATCACAATTGCCAGTTTAATTACAGCTCTGGGGTTTATTATCAGTACAGTTGTGTTGACTGTCTCCGGGGGTGGTTCTCCACCTCCAGCACCACCAACCCCAGTCCCCACAGATCCAAAAGACTTACAGTCGTGGGTAAAGAAACAACTGTCTCACATATCAGACTTGCTTAAGAAATTGGCTCTGAAAGCAGTAGATGCTTTGCCTGGCATAATTGGCACTGTTGTCAGTTGGCTGATTACTACTACAGCAAAGGTAGTTGGGTTTATGGCAGAACATGTGTGGGTCTTTTTGGTGACAGTAGGAGGGTTAATAGTGGGTTATTTAATGAAACAGGTAAAGAAGTAATACCCCTAATCCAGTGAGACCTATTACCAATGCTGTTCTCTCTGACTCATGGGTGTCAGGGGTTAGGGTTGGTGTTGGTGTTGGGACCGGGGTTGTTACTGTCTGTACGGGTGATGACGTTACTGGTGCTGGTGTCATTAATGGTTTTAATGTCTGTACATGTGTGGTTGTGACCCCCAAGTTTACAGATTGATTGAGTCCTAATTTCTGACCAACACCTGCAACAATGATTTCATTATTATAATTTGTTATTGTACCCATTTGGAGTTGAAGGTCAGATGGTAACATGTATAACCCGATGCCAACTACAAAGTCAACTTTTGATCTGGCATATCTTAAAACGTCTTGGTAACGCTGTATGCTTGATGGGAGATCAACTGTTGAGTTAATTGAATCTTCAAGATTTGCAAGAAACTGTTTTTGTGCTTCAAATTTACCACTTCCATTCAAAATGTTTGATTTTGTTAGTGATTGTGCTCCTAGTAAACACCAGACATATGTTCTGATAGACTCATTGACGCGCTCGACTCCTGCTTGAGTAAACCCGTCAGATTTATCTAAGACAAATGTGGTCCATGCGTTTGACTGTTTCTGTTCTATTGATCCTAACCAGACTTGTGATTTTGATGAGAATGAAGTGTAACCAGGGTAATAATCTTGAGGGTATTGTCTGTGACTCATAGCATAATACAATGTACCCATACCATTGTGATCATCAAGTTTTTGTGTAAAGTCATACTTTGTACTGATGTTAAATTCATTACAGATCCGTTCAAATGCTTTCAAATCCATGGGATTGTTAAACTGATTAAAACTGGATTCAGTTGGTAATGGTGTATGCAGTTCTGACAGAATACGTCTAAGCTGGTAATACGTGTGGAAATGATACACAGACCTAATCAGTTTGTTTGAGTGATTCAAATGGTCTGTAAAAGAAACGCCACAGCCTGTAGTTGAGCATAGTATAGCAAAGTTAAGTTGGTTTTGAAACATCTGTAGTGGGCTTGAAGACCACTTTCTTGCAGTAGAGTCATCTGTTATTGGAGGGTTTAGGTAATGATCAAAAGGGTTGGGTACTTTGACTTGAAATAAATCTTGTTCAGACACAGCAATATCAAGCTGATTTAACTGAATTATTTTCTGGTCATAAGTTGGTGCAACATTATACTTGGCATCCACGTTAAATTGAAACGCGTTTGTAGTGGTAATGGTTGGTGATTTAAATTCCATTCTTCTTTTTATATGAGATAATAAAAATGTTTATTACCTTAACAAATCTTGACACAAGCAAACCAGTGTGGTTAACTAATGGGATTGATAATCGTGATGGTAGCAAGGCTGTAGCTATCCATGAAATGTTCTACACTGTAAAGTGGTTTAATGTAACAGATAATAATTATTTTGTATATGGAACTCTTGATGGTGGAAAGAAGAGTGATGCTTTACGATCTGGGTATTATGACTTTTGTACTTTAGCTGAATGGTTTCAAAATGAATTTAAAATTAAAGCAACTATTAATCAGGCTAACTTACTTGTTACATTGGAATTTCCGAAAGGTAGTCAGTATTCATTATCAGATAGGCTTGTAAGGCTACTTGGCTTTTTAGGCCAAGTAATAATACATCCAGATGAGGATTGGTCATTATCAGACGAAGGTCTATTGAAACCAAATAAACAAAAAGTAATTGGAAGATATCCTGTCAATTTGCCAGTACACACAGTACTAAATGTTTATTTAAAAGAACTAAACACAACTGAAAATGTTCACAATGGAAAGCCTTCAACTTTGTTAAGATGCTTTCCGCCGGGAACTGCTCCCTATTGTGAAAGTGTGGTTGTTAGATTTCCTTTACAGTTTAAGAAATTAGGTTCCAGTTTCTTTGAATCACTGTGTTTATATGTAACTAATCAGGATGGCAAACCAGTTGTGATGCATGATTTTAGTGTAGTGTTGGAAATTAAATAATTTTATTTTTGTTTATAAAAATGAGTGGTCTTGGTCCAAAGCCTAGAATCATACCAGTTGCGTGTCCAGTAACAGAGTTGAAAGATTTGGCAGACGTACAGGATTTTGAGAAGGAAGGGGAAATTGGAGAAATATATGGTTTTGAACTTGATTCAAATGGCATGTACAAGAGGAAAGTAATTGTTGACATGAAAGATGGTGAAAAACAGATTCCTAAACTTGGTCAGCTTCGTGATGTTACTGTAACTACTCCACCTGTAAATAATGCGCCTTACAACTTAATACATGTGGGTAGTAAGTGGGTTGTTTCACCTGTACTGGCACCACCACCCACAATTGACTGGGACATAAAGATTGAATTTATTAGTCCTTATGTATACACTGATGATGAAGGCGCCTTAGTGTTTAGGAAGGTTGTTAATTCTGGGCCGCTTATTGTAAGCCTTGTTCCAAGTTTTTCCCTAGACAACAATAGCAGAGAAAAACTGAAAGTTAAAAATTATGAGAGACGGCGGTATCTTCTTACAACTAGAAAGGGTAGATCAGATACTTCTGTTGTGTTTATGCCAGCAAGCTTAGTCGTGGCTAGAGAAGCGACAATAGTATTTGAAATTATCATGAAATCTGTTGCTACTGCTAAAGAGGCTCAAATTGCACAAGGAATTAAACTTACATGGAATGAAACAGTAACAGAATCATCAAAGGTCTTTATTGCTATTACAAAAAATAATGATGTTATTAACGTTTCAAGCAGTCTTCCCGCTGTCAAGGTGGTGGTCAACAAAACAACTTTTGTTCGTCTAACTTACATAAACCTTGAACACATTGATCTTGTTGCATTTTATTATGCCAGCAAATTGTATACTTTTGAAGAGTTGCAAAATGTAATTGCTGATTAAAAAAATATTTGTCATAAAAAATGGTGAACTTGTATCCACAAATACCACCTGAGCAGCTTGAGCCTATTGAGCGTGATAAAACATTAAAGGCAGATTCATTCCGTTTAATGAATATTACAGAAGCGTTGAAGTATTTGGAAGAAGAACAAGCAAAATACTCGAGGTGTAAACGCCGTTACAATACGGTTTTCAATTCTGTACACAACACATCAATGGCCATGGGGGTGGTTTCAGCCGGATTATCTGTAGGAGGTATAACTCTGTTTGCAACGGGGGTGGGAAGTGTCGTAGGAATTGCTGTTGAAGCTGTTGGCCTTGCCACAAGCCTGGCATGCTTTGGTATGGAAGCCCTTAACAAAAAATTTTATACTAAGTTGCAGAAGCATGAAGCATTAAGTACGCTCGCAGCAGCTAAGCTGACGAGTATGAAACTTATTATTAGTAAATCTTTGGAAAATAATGAAATTGACGATAACGAATTTAAAAGAGTCCAGGATGATTTAGCAAATTACAAGCAACAGAAGTCTGAAATACAGAATAAGATGCGTAGTCAACCCGCGAATGTTGAAGAGCTAAAGCAATCTTTTTTAGAGGAAGGAAAGAAAATAGGCGTAGAAGAAACTATGAAAAAAGTTTACGGACTGTTAGGCAAGTAAAGATCAGTTTTGGTAATCATTCATTAATTCTGAAATACTCTTCACAAAGAGATGTCATGCCTTTTATGCCTGCTCATTTGACGCCATCAGCCCCACCACCAGAGTACTACTGAGAAAAAAAAGTTTTCTTGTTGTCCTTGTAACTTGGAAATTCTGTCCAAGTAAGTTGTTGACTAGGGTCAAGTTCTTGTAAATTGTTATGTTTAGGTTCTTAAAAGTTCTTATTTTAATTACTTATTAGAACTTGTGACAACTAACTAGCAAGTACATGATAAGGTAACCTATAAGTTATGTGTCAGTTGAAAGTAACTTATAGGTTACTTGTTACTTATCATGTACTTGTAATTTACTTTTTTTCCCAGCGCGGGGGTGAAGTCCCGTTCCGCCTATCTCTGATATTCCTGTCCCTACTTGGGGGGTGAAGTCCCCTTCTGCCTATCTCTGATATTCCTGTCCCTACTTGTAATGGTGTTTATTTCACTACATGCCTATTGAAAGCGAACACCTTCCTGGTATTAAAAAGCGGTCATGTGTTACACTAAATTACACTGTTCCCTTACCTAATGCTGGAGTTGATTTGGAAATGTCAGAGCTTTCAAAGGTTAGTGTCACAGATTTCACACCATATGAGAAAGAAAGATCTCAAACTATGAAAAATAGAGTACTAACCTGTGAGCCATTTCAACCTGTTAGGTCTCATCAGAATACCTAGAAGGTATTTATGGCTCCCCCTCGCGAGGTATGCCAAAGACGTGTAGAAAAAACCACTGCCACATTTAGCCACTTTTTTCTTCTTTAAGGAGACCTTTTAGCCTCTGTATGTCAGCTACCGCTGCGTCAAACGATGATTGTTGCTCACGTAGCTTTTCAACCATAATTTTAATTCTCTTTTTTGTCTTTTTCATGTTTTGAAAACATGTTTCCTTTCTATTTTTCGCTCTTGCTAAGTCTAAGCGTAGGCGACTTTTGTCAGCTCGTCTAAAAAAGCTTGAGTGTACGTTTTTTCACCAATCTCCATTTCCTCAACATATTTGTTTTGGTGGCTCGCCATTTATGCCTGGCTATCGTTTGGCCCTGCTTACTGTCCTACTGGTACAGATGTAATCGGGAAAGAATGATTATTGGCTGTTGGTTTACTTTTATACCTGCAGTATTGCAAACGATTTCATAAGCAAACACGTCATTTGGAACATCCTAGACTGTGAGTCGACTTTATACCTCTATATCCCACAAAAGGGACCATAAGTCGGAAATTTTGAGTTTTGAAATATTTACACCATTACAATCTACTATCAAAACCAATTAATTTGATGTACAGACTATTGTTGTAGATTGGTTATTAAGTGAGAAACAAGCATTTAAAGTTGATCACTCGAACTAATCCAAGATGACCCCCTGCACACTTTTTGGTCTGTAGCTCCATTCGGTCAAAAGCGACTTAAGGTCCCTTTCGTGGGAACAGGTTACTGGAGCTGTGAATCAGCAAATGCTGACGTGTAGCCAACTACGTCATGTACGCTATTTATGGGACGATTACAACAGCAAACACGTGCTTTAGAACATTCTAGAATGCAAAACTGTCCCCCTTGTTTTGATGGGGACAGTTTCAGTGGTGTGGGGACCGTTTCAGTAGTAGGGGGACAGTTTTAGAATCGAGAATGTTCTTCACTGCTCGAGAAAGATTTTTCGCTTATGATGAGCCAAAATTAGCCAGCTGGCTGTTCCGCTTATGTACACTAAGCGGGTGTGTGTGTTATAAACCGGTGACGCGTGACGGCTTGACTAGGTATTCAGCACTATATACTGACTGTGTTGTACCGTTGGTAGCTTTTGTTTCTTTTTTTGCCGCGAATGCTGTGTGTGTGTGTGTGTGTGTGTGTGTGTGTGTGTGTGTGTGGGTGTGTGTACCTATGGCATAAGCTGCGTATGTCTGTGTGGCACATGTTACGTATGTCTGTACGATGTATGCCGCGTGTCGCATAATACTAAACACTTTGATTAAAGTCGGGTTTGACAGCCTTGTTTGTTTTTTTAATAACAGCCGCGTAAACACCTCACAGCCTATTTGTAAACTCATGTCAAGGCGTGTGTCCTTTATGTGTTGTGAAAAAGCAAAGAGAAGACACCAAACACACACGAGCGCTGTGAAGAGAGTCTTGTGTACGATCGTATTCAAAATATAATCTCACTGTGGCAGCGTTGATTGATTAATTAGCCTTTGTTTAAAGAAGTCAATGACAGCATTAATTATTTAGGTGGGGTGGGGGATCTGCCTTAATACTCGCGGGTTGGCAGCTGATCAAAAAACGTAGCTTGAATGATTTCTTGAAATGGTACGAGTACGGCTAGGCGATTAAGGCATTGGTGGTAAGTGCTGACGTGGGTTGTCTAATTACCGTGCTAATTAGAATAAATCAATTGATTGGGGAGGGGTGGGGCTGTAGCCCCCACTTATCTATCTCTGTGCGTACGTCCCAGTCGTGACTAAGAAAATTACGAGGTAGCTTTAGCTTTGTGAACTTCGATTTAGTGCAAGATGTAATGCAAAGTAAGGCGAGCTCGACGCAGCAATTTCTTAACAACAGCATATTTGTCTGACTAAATTCCTTTTCGTCCAGCGCGGGTCACTGAACACTGGACCATGATATCGAATAACTCATCAATAAGTCAGTGGGTGGCTGGCTTTGTGTCCTTGATGTCTCACGGAAGTTGTCCAACCGTTTTAGTTCGATGGATTTGCCTTTCGATATCTCAGTGAATACGTTTCCTGCAATTATGTCAGTGTATAGTGGTGGTGCCTATTCTGGCGCTACCCGCGAACTATCATGGTTGATCAGTGCCCTAGCCACTGTTGTCATGTGTCAGGACGCCCAAAGACGCAAAACTAGGCTGGCACTACCAGTTCTTTCACTAACCATGAACTATTATGGTCCATCAGTTTCAGTGACTTATGTTTTAGGACGTTCAGTTTCACCAAACTGGTCAGTCTGGAACTAACCTTGAACTTTCCGCATGATCGCTCAGTAAGAAAAAAGCCTTCGGGCCGACGACGGCCGCAGTGGGCCCACTCACGGCTGTGAGCAGGCCGACTACGGCCGTCGTGGGCCCGAAGACGTTTTGCTACTGGGGATTCTGTAAAAGGTCAGGGCGTATAGAGGCACCCAAATACTCTGGCTTTATCCTTGAACTATCATGATCGATCAGTACCATGCTTTAAAATGTCAGGGCGCCTAGAGGCACCAAAATATCCTGGCACTGCCCGTGAACTATCATTGTCTATCGGTACTTTAGCTGCTTTTATATAACAAGGCGCCTCGAGGCATTAAGACGATATTCAGTCCTGGACTGCCCTTGAACTGTGACATTATGGTCGATCGGTTCCCTGTAATAAATCCGCATTTTCCCTGTTAACTCATTCTACCCCAACACCGAAATCCCCAAATTTTGCCGTTGTCCTCCGAAGACTGCATTGCAATGCAGGACACAGATCGACCATGATAGTTCAAGGGGGATGCCAGAATAGCTTGGCGCCCATAGGCGCCAAGCTATTCTGGCATCACCCTTGAACTATCATGGTCGATCCTTATCTTGCTGTGGTGTGTCTGGCCGGGGTAGAATGAGTTAAGGACGCATAGACTATTTAATGAGCAGAACTCGGCATGGTCGGTCAGTACTATGCTTCTATGGCACCATGATATTCTGGCACTACCCTTCAATTATCATGGCCGATCAGTCTCCTGCTGAACAGGGTGATAGAGAAACGATTCTGTTTTAACGAGCACGTGCGTTCCATGCCTAGCACGTCACGCTTCATCCGCGTCAGTATACACAAGTAGGACACAGAAATGTAGGACACAAGGTACGAGAGGTGGTTTAGGAGTTGTTAGAAAAGGCCCTGGCGACAAAATATTATGAGAATTTATTATCATACACTCTGCGGATTTGTGTGTGTTCATTTTCAAATACTGAAATACAAATAAACATGTGCATTTAGAATATGCAACCATATTAATGTTATTACGGTTGCGATGTATGCTAACTGATGTAAACAAACCCTCTGAGCTATCGCGAATGCAAGCGTGTAAAAATAAAACTGGATCTGATCGGGACACCCAAGTACTAACGTCATTTTCGCGATAGTCCCAAGTGTACGCACCCACTGAGAATTACGCCCCTTTGACGAGTCAACGAATTCTACTAGGTGAAAGTATCATTAGGGAAGGTAACTCGTCACTGACAACTATGCACACGTCTGCAGAATAAGCGTGCGAAACTGTGTCAAGACGGCGTTTGCCGGGGGATTGTTGGGGTGGGCGGTAGAGACGAGGACCATTCACTGATCTCTCTCACTATCAGACAATGGAGCACGTAACCAAAGTGCAATTTTAGCGAGATAACGTTATTTATCAGCGGGGTATTTATTGTGTATTTTGTAGTAAGACGATATTTTATTATCTCCCCTTTAGAATCCTTGATGGTTTAGAGGTATTCTGGCTCACATTGTCTGTCTTGAACTACCCTGATCAGTGTGTTTTTAACACTTTGGTTACGTGCTCCATTGGCTTTTTGGCGAAGCTTCTATTTTCAAATTTTAAATAGGATTACAGGACAATGTACCAAATTAACTGTTTTTTTTTTTTGGGGGTGAGACCAGTAAAATATGCAGGTGCTTCAGTTTCAGTATTGGCAATGTGTTCTGGATATAACTGGACGAAATCAGCGAGAGCTGGAAGTCCGTATCCCTTTAAAATTAGCATTAGGATATAATGTAGCGAGTCCCGAAATAGCTCAGGCGGTTAACCCTTATCATTCGGAATACACCAGTGTGTGAAATAAGTTTGACTAAAATAGTTCAAGGGTGGTGCCAGATTAGCTTGGCGCCTCTAGGCGCCAAGCTATTCTGACACCACCCTTGAACTAAAGCCATTGGTCTATATCCGTATCTGTAAGTACTATAATGTAGCTTGCATATGGCAGTGTACACATTTGAAGCTTTTAGCCTGAGTATGATATGGGTTAATCGTCGAAGCAGGAGAGCGAAGGGAATCGCTGGGTCGTGGGTTCGAATCCCCCTCCCGCACCCGGGAGCTTGACTCGCAATCCAGGGGGAAAAGACGGGTTGAAAGGTCCTGGTAAATCAAAGTGGCACAGTTGGAGTGCGCCTGAGTTGACCAGTGTTCAGGTCGTACTCCATAAGCAATAGATTTCCCTGTCCCCCATAAACCCCGCCCGTCAGGGCCGTCCATTATCACTTCGGTGCCGTGGACGTTAAACCCTGTACTAATCGAATTGGATATAATGTCCCGATCACTACATATGCAAGAGGGACTTGCTTAAGAATTACTGAACTCAGCACGAAAAGGTTGACCAGTCGAAACGACGAGCGTGTGTTGTCATTTCCCGAGGGCAGCGGCTAAGCCATCGTTGTTATAACTAATAAATACCCCGCACTCCCTCTTCCCCTCTCCTGCTTTTCGATCTTTCAGGGACTGCGACGTCGGGAAACCTGTTGTGGCAGGTTAATGGTCCAAAACAAAAAGTTTCCCCCAGGAGATAACTGATCCGCCCCTCCAATAATTTACTCCAGCAATGGTCTTTCACCATTAATTACCCCATGTAAGCATAGCATTTCGTTATAAGGTCCTGCTAAATCAAAGTGGCGCATTTGCAGTGTGGCCGAACTGATCAGTGTTCAGGTCGTACTCCAAACATAATAGCTGTCCCTGTCCCCCGTATCCCGCTCGCTAAGGCCGTCCATTATCACTCCAGTGCTGTGGACCAATGCCCCGAACTAACATGTCAAGGTTTTCCGTATGCCTCTTTGGTAAAAATGTCATGTTGCGTCGCAGTTACGCAAATGTAACTCCTCATAAAGACCGTGACCATAATATGCCACGCTTTTTGTCTACCGTATTGGAAATACGGTAGACGTTAGGACGGGGCTGGTCGGAGCGCGTTTCGTAGAATGCAAAAGACATAACATGGGGGCGGGGCTCATGGTCTGGCAAAGAAGTAACAAGATAACAATGACGTCATGTCTAGCCAATCTAACCTTGCTGTTGAACGTCGATTTGGCGCGAAGCGCCGTATGTGCGTGTGTGTGTGTGTGTGTGTGTGTGTGTGTGTGTGTGTGCGTGCGTGCGTGCGTGCGTGCGTGCGTGCGTGTGTGTGTGTGTGTGTGTGTGTGTGTGTGTGTGTGTGTGTGTGTGTGTGTGTGTGTGTGTGTGTGCGTATGTGTGTAATCACGAGAATCTCCGATATTACTGTACTCACAAACTTGAAACTTGGCAATATATTTTATTGAGTGGGTGCCTAAGAGAGCCTCCGAGCATATTGTAATTGGATGTCTCATTGAAGACATAAAAGACCGTTTATAGATAGTCGGTTGACCCAGATTAGAGTCCGCAATTTTGATTATATGCACTTGAAATTTTGGATATGGCTAATTAATATAAAGTCAGTAGATGAGTTCGTTAGCCAGCTTTTTACCTCTTCAACGTTTTCGAAAATAAAAGTTCAATGCGGAAAAAAAAAAATGTCAGAAGTAAGACTCCTTGATTTCATCAGAAGAATCAAACAGTGACTGTGACCAAACGCGTCAGTGTTTTATACAATATTCCTAATTGACGCAAATCACCAGCGGCAATGTTTTACATGTGTGTGAGCTGGCGCGATGTTCTCCTTCATTTATTTTTGTATGATATTTGCGAACGTATTGTGGAAAAGGTGAAATATACATGCAAGCTCACACAGAAGAGGCTTTGTGGGCGTGGGCCATTTCACCTTATTCATAAAAATTGCTGTTCCTACGCCAGCCCTTAGAACGTATAACCAGTAGGAAGCGCCGTGTGTCTGCCGTCTGTGTTTGTGTTTGCCATTCTGCCGTTTGTGTTTGTGCGTGCCATTGCCGTGCGGATCAAGCGGGGGGAGGGGGTGGGGTGGCCCGGGGTGGGGGATGAAAGGGAGATACTGAATGAATACGTAATTCAGCGTTGTACCTCTTCAACTTTTTCAAAAATAATTAATTCATTTTTGCAAGTTTTGAAGCCACTATTTACTCCCATCAAACAGTCAGCCCTGGAAGAGGCTGTGTGGAACAAAACAGTCAGCTCTGGAAGAGCGTGCCTTTCGGATGAATGACGTGAAATATCAAATTTGTTCCAGTCAGTGTACACGGCGGAGGAAGGGGGTGGGGTGGGTGGGGGATGAAAGGGAGATACTGAATGAGTTCGTAATCCAGCGTTTTACCTCTTCAACTTTTTCAATAATAATTAATTCATTTTTGCAAGTTTTGGAGGCACTATTATTTACTCCCATCAAACAGGCAGCGCTGGAAGAGGCTGTGTTGAACAAAACTCTGGAAGAGCGTGCCTTTCGGATGAGTGACGTGAAATATCAAATTCGCCACAGTGTACACGGCGTCGTGAGACCAGCGATGCCATGACGTGAAGCTTATAGTAACGTCATTTTGCTGCTCGTGATATTCTTCTTCTACAGAATTCCTGTCGCTACTCCAGCCCACAGAGCGTACTAGTGGCGGGAAGCGCTGTGTGTCCGTCTTTATTTGTGTGCGCCGGCGTGTGTGTTGATCAGAGGTTGGCGCTTAGAGAGGAGGGAAATGGATCAGAAAGATAAGCTTACAAATATGAACATCTTTGAATGTCCCTAAAAGAAAAAAAACAAAAACGCACGTGAGCTCCAAAGAAAGCTGTGGACTTTGGGATAAAATCCTCATCTTGTTCCAAATTGCGACGGTCCGGCCGCGACCATCTACTGCTATTCAGGGCATATGCTTCTTGCCGTATTCCTTGGATGGGTTTGTCTCTTTTGTGCTAAATTTTAATTTAAAGATGTTATAAATACAGTATGCGTCAACTGGCCGTGGAGGGGTTAATTCTGCATTGCTGTAACCCTATCACCGCCGGAACAGCGGGGCCTCATGAGGATCTATGCGTCTTGCTGACTTCATTGCTAGCGCGTTCCTACAGCAGAGCCTTAAAGCGTTTCCGATGATCCCCAATTTGACGCCGCATTTCCTTTGCTCGTCAGTGTATATAGTTTATATCCACCGGTATCGGTAAAGATTCAGACCAAACGAACTGAAAAAAAGAGATTAACTCATTCAACTCCGACACGCCACGGCAAGACATGGATCGACTGAGCGTGACAGTTTAAGGGTTGTGCCAGCATAGCTTGGCGCCCATAGGCGCCAAGCTATGCTGGCACAACCCTTGAACTATCACGCTCGATCTGTTTCCAGAAGTGTAATACAGTCTTCAGGGGGCAACTCATTCAAAATTTGCGGATTTCGGTCCTGGAGCAGAATGTGTTAACAGGATTTCCGCACCCACACGTTCAATTTACCTCTTCACTGTTAGTGCGGGACGCAGACAGTGTTTTTGAAATCAGTGTAAATCCAACGTCAAAGGTCCCCCGCTGTGAAAGGAGCACGGATATATATATAGTGGTTTCAGCAAGAGGCATAGATCCTCATGAGCCCCCGCAATTGCGGGGACTCATGAAGATCTATACCTCTTGCAGTTGGGTGTTCTGCAGTGTTTTTTGGCAGTGCATGGTTTAGTGCGGCCTGCTACTGACAGTCTAGTACGAACGTGGAGAATAGGGGTCAGCAGCGTGAGTGAGCTTAGTCCTGCGCCAGCCACTAAGCAAGGTGCTCCGCTATAGCGGAGCACCTTGCTTAGTGGCCTGCGCGGGACTAAGCTCACCCATGCAACTGGCCCCAGTGGATTAGCGGTACTAATCGGCAGCACAGGTGTCCGTGATATCACAAATTAATGACATACATTCTTCGTTGATGGTGTTTTGACAATGACATTGTCCAACACGCAGTTTGGGAATGATCGTGCATGAGATTTCCGGTTTTAAATGCAAGGCCATTGATGCATAATTAAGTCGTCACATTGACGTAAGGCCATTGACGTACTATCCAGACCAAGCGTGTAAGATGAAGAGAAGAACCCAACGGAGAAAGAAACACGCTTAGAAAAGACAGTTACAACACAATTTATTAATATTTCGGTTAAATGCCCTTCTTCAAAACAGACAAACAATATAGAGATCTCGTATAGACCCGCGACACCTCTTACCTGCCTTGCCTGCCTAGTTCCCCTCTCCCTCCCCCTCACACCTCCCCCCGCCTCCGCACAAACGGGAGGGGGGGGGGGGTTCCAACTTTTTGTTTGGGACCTTCAACCTCACACAAAAGTCTCCTCGACGCTAGACCTTCTTCCAGTGGCCGAAAAATCAAACAACCGAGGGGGGGGGGGGGGGGGGGGGAAGGAGGGGAGGGAGGGGGGGGGGGGGGCGTGTGTGTGTATGTGTCAAAACTCGCCCCAAAAATCAAATAGGGAAGGGGGGAAGGGATCCAAACACCCCAAAAAGGGAATTTGTTATAGCATTTTAACGATTTGGGTCGGGGGGGGGGGGGAGGGGGGAGGGGGGAGGATGGTCCGGAACCTCTAGGATCCCCCCTCAGATCCGCCCCTGACTCAGAAATTCAGATGCCTCACATCTCCCCCTGCCTCTATCCCATTCTGTGCCTATTGCAAATGCATCATCGATTTCAGTCGTGATGTGTCTTAATTTGCGACTTTTTCGAATCATTAGCGCTGGTAGAAAAGTCTTCATTTTTCTGTCCTTCGTTGGTTCCCTCATTTTTTCTTAAGCCCCTTCTCCCCCTCCTTCCTTCCGTCCCTCCCCTTCAAACTTCCCTCCGACCCCCTTTGCCTGGTCTCTCCCCTCCCCCCACCCCCCAATCTCCCCCCGCCTCACCTCGGTCTTCCTTTTGCCTTTTCTTTTACCTCGGGTTTACAGGTTCATTACCCTTTCAAACCTCTGGAACCTTACCGGTGAGCAAAATCTCTTCGCGCCAACCGGCCAATGGTTCTGACCAGAACTACGTGACAAACAGGTTTATCTGTGCTTCATTTTTTCTAACCTACTTAACCCATTACATTCTGATGCTGAGTTTCTAAAAAATCGGCTGCTTTTTCTATGAGGGCTAAATTACAGATTACGAGATAGATCCACCATTTTAATTTCAAGGGTGGCGCCAGAATAGCTTGGCGCCTGAGGCGCCTAGCTGTTCTGGCACCTCCCTTGAACTATGATAGTCACATTTATTTCAAGCAGGATGAAAAGGGTTAACACGTTGAGGCCTGAGGTCCAGGATCGAATTGCACATAATTTTCAATAGCCAGTATTTGTGATAGTCCTAGCAGCTTCCGCTCTATTTTAAGCCCCACAGAAAAAAGGTATCTCTGCATTGCAGAAGTGACGGACAGTTGCTTGGCAGTTACTGGCTTGAAACGGTTTCATGCAGCTGGCGGCAGGTTTCTTAATTTGGGCGTTTTTCTTTGAAGACTGCGAATTACATGACCGTTCAGGGGACAGATCGACCATGGTAGTTCAAGGATGGTGTCAGGATAGCTTGGCGCCTTCAGGCGCCAAGCTATCCTGACACCACCATTGAACTACTATGGTCGATCCATACATGTATATATCTATTTAACCCCAAGGCTGCATTTCCCCAAAAAGTAGGTGTCACTTAAAAACTATGTACCAGTTTCAGGAGATGAATCGACCCAGAAATTTAAGGGATGTGCCAGATTAGCTTGGCGCCTAATAGAACCACTCTAATCTGGCACTACACTTGAATTATCATGGTTGATTCAGCTCCTGCTGTAGAGTGTCGAGGCTAAATGGGTTAATGTAGCGTGTCAGAGCTGAGTAGGTTAATACCCTCCTCCCAGCCAACACCCTTTCCCCTGCCCATTATCCACACCCCTCTTCTGTCGCTGAATACCATCCCCTCCCCTCCCCCTTCTTGCCTACATACATTTCATTATCCTACAGTGTGAAAACATAAACATCTTGCTTTTTGACTCTGGTGAATCCTACTAAAGCAAGGACAAACGAGTCCCTTTTTTATATAAAAAAGCACATAACGTTTGCGGTATGCAAATGAGTGTGGCGTTATATCGCTTTTTGTGCTCCTGTCAGTGCGGAGTGTATGGAAAGCAAATATTGTCAGAATTTTCGTTTAGTTGGGAGAGTTAAATGATATCGCGCAAAACATAATTTATTCAACTCGTGCTCTTTCACCCGGTATCCGATTTTGGACCTTACGGTGTAGGCATGAAAAGGCAAAATTAACGGAAAGAAAAGCTGTACATATTGATTTAGTTCTTGAAATGAGTTTCACGCTTCTTCTTGCGGTGTTTTAGCCCATATCATACTGAGGCTAAAAGCTTAAAATTTGTACACTGCCATATGCAAGCTACATTATAGTACTTACAGATAAGGATATAGACCAATGGCTTTAGTTCAAGGGTAGTGCCAGAAAATCTTGGCGCCTAGAGGCGCCAAGCTATTCTGGCACTACCCTTGAACTATTTTAGTCAAACTTATTTCACACACTGGTGTATTCCGAATGATAAGGGTTAAAGTAGCACGCCCCTTTTTCAAGAAACCTTAATCGTTAAACGTTTAGAGCTTGACGTATTTTGTCCACCACGAAGGTGATTTCAAAGACGGGGCACCGAAATAGGGTCTGACCAAATTTTGAACCTAGCTGGATTCGAACCCGGGACTTTTCGGACGAGAGTTGAACACTCTACCACCGAGCCACTCAGGACCCCCCTTCACCCTTCCCCCTCCCCCTCCTCCCCCCCCCCCTGCCCCCGCTTTCAAGCATCACCAAACGTTCAAGAGATTGTTTTGAACAGATGAATCCAATATTGCGGTTGTGAAGCTATTACACATTATCTGAGACACGTGTACAGGTAAAACAATGAATCTGGCGACTAAAAGCATCTAACCGTCAATTGCTTGGTCAGCTTAGACCATGCAGCACGCTTTAAAATCTGGATGCTAAATTTCAAACACGTAGTCGACCGTAGCGAGCTGTGGCCGTGAAAACTGTGATTTAACTGTGTCACACGGGACTCAACCGCTCTATTTTGGCGACCAGAGTTAGCTGCTCCTGAAATTTGCATATAGCAGAAGCGACCGTCTGTAGGCCACAGGGACGGTTTTTCACCGCACACAGCGTACAAACTAAGTTTGCTGTGACAACCATTTGCTAGTTCTTTGGTATATGTTCTGGGTCAACGAGAGTGAAAAAAAACCTCCAGACTTTCTGTGGCCTTTGCAAAGTTCAGGAACGAATTTTAAGAGTAAATCAGTGAAATAATTTGACTGAAACAATCTGTATTGACAAAAAGAGGCATGTAGATAATATTACACCTTTCAGATCCTGACTCAAATCCTTTGGCTCTGAATCACACACCATGAAGTGGTATGCAAGGCAAAATTAAAGACTAAGGGGTCCATCATTCCAAAATGACTCAAACTGACCACACAAGAAGCAAGCCCCCTCCCATCTGAATGAGGCACAGATCCTCATGAGCTCCTGCTAGCTGCAGGGCTATTCCCCCTGAAGAGGCTTAAATGCATGAGTTTACGAGAAGCTAAATAGCCCCGCTCCTGTTCATCCGTATCATGATCAGGGAACATGTGCCGGCGTGCTGGCATGTGATGCTGGACTTTAAGGCTCACGGCAAATGTGTGCTGGTCGGTGATTTTGGACCTTGCGGTCGTAGCCCGCAAGGTCAAAATCACAGACCAGTACATATGGGCCTACATGTACCTGTTTGCAAGTAGTAGCAGGACATGGTTGTTTGACCCCACCAAAACTTGAACTTGACCTTTGCGAGGTGTGACTGCGTGTAATATATTCATGTACAAGCACCATAAATAGTCAGTGGGAAAGGTATCGCATCTCTTCTAAAATAGGGGCGAGAAAACACGCATCTCTTTATAATGTGAACGCGTGAAGTGGTGTACGCGGAAAACTGTTCCTTGGCCTCAGTTGCTGACACCAGTTCCTTTTTTCAACCAGGACGAAGACATAACTTTATGAGGTAAGCCTGCTATTAATTTTTGTCTGTTCTCTAGCATATTGGCCTGTTGCATCATTGTGCAATTTCGTTGCATGATTTCTTTTTTTCATGTCATTGTGCACGTTTAAGTTTTAAACAATATGAGATGAACCATAACCCACAAAGTCTCTTCTATATGAGAGCTGTCATCGCTGTCAAGGGTTTCTACCTTTTGTTTTTGACTTCATTCTGATTTTGAAATATCTCCTTTTGATAAAAAGCATCGCAGATGTGCTAATGCGTCATAGTAAACTCTATAAGGGGCGCGCGCAGTGCATCCGCGTCATTGGTTTGTCAAACGTCATTTGTCAGGACGTATTTTTTTGTGGTTTTTTTACGTAATTTTATATTTAACGTGATACGAGTTTCGCTTTTGCTTCAAGACTTGGAAAAATGGTGACAAAACTAGAATTTCAAGGTACGATTTCAGTCTTGCTATAATTTGTGTGAAATCAGGTTGACTTTACCTGGCTACATGCTATATTAAGTACACCTGTATGCTCTTCTGAAAGCGCATTGATGTGTGTGTATGCGTGTGCGTGTACGTGCGTGCTTGCGCGCGCTCCAAACATCCTCAAAAGGTATAGATGTTCATGCGCCCTCCGT
>BTPG01000007.1:115068620-115076120 GCA_036245525.1 Semisulcospira habei | reverse complement strand
ACGGCGGGGCAAGATGTTGATTTGCCTCAACTAAAATGTTTCCTTTCTCACTGTGTGTCACACGGACCCCTACCAGAGATTTTCCACTGTCTTTTGAGCCTACGGAAGGAACTCTCCTGCGTACAAACTTGAAGAAGAGCAGAAAAGTCTTTCATTTTACGACATTCAAACTTCCATAATTTAACTCTTTCTACCCCAGACACACCACAACAAGGTAAGGATCGACCATGATAGTTCAAGGGTGATGCCAGAATAGCTTGGCGCCTATAGGCGCCAAGCTATTCCGGCATCACCCTTGAACTGTCACGGTCGATCTGTGTCCTGCACTTCAATGCAGCCTTCAGAGGACAACGGGAAAATTTGCAGATTTCGATGTTGGGGTAGAATAAGTTAAGTCAGCCCTCTTGTCCAGCATCACTAAGAACATGTGTAAAAGAAATATTGCGAGCTATTAACCATTTTCCTGCCTAGAATAGGCCGCTTTTGTAATGGCTGACTTTCACAACTTTATCATGGGGCGGTCTGTGAATTAAGAATGTCAGTGTACCAGCTGCGGGAGATGGATCGACTATGACAGTTCAAGGGTAGTGGCAGTTTAGCTTGGTGCCTTCCAAGGCGCCAAGCTAAACTGGCACTAACTTTGAACTATCCAGTTCTCTCTCGAACCGCTCGGAGCTTGCTCTGCGCAGAGGTAATCCGATACCCCTCCAAAACACAGCCCCACGAGCCCAGTAACACCCGCGGTACTGCCGGAATTGTTTATATTACAGCGGACGGCAGAACAATAGTCCCTTTCCTTTTTAACCCCCTCCCCCCCCCCCCCCGCCCCCTTAGCTTGATTACGTGCGCAAAATAAAACTTACTGTGAGAAGTCCACGTACGATTTTGTACTAAACATATCTTAATTATTATTGACCGTTTTGTTATTATTGACCGTTTCATCCACTGCAGTTCCCATACTGTGTGTTTATCATTATTGTTGTTCAAACAGTGCCAGCAACTCGTGAGTCATCATCGAAAGTTTGCAGCAGTGTTGCTGTGAACAACAGCCTAGTGATAACAATTAAGTGTAAAAATGGTTATAACCATATAGTTTATAGTTTATGTGGAGATATGATTTTCAGTCAGCTACATTCCGTGAAATACGAAAAGCCTTTGGTCAGCCAGGGAACCGCAGGAGCAAAAAGGAGGGGAGGAAATACGTTCGCGCCGGGTTTTATGTGCCAGATATCTCTCAAGACAGCTTGATGATAACTGACTCGCACCCACACTCATCGGAATTCTGGGCCCTTTTCCTCTCTGTCCGTTCGCGTATATGAAACTGTATCATCGGCGATCGATCTCTCGCTGCGTTGTCTTAATTGTGATAATTAATCCTATTTCTGTCGGTACCACTTTTGGTCGAGGTGATTTCTACAGGAATCCTCTCGACCAAAAGCTCTACCAACAGCCAGCCAAAGTGTTGACAAGAGGCGGGCAGAACTGCAACATTGACTTATTTCTCTGTTTTAACGATGCAGTCCTTG
Source organism: Semisulcospira habei (assembly GCA_036245525.1). Lineage (NCBI taxonomy): Eukaryota > Metazoa > Mollusca > Gastropoda > Semisulcospiridae > Semisulcospira > Semisulcospira habei. Next base: position 115,074,594 of record BTPG01000007.1, on the reverse strand, counting down.
GCATTGTCAACGTCACGTCGATTTTAGAACTTTATTAAAACCAGGAAATTATGTGTCATATTATTTATCACCTCTTTCAAATAATTATAACTTCCCGTAGCACACTTAACCTTAGCTTCCCCAATGCGCAAAAGTCCATCGGGTCGACGGCGGTCCGATAGTCTTTGCTCACTGGGTCAGGGACCGATGACCTTTTGCTTACAGCGTGTTTTTCATCAAGTCTAAATATTCAGCACCACAATAACGCGAATGCATTTGATGGGGTCTGGCATTTAGACAGGCAGTACATATCTGCCGTTATCTTGTGATTAAAGCTGTGTATAATAAGATCATTGGATGAGATATTTTACCCTCTGAAAATGAAAAGGTTAATTGCACCGCATTATACTGATGCCGACCTGTAATTCAGCACCCACTTTGCAAAAGGCCATCAGGCCGAAGTCAGCCGCAAGGGGGCCCGCGCACGACTGTGCGCGGGCCCAATGCGGCCGACTTCGGCCCCTATAGCCTTTTGCGAGCTGGGTAATGGTACGTAGTCTTGAAATAAGATAAGATGATGAGATACACATTAATAGTCCCTTATATATATATATATATATATATATATATATATATATATTAAAAATAAAAATAAAAAAAGGCTAGTATATACTGCAATTTTTCATACTTTTAGGTATGAAATTGTAGTTTTGCGTACACTTTAATTTGTTTGTAAATTTGTTATAATTTTTTTTTAAATGCGTATTTTCAGAGACATGACATTGAAATCTTACAACATGGACTTCGAAGAGAAAGCGAACAAAGAAGGGCTTGGTGCGACCAAAACGAAGCAGCGGAAATTCAGCCGCCAGTCGTCAGCAGCGCGCATGCGTAGCTGCTGTCACAAGTTTGGTGAGGTGGCGGAACAAGTATGGACACTGAGAGGACTAATCATGATGGTGCTTGCACTGATGGCGACACTGCCTATTCCATTTTTCATCTCCACTCCGGTAAGGGAGATAATTTCAGAATTTTCAGTACATTAAAGTTTTATTTGTGTGCCAGTTTCTGTGATTGTTGGACCATAACCCAATGGCCCCAAATTTTGGAGGTGTCTCCCAATGACCGTGTACTACTTGCAGGCGATGGATCGACCATGATAATTTAAGGTTAGTGAGAGAGCTTGGCGCCATCTTGCGCCAAGTTAATCTGGCACTACCCTTCAGTTATCATGGTCGATCCATTTCTTGCTGTAGTGTGTTAAATCTAAAAGGGTCAAGGCTTCAAGAAAAAAAAAATCAAAATAAAAGATCAACAGACCTTAGGGTCACCATCTCCAAAAACCCAAACCAGCACAGATTGACCTATATTTGTCGGCTGAGGTGTACCTGTATACCTGTCTACTTGCTTGTCGGTCTGTTTAATGATTTTATTTTCCTATTTAAGTCACTTCTATTTATAGAAGGGACTTTTTAGGACGTATGTATGTATGTATGTATGTATGTATGTATGTATGTGTGTATGTATGTATGTATGTATTGTATGTATGCATGTATGTAATAATGTATGTATGTATGTATGTATGTATGTATGTATGTATGTATGTATGTATGTATGTATGTATGTATGTGTGTATGTATGTATGTATTGTATGTATGCATGTATGTAATAATGTATGTATGTATGTATGTATGTATGTATGTATGTATGTGTGTATGTATGTATGTATGTGCGTATGTATGTATGCGTGTGCGTATGTATGTAAACAAGAGAATCTCCGATATTTCTGTACACACAAGCTTGAAACTTAGCGAAATACTTTCTAAGATAGCCTCCTAGCATATTGTAATGAATGTCTCATTGAAGACATAAAGAACCGTTTATAGGAAGTCGGTTGACCCAGATTAGAGTGCGTAATTTTTGTCATATTTACTTAAACTTTTGCATATAGCTAGTTTGGAGAAAGACATTGGATAAGTTCGATAGCCAGCTTTGTATCCTTTCAACTTCTTTATTAAAAATTAATTCTTTTCACAAAAGAATTAAAACAGTAAAAAGAAAGAAAACTTGACTTCTAGAGAAAGTCAGAAAGACAGTGGCGGTGACGTAAAAGAGGCAACTCCGTCACCATGCAGACACTAACATAATACTCTAAATATGACGTCATTCTCTCTCTCTCTCTCTCTCTAGGCTCTCTCGCTCTCTCTCTCTCTCTCTCTCTCTCTCTCTCTCTCTCTCTCTCTCTCCCTCTCTCTCTCTCTCTCTCTCTAACGGCAGATTTGAAAAATGGCATTGCCTCTGGCATTGTTAATATCTTTACCGTTGTAAAATAAAGATTCATTGATTTATTGATTCATTGATTCATTGATTCTCTCTCTCTCTCTCTCTCTCTCTCTCTCTCTCTCTCTCTCTCTCTCTCTCTCTCTCTCTCTCTCTCTCTCTCACACACACACACACACACACACATAAGCGCGCATCTCCAGGAGGAATAGATCCTCATGCGGCCTGGAGGGCGCATGAGGATCTATGCCTCTTGGAGGTTTGGAGCGCACTCTCACGCAAGCACTAACACGCACACACACATCGACGCGCTTTCAGAAGAGCATGCAGGTGACCCGTGTACTTAGTATATCATGTAGCTAGGTAAAGTCAACCTGCTTTCACACAAGTTATAGCAAGACTGAAATTGTACCGTGAAGTTCTAGTTTTGTCACCATTTTCTCAAGCCTATGAAAGCGAAAGTGAAACTCATATCACGTAAAATATAAAATACGAAACAACTATAACTTACGTCATGACAAATGACGTTTGACAAATCAATGACGCGTATGTCCTGCTTCCGTTATAGAACACACTGACGCATTGGCAGATCTGCGAGACTTTTTCAATAGGAGATAATTCAACATCAGAATCAGGTCAAAGACAAAAGGTAGAGACCATTGACAGCGAGGACAGTTCTCGTATAGAACTGACTTTGTGGGTTATGTTTCATCCCATCTTGTTTACATGTTGGGGGTGGGGAGGGGGAAGTGGAGGGCAAGATAGGCATGTTTTTTAAGCATCTGTGTGTCCAGGATCCGTCTGAAATGCGATGCATGTACACGAGAACGACATACAAGGAGTAAAAAGTATTCCCAAAGAATGGTTTATTTTTGCTTCTAGTCATTTCAGAAAGCAAAATAATTAAACAAATATTAGTAATATTATTACATATATTTGTGATTCTATCCTCCAAAAAGTGAAACGTAAGGCAAAACAAAATGCGGACATAAAAAACATTAACTCATTCAGCCTGTCGGCCGTATTTCCCAACTCTTGGAGGCGTCATCTAATGATTATGCACCATTTGCAGGAGATGGATCGACCATGATAATTTAAGGGTAGTGCCAGATTAACTTGGCGCCGACAGGCGCCAAGCTATGATTTGGCACTACCCTTGAATTATCATGGTCGACCCATCTCCTGCTGTAGTGCGTCAGGGCTGAATGGGTTAAATGATTTCAGCTGGTCAATGGATCAGTTGACCATTAACAAACATCAAAACTCTAAAACCTCATGAAATACAACATGAGAATTGTGAAAGATACAACAAACAGAAGACATCACATCAGTTTAGGGGTACTATACAAAGTTAACGCTGTGGATGTCGGTAGCAGTTTTAGTCGCGATGATTCCGACAGGAATCATCGCGACTAAAACCGCTACCGACAGCACAAAGGGTTAACGTTTCGCACGGATAATTAAAGACGGTTTAAAAACAAATTGCTGACGATGTATACTGACGTAAAGTGTTTCCGATGGTTCCGAAAATATCGCATTTCTTTTGCTCGTCAGTATGTAAATAAAACTTTGCATGCACAGTAAGCAAATTGAAAATCGTTGGAATACGAAACAGTAGCAGCAAAGACAGCCACACTAAAGTAGGGGCGTTCGGAGTGAGGGGATTTTGGAGGAGAGGGTGGTAAAAATTGACATGGGAACGGCACCTCACACGGTCATATTTCTGGAATGAAACGCTCGTGCAAAAACACTCAGCAAATCAAGAAGGACTATTAAAATGAATGGCAGGAAACACAGACACGCCCCTACCCACCCTACAGTGACGGCAGAAAGGCGATTGTCTTCAGCGCTAGTTTTTCGCCTGATTGTGGACGACAAATTTCCTCTTGGAACTGACAATTCTTTCACAATGGCGGCCGAGTTTTTCCTATTGTCTTGCTCTCTTTTTTCAGAATGCAGCGAGGGGGTTGCTTCCCTTTCAATTTTCACACATCGACATTTTGTTGGTTCTAAACAAGAAATGTGTGGTGAATGACGAGTTTTGGATGAACTTTGACTGGTTTCCGTTAATGTAGGGTAAGTGCTGTGTTCTGTGGAAATGTCCATGGTTTCCTCTATCCCTGATGTAGGCGTCGTCACTGTAGATGCCGATGTGTCTATATTGCTATCAGAAACTCCCAAAGATGAAACAACATCGTCTTTGGGAGTTTCTGATAGCAATGCACTATTAAGTGTTGACCGAACGCTGTTGTCTGTATATGTTTTAGCTGGTGAATTAGAATTTGTAGTATAACTTGTAAATGCTTCTGTGTCATGAGTGGTTAAATTTACGCGGGTGATATAGCTTGCAGCACCCAACTTAGGTCTAGATGCCGCTGAAGATGACGCACTGACATAGTTTACGGGGTTTCCCGTTGTAGGATACTCGGGTGAAGTATGAACGTTTGGATCTGTATCAGTGTTGATGTGTTTAGACGATGCTTCAGGTTTTTCTGTAGTACTCGTGAGCCTGTTAATAGGTGTCTCTGTCGCACCACTTGGCGAGCAGTCTTGTGTACTCACGGCACTGTCTGTAGCTGTTTCACTTGTATTACTTATCAAGTTGTCTTTCACAGAACTATCTGCCGTTGTTTCGGTCGGACTACTTCTCGAATAGTCTTTTACACTCGTGGCACTATCTGTAGATATGTCAGTTGTATCACTTGCCATGTAGTCTTTTGTACTCGCGGCACTATCTGTATATGTATCCACTGTATTTCTTGTCAAATTGTCTTTTGTACTTGGGTCACTGTCTGTAGAAGTTTCAGTTGTATCACCTGTCGAGTACTCTTTTCCAGTGTGACTAGCGGCACTGTCCGCTGTAGATGACGTTTCATTTGTGTTAGCTGCGATGTAGTCTGTCGTAGTGTGATTAGCGGAATAATCTGTAGATGACATTTCAGTTGTATTACTTGCCTTGTAGTCTTTTGTAATTGAGGCATAATCTGTAGTAGATGTTTCAGTTGTGTTACTTTGCATATAGTCTTTTGTACTCGTGGCACTACCTGTAGATTTTTCAGTTGTATTACCTGACGAATAGTCAGTTATGCTGTGAGTAGCGGCATTATCTGTAGATCTTTCCGTTGCATTACTTGTCATGTGGTCTGTTGTACTTGTGACACTGTTTGTAGATGTTTCAGTTGTGTTAATTGCCGAATAGCTTTTCGTACTGTCACTAGCAGCACTCTCTCTAGGTATTTCATTTGAATTACTTGTCAAATAGTCCGAGGATTGTGGACTCGCAGCACTTTCTGTAGACGCTTCAATTGTATTTCCTGTCAAATAATCTGCTGTACTAGTGGAACTATCTGTAGACGTTTCAATTGTATCACTTGTCCAGCGGTCTTTGGTACTCAAGACAATATCTGTTTCAGTTGCTGTACTTGTCGAGTAGTCTTTTGCACTCGACGTGTCTGTAGATATTTCAGCTGTATCACTTGTCGGGGAGTCTTTTTTGCTAGTGGCACTATCGATAGATATTTTACTTGAATTACTTATCAGGCAGTCGTTTGCATTTGTGGCACTATCTGGAGATGATGTTTCAGTTAAATAATTTGTCGGGTAGTCGTTTGTACCTGTGGCAATATCTGCAGGCGACATTTCAGTTGTACTTTTCCCTGTCGAGTAGTCTTTTGTACTTTGACTAGTGGCACTATCTGCAGATGATGTTTCAGTT
>BTPG01000007.1:115058620-115063620 GCA_036245525.1 Semisulcospira habei | reverse complement strand
TCAATTACTGAATGGATGACAGGATTTATAAATAAATGAATTTTAAAATAAAGTAAATAAACAAACATATAAATAAATAAATAAGTAAATAAATAATATATAATATAATAAATAATAAATAAACAAAATAACAAACACATAGACAAACAAACAAACAAACAAGCAAACAAAACAAACAAACAAACAAATAAATAAATAAATAAAATTATAAATACGATTAATTAATAAATAATTAGACAGACGGACAGAAAAAGAATGAATAAACGAACGAACGAACGAATAAATAGCAATAAAGAATAAAATAACAAAGTAAATAGAAATGTGACGTTATACTTAAGTCGGGACGACTGAAATTTGACATATATTTGTGAGGTTTAACCTTCGACAATCCATTAGATTTACCAGAGAATAAAACAGAAAACGTATCACACAAAAAAATGCTTGTGTGCATTTTGTTATCTTACCTGTATTGCCTGTGGTTTCAAGCCATGCCATGAAGACCAGGACGTAAATCAGACAAGATTCTTGAATGCAAAGGGCGCCCATTTTCTGTAGGTAAAAAAAAACAACTGACTTTTCTGCCTATAAACAATGTAGGATGCAGTTGCTTTTTGGTGTTGTCTAATCTCCCCAACCATTCTTCGTTTTAACACTTCTAAGAATTAAGCCCGAGAATAAAGTGAACACCATCCAACTGCAAAAGAAATAGATCCTCATGAGCCCCCGCGACTGCGGGGGCTCATGAGGATCTATGTCTGTTGCTGAGACGGTGTTGGCTTTTGGTCGTAGAGTGAACTAAGATTTCATAAAAAAAAAATGTACTTACAGTATACGTACCGTGGCAGGGATGGGGTTTAAAACGTACCTCCATTTTACTGAAATGCAGACTGAAAAGTTGACTGACAAGCGTGTAAAAAAAAGAGCAAGGAAAATAGCAACAAACAACAACAACAAAATACAAACACGCTTAGAAAGGACAAGTAAAACGCATTGTGTTCCAATCTCCTTTTTTAGATTTTTTTTTCCACATGGTTGTATTCTTAACAGATTTTATGGAAGAGAAACGAACTGTCCTGACTCGAAATAGATGAAGCGGACGTAGGGGGAGGAGACCCATGTATGAAACACTTAAGCAAAAACGTCTCGCGCGACCGTCCAAAGATAGGTAGAATAAATCCAAAACCAGCGTTTGATAGAGAATATATTGATGCATCTTAGGACAAAGCCAAATTTCAAAACTTGAATCGATGCAGTTTGAAAAAGTGACACATTGTTTCATATCAGGCACCATTTGGCACTAATATGAAACACTAGGTCTCCTATTATGAAACAGTGTGAATATATCCTTTTTACAAGTTTTACTTACATTTTGCTGGAAACTTAAGGCATGAGAGATGGTTAGCACACATTATAGGCTCATTTAACATTGACAGTGAGTTAAATATAATGAGCCATCCGCCACTGGTCCACTATTGGTCCATCCATCCATCATCCTGTGTATATCCAATTGTGACAGATTTTATCATTTTGAATTTCTGAGAGACCATCAGAGCCACAGACTTCTAATTTGGCACAGTGATCCTATTTGACAATAGCTTTGATTGTCACTTGCGCTGACCTTCATGAAAGATCAAGGTTGCAAAGGTCAATAAACGCGCGATTTAAAAAAAAGTAATTAGTTATAATCTTATTTTAAAACTTGCCAAAGAGAAAACTGATGATACAACTTTTCTTTGCAGCTCTACTAAATTAACCTCTCGTTAAGGTCAAAGGTCACGGGAAGTAAGAAGGCTTTTATGTTAGGTTGTTTCTATTACAGCTAGTTCATACGTGAACTTTGTAGTAAGACCCCAGCAGAAATACTTTGCTTGGGGTTACACTGTCTATGCATATTAATTTTATTGGCTCCTTCCAAAGGTCAAAGGGCAGGCATGGTCAGCAAGTGTGTGGAAAATGTTCTATGTATGGGGGAATAAAAGCTACTATATTTAGTTTTTCTACATTAGAAGTAAAACTTGATAAAAGCTAGCATTATCGACACAGGTTTATGTACATATTTAGAAGCAAATTCAGGGGAGAGGGGTGTTTCAAGATGCACAGCTCTCAGGATATTTTTAATGTGCAATTTTCCATTTTTGGGAGTTTGCCCCCCCCCCCCCTTACTCCACACACACACACACACACACACACACACACACACACACACACACACACACACACACACACACACACACACACACACACACACACACACACACACATACACACACACACACACACACACACACACACACACACACACACACACACACACACACCCTCCCGAGACTCTTCTTGGAAATTGTAAAAGGTCGGTCGTATGATTTTTCGGCCATTGGTGAAAAGGTCTCCAGACCTCTCTCCCCCTTCCCTCGACCCCCCACTTGCACTAGCACCAGCATCACGCACGCCTCGTTTGATAGTCAACAAGTGGCGCATTTGTAGGTCCTCGCCCTTTTCACATTCTCAGCAACTGTGACTCCGCCGACAGAAAGAGTTCCCACGAAAAGGTGTACGGAATCTCCCGCACGTTCTTTAAAAAAAAACAACTGCCCTCTATCTTAAAGAGAGGTCATTCGCAGTAGTATTCATGGTATAAAATGCATACTTAGGTACTTTCAAACTTTTGCACCCAAAGTTAACTTTAAAACAAGTTGTGCGCGAAAAATGACTAATCTTTACAAACACATCAACCTATGATGACCTTGACCTTTTCTGCAGGTGAAATATGTAGGTAAAGTTGTTCTTGTCAACTACAGTTGTGTCGAGTTTAAAGTCTGTGAATGTTATAGTCCCTAAGAAATTGCCTTATACAAACCGCACGCATACACACACGACGGCTAAAGAGCGGATGCATAGACGATTGGTGACTACATTTATACTGTTTCACATTTTCTGTCACACCTAAGCCAACAAGGTTTGCTCTTGGAACAACTATTTAGCCCCACCCCCTCCCCGCAGACAGTAATGCGTCATTTTGTCTGCCTGAAAGCATTTCCAACAACTGTGCGCGTCATCTTGAAGTGATGTAACGACATAGACATGTTTTTTTGACATATCTGTTTTATTCTCTTCACTACCACTGAAAGGAAACATTGCTCTGATTTTTTTAAAAATTCAGTCCCAAGAAACCCCAACCGTCAAATAAATATATGTCAGTTGTGTCAGCAAGAGCCAAAATCGCCGCGATCGCGCGAGGCTCATGAGGATCAATGTGTCTTGCAGATGGATCCTAATGAGAGTTTTCTCGGCTGTGAAGGGGTTAAGTAAAAATATCATCAAGCATTATTTTGAAAAAAAAATCGGGCATGTGGTTTCAGAGATATTGCCTGCACAAAGGCTCACACAAATATGGCATCTGCGACCTTCACCTTACAGGTCGTGAATTCATTCTGTTACAGACATCACATATGAGGGTAAGGCATCACTAAAAAATTAAAGCAAATCAGTACAGCGGTTTCAGAGGTATTCTCTACTCAATAATCTGCAAGACAAATATGGCAACTATGACCTTGACCTTGAGGTAGAGGCGCAGTTAAGATTGGTGGCAATGTGTGATATGGTAAAATACTATTATCTAAAATTTGGATTGAATAGGCCCAATATTGAGATATTGCATAGCACACAATTCTGCACAAAACAAATATGGTCGTTGTGACCTTGGCCTTTAAGGCAGTGCATAGATTCTAGTGTGCATAGATTTTGGTCGTCACAAAATATCAGAATTTGCCATTTTGGATCACATCGTTTTGGTGTTTACAGTAACATTGCCTGGACAATGGCATACATAGTAAATGTAGCCGTTGTGACCTTGACCTTGACGAAAGTGACACGATCCTGGTGTGGGTTACTCTGTATTGAGAAAAAGTATCAACATCTGAAATTTGGAACAAATTGGCTGGATGGTTTCCGATATATACGCTAGACAAACACTGCTCCTTATATGACACAATGTTCTAAATATGAAACACGTTTCATATTAGGTGCTCTTTGTGTTTCATAATAGAAACAAGATACCTCTCCAGGAAAATGCGTGCCTCCAAAACAACAAAAAGAGAATCAAACGAATGCCGCTGGTTATCTGATGCTCGAAGATTGCTCTTCATGACAAGAGTGGCTTAAAAAACCATAAAACTGAATGCTGATTTAGGTGTTTCAAAATGGCGAATTATTAGAAGCAGAAGGGTAAAAAATAACATTTTCTCGGCGTGTTTTCGTTTTCATCACGCCTAACATTCTTGTACCGGAAATAGGGTTCACTGAAGTAGTTCTATATTACTGCACAGGCGGAATTTGGAAAAGGTATCCCGTTTTGCCGTGAGCAATATGCTTCATAATAGGCACTGTTTCATAATAGGGGCTCCTCCCCTGAAAACTGAACAAAAATAATAGAGAGAAAACGAACACAGGTCGATGACTCTAATGTCCATTTCTTGTATGTAAATGTATGCTGCGAGATACAAGGCCGGCGTAATAATACCATTGTGGACAAGGTAATCAACGGAATGCAAGAATACCATTACGGACTGGGTATGCAAATGTGACTTACTGAGAACAGTCGACATGGTGCCATGATCGCGTCACTTTTTGGAGAGCAGTGTAAAGAGGAAACCATGACAAGAATTAAGAAGATGGGATGAACCATGACCCACAAAGTCCCTTCTATATGAAAGCTGTCCTGGCCGTCAAGTGTCTCTACCTTTTGTCTTTGACCTGATTCTGATGTTGAAATATCTCATTTTGAAAACGCCTAGCAGATCTGTCAATGCGCCACAGTGAATTCTGAAAGGGGCGCAGTGCATACGCGTCATTGGTCTGCCAAACGTCATATGTCATGACGTATTGTTTTGTTTTTTTACGTATTTTTATATTTAACGTGATATGAGTTTCACTTTCACTTCAAGACTTGAGAAAATTGTGACAAAACTAGAATTTCACCGTACAATTTCAGTTTTGCTATA
>BTPG01000007.1:114956120-115056120 GCA_036245525.1 Semisulcospira habei | reverse complement strand
CCCCCAAAGTTCCTCAACATGATCGTCCAGCTCCACGAGGACCAGCAAGGCCAGGTCAGACTAAACAGTGACCTCTCAGAACCATTCCCCATTCGCAACGGCGTGAAGCAAGGCTGCGTGCTGGCACCGACCCTCTTCACCATCTTCTTCAGCATGATGTTGAAGCAGGCCACAGTTTACCTCGACGATGACGACGCAGTGTACATCAGGTATCGTATCGATGGCAGCCTGTTCAACCTCAGACGACTGCAGGCCCACACGAAAATCCTAGACCAACTGATTCGTGAGCTGCTCTTTGCTGATGACGCTGCCCTCGTTGCACACACAGAGAGAGCCTTGCAGCGCATTACGTCCTGCTTCGCAGATGCCGCCCAGCTCTTCGGACTTGAGGTCAGTCTGAAAAAGACAGAGGTCCTTCATCAGCCAGCACCCAAGGGAGAGCATCGCCCTCCCCACATCACCATCGGCGAGTCCGAACTGAAGTCTGCACACCAGTTTACCTACCTCGGCTGCATCATCACGTCAGACGCCAAGCTGGACAAGGAGCTGGACAACAGGCTGGCAAAAGCGAACAGTGCTTTCGGGCGACTATTCAAGCGGGTGTGGCACAATCAACAGCTGAAAAAAGGCACCAAGATCAGCGTGTACAGAGCTGTCGTCCTCACCACCCTGCTGTACGGTTCCGAGTCCTGGGCCCTGTACCGCAGCCAACTACGACTCCTCGAAAGCTTTCACCAGCGCTGCCTGCGTACCATCTTCAGCATTCACTGGAGTGACTATGTCACCAACGTCGAGGTCCTTGAACAGGCGGAAACATTGAGCATCGAGGCTTTGCTGCTGCGGACACAGCTTCACTGGGCGGGGCACGTCTCCAGGATGGAGGATCATCGCCTACCCAAGATCACTCTGTTCGGCGAGCTCGCCACTGGACACCGAGACAGAGGGGCACCAAAGAAGAGATACAAAGACGGTCTCAAGAAGTCACTTAGTGCCTGCCAAATCGACCACCGCCAGTGGTCTTCGCTTGCTGCGGACCGTGACACCTGGCGCTCCACCATTCACAAGGCAGCCGTCTCCTTTGAGGACTCTCGCAGAGCTAACCTCAAGGACAAGCGGCTCAGGAGAAAAAACAGAGTTGTCGTAACTCAGAACCCTGACCAGACCTTCCCCTGCAGCCACTGCGGTCGAACCTGCCTGTCCCGGATTGGCCTCCGCAGTCACGAAAATGTCTGCAGACGACGTGGGCAAGCCCTATAGAATCTTCGTTTGCGAAGTCAAGCCATGATGACTTCAGTTGTCAGTGGTTTAGGCAAGCCCCCCTTTCACATCATGGACATGCTATTAAATTCGCCTTGCCGCGACCCATCCTAAAAAATAATAATAATAAAACAACAAAAAACAAAAAACAAACAAACAAACTTTGTACAAAAAAGAGAAGAATTTTATTTACCGTCTTTTCACTCAACCTTTGATATTAACACACACACACACACACACACACACACACACACACACACACACACACACACACACACACACACACACACACACACACCATCACACACGCACGCACGCGCACGCAAGCACACACATTTACAATAATACATACACTGTTATATAAACATTTAAAAAACGCAATAGTTAACTCATTGTGCCCGAGGTACAACATGTCAACATTTTGGAGTTCCTCTGAGGACTGCATTAAACGTCAGGAGACAGATCGACCATAACAGTTCAAGGGTGGTAGCAGAATATCTTGCCTATAGGCGCCAAGCTATTCTGCCACCACCCTTGAACTATCATGGTCGAGCCATATATCTTGTGTGGCGTGTCGCGGACAGAATGAATTAAGAACTATATCAATTATACAACAATTTTTCTACATGACTATGATGTTACGTTAATTATTGAAACCGCGATGTTGTTATGTGAAACACCATTTATATTTTCAACAAATTTGTCGTAATAGGACACTCAAGAATTATTTGTCGTTCAGAGATAGGTTTGAAACACTCGCAACTGACGTCTTTTGAAAATTTTGTTTCCCAAGAATTCAATCTTAACTGTATAGTAAATATGCCGTTCTTCGCGAATAGAGTGTAACATGTGTGAAATGTATCGTTTTTTTTAAAAAAAAATCTTTCTGAGAAAACAAATTGTGAGCACAGAATAGATTCCATGCATAGATAAATTCCAATTATTGCATGATACTGAGTCTTTTTTTATTTTCAGATCCATGTTTTGCTAGCCTATCACAAATTTCATTAAAAGAAAATTCAGAGTGAAAGTACCCATAGAAAATCTACCTCTGTGCCTCTGGAAATAATATAGTTTATAACATATAATTTTAAATTTCAAATAGTAAGTAAAAGAAAAATATGAGGAGAAAAGACTGAGTTAGCTAGTTAAGGTTTGATGCCAAGCAGACGACTAAGGCCAGCACACAGCGGTGGAGAGAGGGTAAGGGGGGGGGGGGGGGGGAGTGGGTGGGTGGGTGGAATAAAGCAAAGAAATATGGAAGATAGAGAGAGAAAGAAATGTAAAGTTTCATGTGGGAACCAAATTTAAAAAAAAAAAAGACAGGAAAAAAAAAAAGAAAGACGGAAAGAAAAAAGAAAAATAATATATGACGAGCAGAAAAAAAGCGCGACATTTCTGTAATCATCGGAAACACTTTAGTGTATCCGATGATTAAGAAATTTCGCATTTCTTTTGCTCGTCAATATAAAACGAAAAAGAGAAGGAATGAAAGGAAAGGAAGAGAAACAATGCAGGGAAAGTATTGCAACCAAGAAAGGCAGCCCTACCATACCATTGATCCTGTTGAGTGTGGTTGGCGATTTCTCACCTGCAATCTGAACTCTTAAAACTCTTTTTCCTTTTTAATACCGACCAGCTTTCCCACGATCTGTAATGATTACTTAGCTATCGATACTTTTTCTAAGTGTCCACAGAAATCCTCCTCTGTGATGGGCTCCCAGTAAGCGAAGGTCCTTGGGCCCACGACGGCCGCAGTGGGCCCGCGCACGGCTGTGCGCGGGCCCACTGCGGCCGTCGTAGGCCCGAAGACGTTTTGCTACAGGCGCTAGCAGGGGCGGATCAGCTACCTCTAGAGAGAGGGGTGGGGGTGGGGGTGAGGTGGGTAGGGGGGGTGGCACTTTGGGACATGAGACATTAGGTGCCCGGAGAGGACTGTGTGCTTTCGGGACCATAAATAAATAAATAAATAAATACAAAAACTCAAACGACAGAGGGTACAAGAGAGTGCCGAAAAGCAGACTCTGAAGTTGTGTGTTGGGGACGGGGGCGGGGGCGGGGCGGGGGCGAGGGAGGGGTGGTGCAAGGGGGAGGGGGGGGGGGCGGGCAGACTTGCAAAAAATGAAACTTACATCGTGTTCTATGCTTTATTGTTTGAGGGGGAGGGTTGCCCTCCCCCCCCCAACCCATCTCCTCTAGATCCGCTCCTGCTAAGGCTTTGCGTTCTTTCATTGGCTCATAACCTGACATCTTTACATTCGCGTCACTGACACGTGACCAGTTACATACTTCCGACAATTCCCTCTCAGCGATTGGCCATACCGATAGCGGGATGTTTATCATGAATAAAACATGTCTCTGAGAGCTTGCAAAGCGAAAGAAACCATGCCGGCAGAGAGCGATTCCCAGCAGTTCAAAATTCAGATTACTCATTACGCGCCATTTTACTTCAGTTCAGTTTGGTCACGGTAGAATCTCTGCCCTAGAAAAAGCCCTTACGCGCTTCACCCCACCTAGCAGAAGGTTTCCTCAAGTTCCTTCGCTATCATGTCAATAAGGGTCCGATTCACTATGGATCTCGCATTTTTCGTTAACCATTCGGGTGTCGGTAGCGGTTTTTAGTCGCGACGATTCCTGCAGGGAATCTTCTCGACTAAAAACCGCTACCGACATTCCAAGGTTGCAGTATTAGTTAAACGTACGGTTTACACATTCGATATTTTTATTCGTTTCATTTTTTATTTATTTATTTATTTATTTATTTATTTATTTATTTCATTTTTATTATTATTATTATTATTTATTTTTTGGGGGGAGGGGGGGGGGCAGGGGGGGCGGTAGGGGTTGGGGTGGGGGTGGAGGTAGTTGTGGTGGTGGTGGTGGTGGTGGGAATGGGGATTGTGGCGACACTTTAGGGTCAACCTGAATACACAACTAGTACAAATCAAGTCAGCACTGTAACACGAAACGCGCTGAAATCATTTGGGCTTTTCTTGTCCTAGTAGTAGGCGCGCACCTCAGGCCTTAGAAGGATTCTTCACTTCCGCGATTGTTTTAACCTCTTTGATGCCAGAGCACAGTGAACACCACCCAACCGAAAGAGGCACAGATCCTCATGAGTCCCCGCGGATGCGGGGACTCATGAGGATCTGTGCCTCTTGCTGTCCACTTGAATATCCATTTATTCGATGGTGAATCTGTTAGGGTTTCTTATACATCATTTTTAGCCGCTGGCAATAAAGCGATTAAGTTTTTCGTTGGCAAACAGTTCATTCAAAAACATTTTATTCTCCGACAATCGAACAAGGACAGCTCAAGGCCGTGTGCCATCGAGCAAATACACGTCGATGTGTTTAACTCAGACTGAAAATTGATTTTGCTTCTTTCGTCTCTCCTGTTCCAACGTCGGTACCAGGATAGCTACAACAGACTGGCAAGTGTGAGTGCACTTGCCCTAGTGACGAAGGAAGAATTTCCATCAACAAGAAGGTACCTATAGGTCGGAAGTGTTTCACCAGAAGACGACGTGTTGACCCGCGGTTGGCGCAGATGCATGCGTTATACTTCAAACGCGGAAATGGTACACTGTTTTGCAATGATGCTTTGTGTCACCTCTCATGTCGGGGAGCGCTTTTTGTCGCGATTATTCCGACAAGGGAATCATCGCGATAAAAGCGCAACCGATAGCCTAAAGATTAACACTGCCACAGAAGGTCCTTCAGACTGTAACTAGGTGTGCCTCGGTATAAGTTTAGTAGCTGTTTTTAAGTCCCTTCTATTTATAAAAGGGACTTTTTAGGACGGGTCGCGGTGGGGCAAATTTAATAGCATGTCCATGATGTCAAAGGCGGGCAGGCTAAACCTCTAACAACTGAAGTAACAAGATAAAAATTACGTCATGTCTAGTTACGCTAACCTCGCTGCTAACCTCGCGAAGCGCCATATGTACGTATGTATGTATGTATGTGCGTATGTATGTGTGTGCGTATGTATGTAAACAAGAGAATCTCCGATATTTCTGTGCACACAAGCTTGAAACTTGGCGTCGGAAATACTTTCGTAAGTGGGTGGCTGAGAGAGCCTCCGAGCATATTGTAATTGAATGTCTCATTGAGACATAAACAACCGTTTATATGAAGTCGGTTGACCCAGATTAGAGTCCGTAATTTTTGTCATATTTACTTGAACTTTTGCATTTAGCTAGTTTGGAGAGAGACATTGGATGAGTTCGTTAGCCAGCTTGTATCCTTTCAACTTCTTTAGTAAAAATAATTCTTTTCAGAAAAGAATTAAAACACTAAAAAAACCTTCACTTCTACAGAAAGTCAGACAGTGGCGGTGACGTAAAAGAGGAAATCCCGTCACCATGCAGACACCGACATAACACTCTAAATATGACGTCATTCTCTCTCTCGCGCGCGGTTCTCTCTCTCTCTCCCTCTCTCTCTCTCTCTCTCTCTCTCTCTCTCTCTCTCTCTCTCTCTCTCTCTCTCTCTCTCTCTCTCTCTCTCTCTCTCTATATATATATATATATATATATATATATATATATATATATATATATATATATAATCTCTCTCTATATATATATTATTTTATTTTATTTATTTTATTTTCCTTCTGAGTGGTGGGGGGAGGGGGGATGGGTCTTTTTACTTACATATGTTTTATTTGTTTATGTATCGTCTGATGTATTTTTATATGTGTAGAGTAGCAGGACAGTTTGGAAGATAGGCATTGCTATGCATAAAACATTTTAACCTGAATAAAAACGTTTCATCATCATCATCATCATCATCATCATCATCTCTCTCTCTCTCTCTCTCTCTCTCACATACACACACACACACACACACACACACACACACACACACACACACACACACACATAAGCGCGCATCTCCAGGAGGGATAGATCCTCATGCGCCCTCCAGATACATGAGGATCTATGCCTCTTGGAGATGTTTGGAGCGCGCACGCACGCACTAAGACGCACACACACACACACATCAACGCGCTTTCAAAAGAGCATGCAGGTAACCCGTGTACTTAGTATATCATGTAGCTAGGCAAAGTCAACATGCTTTCACACAAATTATAGAAAGACTGAAATTGTACCGTGAAGTTCTAGTTTTGTCACAATTTCTTCAAGCCTATGATGCGAAAGTGAAACTCATATCACGTAAAATATAAAATACGAAACAACTATAACTTACGTCATGACAAATGACGTTTGACAAATCAATGACGCGTATGTCCTACTTCCGTTATAGAACACACTGATGCATTGGCAGATCTGCGAGACTTTTTCAATAGGAGATAATTCAACATCAGAATCAGGTCAAAGACAAAAGGTAGAGACCATTGACAGCGAGGACAGCTCTCATATAGAAGGGACTTTGTGGGTTATGGTTCATCCCACCTTGTTTTTATTTCCCGAAGAAAAGACTGACGTAAACATTGTCATCTTCCCTCCCCCTCCCCCCCCCCCGCCCCCTCCGACTCCCTCAACCCCCTTCACACACACACACACACACACACACACACACACACACACACACACACACACACACACACACACACACACACACACACACACACACACACACAAAAAAAAAAAAAAAACCCACCTGCCTCATTCTGCTTTTTTTCACAGAGGCGGGGTACACATATAACTAGCCCATACCTATAACGAAGATTTTCTTTTCTCCAAAAGGCGAAAGGAAAGTTATGCTTTCGACGTACATTGTCAAAAGAACGCAAGGCCATGTCAGGCTATGCGGTATAACGGTATTATTATTATTATTATTATTATTATTATGCTATCTCCTACACCACTGATGGAGTGTGAATGCACTTGTACTCAATATCATTGCTTTGCAGAATCGACGGAGATACATTATGTGTTCACACTGATGATTCACCAGCGGCTCTTTAGAGCTGTTTAACACATTATTTATCCTTGACTAAAACTCTGCTGGCGCTATCAGTTCCAACGCCATTTATGAGGAATGATTCGGCGGTGATAGCTCCAAAGGATTACATCCAAATATTTCACATGCAAGGAAATAAATAAATAAATAAATAAATAGATAAAAAAACTAGGAGTGTGCTTTATAACAACAAAGGAAAAAAAAAGTATACATATATATATATATATATATATATATTTTTTTTTTAATTTTTTTTTTTAAAGCGAGGAGTATGCTTCAGAACAACGAGAACAAACGAACGAGGAGAACAAAGTTTTGTCCTGCTTACCCCGAAACGTGTTTCTTTGACGGCTAGCTCAAAGATAGTGCCTGATTCGCTTGGCACCTGGCGCCAAGCTAATCAGGCCCTACCATTGAGTCGTCTTGCTTAATACGTTATTGCATCCATCACGTGAACAAAAAGCTATTAAGCATCGAAGCAAACAGAGCTAATGGAAGATCGTAATTGAAAATACTTTACAAAAGTGTCTGCGCATATTGCCCGCGTAAGTGTGAGTAAATTTGAACCGTTACTGCCTTGTGCGTACCGTGTATACCGTGATGATCAAATATCACCGAAACTCTTAGATACGAAAATTATTCCTTTTTGTTTTTTTGGCTGTGCTAAAATGCAGTAATGGCGCACGTTTCTCGCTCTCAAACCGAAATCCCTGTTGACGTGTACTGCGTGCCAGCAGCAGACAGACCCCAAATTAAAAAACAAACAAACCAAAAGCCCCCAAAATAAACAAGCAAACAAACGAAACAAACCACAGACCAAAATGTGCGTCGTCTACCGTTGTCTATTTATTAACCCTTTAACTGCCGGGGCAAGGCGAATGCTACCCATCTGCAAGAGACATAAATCCTCATGAACCCCAGCAGTCGCGGGGGCTCATGAAGTGTTATGCCTCTCCTTAGTCCTGTGTTCTTTGCGCTCATCTGTGGTCCCATTTCCTTTGTGTTCTTCACGTTAATGTCGGTCAGTTGTGCGTACGTTTCAGACGCGAAATCCGTGATCACTGGCAGCGAAGGGGTTACGGACAACGCTACTTTGGAAATCTAACCGACCTCATGCACTCTACTCAGATTGCTTGGTCTATATGCTTTCAGTAGGAGTGTGTGCGGTCTGTGATTTCGAACCTTATGGCATTTGAGTCATGAGTCATTGATTTGTTTTAAAAATCACACGATGCTTTTAATAGTCCATATGCTGCTGATAGGAAATTGTTTTTAAAAAAATCAGACGTCGGTCAAACTTGCACGCGTTTCGACAAAAACAGTGGATTTAAAAGCCTGGACAAACTTGCAATATCGCATGTTTGTCTGCGCTTTTTTCTCCACTGTTTGCGTCAAATGATGCGCAGTTTTTTGTTTTGTTTTTTGTTTGTTTGTTTTCATCTACTTCTGATGTACGGAACACTTCTATTGCTGATTAACTCGGTCGCATTTCACAAATTTTGGAGGTGACACCTAACATATATGTACCAGTTGCAGTAAATGGATCGACCATGATAATTCAAGAGTAGTGCCAGTTAAGCTTGGCGCCATCAGGCGCCAAGCTAATCCGACACTACTCTTAAATTGTCATGGTCGAACCGTCTCCCGCTGCATACGTTTGGGCTAAATGAGTTAACACACAAAGAGTGTTACTGCAACACGGGACACGGATTTTCACGGGTGCGAGAAAGGAGGGAGGAATAGAAAGTGAACAATATGGGGGTTTTGATGGATGGATACATGATGGATGGATGATTGGATGGATCTATAGATGGATGGATGGACAGCCGGACCGATGAACAGATGGACTGACGGAAGGTTGGATGGACGGTTGGACATGAACATATGAAAAGATGGATGGATGGATCCGGGGGTGGGGGGTGGGGTGGGGTGGGATCGGGCGGGGGGGGGGGGAGGTCCAACTTTTTGTTTGGTACCTTCAATCTGACATAAAGGCCTCCCCGACGCTCATGGGGTGGGGGGTGGGGAGGATAGAGGATGAAGGCGTGTGTGTGTGAGAATACTCTTGCCACTCGCCAAAATATCAAACAAAGGGTAGTGGGGGGGGGGGGGGGAGGTAGCGTGTGTGTGTGTGTGGAAACTCGCCAAACATCAAATAGGGAGGGGTGGGGGTGGGGGGGGGGGAGTTCCAAACACCCCAAAAAGGGACTTTGTTTTAGCATTTTAAACAATTTTGGGTCGGGGGGGGGGGGGTCGGGGGGGGGGGGGGGGGTCGGGGGGGGGGGGGGGTCGGGGGGGGGTCCGGAACACCTAGGATCCCCCGCCCAGATCCGTCCCTGATAGATGGATGGATGGATGGACGGATGGATGTATGGGTGGGTGATGGGTGGACATACGGACGAGACGGACAGGCGGGCGGACGTACGAATGGATAGAAGACGGACAGATCGTCGGACGTCCGGATGGCCAGATGGAAAGATGCGGATGGACGGACGTACCAACAGACGGGCGTGACGGAAGGTCAGACAGATGCTTGGATGAACGAATAATATACGGGTATAAGATTGCAAGAAAAGCCGGTCGGTGACTTTCAAATGCGTTTTTATTAACTATATTGTTTACAGGATTTTATTTCATTATTATTTTAAGTTAAAAGCAAATAATACACATATTTTCATGAAGCCTCAAAATGTTGAACACTTCCGTCAGTCAGGCGTAACCTCGATTTATATCATGGTCCATTTCATACTGGTTGTCTCCCTCGATTCGCTACCGCTGTCGAGGGAGACAACCAGTGTGGACCCATGTATCACATACAGCTTGTACTCAGTGTTTCTAAAAGATTCTAAAACGACATATGTCTAGTTTTGCTCGGGGCGTGAAAGGCAATATAAAGCTACACCCTTAGCCTACTACGGTGCGTGTATATTTTTAATAAGCAAAACACCATTAACACCAACAATACCACAACAACAAAAACAAAGTGTGCATGCCACTAGTGCTGCAAAATCTTTTCTTTTTTAAAGTGAAAATACAACATTATTAACCCTTTCACTGCAGAGAGAAACAAATGAACATCACCCAAAATGCAAGAGGCATAGATCCTCATGAGCCCCCGCAGTTGCGGGGGCTCATGAGGATCTATTACTGAAACTACTTTTACTTTTGTCTCTTACTGAAACTACTTTTCGTCCATGTTCGTTGGACGGCTAGTAGATCTCTGACGTTCAAATTTACAATGATTTCGGGGCCCAGGAAAAAGACGGGCTTGCTCTACGTAAGCATCGTCCGTTGAAAGGTCCTGGTAAATGAATGTGGCACAGTTGCAGCGCGCCTGAATTGATCAGTGTTCAGGTCGTACTCCATAGGCAACAGCCGCCTCTGTCCACTATAACTCGCCGATGAGGGCCGTCCATTATCACTTCGGAACCGTGAACAGAGGAGGAGCTAGCTTAGCTGGTGGTAAAACTGGACAGGACAGCCATTGCGTTTGGGATGGAAATCAGCGCAGAGAAGACCAAACTGATGACCAATAACGCCAGTGGCATTGGCACTGAAATCATGGCTGGAGGCCAAAAACTGGAAACAGTTAAGAAATTCAAATACTTAGGAACCATTGTGACATATGTTGGAATCAAAACCAAAAATACTGTCCAGGATCGCGCAGACAACAACAGCGCTGACAGGACTAAAGACCATATGGAAGGACAGAAACATCACACTCTGCTCCAAGATCAGACTGATGCGCTCCTTAGTCATCTCAGTGTTCTTATATGCCTGTGAGTCATGGACCCTCACAGCAGACCTCGAAAGAAGGATACAAGCCACTGAAATGTGATGTTTTCGAAGGCTGCTTGGCATTTCCTACAGAGATCACATCACGAACGAGGGAGTGGGAAGCGGAATCAGGCAAGCCATCGGGCCCTATGAAGACCTATTAGCCATGTGAAAAAAAACCCCCGCAAACTGAAGTCGTATGGGCATGTCACGCGTTCAGCAGGGCTTGCCAAAACAATCCTGCAAGGCACTGTGCAAGGAGGACGAAGGAGAGGAAGACAGAGGAAAAGATGGGAGGACAATATCTCAGAGTGGACAGGACTGAAGCTGAGCGACACACTAAGAATGGCAGAGAACAGAGTGGAATGGAGGGAGCTTGTTGTCAAGTCATCAGTGGTGCCCCAACGGTCGGCATGACTACGGGATAGATAGATAGATAGAGACCGTGAAGGTTAAACCCCGAACGAACCAACCAACCTACAAAGAATTTAGGAACACAATCTGCGTCCATTGTCAGCGAAGGGGCTAACGTGCGCTCGTCCATGACCAAACACACGCTGCCTAAAACAATCATTTTTTAGCGGACTTAGAAGGTACTCGATTTTCCTTTTTCCCAGGCAGCATGCGCGCAAAAACAGAAATCAAATCCAGCACGACTACAAACATCAGCGGCATGAAACACACGATGGCTCCCACGGAACCCACAGTCGTGGCAGATTTGCGTTCGTCGCTGGCGGACGTTTTTCTCCGTATCGTAGAGGACAGGTTAGCTGTCTGCACGGTCAGTTCTTTGACGATGGCGGCTGTCTTCTCTTTTCCTGCCTCCGTTGCGATCAGTCTTGAGTTGTTAGTTTCTGGTTCGAGTCTCACGCACCGACAGCACTTTAGTGCTGTTTTCTCATTAGTGGCATTTCTATCTGCTGGAGTGTGTTACACTATAAGTGTATACGACCAATATCACGGTCGGGTAATTTTATAATTTCCCTTGATATGAAAATAACGAGAATATAATTAGTACCACGGGCAGAGCACGGAGAGGGTTATGACACGGCCCACTTTGGCTACCACGGGCTCACGTGAAGTTGACAAGTGGCCGGCCCTACTAAGCTCGGACTAATGAATGATAATTTCGAGTGGAAATACATCAATCTCACTCTAGCGGTCCCAATGCGGGCAGTAGCGAACTGGGAGCTGAGACTAATGAATAAATAATGGGTCAGCGAGGATCAGAGGACGCTGGCCACCATAATAGATGTGGGATAATTAGGAGAGACAGTAATAGGTCCCTGGTCAGCTAGGATCAGAGGACGCTGGCCACCATAATAGATGTGGAATAATTATGAGAGACAGTAATGGGTTCCTTTGATAGCGAGGATCAGAGGACGCCGACCACCATAATAGATGTGGAATAATTAAGGGAGACAGTAATGAGTTCCTTTGATAGCTAGGATCAGAGGACGCTGACCAGCATAATAGATGTAGAATAATTATGAGAGACAGTAATGGGTCCCTGGTCAGCTAGGATCAGAGGGCGCTATCCACCAGAGCAGATGGGGGATAGATTATGGGCGACAGTAATAGCTCCTTTGACAGATAGGGTCAGGGGACGCGGGCCATCATGATAGATGTGGAATAATATGGGTGACAGTAATAGCCCCTTTGACTGGTTGAGACAAAGGGGCGATGCCCTCGGCCAGAACGGGTATATATAGAGAGAGCTCACAACGAAGGAAACGAGATAGAGGGAGAGCTCACAACGAAGGGAACGAGATAGAGAGGGAGCTCGCACAATGAAGAGAACGAGATAGATAGAGAGCACACAACGAAGAGAGAGAGAGAGATAGATAGAGGGAGCTGAGAAGCGAGAGACCGAGCTCCAGATTTTCGCCATTGTGTATGTCATGCTGGTAGGTTGGTTGTGCCCAACCTATTAGACCCACGATGACCAAGAAATAAAAGACTCTTCTGGAAACACTCTTGTCTGGCTGCGTCTTCCATCTACAACACCTTGCGGGTGGCTGCGGTAGTGTAACACTACCTTATCTTCTTATTTGGTGCCCTGGACCAGGATCTCGGAACGGGAAGAAACAGAGGAACGAAGAAACAGAAAAACTAGACTATCAGCACCAAATCGACAGCCAACGACGCAAGGGTGGAAGACTGAGCAGACCAGGAAGAGAAGAGAAGAGTGCAAGCCAACAACCCGAAGAGAAGAGAAGAGTTCGAGCCCACTTCAAGAAAAGCAGAGTTCGAGCCCACGTCAAGGAAAAGCAGAGTTCGAGCCCACTTCAAGGAAAAGCAGAGTTCGAGCCCACGTCAAGGAAAAGCAGAGTTCGAGCCCACTTCAAGAAAAGCAGAGTTCGAGCCCACGTCAAGGACAAAACAGAGTTCGAGCCCACGAGACGTCTGCGACTCATTCAAGACCAACAGCCGAAAGGATCACGGGGTAAGTGACTTTTTTCGTTTAACCCTTGTTGAGTCTTATATAGGAGCCAGACCAGTTAGCTAGAGTTGTGTTGTTGTTACATTTAAAAAGAAACAAAAATGGCAGAGGAAGTGTTTAGGATTTTAGGCGAAAAAGTAGAGGAAATGAGTCAGGCGATTAACGCCCAGAGTATAGGGCAGATGGTAGGAACGTTTGACGGAAAGCCTACCAAATTTAGGGAGTGGATAAAAGAAATTGACAAATATGCTGTGCTAATAAAAGCCCTCAACAGGCGCCCCGTCATTGCTTATCAAGCAAGCTCGGGGGTGGTGAGAGATTTTATCCATCGATTCTTACAAACGGAAGCGTCAGGGGATTGGGATGAACTGAAAAGGCAGCTAACCGTAAGGTTCGGCGAAATCGCCGATGAAAATCATGCTTTTGCGTTGCTACAGCGGGTGAAACAAAACCCAAGGGAAAGTGTGCCTCTGTACGCAGAGCGACTAATGACTCTGGCCGGCGAAGCCTTCCCGAGTCAGATGGGCGCTGCTGTGGTACAACGGCAACTAATAAATTTCTTTGTTGACGGATTGGCGCACGACTTTCTTAAGATGAAAGTCCTGAGGGACAACTCAAATACGTTAGATAGGGCCGTGCAGGTGGCCATGCAGGAGGAAAACCTTCGCCATAGGTTTGAGCTACGCACGATAAACAATCGGTCAGTTAGTCAGCCGAGAGCGACAGCTAGGGGTGGAGAAGAGGCTATGGAAGTAGACCATGCTCGTCACCGTAATTGTTTTAAATGCGGGAGAGTAGGGCACCAGGCACGAAATTGCCGAGTGATAGGGACGGTTGGTCAGCAAACAATGCGTCCCCCGATTCAATGCTGGAAGTGTGGGGAACGAGGTCACATTCAGCGGGAATGTAGAAAGGCCAGAAACAGGCGGCCACAAGGTCAAAGAAGGTTTCCGCCGAGGCAGGAAAACTAGCAGGTTCTGCGGCACACGAAGCCGTTACGCAGGACCGGAAAAATAGAAAGAGTCAGTTGTTTAGCATTAATGTAGCGGGTAGCCCTAAGTGCATAGTGTTCAAAATTGGGAAGCAAAGATTTCGTAGCTTGATCGATACGGGAGCAGAGGTGTCTTTGATTAGCAAGGGGGCTTACGATAAACTCAGTCATAAGCCAAAGTTAGGAAAGGGAGATGTGTCGTTACAGTCAGTTAGTGGAGAAGCTTTACAAGTATTGGGGAGTTCAGAATTAGAATTTACGGTAGCGGGGCAAAAGTTTAAACATAAGTTCTACGTGGTATCCGGGCTCAACAGGAACTTTATTTTGGGAAATGACTGGTTAGACAAAAACGGGGTGAGGATTTATTTTGACTTGAAGAAACTCAGAGTCGGAAGTGTTTATGTGCCCTATGAACAGGACATCCACATTTCGTCTTTGGTCAGAGTGACTAAGACGAAAGTGATAAAACCTCAGACGGCAGAAGTACTCCAGGTACGGATGAAGAATGCTCCGTATTTTGCAAGAGAGACACTCTTAGAGATTTCGGAAACAGACAAGGGATTTATAGCACAAGAACCGGGACTGTTAGTGACAAGCACGGTAGTCAGGCAAAATAAGCACCAGACGTACCCCATACTGATAGTAAACAACACAAACAAGACGTATAGAGTTAGAAGGGGTTGTGTTGTAGGGAAGGTAACAGCAGTTCAGGAAGTACATGAAGTACAGATAGGGTCGGTTGATCGGCAGGTATCGGTAGTCGACTTGACGGAAGTCACTGCGCCGGAGAAGATGAAAGATGTAGTGTCAGAGCTCATTACGAACAATCAAGACTTGTTCGCGAATAGCGACCTTGATTTAGGGGCTACTGACACTGTCACGATGAAACTAGATACCGGCGATCATCCTCCCATTAGGATAAAACCGTATAGAATCCCGCTTCAAGATAGAGAGATTGTTGACAAGGCTCTAGAAGAGATGTTACAGGCAGGTGTGATAAGACGTTCTCAGTCCCCATGGTCTTTTAGTTTAGTGATTGTATCCAAGAAGGATGGGTCGAAACGTTTATGTGTTGACTTTAGAAAACTGAATGAGGTTACAAAGAAAACATCGTACCCACTACCGCTGATAGATGACATTTTGTCACTGCTGGGAAAGGCCAAGTATTTTACCAGTCTGGACCTTAAGTCGGGATACTGGCAGGTCAAGATGGCGGATCAGGAGAGTAGGGATAGAGTAGCATTTGCATGCCACAAAGGATTATTCGAATTCACGAAAATGCCTTTTGGTTTGGTGGGAGCACCGGGATTGTTCATGATGCTTATGAATATCGTGCTAGCCGGTTTAGAAAGCTTTGCCTGTGCCTATCTCGATGACATTTTGATCTTCTCAGAAACAATAGAAGACCATCTGTGTCACCTTCAGACAGTCTTTGATCGATTGAGACAGCACGACCTGAAGCTGAAACTCAAGAAGTGTCAGTTCTTTGAGGAAGAAACCAAATACTTAGGGTTTGTCATTAGTAGCCAGGGGATAAAACCGGATGAGGAAAAGGTAAAAGTCATTAGGGCTATGGCGGCTCCGACCTGTGTCAGAGAGTGCCGTTCGTTCATTGGTATGATTGGGTTTTACAGGAAAATGATTCCTAATTTCTCCCAGATGGCTGAACCAATCATAGCACTGACACGAAAGTATGCGAGATTCAGTTGGACAGAGGAATGCCAGAAAGCGTTTGATTTGATGAAGGAGACGTTAGCCGTAGCGCCAGTGTTAGCCTATCCAGATACACGGCGTCCGTACATCCTTTACACGGATGCCAGCGACACATGCGTGGGGGCATGTCTCGCGCAAAAATGCGATGAGGATTCAGACATTTCCCCAGGCTCAAAGGTAGAAAGACCTGTTTACTTTCTATCCCATAAACTTAGTACCAGTCAGAGGAAATGGTCGACGATAGAGAAAGAGGCTTTTGCGATCCATTATGCGCTTCAAAAGCTAAATCACTACTTGCATAATGCGGAGTTTGTAATCCGCACGGATCACATGCCTCTTAAGTATTTGCTTAATTCACCAATGCAGAATAAGAAGGTGCAGATGTGGGCCCTTGGCATTTCAGGATATAACTGTACTATTGAATATATCCCAGGTCCTCAAAATGTTTTGGCAGACTTACTGTCCAGAATGCCGAGTGGTACTCACATGCCAGAGCATGAGGAAGAAGTAGAGGTAACCAGAGAGGTCAATGACAATGCTTTTGTCATTGGAGTCATAAACTCCAACCAATTCACACCCAAGCAGTTTGCTAGTTGTACAGTAAGGGCAGGGTGTGACGAGAAGCTGGAAAAAGTTGATCTTCCAGGGTTTGATATTATTGAGGAACAGGAGAAGGATTCTGAAATAGTGCGCTTAAAGGACTTATTGATTAGTGAACAAGGAACCATGACAGTCAATAGGAGGTACATGCTGATAGAGGATGTTCTATATTTCTTGTCTCACCCTGATGATGAACCAGTAGCCAGATTGTATGTTCCGTCTCACTTGGTAGAGTACGTAGTCAGACAGTACCATGACGAAAATGGTCACTTAGGAATAGACAAGACGCATGACACAGTCAGTAGAAAGTATTACTGGCCTAACATGTACAAACAACTGTATGAATATGTTAGTGGGTGTGTCATCTGTCAGTCTAGAGTGTTGCAAAAGAAAAGGGCCCCCGTACAGGAAATGGACATTCCTCCATACCCATTCGCTAAGTTGTCATTGGACTTGGCAGGTCCGTTTGACCGCTCCCTTAGCGGGAATCGCTATGTCATAGCATTCATCTGTCATCTGACAGGTTGGGTAGAGGCGTTCCCTGTACCAGATAAAACGCCGCAGTCAGTGGTACAGCTCCTCGTTGAAGAAATTCTACCCAGACATGGCTGTCCATTGCAGATAGTATCAGACAATGGATCTGAGAATGTGAATAGGGTTATGGCAGAAACGCTGGCAGAACTAAACATAGATCATGTCACGACCAGTCTTTATCATCCACAGTCCAATGCTAAGGTCGAAAGTTTCCATAGAACTTTTAACGACATTCTGTCCAAAAAGATACAAGAAGATTTTTCGACATGGGACGTGCATATTAACCAGGTACTAGCAGCTTATAGGGTTTGTGTTTCGGAAACTACGCAGGAATCTCCTTTCTTTTTACTGTACGGTCGCGATCCAGTGCTACCGTTAGATAACATCCTTAGACCCCGAAGAAAATACGCTGGTGAAGATTTTCACAAGATAGCGCTTGAGCAGCAACACAAGGCCTTCACCCAGGTGTATCGGCGAATTAAGAAAGCACAGAAGAAGGGGGCTAAGTATGCTAATAGAGGTGTACAGCCTGTCGAGATTAAGGTCGGTGACCCAGTGTACCTTCGTAATCACCGTAGACACAATAAGTTAGACAGTAAGTGGAGGTCGCACTATAGAGTGGTGGAACAATTGTCGCCTGTCACATTCAGGGTACGACATCAACTAGATGGCACTGAGGTCAGTTCACATGCTGAACACTTGCGGATAGCCAAAATTAGCGAGTGGCCTATTCCAAAAGCCAGGGGGAGAACATTACGTAAAGCCACACAGGTTGTAGCTCCAGAATCATCTGATAGCGACAGTGACGATGCAGTAGGGCAAGAGAACGCACGAGACAGACTGACTAGGGGGGTGCGAAAAGAGCGTGAGAATTCTTCATCCGAGGAGGACGTTCCGTTAATGGAGTTAAGAAAGCGCCTAAAGACAAGAGAGAAAAGATCTCTCTCAGCAGTAAACGTTAGTTGTAACAAGGGCACATCAGACAGTTCTGATGATGGGGAGATCGACGACAATCGTTCGATTCAGCCTAGTTTACAGACTAATGGGGTTAGGGAAATTCTTGAAGCGATACTGACTCTTCTGCCAAAGAAGGCTTCAAATTAGAAATGCGACTCTCAGACGGTATCTGGGAGAGGACTATTGTAATGTGTAAATCATGAAGCATGATTTGAGTTTTGTCAGAGACAGTGGTGTAAGTCTCTGGTGATATCTCGTACTGCAGACAACAACAAGATGAAGTTTTTCTTGAGTCTGATAGTATTGGGGCTAGCGCAGGGTTTAAATATTAATCACAATGTCGTATTTCAAAAACTTGATGAAGTTACCACTAGTAACTGGAGATTCAGGTCGGCCTGCGCCAGAATCAATGACGGCTCAGTATGACTTAGAATCCACAACAATAGCAGTAGACGCGCAACGTACGCGGTTCGCGCTCCTTACGGAAGCTGAACTTGAAGCTTGTTCCAAACCCTTGATAGGATTCTGTGCGATTCGAAGTGCAATATATCCTATGAACATTAATCAGTTTTGTGTTACGGCGCTGTTTTTAAACAATTCAGACGTAATTGCAACACACTGCCAAACAAAGGTCAAGTTGGGTACAGTGTTACCTATGGCACGGTATATAATGGATGGGCTATGGGTCATTAGTAATCATAGTCCACTAAAGATGAGTATTAGTTGTCACGGTAAAGGGGTCACGTACCAACAAATCAACCCACCATTATCGATAATCCGCCTCAATGAATCATGTACGGCTATTAGTGATAGATTGATGTTAACCCCTTACTACCAACAAGAGAGCCAGTATCAGGTGGAAGACAAATTGATAGGATGGATGGAAAACTATGCATTTTCCAATATAACGTTATGGAAACCATTTCATAGCGCTTTACCAGACTACGATCCCATCTCTTTGCCCAAAGAGTTAGAGGAAATTAAGGAAATGCCAATGGATCATCTAATTGCTCGACTTCAGAGCATGCAATTCGTTAAGCCAAAACAAGAATGGGTGATATGGAAACAGATCATCATTGGTTCTATCGTAGGGACAGTTGTAGTGATCATAATTGGGGTAGGGTGTAAACGATATAAAAAGAAAACTAGCGCATGGTTTGGCTCCATGCTATCACGACTCAGGAAGGGTGAAC
Source organism: Semisulcospira habei (assembly GCA_036245525.1). Classification (NCBI taxonomy): domain Eukaryota; kingdom Metazoa; phylum Mollusca; class Gastropoda; family Semisulcospiridae; genus Semisulcospira; species Semisulcospira habei. Next base: position 115,036,722 of record BTPG01000007.1, on the reverse strand, counting down.
GTGAGGTCACTGTGCCTACGTTGATTTCGGCGGCTGTGCAATCAGCAGACGTGAATGACGTCGCAAGAGCGAAGGACTCTACGCCGATGATGGAGGGAGGAGTGCAGTTACTCCCCGCCTCGAACGTTGTCAAGTTTTACCCGTCGTTGGGGTAACCAAGGATCAACGCTGTTGCGATCCAGGAAGAATCGTGAAGAATAACGAACACATGTGCAAAGACATAACTGAGTCGACGATTTTGATGTGAACATTTATTGGCGTGATTACGCCGGACAATAATAATTTTTAATAAGGAGTGATCGATTTAAATAAGCGGTCATTCCGAAAAATGATGTATTTTGTGGATAACATGTTTAATTGTTTGAAATGATTTTGTGGTCTGAATATTGTGTAATGAAAAAAAAAACGAATCTTGTGAATTAAGATTCCTTTTTTTTCCGGGTAGGTTTGGGAGGAATGTTACACTATAAGTGTATACGACCAATATCACGGTCGGGTAATTTTATAATTTCCCTTGATATGAAAATAACGAGAATATAATTAGTACCACGGGCAGAGCACGGAGAGGGTTATGACACGGCCCACTTTGGCTACCACGGGCTCACGTGAAGTTGACAAGTGGCCGGCCCTACTAAGCTCGGACTAATGAATGATAATTTCGAGTGGAAATACATCAATCTCACTCTAGCGGTCCCAATGCGGGCAGTAGCGAACTGGGAGCTGAGACTAATGAATAAATAATGGGTCAGCGAGGATCAGAGGACGCTGGCCACCATAATAGATGTGGGATAATTAGGAGAGACAGTAATAGGTCCCTGGTCAGCTAGGATCAGAGGACGCTGGCCACCATAATAGATGTGGAATAATTATGAGAGACAGTAATGGGTTCCTTTGATAGCGAGGATCAGAGGACGCCGACCACCATAATAGATGTGGAATAATTAAGGGAGACAGTAATGAGTTCCTTTGATAGCTAAGATCAGAGGACGCTGACCAGCATAATAGATGTAGAATAATTATGAGAGACAGTAATGGGTCCCTGGTCAGCTAGGATCAGAGGGCGCTATCCACCAGAGCAGATGGGGGATAGATTATGGGCGACAGTAATAGCTCCTTTGACAGATAGGGTCAGGGGACGCGGGCCATCATGATAGATGTGGAATAATATGGGTGACAGTAATAGCCCCTTTGACTGGTTGAGACAAAGGGGCGATGCCCTCGGCCAGAACGGGTATATATAGAGAGAGCTCACAACGAAGGAAACGAGATAGAGGGAGAGCTCACAACGAAGGGAACGAGATAGAGAGGGAGCTCGCACAATGAAGAGAACGAGATAGATAGAGAGCACACAACGAAGAGAGAGAGAGAGAGATAGATAGAGGGAGCTGAGAAGCGAGAGACCGAGCTCCAGATTTTCGCCATTGTGTATGTCATGCTGGTAGGTTGGTTGTGCCCAACCTATTAGACCCACGATGACCAAGAAATAAAAGACTCTTCTGGAAACACTCTTGTCTGGCTGCGTCTTCCATCTACAACACCTTGCGGGTGGCTGCGGTAGTGTAACAAGTGGCGGTTGGCTTAGGAGTTGGCGTTGATGGCTCTCTTGCAGTCGAAGGTGTCGACGGATTAGCCGCATTGCCCTTTCCGGTAATTCCCTTTGAAAGGACTCATACGTCATCGTAGTTGGCGGTGTGACGTCAGTGCCTTTTGACGTTTCCGCTGAGGACGTAGCATCGCTTGGACCTGGCGTGGAATCGGCGCAGAACACAGTGGAGGGCTCAGTAATGCATTCAGTAGATGGGTCTGTGTCTGTGTCTTGTGGTGTAGTTTCTGTGGTCATCTGGGTTGTCATCTGGCTTGTCATCTGGCTTGTTATCTGGGTTGTAGCTTGCGCTGGTGTGGGTTGTGTGGTGGAGGCATCTACTGTCGTCACCACCTTTGTTGTTGTGGGGGCAGAGGTGGTCACCAGTTCTGTGGTCAGCAAGCAGTAGTCGTCTGGTGATGTGAAAGATAGAAAATGAAACTGAGCATCGTGTATGAACACAGTGTACATATCAACCCCTTCACTGCCGAGTAAAGATGAACGCAAACCAGTTGCGAGAGGCATATATCCTCATAAGCTCCCGCCACTGCGGGTGCTTATTAGGATCTATGCACTTGCTGAGTCCACTCTGTGTCCATGTTCTTTGGACAGTTATGACTTTTCGTCGTTCAGTGTACACAGATTTAAAAAAACAAAAATATGTATAATTCGGAAGTCCAAGGTATTTCTCTGAATAAGAAATATGGGTATTTTCCTATCGGTCTGTAAATACAAAGTAAGCTATGCTTGTTCCCAAATGTAATTGGACAGTCAGACCAGCACTTTCAGAGCTGAATTGCACAATAGCACCGAGCAATTCACAAGTACCATATCAAACAACTTTTAAATTTGTTTGGATTAAAAACATATAGAAATAATTTTATTAGCTTTAAGAGTTCACTGTTCACAGACGTTTAAATCACTTTTCAAATACGTCATATAGCGGCATGACTGAAGATAACAGCCCCATATTGTGCACGAATAAAGAGCGTAGGTTGAAATTTATTTTAATACTTATTTTATTTATGTTACTGACGCAGTTTACAAATGGCAGCCCAACTGTCAGTACCTTTTGATCACCCCTCGTAGATTCTGAAGTTATAGCTACTTTTTTGTCTACCGTAATTGAAAATACGGTAGACTTTAGGATGGGGCTGGTCGGAGCGCGTTCCGTAGAATGCAATGGACATAACAGGCGGGCGGGGCTCATGGTCTGGCAAATAAGTAACAAGATAAAAATGACGTCACGTCTAGCCAATCTAACCTTGCTGTTGAACGTCGTTTTGGCGCGAAGCGCCGTATGTGAGTATGTATGTATGTATGTGTGTGTGTGTGCGTATGTATGTAAACACGAGAATCTCCAATATTTCTGTACGCACAAACTTGAAGCTTGGCGAAATACTTTATTCAATGGGTGGCTAAGAGAGCTTCCGAGCATATTGTAATTGGATATCTCATTAAAAAGAAATAAAAGACCGTTTATAGAAAGTCGGTTGACCCAGATTAGAGTCCGCAATTTTAATTATATGCACTTGAAATTTTGGATGTGGCTAGTTTGTAAAACGACATTAGATGAGTTCGTTAGCCAGCTTTGTACCTCTTCAACCTTTTCGAAAATAAAAGTTAAATGCGGAAAAAATGTCAAACGTAAGTCTCCTTGATTTCATCAGTAGAATCAAACAGTGACGGTGACGTAAAAGCACCAAACGCGTCAGTGTTTTATAAAATGTTCCTAATTGACGCAAATCACCAGCTCTTCAGTGTTTACATGTGTATGAGCTGGCGCGATGTTCTCCTTCATTTATTTTTGAATGATCCTTGCGAACGTATTGTGGAAAAGGTGGAATATGTATGCAAGTCACACAGAAGAGGCTTTGTAGGTGTGGGCCATTCCACCACAGAAGTTATAACCAGTAGGAAGCGCCGTGTGTATGCCGTCTGTGTTTGTGTGTGCCAATCTGCCGTTTGTGTTTGTGTGTGCCAATCTGCCGCCGTTTGTGTTTGTGTGTGCCATTGCCGTGCGGATCAGGCGAAAAAGGGAGATAATGTATGAGTTCGTATCGTAATCCAGCGTTATATCTCTTCAACCTTTTCAATAATAATTAATTCATTTTTGCAAGTTTTGGAGCCACTATTTACTCCCATCAAACAGTTAGCTCTGGAAGAGGCTGTGTAGTGGAACAAAACAGTCAGATCTGGAAGAGCGTGCCTTTCGCATGAGTGACGTGAAACATCAAATTCGTCATAGTGTACACGGCGTCGTGAGACCAGCGATGCCATGGCGTGAAGCTTATAGTGACGTCATTTTGCTGCTCGTGCTATTTTTCTTCTTCGGAATTTTTGTTGCTACTCCAGCCCACAGAGCGTACTAATGGCGGGAAGCGCTGTGTGTCCGTCTTTATTTGTGTGCGCCGGCGTGTGTGTTGATCAGAGGTTGGCTTAGAGAGGAGGGAAATGGATCAGAAGGATAAGCTTAAAAATATAAACAACTCTGAATGTTTCTAGAAGAAAAACGCACGTGAGCTCCAAACAATGCTGTAGAGTTTGGGATGAAATCCTCATCTTGTTTAGTTATAGTCAGTTAATGGTGTTTAAAGTCGAGAAAACTACTAAGGCTGGTTTTGAATTCGTAGCATAAATGGGAAGTCAATTTAACCCTTTGCGTGTCGGCAGCGGTTTTAGTCGCGATGATTCCTGTAGGACGCATCGCGACTAAAACCGCTACCGACACGCAAAGGGTTAACAACATTCATCGTATGCATGCTGCAGTGTCGCGTGCTTATGTGTCTTAACATGCGGGTGCGCATGGGTGAAATGAATGATGCTGGTATGCTGGAAAAATTCGTTAAGTAGTGTAAGACTGACTAAAAAAAAAAACTATTCTGGAAATCATTACAGGATAAACCAAAATGGAGCCATTCGAAACTTACGGAACACAACAGCAGCATACAAATAGCACGATATCATTAGATACTTGGTGTTGAAGTTGGTCCCAAAGTTTAAACTGAGGAGCACGTTTTGGCCAATAGTCTTTCCTTCACCCAGTGTAACAGCGGTTAAATTCCATGTCATCCAGAAAGAGGTGGAGGAAGTGCAGGAGAGTGCGCTGTGAGTTATCTCCTGTTTGACAGAGGAAGAACAGCCGGTTGTGGGCCCTGGACTGCATTCTTGTATGGTTACTGTATTTGACACGGGAGACCCAATCTTAACCTGAAGAAAAACGAGACAATTTATATTATATCAGGATCGAGCAGTATGTGATGGCGATGATGGTGCACCATGTGTAATGGCGTTAGCTCTAAAATATCAGAGAAACACATCTATACAGTATAAGCTAATGCCTTGAACTATTGTCTCCGATTCATCTCACAATACTTCCAAACTAGCGCGCTCTTTAGCGCGAGAGGCGAGAAAGCGCAGTGGGCTGTGGGAAAGACAGCGTGTCACTATGGACGATCGGCAGTGCGAGCAGGACAGGTGTACAGAAACAAATTATTTCCATGAAATCGCCCAATATTATCAGAGTTTAAATGAATAAAAATGCATCTACTGTGAGTACAAAAAAACTTGAATAAGTATACTAACTATTATTGAAACGACATGGCAAACCATTTTCCGAAACCACCGTGCCTGGCTTCATCGCCATATGCAGTTTTAATGAATGTTGCGAGATCGTTTCATCCAGTATTATTTCCCCCAAAAGCGAAAAAAGGTTGTAATTATAACTACTTTATGATCAGGAAGCAATCATGGACAGTTCTTTGTCAGTCTGAGCTTACATTTTGCCGCATGTTGCATGTGATTCACAGCAAAACAGTAGCAGCTAAGCGTAACAGCTAGCAGAGTTGCTCACATTTCGTGCCTCGCCAAGCTCTCGGCTCAATTTGCGTAATTTAGCGAGTGTTCTAGCGCTGCTCGGGAACTCGCAACCGACCTATTCATTGTGTATTTAACGCCATGGCCGCAATTCAGAACTGTGGAGTTGCCACGTTACCATTTAACAGGAGATGGATCGACCATGACAATTCAAGGGTAGTGCCAGATTAGCTTGGCGCCTGATTTCGCCACGCTAATCATTTACTACCCTTGAATTATCACGGTCGACCCATCTCCTGCTATAATGCTTTGGGGCTAAATGGGTTAATGGGCTAAGGCACTGAGAGCTTTATCTTCATATGGACATGCGTCATTACACACAAAAGAGAGTGCGTACACAAATATTGAGTGCATTTCCTTTTCCGGAATTCAGTATTGAGAACGATTTCCGATTGTTGCTCCATAGCTCTAGGCGCTGCATTTATTGTGTTTGAATACAAGAAAGTAGATCCTCAATATCCCCGTCACCTCCTCATCCATCTCATTCCCCCTATCCCCCTTCATATATCACGCCTTACCCCCATTTCCTTCTCTCCAGACTGATTGACTATTACATTTTAGAGTCCCTCGGCACTATTTAGCGATCAGGGACTATCAGATTTTTTTCCCGGAAATCTTATCGCTTGTATTTGAAATTTTATAAAGTGCCCTGTAACCGGTACCATAGTGGAGGTGTAGGAAGAGCCGGAGCACCCGGAGAAAGAACCCCCGACGGTCCGCACGAATTCACGGTGACACTAGAGGAGAAAAGACCGACGCCGGAACCCGGTATCGAACCTCGCACCTTTAGCATTGGTGGCAGGCGCCACGGACCGCCCATCTTCTCTCCACCCCCTCTTCTGGGAAAATATACCAACGAACCAAGGACCCCAGTAGCAAAACGCCTTTAATTTGGGCCCACGGCGGCCGCAGTGGGACCGCGCACAGCTGTGCGCGGGCCCATTGCGGCCGTCGAGGCCCCAAATAACTTTGCTTACTGGGGCTTAGCAGATATACGGTGTATATTTTACGTTCTTGTCTTAAATCTTCATTAGCCCATTCAGTCCAGACGCACTATAGCAGGGGATTCGTCGACCATAATAATTAAAGGGTAGTGCCAGATTAGCTTAGGTGCCAAGATAATCTGGCACTACCCTTGAACTGTCATGGTACATCACTCGTCAGAACATTTGGCGTAGGCCTCAAAGGAGATCTACAAACAAACTGATAGTTTCACTATCAGGATGTAATGAACGTTTAAAGTTACTTTCTCAAAATGGCTACTAAAAAACAACAACAACAACAACAACAACAAAACGCTTATGAACTGTACATTACATATTTAGTTTCTTCTACTAGTCCCCACCTCACTCACTGCCACCCTGTTTCAAGCAGGACAACAAACATTTTCTACCTCGTTTATTTTCTGATATACTCTGACGAGCAAAAGAAATGCGACATTTTTGGAATCATCGGAAACACTGTAGTGTTTCCGATGATACCAAAAATGTCGCATTTCCTTTGCTCGTCAGTATACAAATACACTGTAAATAACACCGATAAAGCAGCAAAGTAAGATTGTTGCCGGGCTCATGAGGATCTAGCCTCGTACTGAAATCACGTTGTATCTATTCACCTTTGACGACTGGAAATCTTTTACGCCGAATTTGCTATGATTTTAAAAAAAAAAAATCTGCGTACATTGGCAGTGAAGGAGTTAAAGACATCATGTCTGGACCACTGAAAGTGAAGGGGTTACACGTTTATTCAGGAATATTTCAACTGCGTCCCTCTGGCAGAGGAACGCAGTTGAACTATTCCTGAATAAACTTGTAACCCTTTCACTGCCAGCTTCCATGCAGACATTCATGATGTCTTCTACCCGACCAACGTCGACACAGCAAAAACAACACGACACCAACGACGATGCCACTATAAAGTGTACCTCACGTGTGACCGCGGTTGTGGAGGAGGTCTCGGACAGACCGAACATGACAGTGCGACAGTTTTTAACCGAGAACACCAGATGGTCTCGGCTGTCCAGATCAGTCAAGGGAGTTAGGCTCCATGATGTAGAGGAAGTGTCCACGCTCAGTCCGTCCGCCGTGCAGGATGCAGCTGAAAACACCACAACATTACTGCTGAGTACTTACCTGCAGCTGAGTGTATTGTAGTCGTTAAATATACTGACGAGGAAAGGAAATGTGACATTTTGTGAACCATCGGAAACACTAAAGTGTTTCCGATGGTTCCAAAAATGTCGCATTTCTTTTGCTCGTCAGTATAATATAAGTTATTGGTAGCAGCGGTTTGCTACACGGACCCTTGTAGCCCTGAGGGAGGTCAACTTAACCAATGCACCCCGAAGGCCTTCTGGGTACTATGGATAGTTTGACATACTCAGGCCTACAAAGGTCCGTGTAGCAAGCCAGTGCTACCAATAACGTATTTGTTTTCATTCCTTCGCTATTTTCGTAAAAAAAAAAAAAAAAAAAGCAAAAGCTTATGAAAGGCCACTGAATAATGATCTCCTCTAGGTGAGAAGAAATCTTCTGACCTGGATCACATCACACCAAAATACTACATAATAGATTATGACGTAATATATGATCTTTCGTGACGTTGACTCGGAAATGCCGTCTGCACGACGCGCAGTATTGTCTACAAATTGTCAGAATAATGCATGGAAGAGTTGAGTGACTGTTTACCTCGAAAGACTAAAATTCTGCAGTAAAACAGATGGCGTTTGGCGCCAATGTGCTGTCCATTTCAGTAGGGTTCTTCTTCAGTGGTGTATAACGCAGTTTACTGTTGCAAATGTGTTACAAACAACTCCTGTGTGCGTACTGCTTCGAACAGTACTAAGAAACGTCGTACGTTGGAACGTTTTTATGCGCTTTTTGTGGAACAAAACTGGTATCCAAAGTGCGTCACAGAGTAGTTACATGAAAAGTTCGCCATTCGTCGCTACAAGGGTTTTTGTAGCGAGTACACGTGGTAATGTTTGCAGTAAAAGTATTGTTCGTGTGACCAATGAAAACAACGTTTAGGAATTAAAACAATCTTTGTTTTTGTTGATGTTGATGTTATTAGTATGATGTCATTATTATCATCATAAAGAGCACGATAACTATAATTAGTGCCATAGTACCTGCGTATTTTGTCAATATATACGCCATGTGAAATATGAAACAATCACAGGTCGAGTTTGCTATGAAGAATAACTTACGATGCGACTAATATGAACGGCCAAATGCGATAGAATATTACGTCGTGCTTAACAACTTACCTGCGTCAACATGCGTCGTCACTGTGAAGACCGTCAGCATTATGCAGACGAAATAAAAGGCAAGGACGCGTTTTACACTCATGATCTGAAAACAAAGAAGACACATACAATTTACACACATCAACAGAACTTTACCCATTTCAACCAAAGGCAGCATTTTCAAATTGTTGAAATGTCATTTAACAACCATGTGCCAGTTCCAGGAGATGAATCGACCATGATAATTCAAGGGTAGTGTCAGATTAGCTTGGCGCCTTATAGCGCCAAGCTAATCTGGCACTACCCTTGAATTATCATGGTCGATCTATCACCTTCTGTAAGGCGTCGGGGATACTTGGGTTTAACTGAATTAAAACACACTAACACACAAACCGTAATGCGTACACAAGTAGTTTAGAGTGATAGTTATTGATACTTAAGACGGCTTCTAACTTACATTTATCTTATGGTATCTTTGCACAGTGTAAACATGCCCAACGCTTGACAGCTTCTGTAAGAAGGGGGTGGTACGTGGTTGAGGGTTTGACAGTAGTCCGAAAGGTCGCGAGTTAGAAACTGGGTTAGGGTCAAAATTTGTTCAAACCCTTTTCAGTGCCCCGTTGTTGAAATAATAAATAAATAAATAAATAAATAAATAGCATTCAAACAAATAAATAAATGGACGAACGAACGAACGAATGATTAATTACAAGTAAACAACTACAGCAAGGAACAAGAATAAGAACCACAACAAGAACAACTACCACAAAAACAACAATAAAACAAATAAATACCTTTTAATTTCTTCCTCTTGAACTGTTGCGCGAATTCTAATGAAAGCAACCTTCTTCCGGGTATCAAAATAAAATAACTTACTATTTTCTTCAGTCTGAAAGTTCACTTCAGTATTTTTATTTTGTACATTTTATTATTAGCTTGTACGTTCTTATTCGACATTAAATTAACTGTGCCCGACACCTGCTAGTTAGGTCGCTCTGCATGCGATGTCACGAGATTTCTGCGTGATTATGACCTTAAAGCGCTTGAACGTATTCTATTATTGGCGCTCCATAAATGTTCATTATTATTATTAGTCCTCTCCACGTATTTGCCGATTATATTCATTGGACAAAACATTTTCTCAAGCGCCCCATTTCATCTGCAAGAGGCATAGATTCTCATGAGCCCCTGCATCCGCAGGGGCTCATGAGAATCTACGCCTTTTGCTAGCAGATGATTGGACGCATGTGACTCGCGTATTCACCTCTTCCGATAAAGAGTGTTTAAAAATCGAAGTGCCAGCAGTCTCGTTTAAAACACAAAAGAAAAGAATAAGGTCATAATTATGTGTATTCATTAAAAAAAAGAGGGCGGCTTATAATCAAAGCTGTCGATATTAAGTTTCACCACAGAGGGAAGAAATCGAAGATTTTTTTTCTGGCAAGAGTTTGGTGTCCCGTGACTGACTAGAAGGTCTTGGGTTCGAATCCATCTAAGGTTAAAATGTGTTCTGACCCTATTCGGCGCCCCGTCTTTGAAATCACCTTCTCGGTGGACAAAAGACGTTAAGCCTTAAACGATTAACTTTTTTATTCGAACGCCAGTAGGTCCTGCTGACTCTCGGAGCCAGTCAGGGGCACGGAACTCGTGACAGAAGTCTTCGCCCCTGCCCCCTACTCCCCCCGCCCCCCCCCCCCACCACAACCCCCGCATAAACGTACTGATAACATGATAGCTGAGTTTCTCAATTTTTTTTTAAAGGCGTCCTTAAACCCTTAATCGCCGAGAAAAATTAAACCCACCCAACTGCAAGAGGTTTGGATCCTCATGAGCCCCCGCAGTTGCGGGGGCTCATGAGGATCTATACCTCTTGCTGACACCTCTTTGTGTTTATGTGGACTGCTGGGGTTCACTGACGTTGAATTAACAAGGAGATCAAAGTCCACGATCTACGTCCGCTGGCAGTGAAGGGGTTAACCCTTTCACTGCCAGTGACCTTGAAAAAAAAACATATTTTTAGACACGGGAGATTGATCAGCATATAATCCATAGGTGTAATGACCTTGGCCATAAAACTGCCAGCAGGAGAGATACACTCTGCACGATCCCCGCCATATTCATGACGCGTGATCAGACTTTTAAATTTTTTTCTAAGACTTTTTTTTTAAGGATGGGAAGCGGAGGAGCGCGTTCAACAGTGTGCACGTGACGTCGTAGGCGGGCAGGCCTCAAATCCTGACACTGAAGTAATCAGATAAAAAGTGCGTCTAGTTACGCTGACCTCGTTGCAGAACCTACATAGTGTCAGAATGTACTTTTGGCGCGATGCGTCGTGTGTGTGTGTGTGTGTGTGTGTGTGTGTGTGTGTAAACACGAAGCTGTCCGATGTTTGTGTATGTACAAGCTTGAAAATTAAGGAAATGCTTTATTCAAGGGTGTCTGAGAGAGCCTACGTGCATATTGTAATAATTATTGATTGTCTCTTTAAAGAGTTAATATGACCATTTATAGAAAGTCGGTTGACCCACATTTGATCCACACTTTAAATCGTGGCTATAGCTAGCTTGGAGAAAGACAATGGATGAGTTCGCTAGGCAGCTTGCTACCAATTTTTGGGCAAGAAGCAATTCATTGCAAAAAAAAAATAAAAATAAAAATAAACCTCCAAAGTTATCTTGAATCCTCGACTTCTGGAGAAGACTAAAAACACCAGACACGTCATTTTTATATATGAATTGAGGCAATGAGAGAGAGAGAGAGAGAGAGAGAGAGAGAGAGAGAGAGAGAGAGAGAGAGAGAGAGAGAGAGAGAGAGAGAGAGAGAGAGAGAGAGAGAGAGAGAGAGAGAGAGAGAGATTGATTTAGGAAGACGAAAAGTTTCTATTTCTCCAATGATGTCTGCGAACGTATTGTACAAAAAAAAAAAAAAAAAAAAAAGGGAAAATGCACGCAAGCTCATATTAAAGAGAGTTTGAGGGCATAGGTCATCCATATTGTTCCTGTCCTCGTGATGCATGATTGCAATTTGCATATCATCGTTGTACGCGAAATGCCGGAGTAATCGTCGTGAAACTAAAATGAGATCTTCGTCAATTGGTGGAAACGTGCTGCTTATATCGTGAAATGTGAAAAGTCTGCTGACACACTCCGACCCCCTCCCCTGTCACTCCACCAGTACCCCCCACCAGCCCCACCCCCTACCCCCCCACCCCACCCCCACCCATCCCCCCCCCCCACACGCATCCCCTAGCAGCCTCCCCGTTCCGCTTTGAGTTCTCGGCCAGTTAAAGGAAGTTGGGAAAGTGGTACTTTCTGTCTCCACTAGTGTCTCGCTCCATCGTGAAAAATTAACCCCCTTGTAGTCAGTGATCACGGATTTCGCTTCTGAAACCGCAACACACTGACCTACCGACTGCGGGGTCTCATGAGGACTCATGTCTCTTGCAGATGGGATGCGTCGTCTTGCCCCGGAAGTTAACGCATTCAGACCCGACCTACCGCAGCAAGACATGGATCGAGCATGATAGTTCAAGGGTGGTGCCAGAATAACTTGGCGCCTATAGGCGCCAAACTATTCTGGCACCACCCTTGAACTATCATGCTCGATCTGTCTCTAGAATTGTAATACCGTCCTTCAGAGGGCAACTTCAAAATTTGGGGATTTCGGTCTTGGGGGTAGATTCAGTTAAGGGGTTAATGCTATTAGTTTGAATTCTGAATCGCAACTAAACTGTCATGAAGCCGTGTTGGTAACCCCTCCCCCCCCCCCCACCTTCACCCATACTTCACCTCAACTTCTTCATCCTCGAACACTAACTTCACCTCAGTTGACGCCAGTCCTGCGTTGATGTTAAACAGGGAGAAAAACGAAAATAAACTTTATCGAGAAAAACGACGTGTATTCAAGTAAGACGGTTCACGATTTGCTTTATGTGCTGTATATAATTATTGGTAATCGTTACAGAATGGACAATTGCATCGAAGACCGGTTTCTCTCGACAGGAAAAAAAAACCCTCATCCTATTCGAATTGAGATACTTCGGCCCACTAAATGCACGTTATTCTAGCTCTATATAAAAACGCATTGTTTTAACCCATTTAGCCCACGGCAGGTGTCACCTAACGACTATGTTCCAGTTGCAGGAGATGGATCGACCATCAGGGACCAAGCTAATCTGGCACTACCCTTGAATTATCACGATCTCCCGCTGTAGTGCGTCGGAGCTAAATGGGTTAATATATTGAAGCCTGAGGCCGAAGTTCTAATTGTGAGTAATCCTCTGAAGGCTGCTTTACAGTGAAGAAGACAGGATGACGGTTCGAAGGTGGTACGAGAATAGCTTGGCGCCTCTGGGCGCCAAGCTATTCTGGTTCCATCTTTGAACTGCCCTGGTGAATCCACAGCTAGCTGAATTGTGTCAGCGCCGAATGGATTAACAAAAGATACGAAACAGCGGTCACAGGGACGTATCTTAACTTCTGTCTCTGCTTGAAATAAATGTATGACACAGTTCTACAAGGAACCGAGCTATGCAAGCAAGATAGATTCACATAAGCCCCTGAGGTAGCAGGGGCTTATGTGAATCTATGTGTCTTGCAGATGGAGGACAACTTTGCCTTGATATCGCTTCACTTGAAATGCGGGACACATCAGCGCTTTTTATCTTGTAGCACAGAAGTAACAACATGACACGGTATTATATCAAATGGCTCCAGAGACGCGTACCTGTCAGTCGTAACCCGAGTGTGAAGGATAGCGTGTCAAAGTGCTGAACATTTAGTGCGTCAAATTATACCACTGACGCATACCAGTTATTATAAATTACGCACTCGCTGGCATTCACCCGGCCATGCAGCCACCCGGCGGGACTGTTTAGAGTGCGGAGTGGCTCGAGGAATAAATAATGGGGTTAATATGTACATGTAAATGATCTGTCGCGTTTAGTTCATGTATTCATACACTTTCTCCAGTAATTTTCTTACCTCAGTGACAGTGGTAAAGCTGTATATTCTGCAATGCACTGATGTTAAGTGTGGCAATTTAACTGTTAAACTCCAAGACCTAAATGACTTCCATTCTACAGAATGGAAGTCATTTAGTTCTGGGAGTTTTAGTGTTAATGAATATTTTCGATTTTGAGGCAGAACAGCAAATTGGCAAATCGAACGATTTCCTTCCTAAACACATAGTCAGAGAGCCATAACTGTCAGCTGGCCAAGGCTGTTTTCTGAAATCTTTGTTAATTAAGCGCTGAAAGCCCAGACGTCCAAGAAATATGGATACAAAGTGGTTTCAGCAAGAGGCATAGATCCGCAGTTGCGGGGGCTCATGAGGATCTATGCCTCTTGCATTTGTATCTTTTTTCTCTGTCAAGGGGTTAAGGTTGACAGTCCCAAATGTGTATATTGTCCTCTAAAACCTGCAAACCATTGCAGGCAAATTTGTTTTCTTTAACAGTGTATTGTCTTTGTAATGCATTTAGTGTCGTCAGTCTGCTTTTCTATTGATAGTTTATATATATATATATATATATATATATATATACTCACAAACCAGATAGGTGAGGCTAGCGCTGGCAGAAAAGTGATTCCCCTTGGTTTGTGTGTGTATATATATATATATATATAGTTTGTTTGTTTGTTTTTGTTACAGATAGGGCGATGTGCTTACGTCATTACTGCCATGGCGATGCTATGGGTGACGGAGGCCATACCAATTCCAGTGACGGCCCTGCTGCCCGTGGTCATGTTTCCTGCTCTCAACATACTGACGGCTACAGACGTCGCCAACAGTTACATGGGGGTTAGCTGAATACATCTGGCACATTTTAATTACGTAACTATCGATTAAATGTAACTTCCCCAGCTGTAGGTACTCGTGTGCCAAGAAGAGATAAAACAGAAACAAAACTCGCACGGCAGGTCAATCTGGGATCACAAACCTTTGACGGTCCAACATTTAGAAAATCAGGCACGTGGAATGCTGGGAAGAGGGAGGGGGAAGGGGGGGGGGCAGGGGGTGGAGTTGGGGGGTGTTGATGGGGGACGGGGTTGGGTGGCAAGGCGATTGTTATCCAACCTCAAAAATATCAAAGCTAAAATTTAAAATCTTTACGATTTCCCCATTTTTTTCATAAAAAAAAAACAAACAAACAACAACAACAAACAAAGAAACATTTTCCGTCCAAAGAAATATTGAGGTGTGAGGGTGGGAGATGGGGTAGTGGGGCAAGAGATACTCGACCTGGTCCCTTCTTCGGTGAGAGGGAAGGGCATCCCGGTGCCAGCCTCCTTAAGCACCTGCAATCTTTGACGTAATATAGTCGCCACAGTACTGATATCATTCTTCGCAGTTTATGGCTTGTGTGTGTGTGTGTGTGTGTGTGTGTGTGTGTGTTGGTGTGTGTGTGTGTGTGTGTGTGTGTGTGTGTGTGTGTGTGTGTGTGTATGAGTGTGTGTGCGAGCGCGCTTGCGCGTGAGTGCGTACGTGCTTGTGTGTATGTGGGCGTGGGTGGGCGTGTGTGCATGTATGTGTGTGTACTGACGTTAAATTGATTTTGCTCTGTCATTTACAAACGAAGCTTATTTTATCAATGTGTCTATATGTCATTTGCCTGTATTGAGTTGTTGTTTTGTGTTCAATCCGTAGTTTGGCAAGGACAGATATGAAAAGAGGCCTGTGTGCCTATTGTCTCGATCCTTGAAAATAAAGTTTCATTTCTCTCTCTCTCTCCCTCTCTCTCTCTCTCTCTCTCTCTCTCTCTCTTTCTCCTTCCGCCTTCCCCTACTCACCCCCTTCCCCCACACATTTACCTTCCCCCCCTCCCTCCTCCCCTCCCCCCTCCCGCTTACGTTTTTTTTTATTGTTGCCATTTTTAGGTTACCCTTGAAGACCATCTAAAAATATTATTCCATCTAAATTGTACCAGAAGATCCAGCAAATCGGAGTTCCAGAGACATTGTGCCTCTGGACCCTCGATTTCCTGTTGATGAGACCACAGGTCGTTAAAATTGGTGGAAATGTGTCATCCACCCTCACTTTATCCACGGGCACGCCTCAGGGGTGCGTGCTCTCCCCTATGCTCTACTCCCTGTTTACTTATGACTGTGCTTCATGCCATGCCAGTACTAAAGTTCTGAAATTTGCAGATGACACCACAGTGGAAGGGTGCATTACAAACTCAGACGAATCCGCTTACCGTAGTCAGGTTGAGACTCTAATTAGTTGGTGTAATAACAACAACCTTGAACTGAACTCTGGCAAAACAAAAGAAATGATTGTGGACTTTAGAAAGAAACAGTCCCCTCCCCCTCCCCCTCTTGTGATCAATAGTGAAATCATTGAAACAGTCCAGAACTTTAAGTTTCTTGGCACTACCCTGTCATGTGACCTGAAGTGGGAGGAAAACACTCGCCTTATCGTCCAAAAAGCACAGCAGCGCTTGTTCTTCCTGCGACGTCTGAAAAGTTTCGGTCTCGGTGCCCACATGTTGATGCAATTCTACCGAGCTGTGATTGAGAGCGTGCTCACCTTTTCGATCACGGTTTGGTATGGTTCCATCACGGCCAAAGAGAAAATCAGACTGAGTAGGGTGGTCAAGACCGCTTCAAAAATCATAGGCAGAGATCTTCCTAGCCTGGACTCACTGTACCAGCAGCGTCTCTTACGTAGAGCACGTCTTATCTCCAGTGATTCCACCCACCCCGGCAATGAGCTTTTTCAAATTTTACCATCAGGGCGCAGGTACAGGTCCATCAGTACCAGGACCAGCAGATTCCGCAACAGTTTTTTCCCTCTTGCTGTTCACGCTCTCTCTGATCAACCGGACTAATTGGAGAGAGCGCGAGTGGCGAGTGAGAATGATTGTGTACAGTCAGTTTTTAACTGTATCAGATCTCTCTCTCTCTCTCTCTCTCTCTCTGTGTGTGTGTGTGTGTGTGTGTGTGTGTGTGTGTGTGTGTGTGTGTGTGTGTGTGTTTAGTCTTAGTAACTGACATCAAGACAAATTCCAATGTTTTTATTGTTTTGTACATGGAAACATATGGCAATAAACCATCTTATCTTATCTTATCTTATCTTAAGACGGTTTTACAACTACTTACTCTCCACTCCTACAGATAATCTATTACTGAGATTGCTGTTTTTTTCCCCCCGGGGCCCTCCCGTTTTTCCCCGAGGTAGTCCTCAACTTGAAGGTGATTATAGAGTTTGGCTTCGGGTTGGTGTATAGCAGGCTTTGTGTATTAGACACTCAGCCTACTTCGTGCCCAAGAGTAATCCTCTCTCTCTCTCACGCACACGCATTCACTTTTGCTCGCGCTCTCGCGCGCTTACACACACTCTTGTATCTCGTGTTCAGTTTCTCTCCGAGTTTCTCTCTCTAATGAGTTTTTCGTTGACGTCATTTTCATTATTCATTTTTTAATTTTTCTGTTTTACGCACTTTTTTTATTTTTTATTTTTTTTTTACGTCACATACTTCAGTTGCCACATTCCTTATGCGATTGAAAAGATGATAAGTAGCGACTGATCACTCTGTTTGTCTATTTTGACAAAGGGTATTTACCCGAAATATTAATAAATTGTGTTGTAACTGTCTTTTCTAAGCGTGTTTCTTTCTCCGTTGGGTACTTCTTTGGACTTTTTGTAGTCCTTTGTCAGACGCGTCTTCGATGCCAGGTTTGTTATATAAAAGACCACCAGAACGGTTTAAAGTACAGTCAATTAGTGTTGTTCGAAACAACAGGCACACTACTGGAATTGTTTGTAGCACACATTTGCAGCAATAGTGTGTAACAGACCACTAAAGAAAGAATCTTTGCGGGATCGAAAGCACATGAGTATCCTAAGTGACTATTTTATTGAAGAATTTTAAAATGTCTCACTCACCTCTTCCATTGCATTACTCTGACAATTTGTAGACAATGTTGTTGGTCATGCAGACGGCAACGTCATGAAAGATCTTAAATTACGCCATAAGTCTATTATGTATACATGTATATTCTTTAGACGTCAGTCATGTATAGTGTGATCCAGGTGGGAAAGATTTCACCTTGATTAAAAAAAAACGAAACTAGTAGAGGAATGAAAACAAATACGTTATTAGTAGCAAGGGTTTGCTAAATGGATCCTTGTAGGCCTTCGGAAGGTCAAAGGAACCATTGTACCCCTCAGGCCTTCGGCCTTCGGGGTACAATGGTTCCTTTGAGCTCGCTCATGCCTAGAAGGGTCCGAGTAGCAATCCTCTGCTACATTAACTTATTGTATACAACGGGTCGACTTGACACCTTCGCTATGATTGCTCCTTGTCACATTACAGAATACATCCTTGCTTTTCATTGGTGGACTTCTGGTTGCCGTGGCAGTGGAAGAGTGTGGCCTTCACCGGCGGGTGGCGTTGGGTGTGTTGCGATTTGTCGGTTCAGATCCGAAATGGTGAAAATTTACTACATTCTATTTACTACTGTATCAAAATTAATTCTTACGTCAAAGTAATGATAAATATAGTCTGCTATGTGTTTTTACGTTTACGTATACAGTGCGTTTGTGAGTATTTACGGTCCTTTTGTGATTGAGTACAATGCTTTTGTCGGCACGTGTGTGGGTATGTACAATGCGTTTGTCATTGTAAATAGTGCATGTGCCAGTGTGTACAGTGCGTACATTATGGTGATTATGATGATGATGATGATGATGGTCTACATGCAGGATAATGCTGGGACTGATGCTGCCGACGTGGTTCTTGTCCATGTGGATCTCCAACACTGCCACCGCGTCCATGATGGTGCCTATTGTGGAAGCTATACTCGTGTCACTAAGAACCGCTTACAAAAGCAGTAAGTACCTTAACCCATTCAGCCCTGACGCACCAGAGCAGGAGATAGGTCGACCATGATAATTCAAGCGTAGTGCCAGATTTGCTTGGCGTCTCAGTGTCGGCGCCAAGCTAATTTGGCACTGCCCTTGAATTATCATGGTCGATCCATCTCCTGCAACAGGTGCATAGTCTTTAGATGATGCCTCCAAAATTTGGGAAATACGTGCGCCGGGTTGAAAGAAATAAACGCCTGCCTGTATCTGTCACATCGGCCTACATCTGTGCCATCCTGTTGCACAGGGCTTAGAACTCCTTCGTCGAAGGCCCTGTGCAACAGGATGCGTCTGTGCCTACATCTGTCATGTCTGGTACCGTTTGCGTGAATAGGCCTACTCCCCAGGTACAACCCCGCGTGGAGTACGCCACAAGTACACTTATTTTCAAATGAAATGATGTACTCTCTAGATAGATCCACTTGATGATTACGCCACAGGTACTCTTCTTTTTGTCTACCGCACTGAAATAGGGTAGACTTTGAGATGGAGCTGGTCGGAGCACGTTCCTTAGCATGCACATGACGAACATAGGCGGGCACAAATCAGACTCTGACAGTGAAGTAACATGATACAAATTACGTCATGCGTAGCTACGCTAACTGCGCTGTTGAACGTACATACGACGGGACACGCCGTGTGTGTGTGTATATATATATATATATATATATATATATATATATATATATATATATATATATATATATATATATATATATATATATATATATATATATATATATATATATATATATATATATATATATATATATATATATATATATATATGTGTGTGTGTGTGTGTGTCTGTGTGTGTATGTTTGTGTGTGTGTGTGTGTGTGTGTGTGTGTGTGTGTGTGTGTGTGTGTGTGTGTGTGTGTGTGTGTAGACACGAGTGTCGCCGGTGTTTGTGTAAGTACAGGCCTGAAACTTTAGGATATGCTTTGATCGAGACGTATTTTGGAGATCCTCCGAGCATATTTTAAATGGTAAACTCGTTTAAGAGAAAATGGCCATTTATGTAAAGTCGCTTCACCCGCATTTGAGTTCGTAATTTTTGTTCTATTCACTCGGAATTTAGGATATAGCTAGCTTGGAGATATAAATTAGATGAGGTCATTAGCCAACTTGTACATTTTCGACGTTTTCGTAAAAAGTAATTCATTGCAGAAAAAAAAATTAAAAGTAAGAATTTTCTACTTCTAGAGAAGGATCATAATTACAGTGACGTTGACTTAAAAACGCCAAAGTAATGGGACTAGCGATGCCATGACGTGAAGCTTATAGTGACGTCATTTTGCTGCTGGTGCTATTCTTCCTCTTAAGAATTCTTGTCGCTACTGACTCCAGCCCACAGACCGTACTGATGGTGGAAAGCGACGTGTGTCCGTCTTTATTTGTGTGCGCCTGTGTGTTCTGACCAGAGGTTGGGTTAGAGAGGAGGGAAATGGATCAGAAGGATACGTTAAAAAATATAAAGAAGAGCTCTGAGTGCTCCTAAAAGAAAAACGCGTGTGAGCTCCAAACAATACGGTAGACTTTGGGATGAAATCCTCATCTTGTTAAATAAAATGATAGTACTCCCTGTACAGACCCACTCGTGAAGTAAGACACAAGTACACTTCTATTCCACGCAAGATTTGAAGAGGTGTAGATCCTCATGAGCCCCCGCAACTGCGGGGGCTCATGAGGATCTATACCTCTTGCCGAAACCGCTTTGTATCCATATTACTTGCATGTCATTTGAATAGCAGTGTACACCCCCCCCCCCCCCCCTGTGAGTCTCTCTGGGGAGTACGCATTCAAACGGAACGGGTACGGGCGCTCACTGAAAGAGATGGATCGACTGCAGTGGCTGTGACAGTGTGTTTTGGTCTATGATTTTGCACCTTACGGATACGGCTGCGAGGGTTCACAAATCACAAACCAGCACGCAATTGCTAAAGAGTTGGCCCAGTTAGTTTTCCGTAAATTCAAACAAGTCCTTGGTATGGTTTTACCTTTCATGATGATGGTGATGATGATGATAATGATGGTGATGACGACGACGATACTAATGAAATAATGATGACGCAGGTTTCCCAGCATGACTTAGGGGTTTATGTTGCTTGTTAGGCTGGCCTTTGCCATAATTTCCTGTTTGGTGTCGTTTTATTCACATGCAGTGCATGCACTGCCTCAGTACGTCCTTGTTGCTGAACGTTCAGCAAAGCACAAACAACTCAGGACGGAAAAGGTTTTCGGGCCTAATTCGGTCGCATTCGGCACAGTCGTGGGCGGGCCCACTGCGGCCGACCTCGGGAATGAATGCGTAGTGGGAATGAAGAGATTATTACAAGGATGACTGTGATTACAGATGCCTACAACAGTGAGGACGGCGAAACTCTCTCTACAATATTCACAAGGTCCATTTCTCAAGAAAGCAGTAACGCAAGCAACAACCAAGTCCAAATGACGCAGCCATCTGACGTCAGAGAGTCACAGCTCAACGGTGACGTAAAAAAATCAGTTTCCAGCGGTGACGTCGCAAAAGCCAATCTTAACGGTGACGTCAGACAGAGGGATGTCTTCGGTGTGGACAACAAAGACTTCACATTGGACATGGATGCACAGTAAGCGAACGGTCGTACTTGAGGGGTTATGGCGCGCTATCTCTCATCCCCACTTGTAAACTTTGCACCATGCGGGAGTACTCCCTAGATAGATCCACTCGGCTAATACAATACAATACAATACAATGCAATGCAATGCAATGCAATGCAATGCAATGCAATACAATACAATACAATACAATGCAATGCAATACAATACAATACAATACAATACAATAATACTTTATTATTAATCTCTCGTGGGGAAATTCACTGTCTGCCATACAACACATGGCATCATCATTCACTCATTGAATTAATTAAATAACCTAGTACACAAGTGTACTTCTATTCAAATGGGATGCTTAGCAACAAATTTTCAAAAATACCGATCGGAAGGAGGGGAAGGGAAGGAAAGGGGGATGGGGGGTAAAAAGGGAGGGGGAGAAGTGGGTAGGCGGGGGGAATGAAATACTCGATCTGACCCCTCTCATTTAACCCAATCAGCCCTGACGCACTACAGCAGGAGACAGGCGCCAAGTAATCTGGCACTACCCTTGAATTATCATGGTCGACCCATCTCCTGCAACTGGTGCATAGTCATTCGATGACACCTAAAAAAATTGGTAAATACGGCGGTAGGGCTGAATGAGTTGAATAGAAGGAATAGAAGAATCCTTATGGTGTACTCCCCGAATGGCCGTGTCAGGGAAATATACAGAAGAGCATAGAAATGCGAAATTTTGGAAATCATCGGAAACACTAATGTCGCATTTATTTTGCTCGTCAGTATACTCTCAGAAACAGTACGGGCGCGAACAAAGGCGCATCGCATCACTACAGATGCAGACCAGTTACCTGTGTGAAGGATCGGCACGCTCTTTGAAGCTGAATCCCGCAGGCCACACGCACTTTCCCCCACCCCCTACCCTCTCTAAATGTACAAGATGCTATGTTATTCAAAAATCTTGTCTCCATGTATTTACACTTTTAACCACTTCACTGTCAGTGGTCGAAGATTTTTTTTAATATACTGACGAGCAAAAGAAATGCAACATTTTTGTATTCATCGGATACAGGTTCCAAAAATGTCGCATTTCTTTTGCTCGTCAGTATACTTGTTAAATGAATGTCAGTGAGCGCCAGCCGTCCAAGGAACATTGATATAAAGTGGTGTCAGGAAGAGACATAGATCCTCTTGAGCCACAGCGGCTGTGGGGGTTCATGAAGATCTATGTATCTCGCAGTTGAATCGTCTTCATTCGCGTTGAAGGGCCCTAAATATTATTTTTTATAAAATTACAAGCCGCACAGACAACACTCCAAACATCCCCAAGAGGCATAATATCCTCATGAGCCCAGAGGGCTCATGAGGATATATGCCTCTTGGAGATGTATACAATGTTGACTATGCTTATGGCACAAGCTTGCTATCCGCCGTGACTTCGCCACTTACAAAATCGAATCCAATCCTATTTGAGAGGGGTGGGTGGGTGGGGGAGGGGGATGGCGGAGGGGGGGGGGGCGGGGGGGGGGGGGGGGGGGGGGGGGGGGGTTAGGGGGGCGATGATAAAGATCTTTGATCACGTAATCCAAGATGACACGACAGACTGATAAACCTTTTTAAGTCCCTTCTATTTATAAAAGGGACTTTTTAGGACGGGTCGCGGTGGGGCGAATTTAATAGCACGTCCATGATGTCAAAGACGGGCAGGCCTAATCCTCTCACAACTGAAGAAACAAGATAAAACTCGCTGCTGAACGTACACCTGGCGCGAAGCGCCGTATGTGCGTATGTGTGTGCGTATGTATGTAAACATGAGAATCTCCGATATTGCTGTACGCACAAGCTTGAAACTTGGAGAACAATTTTCTCTACGTTTGGTTAAGAGAGCCTCCAAGCATTTTGTAACGGGATGTCTCCTTGGAGACACAAAAGACAGTTTATAGAAAGTCGGTGGACCCAGATTAGAGTCCGTAATTTTTGTCATATTTACTTGAAATTTTAGATGTAGCTAGTTTGGAGAAAGATATTGGATGAGTTCGTTAGCCAGCTTTGTATCTTTTCAACTTTTTCAGTAAAAATTAATTCTTTTCTGAACAAAAATCAAACAGTATAAACCTCGACTTCTGAAGAAAGTCAAACAGTGGCGGTGACGTAAAAGAAGCAACTCCGTCACCACGCAGACATTGACGCAATACTCTAAATATTGCGTAATTCTCTCTCTCTCTCTCTCCCTCTCTCTCTCTCTCTCTCTCTCTCTCTCTCTCTCTCTCTCTCTCTCTCTCTCTCTCTCTCTCTCTCTCTCTCTCTCTCTCTCTCTCTCACACACACACACACATTCGCGCATCTCCAAGAAGCATAGGTCTTCATGCGCTCGGAGGGCGCATGAGAATCTATGCCTCTTGGAGATGTTTGGAGCGCGCGCTCACGCACGCACACAGACACACATACACACATACCGGCACATCGACGCGCTTTCAGAACAGCATGCAGGTGTACTTAATGTATCATGTAGCTAGATAAAGTCAACCTGATTTCATACAAATTATATAGCAAGACTGAAATCGTACTGGGAAATTCTAGTTTTGTCACCATTTTCTCAAGTCTTGAAGCGAAAGTGAAACTCATATCAAGCTAAATATAAAATTACGTAAAAACCAAAAATACGTCATGATAAATGACGTTTGTCAAACCAATGCCGCGTATGCACTGCGCCCCTTTTAGAATTCACTGTGGCGCATTGGCAGATCTGCTAGGTTTTTTCAAAAGGAGATAATATCTTCTTTTGAACATCAGAATTAGGTCAAAGACGAAAGGTAGAGATCCTTGACAGCGAGGGCAGCTCGCATATAGAAGGGACTTTATGGGTTATGGTTCATCCCATCTTGTTTTCAATTGCATTGCAGAGAAGCTACTGAAGAAGATGAGGACAGTGATGACGTCATCCAGGATGACCTGACGGAGGAGGAGGCCAGTGCGCATGAGAAGCTGTGTAAAGGGCTGAGTCTCAGCATCGCGTATTCCGCTAACACTGGGGGTATTGCTACTCTGACTGGTACCCCTCCCAACCTCGTCTTCTCTGGACAGGCCGACTTGTAAGCTTTCATAATAATAATAATAATAATAATAATAATAATAATAATAATAATAATAATAATAATAATAATAATAATAATAATAATAATATTATTATTATTATTATTATTATTATTATTATTATTATTGTTGTTGTTGAGGCCATTTACACTTGCAACCCGGGTTGAACCTGAGCAGAGCTGAACCAAGGGTTGAACCGGGGTTATTGCGTTTACACTTGCATTTGGAACCGGGTTGATACGCCCACATGATGCGACAAAGGACTGCATCTTAGGACTGCATCATGGCGCATCCACGAGACAACACATACGAGGCTCATGGTGTACTTTGACTCTTGCAGTTGAATTGTGACAAGTCTTTCTTTTTTTTTCTTAAAAAAAAAATGTTTTCCATGTGTTATTTTTGGCGGCATAGAAAGAGGTGATCAAGATACTTATATAGCAAATATTGCACAAAAAAGAATTTTTTTTTTAAATTTTAAAAAATTATTATTATTATTTTTTTTTACGGATCATGACCTTTATAACAACGTTGTTGATTAACAACACTCTTACTTCAGTTCATCAATTACTTATTTTATTATCTGAAGTGTGTGCTATCTGCCACGGTCTCAAGACTGCTGGAGGCAAATCGTGCAGCACTGAAGCTTATAATGAGCACCTTCAGCCCAGACAAGGATGAGAAGCCGTAGAAACATCTCATATTCACTGTCGATGTGCACTATCGACGTCGAAATCTGATGTGCCGACGGTACTGAAATTCCCGCCATTGACGTCACGTCCCCGATTTTTTTTGCAACATGCACAGTGACGACGCGGAATGGAATGCTGTTTAGATCCAACCCTGGTTCAAGCCTGCTCCAAGGGCTCCAACCCGGGTTGGGTTAAGTGTAAACGCTCCAACTCGGGTTGTACTCGGTTGATGTGCAAGTGTAAACGGCCTCATTATTATTATTATTATTATTATTATTATTATTATTATTATTATTATTATTATTATTATTATTATTATTATTATTATTATTAATATAATAATAATAATAATAATAATAATTTATCTTTCATTCTCTCTCTCTCTCTCTCTCTCTCTCTCTCTCTCTCTCTCTCTCTCTCTCTCTCTCTCTCTCTCTCTCTCTCTCTCTCTCTCTCTCTCCCTCTCTCTCTCTCTCTCTGACGTGATTAAACGTATCAGCAGGTATAGAAGTACATGGCGGTGTTTGACGTGATTTGGAAAGGCCTTGAGGGCTCGCCAGACAGATACGGTATCAGTTTTATTATCCATCAAGCGCTGGAAGTGTTTTTTCTGGGCCTCGAGCACCAGGTACTTTACGCGGTTACGCTGCTTGTATCTCACAATCAAATGTGCGATGCAATTTGTTTGCAGATGACGCTACTCTCAACGTGTCGTCGGCAAAAATATCTACAATTAATTCTTCTTTGCAACATAGTCTATTAGACGTCTCAAATTGGTGCCGAGACAACTACATGATACTTAACCCATCTAAAACAGAGTGCATGCTAATCACTACACGTCAAAAGCACCAGCTAAACCCACCGCCACTTAGCCTTTCCCTTAACTGTCAGCCGATTAAACAAGTTAAGGAGCGTCGGCTGTTAGGCGTCATTATAGACGATCAATTGACATGGCATGCGCATGTAAACAGTGTGTGCAAAATTGTGTCCAGAAATCTATTTCTCCTTTCAAAACTTATTTACTTTACGAACTCACCAACTAGAAAACTCTTCTTCAGCGCTCACATCCAGTCCCACATTGAATACGCGTCAACAGTCTGGGACGGGTGTAGTGATGCGTGCTTAAAGAGGCTTAATTCCCTCCACCGGAGGGCAGCCAAGCTAATCCTTCCTAATAGCAGAGACAGCACTGACGAGCGACTTAGGGCCCTTGACATGCTTCCGTTACGTAACCTCTTTCTGTTCAATAAGGGCGTGTTATGATGTTTAAAGTCCGAAAATCCAAAACCCCGCGGTACGTCTCGGATTTGTTTAAGGATGCTAACACACCATACAAGACATCAAGGAACAAACTGTCAGTACCTAGGCCACGACTTGATATATTCAAAACTAGTCTGTGGAAACTGTGGAACTCGTTTCCGGCCAATATTACCGAGGCATCTTCATTGTCCACCTTCAAGGCAAGACTATTCCGGCACTTAATTGAGCCGCCGAACAAAGCGCACGCGACTACTGCGTTCTGAATAATGACTGTTATCAAACATGCAAGTGTGTGGGCGCGTGTGTATGTGTGTGCGTGCATGTGTGCGGAACAGTGTGTTTTGTGCATATTTGTTTATGCTGGTGTGTGCGTGCATGTGTGTGTGTGGGTGCGTGTGTGTGTATGTATGTGTGTGCGTGCATCTTGCGTGCTTGTATGTGTGTGTTGGGTTAGTCAGGAGGAAATAAAACGTCTAGATAATCTTGACGTTTATGCTTACAGTTTTTGCGTTCAATGTACCGAATGTAGTCTTCACAATGTGCAATGTATTCTATATATGTGTTTATTATGTAGTTGTATTTCATGTACCGTGTGTAATGCATATTAGCCAGACGTGGGTCGGGACTGTGCTTCGTCTGACGCGGGCGTTGGTTGAAGGCCCCGGACATACATCACGATGCCACGTTTGTCCCGGCCTTTAATCCAATGTTTGAGCCGTAGCGGGGTCTGACCTGACTCTGATTTACGTACTTCCGTGTGTGTGCGTGCGCGCGTGTGTGGGTGTGCGCAAGCGCGTGTGCGTGCGTGCGTGCGTGCGTGTGTGTGTGCGTGTGCGTGTGTGTGTGTGTGTGGGTGTGTGCGTGCGTGTGTGTTTTCATGTAGTTTGTTGCAAGGACAAGAATGAAAAAAGGTCTGCGCACCTATTCTTTTATCCTTGGAAAATAAAGTTTCATTTCATTTCATTTCATTTCATTTCTCTCTCTCTCTCTCTCTCTCTCTCTCTCTCTCTCTCTCTCTCTCTCTCTCTCTCTCTCTCTCTCTCTCTCTCTCTCTCTCTCTCTCTCTCTCTCTCTCTCTCTCTCTCTCTTTAAGCCGCGTTGGTCATAAACTGATGTGAAAGTAAAGGCCCCGCTACACATGCCCGATTTTTTGAGGCCGATTCTCGAGCAGTTTCGAATCGGAGTGTGATCGGACCGGACAACAAAAACGTGTGCACTGCCACACATTCCCCGACTTTTTTTTTAGCCGACCGGTTTGAATCGAAGATCAAGGTCGTACCTGTTCAGCGAATGGCTGCTAGTTTTGACAGTGATGATGATGTGCTTGCATTATCAGCAGTTTTGCATAATATTCGGGAAGAGGCGGGCGAAACATCGGCAACGGAGGTGGTACTGATCTTCCGCCATTTTCAAACTGAAACGACATGCTTTGCTAGACGAGCTCTGATTGGTTGAAGCTTACAATCGGGGCCGATTCGGATCGGAAAAATAGAGTCAGGTTCTAGACACCCGATTCCCAGCCGATTGGGATCGGATCGGATATATGACGTCATCCGATCGCAATCGGAGCGGAATCGGCTTCAAATTCAGGGCACAACCGGCATGTGTGGCGGGGCCTTAACATTGAGTGTTACCACCAGAGACTGTTAGTTTACACTGTAAAGATTGTGCTCATTTAATTTTTAAAAAAAAGGAGACTTTAATCTTCAGTCTCTTTCGTGTCTTTACAGTGAGACAGACTATTAGCTTTCAGAGCTTTAATCAAAACTGTACTGAGACGACAAAGAAGGGAGCTTAGTGACAGCCGAACATGCAGGTGTTCCATGTGGCGTTTCACGTTGCGTCATTTGATTCTTGTGGTTCGGTCACCGCAGCGAGTTTGAGAGCTCAGCAGCGTAACTGCTACTTGTTTCCTGGATGACTTTTATTCAATGACGTGGCCTTTTACCGTTTTATAGTATTATAGTACTTTAAAAAAAAATTATTTTCGAGTTTGTCCGTATTCAATTGTTTCTTCATTGTTTATTTTGTGCACTCTGTATTTTGTAATAAGTCCAAGCGAATTTTCCATCAAAGGTGCACTTATGAGAATAGGGCACCTCAATGTGTTCCATCTGTATAACAAACTAGCCGACATATCTGAATAAATATTAACAATCCTACACCGTTCCACCTGTTTGGACTCAGTGAGACGCGTCTGAGTTCCTGTGTGAGCGATGCAGCAATCAGTATCCCCAATTTTTCGGTTATTAGACGAGACGCCTTGTCTCCCTGTCAAACTGG
Organism: Semisulcospira habei; assembly: GCA_036245525.1. NCBI lineage: Eukaryota > Metazoa > Mollusca > Gastropoda > Semisulcospiridae > Semisulcospira > Semisulcospira habei. The sequence goes on along the minus strand of BTPG01000007.1, from coordinate 115,008,221 downwards.
CATCGCTATATTCATAATTCTATCCAGCATTTAGTTCATCGACGCGTCGACCTAGAAACGATGGGGTTGGAGTGCGTATGGATCGAAGTTAAGTGTCCGAAATCAAAACCGGTATTAATTGGGTTCTTATATAGAAATCCCGCCTCAACATTTTATGTGGTACGATCAGTTTTGTCAGAACCTTGACAGAGCTTTAAAAAAGAAGGCCGACATTCTTTTATTGGGCGATTTTAATATAGATTTATTTAAGCCGCAACCCGCCTGGGGCTCAACGTCATCTCTGTTTGGCTTAGTACAGTTAGTGAAATCACCCACCAGAATTACTCCAACTACTTCCACGCTTGTAGACCACATATATACTAATAAACCCAAAGCCGTCTCTGACGTTGATGTCTCAAATCTTAGTGTAAGTGATCATTATCCTGTGGCGTGCTCCTGGTCTTCTAAACTCCCTAAACCAAAAAAGAACGGCCATACAAATATAACGTATAGGACATTCAAACACTTCAGTAAAGACGAATTTCTATTTGATCTAGAAAATACTCCTTTTAATGACGTGCTCCTGTCCTATGATCCTAATACCGCCCTCAGTATTTGGTACTCTCTTTTCCTAAATGTACTTAATAAACATGCTCCCCTACGCGAGAGGAGGGTAAAATCTAACACTCTTCCTCGCTGGCTTACTCCTGAAATCATGAAGGGGGTGGCGCTTAGAAACAATCTATCTACGTAGCAATAAAATGTTTACTTAATATAAGCAACAGCGTAACAGTGTTAAATACATGATCAGAGAGGCAAGAAAAAAGTTAGTTCGTGACACGGTTAAAGATAGCAAATATACCTCTACTATATGGCGCCTTCTAAACACACTTACTAGGGTGTCTCCAAGGACCGCAACTAACATCTCCACTAATCTTACTGCTGATACATTCAATGACCATTTTCTTTCGATTGCTAAATCTCTAATTTCGCCAAGCCAGGATAACACTTATTACCGTTCTAATCTGCTGTCTGAGTTTTGTCAACAAAAAACAATGGGCACAGCCCCCTTTAACACCCCCATGCTAGCTGTTCATGAAGTGGGTTTACTCATAAGTAACCTTCCAAATAAAAAGTCCTCGGGGCCTGATGATATCAGCCCGAAAATACTTAAGCTGTCTCTCCCATACATTGTAGAATCCTTAACTTACATTTATACTCTCTGTATCCAACACAACACTTTTCCTAACAAACTTAAATATGCCAAAGTAATTCCATTTCCAAAACCAAAAGATCGTTCTGACCCCAATAACTATCGGCCTATTTCTTTATTATCTGTTTTGTCCAAACCACTGGAAAGGCACGTTCATCAACACCTGCTTGCTTACCTAGAAGACCGTAAGCTCCTCCACCCTTTCCAATCTGGATTTCGCCCGCAGCATTCATGCCACACATCACTTAAAGGTCTTGTTGACACATGGCTCAAGGGTATGAATAAGTCGCAGTTAACAAGAGAGTCTATCTAGATTTTAAGAAGGCTTTTGATCTGATTAACCACACTATTTCTGACTGCTAAGCTTCACACATACCTCAATAACGGAGACGCAGTTGCTTTTTTCACATCTTACCTTACTAAAAGAAAACAAAAGGTTCTTGTTCATGGCTCATACTCCTCTCTCAAAGATGTAAGCTTCGGTGTATCCCAAGGATCTATACTGGGCTCCCTACTGTTTTGCTTATTTATCAATGATTTGCCTGTACATATTACTTTCCAAGATGTACAATGCGACCTTTTTGCTGACGACACCTCAGTTCAAACTACTAGTAAAGATATACAGGCAATTTCCGACAACTTACAACATAGTCTTCATGAAGTATCAGCTTGGTGTATAAACAATTCTATGGTTGTTCATCCAGCCAAAACAAAATCGATGGTAGTCGCCACGCGCCAAAAACAGCAGATAACGCCTCTATTATTTGACCTTTCACTTAAAGGTAGTCATGTAGAACAGGTAAATGAACATCGCGTACTGGGGATTATAATCGACAGTCAGCTAAAATGGCAAACTCATACATACGCCTTATGCAAAATAGTAGCCAAAAATCTCTTTATGTTATCAAAACTGAAATATTATACTGATCCATATACCCGTAAACTATTTTATAACGTTCACAAACGTTCTTATATCGATTACTCGTCAACGGTATGGGATGGGTGTAGTGAGGTCCATTTAAGGAGACTCAATTCTCTACACAGACGAGCGACCAAAATAATCTGCCCTGATCCACACCCAACCACTGAAGAAAAGCTCTCAAAAGCAGGTCTCTTGCCACTTCAGGGTCATTTCAAATATAACAAAGCAATCTTTATGTTCAAAGTGGGGAAGCGCAAAACACCTGAGTACATCTCCACTTTGTTCCGTAAGTCTGAGTCCAAGCTTGGAAACATCAGAATGCTTTTTATAGTCCCAAAACCAATGATGGATCTATATAAAACTAGCTTATCCTTCTCAGGGACACTTATCTGGAATGCGCTCCCCGACCATGTAAAATCCGCCTCCTCGCTAGCCTGTTTTAAAAATGGTCTTTGCAAGTATTTTGTGGATCACTCATTGTTAACCACTTGTATTATATGTCTCTTTCTATGCTGGGTCAAATTTATTCCCAATTAGCCTGTTATCCATTTCAGTTATCATTTGGACTACTTAGCTCTATGTGTGGAGGGGGCGGGGGGAAGGGGGTGTCTGTGAGTCCATAAGTATGTCTGTCTATGTGAACAGTGTTGTCAATTGTTTGCAAGTATTATGTTTTACTTATATGTATGTATAGTTGTAGTTAGTCTTGTAGTTGTTAGCAACGGCAGGTTTGTAAAATGGCTGTGTCGATGACGATGTCAATGCCTTAACCGTTGTAAAATAAAGTTTCATTGATTCAATGATTCATTGATTCTTTCCCCCTGTAGTTTGTAGCAAGGACAAGAATGAAAAAATGGTCTGCGCACCTATTCTTTTATCTTTGGAAAATAAAGTTTCATTTCATTTCATTTCTCTCTCTCTCTCTCTCTCTCTCTCTCTCTCTCTCTCTCTCTCTCTCTCTCTCTCTCTCTCTCTCTCTCTCTCTCTCTCTCTCTCTCTCTTAAAGAATATCCTTTTTTCCGTTCACATTATTAGCAATAATAATCGGTGACCTCCATTTTGCCTTATCCATTTTTTTTTTTTTTGGGGGGGGGGGGGGGGGAATGACTTGTTATATTATGTGCACGTGTATGTTAGTAGCTTTGTACCTTTGTATGTTAGTAGCTTTGTACCTTTAGAAGAGTTGTACCTTTGTAGATTAGCAACGGCAAGCGTGAAAAATGGCACATGTGCTAACTGCTTCTTCCGTTGAGAAATAAAGTTTCATTTCATTTTCATTTCATCTCTCTCTCTCTCTCTCTCTCTCTCTCTCTCTCTCTCTCTCTCTCTCTCTCTCTCTCTCTCTCTCTCTCTCTCTCTCTCTCTCTCTCTCTCTCTCTCTCTCTATCTCTCCCTCCCTCCCTCTCACAAATTAATCCACCCCCTCCAGTCAGGTTTTCGCCCGAAGCATAGTTGTCATACAGCCTTATCGCGACTTACTGACACGTGGCTAAGTTCAATGAACAAAGGCGAATTCACAGGTGCTGTTTTCATAGACCTTCGGAAAGCTTTCGACATGGTAGATCATGAAATTCTCCTTTCCAAGCTCAGCATATATCTGGATGGTTCATTTTCAAGTAACTGTTTTCATACATCAGACGGCAGTTCTCAGGCATCTATTCATTCCTTTAAAACAACCTCGCTTTTCGCTTCCTATCTTACAGACAGACAGCAGCGCGTGATAGCCAATGGATCTTACTCTTCAAGTGGTTTAGTAACAAGAGGAGTGCCCCAGGGCTCTGTCCTGGGACCTCTTCTCTTTTGCATATTTATCAATGACCTGCCACTACATTTTACGAATGACAGAATTGAATGTGACTTGTTTGCCGATGACGCAACAATCCACACCCCCGATAAGTGTCTCGAGTCTTTAAATGATCGTTTGCAACAGGGACTGAGTGAAATTTCCAAATGGTGTGAAAATAATGCAATGATCCTTAATCCCACCAAAACCGAATGTATGACGATAGCAACCCGTCAGAAGCATCAGCTCAAGCCACTTTTGCTTAGCCTGGAAATCCAAGACCACACCATTACACAAGTAACTGAACATCGCCTACTTGGAGTTATTGTTGATAACCAGATGAAATGGCAATCTCACATCAATGGTGTCTGTAAAACTGTGTCTAGAAATGTGTTTATGCTGTCTAAGCTAAAATATTTTATTGATGTCGACACTTACAAACTATTTTACAATGCCCATGTCAAATCCCACATCGATTATGCCTCCACGACATGGGACGGCAGTGGTGACATACACATGAAGAGGCTTAACTCCTTGCATCGCAGGGCAGTGAAGCAGATCCTGCCTGATCCAGCTCTTTCTACTGACCAAAAATTTGAAAAACTAAAAATGCTTCCTCTTGACAAGCACCATCTCTTTAACAAAGGGGTAGTCATGTATAAAATCTGGAATGAAATCCACCCAGAATACTTATGTAATCTCTTCACCAAGGCAGCTTCAGGCTATTCAACATCAAGGCGAAACTTCGTCACACCACGCCCGAGGATAGATTTATTTAAAACTACCCTTGCTTTCTCGGGCGCCTCGTTTTGGAATAAACTGCCAGCGCACATAACACACACTGGTTCACTCCCCTCTTTCAAGGAAAGCCTCTTCAAGTACCTGCTATCTAACAGCTCATTCACTGGTTCGGGTATCTCCATCGCCTAAAGCCTTGATATTAACCTCCGCGCGCACGTGCGTGCATATGGGTGTGTGTGCGCGCGCGCGTGCGTGCGTGCGCGCGCGTGTGTGTGTGTGTGTGTGTGTGTGTGTGTGTGTGTGTGTGTGTGTGTGTGTGTGTGTGTGTGTGTGTGTGTGTGTGTGTGTGTGTGTGTGTGAGCATGCGGCGCGAGCGTGCGCGCGTGTTTGATTTCAGTGAAAAAAGGAATTTTAAAGACTATCTTTTTTTTTTTTTCCTTCGTTCACATTGTTAGTAATCATAATTGGTGCCCTCCATTTTGCCTTATCCATCTATTTTTGAACGACTTGTTATATTATGTGCACTTTCATGTTAGTAGCTTTGTACTTTTGTATCTTAGTAGCTTTGTACCTTTAGCAGATTTGTACCTTTGTAGTTTAGAAACGGCAAGCGTGAAAAATGGCACATGTGCTAACTGCTTCTTCCGTTCAGAAATAAAGTTTCATTTCATTTCATTTCATTTCTCTCTCTCTCTTTCTCTCTCTCTCTCTGTATGTGTGTGTGTGTGTGTGTGTGTGTGTGTGTGTGTGTGTGTGTGTGTGTGTGTGTGTGTGTGTGTGTGTGTGTGTTTTGAGTATTTTATTAATCAACTTATTTAGCCTTGTAGTTATTTATCTATAGTTAGCTATTCAGCCGTTTAGTTATTTACTTTATTTTCATTTTGTTTCTTACTTTTCTTTTCTTCAGAGTACCTTACTTTTGTGATGGATTTTATTGATAATATTTGGATGACTTGATTATTATCTTACAGCTATTTTGAGAAATATGGCGGCGAGTCAGGTGTAACCTTCCTACGCTGGATGATAATGGCTTTGCCGCTCTCGCTGCTCATGCTCCTCCTCTGCTGGGTCTGGCTCACCATACTCTTCCTCAAAGGGTAAAAAATAATAAATCACTGTTTTAGTCGTCGTGTTTATTATCATCGTCATTGTCTTCGTTTTTTATCCACCAGTATTGTCGTCGATACATGACTCGTGACTACATAACGCATGTTTGAGTAGAGAAATGAGTTTTCACGATGAATTTGAATGCACAGTATTTATTTCTTCTGGCCAGAAGAAATAAATCTTTTAAACTCACTGATACATATAGTAACACGCATTTTTCTACCACAGTCTGTGAGCTTCAGCTTGTCTGTGATTTTAGGATCTTTCTATGTACAAATTAATTTACGTGTGATATTTAAATGATTACACGTTCAACATTTTAAACTTAAAGTTCAAAACACAAGCACGTTGAAATCAATTCGCTGCTTGACAAAAGGGCTTGAACTTTGTCCGTTAAGACGAAACAAAGTGCAGTTGCTTCCCTTGCAACGACAGTGCTTGAAAGCCTTGTAGGCGGAAGGTCGCATTATGTTCATTATGTCAGCTGCACTCCTTCCAGTATCTTCTTCTTGGTATTGTGGAGGGCACTTTAGTTAAGGAAATATCCCACAATAGATGTACTAGCATATATACGCTATGAGTATCTCTTTAACCGCCGCAGACAGTGTTTTGAAAACATTGGAAGTTTGACGTCAAAGACCCCCAGCCGTCAAAGGAACATGGATACCAAGAAGTTTCAGCAAGAGTTATATTTATAACTCTTGCAGTCGGGTGGTGTTCAATTGTTCAATGAAGGGGTTAAATTAACATAAGAGAATTGATGTGCCGCTTTATAAAAAAAAAATGTTAAAAGTGTTTGCGAAAGAGACTGCATGACAACAAACAAAATAACGATCAGGTTATATATACGATTATATACTGACGAACAAAAGAAATGCGACGTCATTGGAATCATCGGGAATATTTCAGTATTTCCGACGATTCCAATGATGTCGCATTTGTTTTGCTCGTCAATATATTTTCTATCTGCAGGTCATGCAAGAAACAGCCCAAAGAGACTTCCGACGCTGTCAAAAAGGCCATTCAGAACGAGTACAAGCGGCTGGGAAAAATATCGTAAGTATAATATATTATAAGTTATTGGTCGCAAGGGTTTGCTACACTGACCCTTGTAAGCCTGAGGGAGGTCAAAGGAACTATTGTACCCCGAATGCCGAAGGCCTGAGGGGTACAATGGTTCCTTTGACCTCGACAAGGGTTCGTGCAGCAAGTCCCTTTTACCAATAACGTATTAATTGTTTTCATTCCTCCACTATTTTCGTAAAAGAAATCAAGAAGAAATCGACCGACCTGGATCGCGCCAGACATGACTGACGTAAGAGGAATATATAGTTATACATAATAGACTTATGACGTAATTTAAAATCTTTCATGACGTTGCTGTCTGCAGTAGTATGCCTGTTGTTTCGAACAACACTAAGTAACTTTGTACTTTAGAACGTTTGGTGTTCTTTATAGAACAAAACTGGCATCCAAGACGCATCAGAAAGTGGGCTACAAAAAGTCCACCATTAGTCGCTACAATATAAGTTATTGGTCTCAGGGGTTTGCTACACGGACCCTCGTAGGCTTGAGGGAGGTCAACAGAACCAATGTATCCCGAAGCCCTCAGGGGTACAATTAATCCTTTGACCTCCCGAAGGCATACAAGGGTCCGTGCAGCAAGACCCTGCTATCAAAAACCCTGCTACCAATAACGTATTTGTTTTCATTCCTACACTATTTTTTTAAAAAAAGAAATCAAGAAGACATCTTCCGACCTGGATCACGCCAGACATGACTGACGTCAAAGGAGTACACATTTATACATAACAGACTGATGACATAATTAAAAATATTTCATGACGTTGCCGTCTCCAGTACTGAGTGTGCTTGTTGTTTCGAACAACACTATGCAACGTTTTACTTTTGAACCTTTTGGCGAGATTTTATAGAACAAAACTTGCATCCAAAATGCGTCACAAAGAGGGCTACCAGGAGTCCGCCATTTGTCGCTACAAGGGTTTTTGTATCACGGTCACATGGCCATTGGTCGTGTGACGTAGGGATGAAAACAAACTAATATAATACACCAATTAAGGCTATTGTCCTTGGCCGACTTCAGCCCGAGGACTTCAACTTGTGCTCATTGGGCATGTTATAAGTACACAAACTGTTTGCATTAAACCAGCAAATACCGCAGAAACAAAACTAAACTATAGAGATTGTGTAATGTGAAAGTTATTTTTTATTTAGACAAGGCGGTGGTCCAGACTGGGACAGTGGATATGACAGGAGTTTAATCCTTTGGCTGTGGGTAGCGGTTTTTGTCGAGGCGATTCCTACGGGAATTGCCTCGACAAAAACCGCTATCCACAGCCAAACGGTTAATGTTAAGTTGTAAAGTAATGTTGCGTTTCTGGTAAAATATAATCACGCATTTTCATAGGCTGATATTTCACTAACTGTTGGAAACAAATTCGCAAAACATTGTATCTTTAACTCAGTGTGCCCGAGGTAGGAAATACACACATTTTGGAGTTATCCTCTGAGGACTGCATTACAATTTTTACAACTCTCCTTGCATCGAGCATAGGCAACTTATGTTTTTTTTTTCTCTTGAAAAACGCTATAGTTGCCTGTTGCACGGTGTGCGCCGGACTTTAACCTCGTTGTTCATTAAATCACCGGTACTATATACACGACACCGGTGGCTTCACACACACACGGGGTTCAACAGTTTGTCAAAATGTCATCTTGTGTATCGTTTTCAGGATTGCGGAAATTGAGACGCTGATCTGTTTTATTTTGGTGGCTTTCCTGTGGTTATCACGAGAACCGAAGTTTGTGGCCGGGTGGGCCGACCTGTTTAAGGATGGGTGCGTTAGTTTTGTTTCGCTTATTTATTTATTTATTTATTTATTTATTTATTTATTTATTTGTCTATCTATTTATTCATTATTCATATGTATTTATGTATGTGTGTATGTATGTATGTATGTATGTATGTATGCATGTATGCGTGTGCATGTGTATGTATGTATGTATTTATGTATGCATGTATGTATGTATGTATGTATGTCTGAATGTATTATATATGTATGCATGTATGTATGTATGGATGCATGTATGGATGTATGGATGTATTGAATTGAATTCAACTGAATTTAGTTGAATAAACTTTATTGTCTAGTAAACAACAAACATAAAATGGAAAATTTCCGTTAGCTCACAGAAACAAACAAATACGTCTAGTCCTGCGCCAGCCACTAAGCAAGGTGCTCCGCTATAGCGGAGCACCTTGCTCAGTGGCTGTCGCAGGAATAACCTCACTCACGCAGCTGACTCGGCTCTACTGTCGTAAGGTATAAGCCGTTCGACATTGGAGCATACAGCATTCTTTTCCAAGACTTTTCTCTTCCATTTTAAGAACAAATATCATTCATTGCCAAATGACCTATTATGGGCTATTTTTTTTTAAAATACTGAACTCCTATGATTTGTTGATTTTGTTGTACAGTTGTAAAACTTTGGTGAAAAGACAAGACACGACAAGCCGTTTCCAATACCCTAACAGAACCTTTCAAGATCACTTTTACATAGATAGCATCCCCACACTATGTGTGGTAGTCTTACCGCTCTAAGGTTTCTGGTATATCATGGTGAACCTGTAGGCAGTTCGCAAGTTAGAGTGTGTGACTGTTCACATAAACAACACATATTCCACATTTGAATGGCTTAAGCTCATTTCTTACACGTAGAAAGGCTACGCACAATCCGAAAATATACTCATGTTCAGGCCCGGATCCTGGGGGGGGGGGGGAGGGGGAGCCGGCGGGGGGGGATGCCTCCCCCCCCCCAGACCCCAAATTTGTTAAAATGCTAGCGTGGTGGAAGCCTTTTGCATGAGGTTCAATGTCCCCCCCCCTCTGGAGCTAAGTGATCCGGCCCTGATGTTCCTATTATTTATTTCGAATAAAAAGTTTAGATCGCAAATCGTACGTACAATGCCTACATACCTAAATACCACGAGAGTGTGAGAAATACCAAAAAAATGCAAGAATGTTAGTAAGTAACGAGGGAACCAACTTGACATGTGCATTGTAATGTAGATTTCAGTTTATACATACTGAGTTCAAAATAGTTTCGTATTAGACTTTGTTGTTTCATATGTTGCAAGTTAACTCATTCTACCCCAGACACACCACATCAAGATATGGATCGACCATGATAGTTCAAGGGTGATGCCAGAATAGCTTGGCGCCTATGGGCGCCAAGCTATTCTGGCATCACCCTTGAACTATCATGGTTGATCTTTGTCCTGCACTGCATTGCAGTCTTCAGAGAACAACGGCAAAAGTTGGGGATTTCGGTGTTGGGGTAGAATGAGTTAAATTGCATGCTCTATTAATTTGTCGTTGCGCAAAATGGACATGGAACGCGCTCGCTGACTATGGATCAAACAGTTGCAGAAGTGTCCGGCGCTCGGTCTGTCTAGAAATGATAGTATGCGAACACTCTACGTCTATGCTATGATAGAGCCCCGGCTGGAACGGCCAGTTTTCAGTATCGAGGTCAAGTATGCAGACTTCATTTATGCCTGCGCTGTTTCAGGTTTGAAAACTTGGTCAACTTACTCATTCACGTGAAAATAGATCTTTTTCATACTGGGCAAAATATCTATCTATCTATCTATATCCCGTAGTCTTGCGACCGTTGGGGCACCACTGATGACTTGGCAACTAGCTCCCTCCATTCCTCTCTGTTCTCTCATTCTTAGCGTATCGCGCAGCTTCAGTTCTGTCCACTCTGAGATATTGTCCTCATCTTTTCCTCTGTCTTCCTCTCCTTCGTCCTCCTTGCACAGTGCCTTGCAGGATTGTTTTGGCAAGCCCTGCTGAACGCGTGACATGCCCATACCACTTCAGTTTGCGTTTTTTCACAATGACTAATAGGTCTTCATAGGGCCCCGATGGCTTGCCTGATTCTGCTTCCCACTTATATGTATATATATATATTATAAGTTATTGGTCGGAGGGGTTCGCTACACGGACTTTTGTAAGCCTGAGGGAGGTCAAAGGAATCATTGTACCCCGAAGGCCGAAGGCCTGAGGGGTACAATGATTCCTTTGACCTCCCGAAGGCCTACAAAGGTCCGTGTAGCGAACCCCTCCGACCAATAACGTATTTGTTTTCCTTCCTCCGTTTATTGTTTAGAAAAAAATCCGGTTTATGAAGACGGCCGCCTCTGTGGCAGCTAGGTGACACCATTGAATATACATGTTCTGCCGGGGATTCCCAGACTGTGACGTAGCAAGATTCCGTGTCAGAAGCGCAAGTCTTGTTTTCGCGAGTAAGCTAATCTTGGCTTGTGTACAGAATGATTCAAGCTGCAATGTCTACAAAAGGTCGTATTACAGTGACAGTGCTTCTTGACTGCTGTGTGATTCAGAAAAATTAAGAACTTTTTGATGAAGCGATCGGCATTTGACCACTGATGTGACAGCTTGTGCAAGTTAGCATGGTGCCTCGTGCTTTTAGATTCAAGATGTCAGAAGGGGATGTGTGCAGCAGATTGTCGTTGTTATATTCTAAAGTGTCGTGTGTGTTGGGATATCTGGAAAAAGGAATACCAAAACAAAACGCTCGTTGTTAACAGCAGGACTAGTGCTGAGACTGATGGATTTTAAGGTAAGATTTTATTTTACAGCGTAGACATGATGTCAGATAGTCTTCGAAAATTCGGGAGATGATTTTCTTCAGATAGTCCCGCATTGAGTGACGTGAAAATTTGGCAATAGCGTGCTTTGTGTATAGTGTTGCTGGGTGTGTATTTTCGTTTTAGTTCTTGAATTTGTTGCTCTGTGCTTTGGTGAAATTTGCTCTGTGCTTTGGTGAAATTGTGGCGTTTTGCCTGATGGTGTTTGAGCAGACGACAGTGCCTGGCTTGCCGGTTTGCACGGATTGTGTCTCTGATTGGTTAAAAAAACAACTCGGAAGCTATTTTTGTTCCGTGGTTTCCCGAACTTTGAAAATGTCTCGGTGGAAGGCTTTTACTGTTTGCGCTATGTAATTAGTGGTGAAATGTTGTTTAGTTGGCTCCTCATGTCGTAAAAAATAAGGCAGATGATGTGTATTACGTCAAATAGGACTACTTTAGTGCGTTTTTTTCTGCTATTTTGTCGAACCGAGTTGCTATCAAGACTCGAAAACGAGGTCGTAACGCGTCATCGAGAGGGCTATAAAACGTCCGCCATTTTTCGCTACAGTGGTTTTTTATATCACGGTCACATGGTACAGTTTGCGCTAAATTTACTGGTCGTGTGACGTAGGGAGGAAAACATATATATATATATATATATATATATATATATATATATATATATATATATATATATATATATATATATATATATATATATATATATATATATATATGTGGTGCGCATTTAGGGACGTAAGTCCATTTCATGAAAAATTTGGAAATTGTGCGGCTGTATAGCAAAACTGTTCGATTTTCTTGAAAATAAATTGCATTAGATCAACTGGCACTGAATGATATTTGTTCTCATATTAGTGCAGAAAAGTAGTTCTTTGCGAAGACATCTGCGAAAAAAGGTTGTGCGCTCCGACGTCAAAAGACCAATATAAAATTGCAAACTAACACATATAGGGTGTTATGTAACACTGTATTGTTTGATCATGGACAGGCTTATTGCTGTCTTATTACAATACGACTAATTACAAGGATAATTTTCCAGTCTGCAAAGCTCAGTATCATGTCCATGGCGGATGTCGTGCCATCATGAACTGGGAGCAGTTTCGGTTTTTCTCGGCAACATTTATTGCCAGTAAATGTTCTTGCAGGATATAAGAAAGACATTTAATATAGTAGTTATGACTACCAAATGACGGTAAAAGGCGGATCAGAGGCAGGGTCACTGTGACCTCATATAGAGTGCAGGCCTATAGAACTGCCCTGTTTAACTCATTCATCCCCGACACACCCCAGCAAGCTATTCTGGCACCACCCTTGAACTATCATGCTCAGTCTGTCTCTAGCATTGCAATACAGTCCTTGAGAGGGCAACTTCAAAATTTTGGGATCTCGGTCCTAGGGCGGAATGTGTTACAAGACACTAGATAGCGAGTCCAGTTTTGTAAAAAGCGAGAGTTTCATTGTACTGCAATGGAAAGCTCGCTTTACACACACACACACACACACACACACACACACACACACACACACACACACACACACACACACACACACACACACACACACACACACACATAGGATTACATCAGCGCACATAAATAAACAAAAACAACAACCACCTTCCTGTATTTTCTGGTTGTAATTTGTATTTTGTGTTCATATGGGCCTGATGGCCTGCAAAAACTGAAATAAATTTATTATTATTATTATTATTATTATTATTATTATTATTATTATTATTATTATTTACACACACACACACAGACACACACAAAATGATATTTTTTACTGTCTTTTGCCTTTAGAGGGCAGAGACGAGGCGAGCGTTGATTACCATAGTATACATAACAAGGGCAATCACTCGTGAACATGAAAACAGATCTCTTAACCTACTTAGTCCCAACGCCCTACAGCAGGAGATACTGAACATGATAATTCAAGGGTAGTGACATGAGCTTGGCGCCTTCAGGCACTACCCTTGAATTATCATGGTCTGTCTATCTCCTGCTTGAAGGCGTCACGTCAAACTCATCTATCACTACCCTTGAATTATCCTGTTCAGTCGATCCATGTCCTGCAACTGGTACATAGTCGTTATTTAACACCTCTAAAATTTGGGAAATGCGGCCTTGAGGTTAAATGGATTAACCCTTCACTGCCGAGAAAAGGTGAACACCGTCCAGCCGCAAGAACCACATATCCTCATGAACCCGTGCGACTGCGAGGGCTCATGAAGATCTTTGCCTCTTGCTGAAAACAATTTGTGTGCATTTTTCTTGGACGTACCGTGGCAGGGACGGGGTTAACATGTTTCCTTATCACGCCAGCCCACGTCTTGAGCAAGACAAGGTGTACTTCACTGGCGAGCAAACGAAATGCGACATCATTTGAATCATCGGAAACACTTCAGTGAAAGTAATTCAGTGTTCCGATGATTCGAATGATGTTGCATTCCTTTTGCTAGTCAGTATACAAAAGAATTTGGAGTACGTGTCATGTGGTATGACCTCGAATATACGTACCCACTCCCTGTGTAGTTCTATATCTCGTTTTGGAACATATAAGATCCAAAGGCAATGAGCGCACACAACATTTTTACAGCTGGAAACAAGATGCGAAATTTATCCCAAAGTCTACCGTATTGTTTGGAGCTCGGATGCGTTTATCTTTAGAGTTGTTCATATTTGTAGGCTTATTATGCTGATCCATTTCCCTCCTCTCTAAGCCAACCTCTGATCAACACACGTCGGCGCTTCCGTCATTAGTACGCTTTGTGGGCTCGTGTAGCGACAGGAATCCATCTCCTACTCTAACACTCTTTGATCCACACACACTGGCACACAGAAATAAAGACGGACACGCGGCGTTTTCCGCCATATTCGTAAGCTCTGTGGTTTGGAGTAGCATAGCTATTCTGAAGAAGAATAATAGCACGAGCAGTGAAATGACGTGACCTCAAGCTTCACGTCATGGCATCATTAGTCCCACGACGCCGTGTTCATAGTGATGACTCGATGTTACACGTCACTCATCGCAGTACTAACATTTGACGTATCAGAGGATCAACTTTGCAATTTTCTTGCTGATTTTCACGCCTAGGGCTTACAGGTCACAATTTACCCTGGGCTGGGCTGGGACAAACAGCAGGCTTATGCAAACACTGTCTATGAAAAATCATGCGGGTATTAATGAGAAGATAGTTTGTTTTTTTTTTGTACAAGAAAAATTAAAGTTATGTTAGCTGTTTTACAAATGACTCCGAAAAAGTGGTGCAGCAAATTGTCTGATTTTCACACCTAGGGCATACAGGTCACAATTGACCTAATCGAACCCGACAGTCGAGACAAACTGTAGGCTAATGTAAATACCGTATACACAAAATCATGCAATTATTAATGAGAAGATTGGGGTTTTTTTCGTAAAAAAGATTCAATTGTTTTAAGATTAATCCATATAATTCGTGAAATTAATCCAATAAACGAGAAAATATATTTAAAAATTTTTTTAATTATTACTCAATGCTTGTCAAGGAACTCATTCAATATGTCCCTTTTATCTATCTATACGCAAAATATCTAGTAAAAATAAGAAGAATTACGGACTCCAGTGTGGATCAAACGGTTTTTGTGAAAAGGCCATTTTCTCGCCAATAAGCATCTTAATAAAAAAAAATCGAAAAAAAAGGTCTCGAGATTATTCTTTTAGGGACAATATCCTAAAATTTCAAGCTTGTCCGTCCTCAAAGGCGAGCTCTAGTCGCTGTCACACACACACACACACACACACACACACACACACACACACACACACACACACACACACACACACACACACACACACACACACACACACACACACACACACACACACGCACACACACACACACACACACACACACACACACACACACGCACGCACGCACGCACACACACACACACACATATATTCACAAACACACTTTTCGATATTTCGTCTGGTTGTTATACACGCTTGACGGGCGGCGGGCCTATTCTCTCTCTCTCTCTCTCTCTCTCTCTCTCTCTCTCTCTCTCTCTCTCTCTCTCTCTCTCTCTCTCTCTCTCTCTCTAATATGAAAAAGAGGTCATGTGGTTCAGATGGCATCAGTTGCGAAATTCTTAAAATAGCTCTGCCCTACATAGTTGAGTCTCTAACGTTCATTTACAATCTTTCTATTCAAAGAAATATTTTCCCTGATGAGTTAAAAACAGCTAAGGTCATTCCTCTTCCCAAAAGCAAAAACTTAAACTCATTGAATGATTATAGACCTATCTCCATTCTACCAG
This sequence comes from Semisulcospira habei, assembly GCA_036245525.1. Taxonomy (NCBI): domain Eukaryota; kingdom Metazoa; phylum Mollusca; class Gastropoda; family Semisulcospiridae; genus Semisulcospira; species Semisulcospira habei. Next base: position 114,992,474 of record BTPG01000007.1, on the reverse strand, counting down.
TTATCTCAAAACCTATTGAAAAACATATCCATACACATCTGCAAAATTTTCTAGAACAGAACTGTCTACTCAGTAAAATGCAGTCTGGGTTTCGCCCGCAACACTCTTGCCAAACTGCCCTTATACATATCATTGATAAATGGCTTACAGCCATTAATAATTCTCAGTTATCAGGTGCAGTTTTTCTTGACCTTAAAAAAGCTTTTGATTTAGTCAACCACTCTATCTTATTAAAAAAACTACCGATGTATCACATCGATTCCAATACCGTACATCTGATATCATCCTATCTAAGTGACAGAAGACAGAAAGTTTTGCTTCATGGTAATTACTCGAGTGAAGGTTTAGTAACGTGTGGTGTTCCTCAGGGGTCAATTTTGGGCCCATTGTTATTCAACATATTTATCAATGATTTACCATTCTCTATCTCACATCCCGATGCAACGTGTGACTTATTTGCTGATGACACTACCATACATACATCAAACAGCGAATTGCCAAAAATAAACGAAGTTCTCCAGCAAAGTCTTGATGAGGTTTCAAGCTGGTGCCAACATAATCATATGATAATTAGTGTCCTAAAGACAAAGAGTATGTTAATTACTTCACGCCAAAAACATCAACGTGGTCTCCTGCCCTTAACATTATACCTGAACTCTGAGCCCCTTGATCAAGTTAAAAAAAACACCGTTTGCTTGGAGTCACAGTAGATAACCAGCTCAGCTGGGAACCACATATCGAAAACACTTGCAAAACAATATCTAAAAATCTATTCCTGCTATCAAAACTAAGTCAAATAGTTAACACTGAGACTAGAAGACTCTTTCTCCATGCCCATATTAAGACACACTGTGATTACTGCTCCACTATCTGGGATGGATGCAGTGACGTACATTTAAAGAAACTTAACTCATTGTACCGTCGAGGGGTAAAGTTAACTGTGCCTGGTCCCTCTCCCACCGACGAAAAGTTTAGAACCATCCGACTGCTAAACCTAAACAAACAGTTCACATTTAATCGATGCATACTTATGCATAAAATTCTTCACCATAAAACCCCATCTTACCTTCGTATGTTATTTTTGGATAGTCAAAGACAAAACACGAGGAACAGTTTGTTACAGCTACCAAGGGCCAGGCTCGATATATATAAAACCAGCCTTTCGTTCTCAGGTGCCAAAGCCTGGAACAAACTACCACCCCAAATTAAATCCATTTCTAATTCTAGAACCTTCAAAACTCGTTTATATAACATCTTGTTACAGTAACTTACTACCTGAACGGACTACTTATATGTGTGTGTGTGTGTGTGTGTGTGTGTGTGTGTGTGTGTGTGTGTATGTATGTATGTATGTATATATATATATATATATATATATATATATATATATATATATATATATATATATATATATATATACATACATATATATATATAAATTATTATTCACTATTATTGATATGTGTGCGCATTATTTGCATTGCGTTTTTCCAGTTTATTTCTTCATGTTTCGATTTATTGTGTTATTGTGTTTCTTACTCTTTGCTGTTAATATTTCTTTTCTAACAGGACAGTTTGTAAGAGAGGCGTTTCGCCTAAAACTTTATCCTGTCAATAAAACGTTTCATCATCATCATCTCTCTCTCTCTCTCTCTCTCTCTCTCTCTCTCTCTCTCTCTCTCTCTCTCTCTCTCTCTCTCTCTCTCTCTCTCTCTCTCTCTCTCTCCCCCCCCCTCTCTCCCTACCTCACCACACCCCATCCCACCGGCCCATGAAGATCAATACCTCTTAGAGATGGGTTGTGTTCAATTCTTCTCGGCAGTGAACCCAATGCGCAAGAGGCCATCGGACCAACGGCGGCCGATATCGGCCCGATGGCCTTTTGCGCATTGGGAAGGGGTTAAACTCCGTTCTGTCTGTATGTTTAGGTACATGAGTGATTCCACGGCTGCTGTTGGCGTCAGCATACTGTTTTTCGTGCTGCCAAGAGGAAAACCCACCATCTTCTGCTGGCGCTACCGAGACGGTTTGTATATGATGGACTTTTGTCACACTCGTGCCTTGCGCCGTATACACATTAACCACTTCGCTGCCAGTGATCACTAATTTCGATTCTGATACCATTGCACTCTGACCGACATTCGTGCAAAGAGCACAGATGTAAATGGGACCAAGCAATGTGCATACAGAACACACCATTCTTTCCGCTAGGCCGATTTAGAATTGTCCGTCTTGGGGACGGACAGCATGACAAAACGTCCGTCCCAGGCGCTCTACAGTCCGTCGAGTTCTTGAAACACAGCAGGGTTAAGTTCATTTTTTTTCTCAAGAGTTGTCCGTCCCGGGGACGGACGGCTTTCCATTTTATCCGTCCGTCCCAGTCAAAAGTTTGTCCGTCAAATACGGAGAAATTTCCGTTGACGGAAAGCCTGCATACGACTAACAAGAGACATAAATCATGAGCCCCCGCGACTGCGGGGGATCATGAGGGTTTATGTCTCTTGCCTCTGGGTAGCGTTCGACTTGCCTCGGCATTTATGAGATAAAACGTGCACTCTGCCATCGCAACAACAGAAAGATACTATTAAGCAAGGAAAACAAACTGACCAGACGTCACTTAGATGTCGTACAATGTCAGACCAGACATAAGTGCTCGCCAGACATTAGTGCTAACCAGACATCAGTGCCAGAGTTTCTCTAGTGCCAAAAATAAACACAAAAAGCTTTCTTCTCATATTTCAAATAGTGCAAATATATTTATATTTCTTGCATTTCGGTTGTAGGTAAGTGTGTAAAATGACGAATAATATTATATGCACAAAAGCCGTTTCATTTTTTTTTTAGAAACTATCGACTTTAGAGGTAGTGTCACGTTTCATTTTGGGGCTTGGGTTTTTTTTCTGCATTAAATGTATGAAAGTATTATTTTCCGTGCACACACCATACCTGCTAACCTTTTTTTTCCCTCAGGCATCAAACAGAAGCCGTCCTACACACCGTTGTTAACATGGCAGGTAGCTCAAGCAAAGATGCCGTGGGGAATCATCGTTCTACTGGGAGGCGGCTTCGCTTTGGCCAAGGGATGCAAAGTGAGAAATACAATTGTCTGCCGTTTGCACGGATTATCTTCCCCTGTCTTATAAAAAACACAACAATCATTGTCACGAAGATGAAGTTATCCGGTCTGTGTCTCACCATGGACTGATCACTACGGAACATTAATGCGACAGTGAAGTTCAGGCAACCACGCCCCGCCGTGGAAACTCCTGTTATATTTAAATTTAAAATTTAAAAAATCTTTATTGTTCATGAAATATATTAGTATAAAAAAGAATTTTTTTCTTCGGCTCACAAACATGAACACGCAATTAAACACACATTTAAATATTTGCTGCTAGGTTTTGAATGTTTATCAGTGGTGCTGTTTCTAGTTTCTTTAGTGACTATTTCTAAATCTTTAGCACTGAAGTGTTAATTTTGTCACTGGGTTTTAGTGACAGGACTTCTAAATTGTGAGCACGGGGCTACGTGGCATACGAATTACTGGACACGGCAGGCCTGACTTTGCAGATCAAGCAATTTTACGATGGACTCTTTCGCCAGCCACTAGTGCCTGGTAAAAGGGTCCATCATGAAATTACTGAATCTACAATGAGACAAAGTCATGCCTGCCATGTCAGTTCCTCTGAAACGCACATGCATTAACCAAAAGTCGATCTTTTTAACAAACAAAGCGTCACATATCTGTCCAATTGTTATTTCTTTTTCTTTTTGCCTCTTGCTGCAAACGTGTAGCTTTTCCAAACATAGCAGACGATACGCACAATGGAGAGTTTAGACCTGTCTCAATCAGTTCAAAGTTTCGGCTCATCAAATGTCAGAATCAGACGCACTTTTTTCTTTCTGTCTTGCGTCGCCCATCTGAACTTTGTACTTTTTCATTTATTTATGAAGTAAGTTGCCGGGCAACCCTGATCCAAACAGTCAGACCAACTGCCTCAGAGATGCATGTGCGATAACAGAATTGCGATTTGACTCCATGATTAAAAATTATACCTATACAATGACTCAACTACGTCCTTTGATAGGTAATGGGACACCGAAACCCACGCAATTATATGTGTTGACCAATTACAGAATCTGAAAATGAAATGACTACACGGCAGCAGGTCGGATTTTTCAATCAGAATCAGGTCACTATCATTACAGATTTTCCCCCATCAGATATAAGCGCACAATCAGGATAATGCACCGAATTCAGAAGGAACACAATAATAACAACAACAACTCGTTAGGGTCAATGTCCGAAATTAATTTTAAATCGTTCACCTCACGTCAGAGTGTGTGCGTGTGTGTATGCCTGTGTGTATGCGTGTGTGTGTGTTTGTGTGTGTGTGTGTGCGTGCGTGCGTGTCTGTGTGCGTGTGTGTGTGTTTGTGTGTGTGTTTATTTGTTTGTTTGTTTGTTTGTGTGTGTGTGCGTGCGTGCGTGCGTTCGTGTGTGTGTGTGTGTGTGTGTGTGTTTGTAGAAACTTCATTAACTCATTCTACCCCAGACACACCACAGCAAGATAAGGATCGACCATGATAGTTCAAGAGTGATGCCAGAATAGCTTGGCGCCTATGGGCGCCAAGCTATTCAGGCATCACCCTTGAACTATCATGGTCGATCTGTGTCCTGCACTGCAATGCGGTCTTCTGAGGACAACGGCAAAATTGTGGGATTTCGGTGTTAGGGTAGAATGAGTTAATGTGCCTTGGACAGCTGGGACTCCTTATGAGTTGAATTAACGATTTAATAAACACCGGCAGGAAAGGGGTTAAAATGAGATTATTATATTTCTAATCACTAGGGTAATAAGGGCAGAACAAACTCATTTTGTAGAAATAGAAATGAGACAGAACGGGCATTTATTTCCAGCAAAGCAATACAATTTGGTTTCTACTTAAATAAGTTACGTGAAAGGTCATGCCAGTTAACCCCTACACTGTCGATGTTAACACGGTATCTCTTAAACCAGCGCAGAGTCGACCACCAGACAACCCTTTTCTCTAAAAAATGCAACACACACACACACACACACACACACACACACACACACACACACACACACACACACACACACACACACACACACACACACACACACACACCATCACACACACACACACACACACACACACACACACACACACACACACATGGGGACAAAAGCCTCAGAGTGGGTTAATTACCATTTTATGTGAAAATCGGTTCCCATATTTCTATTTATTCTAGGTCTCTGGAGTTGATTCAAATGTTTAGAACTCACCTTATAACTAAGCTCTACAACTTAAAATAAAATAGACATTTTCTAGAAACAGAGCCACTGGATGGAGAAAAAATGGGTTTCTACCAATAAAGTGGGTGCCTCTCACACAAAACCTGGCATTACAGTCAAAATGGGTGTCCTCGTCAAATCATTCATTTTAGCATGGACTATGTCAAGAAAATTAGGTGTCTGTAATAAGGTAAAGTTCACGGAATATTTGATGCTTCTTTTCCACATTTATTTGATGTCATTTTTTTTCAACTTAATGTGTATTCCTTCTTTTTCTTCCTGCATTAAAAATGTCAAGCACAATGACACAACACACAGTGAACAAATACCTCACTAAACATACCTCTGATTGATTTTGTTATGATTGTTTGGGTGGGGTTGTGTGTGTGAAGGTGGGTGGGAGGTGGGGGGGGGGGGGGTCATCACTTTTTTTTTATAGAGCTGCTGAATGCTCTCTTGTGAATGAAAGATTTTCATTATCCCTGGAATCAGTAGGTCATTTCAGAGGCGCACACCCAGTTGCACGTCAAACCACTCACAAATACACATTTGGAGTGCACCAGATGGATCCAGTTGGCCAAGTCCCACATTCCACACTATAGGACAGCAAAGACTGACAAGCAATCGCGGCGTTTATGGCGCGGTACAAGGTTTAAAACTAAGAAACTGTTGTTTTTAGAAGCGTGTCGGGCAACAGTTTTTATTAAAAAGGTTTTAAAACCTTTTTAAACTCAACTTTTGTTAATGTTAAAAGTGTTTTCATTTACAGGCGTGTCGTAACTTATGAATCTATTCCAACGTAATAGTGCTGGATATTTTTCCCATTGTCGCCTTCTCTCTTCGCTCAGCACTCGACTTTTCAGTCCTTCCCTCAAACGGGCAGCATTCACACAAACAATACTTTACTATTACACCCTTTGGTTTTCTTCTCTGACCTAGCATTACATCGAAAAATGGTCCATCCAAGCCTGCACACTTCATACTGCACTAAACGACCGACTGCAGCAGACGACGCACCTAACGACACTGACTGTGTGACGTCATTTGCATTCAATCAATTTGTGCATACAATCTGACAGGAGTTGCAGTCAAAACGAAAGCATAACACCAACAAACCCACAAACAAAGCAACAGGTTGAACCAAAAGGTCGGGCAGAACACAAGACAAAAGCAGCCTCACCCAAAGTCTATACGTCCTCTCTCACGCTGCGCACTCATACAATCACTTCACTTCTTAGCAACCGGCGCACGAATATAATTATAGGCTAAGTCACTGGTGAACGAATACATAGCTCTTTAATTTGTCACTAGACATCACCTCCCTCCACATCACCCCGGAAGTGCATCACAACTCAACACTTTTTTAACAAAACAACCACACCCTCAAATAACAAACCTAATTTTTTAGGAACATAAACAATTTACTCCCTCAAACAACTAAATTACCCCCCCCCCCCACCCTTCCTGACCCATATCAGCTATGAAGTTATTTATAGCTGAGAAGGGTGAGGTCACACACACACGCCCATTTTCGGGGTTCTGTGCGCACACCCACACATACACACTGCTGGGAGGGACAAGTTCAAACACACTAGAGGCGTGTCTGATAAGCACAAAAGTGCATGTGTTAACGCCAAAATGAGAAAAACTGATCTTTTTATTTTTTATGAATCTTTACCCCAAGACAATGCAGAAACAACCCTCAGAAAAAATGGGTGTCTGACTTGGGCACCCAGAGTTTTACACACACCCATTTTCCATAAGGATGGTAAAGACAGTCACCCATTTCAGGTCTTTTGTGCACACACACACACACACACACACACACACACACACACACACACACACACACACACACACACACACACACACACACACACACACACACACACACACACAAAACAAACAAACAAACAAACAAACAAAAAACCAACAACAACAACAAGCATGACACACTGATAACGAAGCAACCGCTGAACTTCGACATAAACCGAGGCAAATTAAGATGAGATGCGATGCGATGCGATGCGATGCGATGCGATGCGATGAGATGAGATGAGATGAGATCAGATGAGATGAGATCAGATGAGATGAGACGAGACATAAGATGAGATGAGATGAGATAAGATAAGATATTCAATTCAAATTCAATTTCAAAAACGTTATTGTGTCAGTCTAGCCGACAAATTTTCTTTCGTTGGGATCACATGCGCGCGTACGGTTTTAGCCACATTATGACAATTATGACAATGGTGGGAAAAAAAACACTACATGACCACAGTGTTAGGAGTGAGTCTGCCACTTGCAAGATGCCACTGCGACATCTGAGGAGGTGCAAGTTCCACGACGGCGTCAACAGAGAGAGAGAGAGAGAGAGAGAGAGAGAGAGAGAGAGAGAGAGAGAGAGAGAGAGAGAGAGAGAGAGAGAGAGAGAGAGAGAGAGAGATAAGCTAGTTAACGCACTCTTCATTTAGGAGACGGATGGCCGAGGGTACAAAGCTGCCCTTGTAGCGTTTGGTTTTAACAAGAGGAGCCTTGAACCTACGGTCAGACGGGAGCTTTTGAAGGTGCTAGAAAGGCTGTGTGAAGTGTCAGCTGCCAGCCTCAGGCCCTTGCGTGTCATTCTCGTCCTGTAGAGACCGTCAAGGCTCTCCAACCTGCCCCTAACGATTTTCTCACTAAGCCTGATTATCTTATTCAGCTTCCTAAAGTTCTTCTCGCCCATAGTTTATTGCCATATTTTTTAAATGTAAAAAGTACAATAATGACTAACATCGGAATCTTTCCTGATGTCAGCTACTAAAAACTATAATAATATCACCCCATGCTCACACAAAGCTAATAATCACAACATACATGGGAATGACAACATGACATATACAACTGCTACTACAGCAATCATCACAGTATAAACGATTTTCCCCTGGCTAAGAAAACGACGATAATCATGGATAGACTTGGATAATAACAATCATTAAGAGATCTCTCTCATTAAGATAAATAGACAACGAGCCAACCGCTGACGTAGAAAAACCGAGGAAGAGGCGTAGGCTCACACGAGCCCCCGCGATCGCGGGGGCTCGTGTGAGCCTACGCCTCTTCCAGTTGGACATTCTTCAGTGGCATGGGGCCCGGTCCCCCCCCCCCCCCCTTCCTGTTAGGCCTTACAAAAACAAAAACAAAACCAAAACAAAAAACAAAAAAATTTGCGATGGTTCTTTGTGAAAGTTGTGTTTTACTATTTGATGCTTCGTCTTTTCTTGTACGGTGTATTTCCCAATTATCTCACGGGATCAAAATGTGGGCCTAGTGTGTTCATGGACCTATAGTCAAATATCCTCACTTTGGCACTGCTGGCCTGCACCTGTCACAGTACTTCACCCAGACATAGAGTGCCATGTGCCCCTGCACTCACAGGGGCTCATGTAAATCAGTGCCTCTTGCTGTGCAATACAATCCTTTTTTGGGGGACACGCCATCTGTGATCAGAAAGCTAGAAATCAACTGCGCTGTTAGTGTTTCCCCCCGGGGTGAGCAGCCGACTGGCCCGGGTGTCTCAGGTGGCTAATCCCCTAATCCCGTCACATATCACTCTCTGAGCACAGTGGTAGTGTCCGTGGACATGCACCAGTACCCATCAGGGTAGCTGTAAAGTCATTGATGCGTGTCAATGCAGGGGAGGTGTGAAATGTCTTGATTTTGATCACTAACTAAACCATTCAAGTAATCGTCAGCCAGTATAAGAGGTATACATCATAGGTGATCATGACTATTTCTGTGATCTGATTGTGTTCCTGATATGGAGGAGGTTTTGGGTGTATAGAGCAGTATCACAATTTTCACAAGTGGCTGTGTTGTTCATCAGACGGAGGAGTAATTGGTAGTGTAGTATTGTTGTCAAACACAAGGTAATTGCTCCTGCAGAAACTCCAGGTAGAACATTCTTTTCAGTAAGAAAATTAACACCATATAAGCATCAGAAGTGCCCGATTAATCTTGTTTTGTTAGGGAGGTGGGGTGGAGGCGGGGAGGACGACAAGTGCATGTAGATATGATCAGCCTTTCCTTTTATAAAGTGCCAAAAGCAGTGCTGTGTCCCGAGAGAAAAGAAGAAACGTTTTAACAAATAAAAATGGTCACCTCTGAGAACTCTAGGTATGTCTGAGAAAACCCAAGAAAAAAATAAAAGAAACACGCGTAGAGAGAACGGTTACAACTATCTATCTATCTATCTATCTATCTATATCCCGTAGTCTTGCCGACCGTTGGGGCACCACTGATGACTTGACAACCAGCTCCTTCCATTCCTCTCTGTTCTCTGCCATTCTCAGAGTATCGCCCAGCTTCAGTCCTGTCCACTCTGAGATATTGTCCTCCCATCTTTTCCTCTGTCTTCCTCTCCTTCGTCCTCCTTGCACAGTGCCTTGCAGGATTGTTTTGGCAAGCCCTGCTGAACGCGTGACATGCCCATACCACTTCAGTTTCCGTTTTCTCACAATGGCTAATAAGTCTTCATATGGCCCGATGGCTTGCCTGATTCCGCTTCCCACTTCCTCGTTTGTGATGTGATCTCTGTATGAAATGCCAAGCAGCCTTCGAAAACATCTCATTTCAGTGGCTTGTATCCTCCTTTCAAGGTCTGCTGTGAGGGTCCATGACTCGCAGGCATACAAGAACACTGAGATGACTAAGGAGCGCATCAGTCTGATCTTACCCCACCCGGGTCTGCCCTGGGGGACTTGGGTGGGGTTAGGTATTTTTTAGTTCCCAGGGTCACCCTGGTCAGCCCCACAGGGTGGGTTTTCCTCTCCATTCTGGGGCATGTGTTTCTGTCTACCCTTTGTCCATTCACCTGTATTTGCCTTTTTAAAACTCTCCCTACTGTCTGCACTGCCTGTAGCTCTTGATATTGGATGTTTGTTGCTAAATGGTCTTAGCTTTATTTAGCCCCATGTGTTAGGTTTATTTAACGTATTTGACCGGCTGGCGACATACATTCAATGTTCTGTTTATTTTTTTTTTTTTTCACAAGCAGTGCAGGCACGTCCTGAGAAAGCCTTGTTGCTGTCGGGACGTTAAGCAATGTACAATCAATCAATCAGTCTGATCTTGGAGCAGAGTGTGATGTTTCTGTCCTTCCATATGGTCTTCAATCTTGTCAGTGCTGTTGTTGTCTGCGCAATCCTGGACAGTATTTCTGGTTTTGATCCCTCATCTGTCACAATGGCTCCTAAGTATTGGAATTTTTTTTAACTGTTTCCAGTTTTTGGCCTCCAACCATGATTTCAGTGCCAATGCCACTGGCGTTATTGGTCATCAGTTTGGTCTTCTCTGCACTGATTTCCATCCCATATGCAATGGCTGTACTATCCAGCTTTTCCACCAGCTGAGCTAGCTCCTTCTCTGTTCCTGCAAGGCCATCATTGTCGTCCGCAAAGCGCAAGTTCGTGATTGTTCTGCCTCCAATACTGACAGTTCCTTCATGATCTTTCAGAGCGTCCGTCATGATTCTTTCCAGGTAGATGTTGAAAAGAGTAGGTGAGAGCAAGCAGCCTTGTCTGACTCCAACTGTAGTCCTACACCAGTTTCCTATTTTGCCGTTGAAGCAGACTGCGCTAGTGGCCTTGTTGTAAAGGTTTGCTATGACTTTGATCAGGTTGGCATTGATGTTTTATAGCTTCATGGTGGATTCCACACCCTGTCAAACGCTTGCTTAAAATCCACAAAGAAATGATAGAGGTCCCGCTGGTGCTGGAGGTATCTCTCACATAGAACTCTCAGGTTGAAGATCTGCTCAGTTGTGCTGCGCCCTGGTCTGAAGCCTGCCTGTTCTTCAGCTATGATTTCCTCTGCCTGTGGCTTCAGCCTGTTCAGTAGGATCTTTAACATGACTTTGCTTGCGTGGGATATAAGACTGATCGTGTGATAGTTCTGGCACTGATGTTAATTGCCTGTTTTGGGGAGAGTTATTATAAGTGATTGGGTCCATGGTGTGGGCCAATCCCCTGACTGCCAGATCTTATTGCAGATTGTTAGTAAGGCGCTTATCGTGTCTTCTCCCCCTTCTTGGACTAGCTCTGCAGGAATGTTGTCTGCTCCTGCTGCCTTCCCTTTTCTCAGCACCCCCACCCGGGTCTGCCCTGGGGGACTTGGGTGGGGTTAGGTATTTTTTAGTTCCCAGGGTCACCCTGGTCAGCCCCACAGGGTGGGTTTTTCTCTCTATTCTGGGGCATGTGTTTCTGTCTACCCTTTGTCCATTCACCTTTATTTGCCTTTTTAAAACTCTCCCTACTGTCTGCACTGCCTGTAGCTCTTGATATTGGATGTGTGTTGCTAAATGGTCTTAGCTTTATTTAGGCCCCATGTTGTAGGTTTATTTAACGTATTTGACCGGCTGGCGACATACATTCAATTTTCTGTTTAGTTTTTTTTTCACAAGCAGTGCAGGCACGTCCTGAGAAAGCCTTGTTGCTGTCGGGACGTTAAGCAATGTACAATCAATCAATCAATTCCCTTTTCTCAGCGACTTCACTGCAGCCTCTACCTCTTCTCGGAGGATGGGATAGTTGCCATTGTTGGTCACGGGTGGGTTGACAAGTATGCCTGGGTCCCTTGCAGCTCGGTGGTTTGTACAAATCTGAGCAGTACTCTGTCCATCTCTTCAGTATGTCTTGGTCTTCCGTAAGACAGTTCCCTTCGCTATCTTGAATGATCGAGGAGCGTCCTTGTTTTACACTGGTCAGGTCTTTCACCAGCTGGTATGCTTTTTTGCTATTATTTTTGTTCAGATTTTCTTCTACGTGTTTACACTGATCTTCAATCCACTTATTCTTTGCCTTTTTCATGCTTTTCTTGATATCCTGGTTAATTTCTCTGTATTGTTTATCTCCTTCTACCTCTGATTTCTTTTTCTTTAATTCTCGACGCTTGTCACATAGAACAAAGATGTCAGCTGTAACCCAAGGTTTCTTTGCTTGTCGGTGTTTGCCAAGGATCTCACTGGCTGTTTGGGTTACAACAGTGTTAAATGTGTCAATCAGTGTGTCCACGTCCGTGTCTTCTGCACCTAGAAGTAGCAGTGGTGCGAATTTTCCTCTTATATTTGCCTGAAAGGCTTCTGCTACCTCTGGGTCTTTCAGCTTCTCGAGGTCAAACTTGATTCTGGTGGGACCCTGCTTGTTGACCTGCTTTACGCGGAGTCGGAAGGTCATCATCACTAAGTCATGGTCGCTTCCAATGTCTTCTCCTGGAAAACTTCTTATCTTGGCAATGTTCACACTGGTTTGGAAGCGTCTCTTCACCATGATGTAGTCAATTTGGTTATGGTGCTCTCCGTTCGGGCTGTGCCATGTCCACCTTCTGGATGCTTTGTGCGGGCCAAACGTATTCATCAGCTTTAGATCATTTGAACTGGCAAATTCCAGGAGCCTTAAGCCTCTGTCGTTGGTCTCTGCTTTGCAGTATCGTCCGCATGTGCCTTTCCAGTTCCTAGCAGCATCCTCTCCTATTTTAGCATTCCAGTCTCCCTACAACACGATAGTACAATTTTAAAGAAAATCACAAAAAGAAAAGCACCAAGAAAGAATAATTGCAACACAACTTATTTGTAATTGTTCTTTTTAAGCGTGTTTCTTTCTTTGTTAAGATTGTATGCTCGCCTGATAGTCACTGTTTTGGTCTAGATTTCTTTTGTATGACACAGTGTGGAAAACGGGAGGGGGGGGGGGGGCTATTATGCCTTCCCCCCTCCCGTCGAGACATTCTCTGGATCCGCTCCTGAGTCTTCGTCCGGTCCCGACAGGGTTAAATACAGACGCAGACAACGGCTCGAGTCCTGATTCGTTTTGCTTATCTGCACTGACGAACATATGTTCATGTTTCCTACTGTACTTTCATGTAATGAATTCCGACAGGCGCCAAGCTAACCTGGCACTACCCTGAATTATCATGGTCTACCCATCTCCTGCTGTAGTGCGTCAGGGCTGAATGGGTTAATTATGTCTTTGAAAGCAGAGCATCACAACACCGAATAATCCCATCAATCCGGATATGAGCAGCGTCAGCAAAAGACAAACGTTCTTTGCCTCTTGCAGTTGACTAGTGTTTGCATTTTTCCGGCGGAGAAGGGGCTATTTTCCAGTATCTAAGGCTGCCACGTTGTTTTGGAGGGCCGTTCAGTTTTTGAAAGTCTGCACCCCCACATTGTACATGTGTATTAGTGTGATGATACTCCTGCAAAGACCTTTGTGTAGTAGTAAAAGTAATTGTCATGTTTGCTTGTCTGGCACTGGACCCACTTGCCTCTCAGAGCTCCTTCACTGTTATATCCCTTCCAGGCAGTTGCGCAGTTCTTTTGACAATAAAATGCTTCAGATTCCTACAGTAAGGACTAAAGGATTTGGACAGAGATTTTTTTTCTTACCGGGGTCCATCAGTCTGGAATGATTTTCCTAAATCCTTGAGACACAATGAGTCCAGTGCCAGTTTAAATCGCTGTCGTAAAACACATCCTTTCCCATCTTAACTATCAGTGTTCATGTATTTAGTCATTTTATGTTCTTCTGTGTAATTTGTACTTGTGCTTTGGTATTGACCCAAGCTCCCTCCCTCTCTCCACCTTCAACTCGATAGCACCCCCATCTCCCTCTCTGACTCGGCCAAGAACATCGGCGTTATCCTCGATTACTCTGTCCATGACCAGCTTCGTCTCCGCCACGGCCCAGGCATGCTATTTCCACCTCCGCCGCATCAGTCAGATCAGAAAATACCTCACTAACAAAGCTGCCACCAAACGTGCTGTCTCTCTCATCTTATCTCGCATCGACTACTGCAACTCTCTCCTTTCCGGCCTCCCTCATTCCACCACTTTCACTCTCCAACGCGTCCATAACAATGCTGCCCGCCTCGTCCTCAGAAAGAAAAAATCCAACCACATCACACCCCTGCTCAAACTCCTTCACTGGCTCCCCATCCCCCAACGCATCCAATACAAAATTCTGTCTCTCTGCTACAAATCCCTGAACAACTGCGCTCCTGCCTATCTCTCCAACTTACTTCACCCCTACACACCTTCCCGCTCCCTCCGCTCTGCCTGCGACCCTCTCCGCCTCCACATCCCTCGCACCAAACTCAACACTTTCGGCCCCCGCTCCTTCTCCGTCTACGGTCCATCCACCTGGAACACTCTCCCACTCTCTCTCCGTCAGAAACACTCTCTCTCCTCCTTCCAGTCCGCCCTCAAAACCCACCTCTTTCAACAGTTTTAGCACTCTCCACCCCAAGCTGACCGTCGTAATGTATTTCACTATTTGTGGTACGTGAGTCATTGTCTATAGCGTGCGCATGCGTGCGCGAGTTGTGAGTGCGCGCTTAGATTTATAATTATTATAAGATAAGCGCATTATAAATACCGTAATTATTATTATTTTATTGTCCCGCCGTGAGATGGCCTTAGTCGCCTGCTCGGCGAACTAACTAACTTGGTTTTGTTACTTTTTGTCTAACATTTTTCTTGTTCATATGTGTTACCATGTATAGGCGCCTTATAAATCCTCTTTATTATTATTATTATTATTATTATTATTATTATTATTATTATTATTATTATTATTATTATTATTATTATTATATCGTTAGTAGTGATAGTAGTAGCAGGATAATAATAATAATGATAATAGTAATAATAATAATAATAATAATTATTATTATTATTGTTATTATATTAACTCATTCAGCCCCGACACACCACAGCAAGACATGAATCGAGCATGATAGTTCAAGGGTGTGCCAGAATAGCTATTCTGGCACCATCTTTGAACTATCATGCTCGATCTATCTTTAGATTTGTAATACAGTCCTTCAGAGGTCAACTTCAAAATTTGGAGATTTCGGTCCTGGGGTAGCATGTGTTAATTATTATTATTATTATTATTATTATTATTATTAGTAGTAGTAGTAGTATAGCAGTATTATTATTATTTATTATTATTATGCACGTTCTTTTTATTTCCAGTTTTCAGGACTGTCCGACTGGTTTGGGGAGCAGCTGGCGACTTTTGACAATCTGGAACCTTGGCTTTTGAACCTGGTCATCTGCACAGCGGTTGCCATGGCAACAGAGATCACCAGCAACACAGCTACAGCCACTCTTCTCATGCCCATTATGGCGGAACTGGTAGGTCACGGAGGGGTTACCAAGGCGCAAAAAAGCGATCAGCCCGACGTCGGGCCGATTGCCTTTTTGCGTACTGGATTGTTCTCTAAGGTGTGTGTGTGTGTGTGTGTGTGTGTGTGTGTGTGTGTGTGTGTGTGTGTGTGTGTGTGTGTGTGTGTGTGTGTGTGTGTGTGTGTTGGTGAGGGGTGGGGGGTGGGGGCTGTGTATCACTGACTTAGCTTTTAGAAATTTCGAAAACCTGCAATTTAAAATCGTCGGGTTACCATCTTTGAAGAGTAAGCTGGGGTCTATACTTAGAAAGCAAAGGTCCTTGGGCCCGCGACATCCGCAGTGGGCCCGCGCACGGTCGTCGTGGGCCCGAAGACGTTTTGCTACTGAGGTATTTTATACACTAAAATTCGGATATAACAAATCGCCAGGAGACCCAAATTTTCATAGTTGTTATATACTAAATTTGCTGTTATGAGCGAAGCAATGTACACTGAAAGAGTGCTGTCAGGACCTCTGAACACGTGTTTTTATATCGATTTTTGTTCCGTCCACCTGTTAAATGCGGAGAGGGCTGTATATGCTTAATTAACTCATTCAGCCCGACGGCCGTATTTCCCAAAATTTTGGAGGCGACATCTAATGACTATGCACCAGTTGCAGGAGATGGATCGACCATGATAACTCAAGGACAGTGCCAGATTAGCTTGGCGCCGACAGGCGCCAATCTAATCTGGCACTACCCTTGAGTTATCATGGTCGACCCATCTCCTGCTGTAGTGCGTCAGTGCTGAATGGGTTAAAGACTGCGGTGGCTGTTGCGTCGTATTTTACATCAAAATTCGCTTATCGAAGCATATAATTACACTGTTTGGTTTTGTTGGTATACAGTGTACTCTGCTTATATCAAGGTCAAAAATAACAAAAGTCGGATATAACAACTTTTTTTTTTCAGAAGTCCCGACAGCATTCGTTCTGTGTAAATTACTTCGCTTATAGCAAACTTCGGATATAACAACACAGAAATTGAGTTCCTTGGCGATTTGGTATATCCGGTGTGTGAGGGAGTACTCCCTAGATAGAACCACTCGGGGAGTAGGCCACAAGAACACTTCTATTCAAATGAGATACGAAGCATCTCATTTGAATAGAAGTGTACTTGTGGCCTACTCCCCGATCAGGTCTATCGGGGGATCTACTACTCCCGCAGACGGTACGAGGAAGACAAACTAAGTGTCTCTGCTAAGGTATAAGTAGCCATAAGCCCTCCACTGCCGAGACTGCTGAAAACTACCCAGCTGCAAGAGGCATAGACCCGCATGATCACCAGCAGCTCATGTGGATCTATACCTTTTATAGGTCCATGTTCCTCATGCAAACGTTATTTAGGGGATCGACCTGCGCTGGTGTCAGAGATGTCATTAATTTCATTGCGGCCATTTCATTATTATTTTATCACTTGGCTTGCAAGTTTCTTCCGGCTGGCGCATGTCTGTCGAGACTTGTCGACCTAGATAGTGCTTTGCAGACTTAATAAAAAAAAAAAAGAAGAAGAACTTGTGAGCTGTCTGGTTCACAGGACGTGAAGCGCCGCAGACGACATGCGCATGTGTGGCTGATTGAAGAATATCAATATATATATATATATATATATTGGTAGTTCTCAGAAACATGGCCCAACGGGGGGTAACGAACTTTCAAAACAAAAAACAACAGTAACTAGCATGTGTTTCAAGATGTGCTGTTTCTGAAATACTGTGGTTTTTTTTAGACATAATAAAGAAATATTCACCAAAATATTACTAATTTTGATTAATTTGTCTGTCTTGAATGTTGTTAAATAGGCTGAAAAGTGCCTGATTTTATGCTCCCAGTTTGTGATATAGAAACAGTTTCTACAAAATCCCCAAACGTGCGTCTCTCGTATCATGCAAACTTGAGAAATCGCCAATGAATAAAGAAAACATTAGAGCAGTTCCACGCATACTATATCACATTTGCCAAATTATTTCCACACTGTGAATGATTAACAGCCAAAGTTCGTGTGACAGTCGAAGAGCTTCGTGTTCTACAATAAGCACCAACAATTAACTCTCGTACAGCACGGGAAAAAAAAAGTGTTTACATGACTACATTTCAACACACGTGCTTGGATGGGGTGTGGCACAACTGCACAAAATAACACACTTGCATTTTGACGACTCTGAGCTACACAGCCGAGCAAAATGTATGGCCTTCCGGCTTCATGTTCAATTCTTCTTTCTTCGACTGACCGGTTGTTTTATTTTTCGAAAAATTGAGTAAAAGAATTTGAACTTATTTTCTGCCGTCAAGCTGTTTGTGGGCTTGGTGGAACTTTACTGTCAGTCGCTCGTGGTCAACCGGCTGCTGACTGCTGGCTAGGATAGCAGGGTTTGTGTCGTATCTTAGGCCCGCCATTGACTTCGACTGCCCATGGATATCGCACTGGTGGAGTGTAGGGCAAGTTTCATATTCAATCTTAAGTTATTGGCTCACTTGCGATAGCGATAGTTTTATTGAATTTGTGTATCGGGCTTGTGGCTCCATCCATCCGCAGTCGTCAGTTCGTGCGCCCGTGCACCCTCCGCCATTGGCCGGGGTAAACTTTAACTTTGGCATTTTTCTCGGAGACTATTGAAGCCACAGTCTTCAGACTTGACCCAAAGATACTTTGTTGTAAGACCTGTCTACACATATATCTACAATTGCGCTGATCTCTGTCAAATGTCAAGGTCACAGTGGATCTGGAAATATGTCATACTGAGCAACATATTGAGCAACAATTTGCTTGACCTACAGTGCCGATAAAGAGACAGATGTGATTATCTGACACTAATCAAAATGTCCTCGTCTTACGACTCCGACATTTTGATCCGGGCCTCGTAATCACGTCTGCCTGTTATCGGCGCTATATCAAGCACAATGTTGCTCAATATTTTATATATATATATATATATATATATATATATATATATATATATATATATATATATATATATATATATATATATATATATATATATATATATATTACTTTTAACAAAGGCGTCGCCCAAAGCCAAAAAATTCACTCAATCAGAGTAGCTCCAGAGTAGTATCCCGTCCGTTGTAGGCGGCAAAAACTTTAAATCTACTCAGCAGGTCCAATATCTGTTTGGGAATATTTTCTATCTTCCCCCCTCGGGGGGGTGGGGGGGGGGGGAGGACGGGATATTCTCCAGCGGATGGCGGGGCGCCTGGGGGTTGTCCCTATTGCTTTATGTAGTAGGTGTTCAGTGGAAGCTCAAAAGATCTAATAAGCGATACAGTCACAAAAGGGCAGCTGATGTCCTGATGACACAATGCAAGCTTGCCAGCCTGGAATCCCATGGCATTAGTTAGTTAGTTATTTGGGTTTAACGCCGAGCAGGCGACTAAGGCCATCTCACGGCGGCCATGGCATTAGCACAGCATTCTCATAATTTAATGAAAATTTATATATATATAATTCCGGATATAACAAATTCGCAGGGGACTGAGATTTTTGTTGTTGTTATAAGCGGAATTTGTTATAAGCGAAATATAAGACTTTCTAATGTAATAAACCCAACATATCGACAAAGGCTTGTTTTCAGCCTAAGTTCATTCATTTACCGGGGCATTTTTAATGTAGAATCGCTTAATTAGAGTAGTTTGCAGTTAACCATATGTAAACGACTTTTTATATTTTAAGTAAAAATCATGGGAAAGGGATCAAAGAATTTAACTCTTTGTTTGTCAACGAGTGATTTCCTTTAATATGTATACGTGGTTTCGGAGGCATCATTTCCAGTCGCTGACGTCAGTGCAGGGGAAGTTTGGAAAGTTGTAAAATGTAATCATGACGGCGCAAGTTTTAGGCATTCCGTAAGTACACAGGTGTTCGCACCTGCGGCCAGTTGCATGAGTGAGCGTAGTCCTTCGTGGTAGCGGAGCACCTAATCTGCTGAGAAAAAGTGAACGCGACCCAGCTGCAAGAGGCATAGATCCTCATGAGCCCCCGCAGTCGCGGGGGCTCAGGAGGACCTATGCCTCTTGGCTCTGGCATCACTTTAAATTCATGTAGTTCTTGGGAAGTGTACAACAAACCAAGGGGAATTACTCAGCGCTGGACAGACGAACAGTTAGATCCCCTGCCCCCACCTATCAGGCACCCATTCGCCAGCCCACAGAGAAATACGCAGGTATATAACAAGACGATCATCTACGTCCAGCGCTGAGTAATTCCCCTTGGTTTGTTGTACAATTCTGCCAGCGCTAGCCTCACCTATCTGGTTTGTGAGTTCTTGGGAAGGCCGGGGCGCAGTCTCTGACTTTCAGTTAACTCATTCTACCCCAACACCGAAATCCTTAAATTTTGCCCCTGTCCTCTGAAGACTGCATTGCAGTGCAGGACACAGATCGACCATGATAGTTCAAGGGTGATGCCAGAATAGCTTGGCGCCCATAGGCGCCAAGCTATTCTGGCATCACCCTTGAACTATCATGGTCGAACCTCATCTTCCTCTGGTGTGTCTGGGGTAGAATGAGTTAACGACGGATGAGTGCAGAAACACCATCTATGTCGACTGGCACTCGGTCAAGGTGGCGCAGGACTAAGCCTCACTCGTGCAACTGGCCCCTGCTGCTAGAGTGCGAGTCGTTCGTCTAAAGGTGAAGGGTGAAGAATGTAATCGCGTAAAAATTCCCGTCACCTGCGATACACAAGTTGGCGTGGTGGTCAGTATGGTATAACTAAAATTTACGCAGCATTCTTACAGAAACCGTCATGGATTACGATAGGGGAGAGCGCATGATCATAGGGCGGGATGCTGGTGAGCAGCGGGTTTATCTTGGTATGCAGAACTAGGTCAGATGCTTGATGCACACGCGCGACTCTGTCCGCTTCGCATATCATTTGAATAGAAGTGTACTTGTGGCACACTCCCCGACTGGGTTTATCTGGGGAGTACTCCCAATCCCCCAAATGGTATGTGGAAGAGCAAGCTAAGTGTCTCTGCTAACGCATCATTAGGTATAATCCCTCAACTGCCGGGACTACCCAACCGCAAGAGGCATAGACCCTCATGATCTCCAACAGTAACGAGAGCTCATGTGGATCTCTACCTTTTGTAGGTCCACACTTTCTATGTAATAATCCAACATATCGACAAAGGCTTGTTTTCAGCCTAAGTTCATTCATTTACTGGGGCATTTTAAGATATAATCACTTAATCAGAATAGTTTGTATTTACCATAGGCAGACGACAGTTTATTTTATTTTTATATTTCTTTTCATGTTTTAAGTCAAAATCATGGAGAGGAGAGGGCTGGGGGGGGGGGGGGGGGGGGGGGACGTTAGTCAAATCAGCTACTTTCCAAATTGGTATACATCCTGAGCCTAATGTTACGTTTGTGGTTGTGTTATTTTTTTTTAGGGCGTGTTTGTGTTAATCATAGGAAAGGCCCGATGTTCAGTTGCGTTATTTTGCATAAGTATCACGTACCTTTCGGTTTTTTTTTTTTTGTGCATGGAGAATTCCGATCGATTTTTGTTGTGTAGTTAGAATGCTGCGTATTTTCGCTACAGTGTTGAAAAGTCTGCATTAGACTGGAAGGGTCTAGTAACGGCGCGATTATTCTAGTGACCTCAGGTATGACGTCAAAGTTGTGCGGTACACATGTTGGTAACATTTTGCAACATTTATGGTATGCGCCTAGATGTTAGTGGTAGGCTGTAGATAGATCTAGAGTGTTCTTTTTAATGAATATTAATGAGTTTTGGTTACGTTTTCTTTTTCTGACTGGTTGAGTTGTGTAATTTGCTAGATTGTTCTGGAAATCTGTAATAGTATAAAAGAGCGTGTTAGCAAATATGTGTGTGCATTGTATGAGAGACACATTGTATCAGAATTGTGAATGCATTGTAGAGAGGAGACTGTGTACCAAAGTGTGGATGTATTTGTGAACGCATTGTGCTGAGAGTGCATCGAGAGAATAAAATATTGTTGGAACTGTTACTCCAGTGTGGTCTACAACCTTGTGCCAGGTGTGACGAATTGCAGCTGAGTGAATTTTTTTTCAAGAAACCTATGTGAGTGTGTCTGAAGTGATTGCATCATATTACGACAACCACTACCACGTAACACCTACCGTCCCTTCTTTGCAGTGTGGGTGCGAGTCGTCTTGCAAGGGGACCCAGCTATTTATGTTATAAACAAAGTTTCAGATTCTTAAAATAAAGTTCTACAAATGTCTTACACATACATCGTTAATGTAGATACAGTTGATTAACACATTTCCACTGTATTTAAAAGCCGAAAATAATTCAAGAAAATAATAATAATAAAAGAAAGATATTAACTTATATAGTTTAAAGATAAACCCAAACGAAGAAAGAAGCACGATTAGAAAAGACAGTTACAACTTTCTCCACTCACTAATAAGATAAGTAGCGAGGTGGTTTCTTCTTTGTTTCTCTATTTTGAAACAAGAGGAGGATTTAATCCCAAAGTCTACCGCATTGTTTGGAGATCAGATGCGTTCATCTTTTAGGAACATTCAGAGTTGTTCATATTTTTAGGCTTATTATGCTGATCCATTTTCCTCCTCTCTAAGCCAACCTCTGATCAACACACACGTCGGCGCACACAAATAAAGACGGACACACGGCGCTTCCCGCCATTAGTACGCTTTGTGGGCTCGTGTCGCGACAGGAAGCCATCTCCTTATTCTCTAGCCCACCCTCTGATTCACACACACTGGCACACAGAAATAAAGACGGACACACGGCGATTCCCGTCATTCGTAAGCTTTGTGGTCAGGCATAGCATAACTATTCTGAAGACAGAACAATAATAGCTCGAGCAGCGAAATGACGTCACTTCAAGCTTCACGTCATGGCATCATTAGTCCCACGACGCCGTGTTCACAATGACGACTGAATGAAATACGTCACTCATCGCAGTACTAACATTTGACGTATCAGAGGAGATCAACTTCAAATAGTTATGTTAGCTGTTTTACAAATGACTCCGAAAAAGTGGTGCAGAAAATTGTCTGATTTTCACAACTAGGGCACACAGGTCGCAATTGACCTAACCGTACCCGGCAGCCGAGACAAACTGTAGACTTATGTTAATACCGTATACGAAAAATCATGCGCCATGCGATTATTAATGAGAAGAATGTTGTTGTTTTTTTAGTTTTTTTTTTATTTTTAGTTTTTTTTTTTTTTATTAAACAAGATTCAATTATTTTAAGATTAACCCATATAATTCATGAAATTAATCCCCAAAACGTGAAAATGTACTTTAAAAAAAATAATTATCACTCAAAAAGTTCCAGAGGTACAATGCTGGTTAACAAACTCATTCAATATCTCCCTTTTATTTAGCTACATGCAAAATATCTAGCACAAAATATGAAAAATTATGGACCCCAGTGTGGATCAACCGGTGTTTTCTCGCCAGCGAGTATCTTAATAAAAACAAAATCGAAAAAAAGCTCCCTAGATAATTCTTTTAGGGACAATATCCTAACATTTTAAACTTGTCCGTCCTCAAACGCGGGCTCTAGTGGCTGTCACACACACACACACACACAGACACATACACACACACACACACACACACACACACACACACACACACACACACACTCACACACACACACACACACACACACACACACACACACACACACACACACACACACACACACACACACACACACACACAGCCAGTTACATAGGGCAGCTGAACTCTTGTGAACTCAGGCGGGCAATATGTTTACTTAGATGTAACCGTTTACCTTTAAACGGAGTATCCAGATTTGGAAAACCCATCACTAATCCAGAATGTAATTCATGTGATTGGCATAAGGCTGAAGATTTGTGTCATTTTCTGTTCGAGTGTCCAAAATATGCCCCTTTACGTAAAAAGTACATTCCACTGTTTTACTACAGATTCCCATCCGATCTTAAAGTTCAGCTGCTGTGTGGAAACCTACATGATAAACTGGTCTTTAAAGTTGCTATGTATATTTCAGGTTGCCTTAAATTAAGGAATTAGAGGGATTTGCTTTGAACTTTTCTTGTTTTTGTTTATTTATGTGTGCTGATGTAATGCTATATGAGTGTGTTTTACAACCACCTTCCTGTATTTTCTGGTTGTAAATTGTATTTTGTGTTCATATGGGCCTGATGGCCTGCAAAAACTGAAATAAATTTATTATTATTATTATTATTATTATTATTATTATTATTATTACACACACACACACACACACACATACACACACACACACACACACACACACACACACACACACACACACACACACACACACACACACACACACACGGCGTTGGCGCCCAAAAGACGTTCTCTAGCAAGCACGGTTTGCGTAGCTAAACGTGACGTCATTTTTATCGTGTTACTTCTTTGCCAGAATTTCTACCCCGCACGCCAAAAACGTCATGTGCATGCTCCGGAATGCGCTCCGACCAGCCCCATTTCAAAGTCTACCGTATTTTTTAAATACGGTAGACAAAAAAAGTGCATATTACTAAATTGACAGCCACTTTACATCGCCTTCATTGACCTGACCAAGGCCTTCGACTTGGTCAGTAGAAGAGGTCTCTTCACCCTATTACACAGGATCGGATGTCCCCCCAAGCTTCTGAAGGTGGTCACATCCTTTCATGACGAAATGAAAGGTATTGTACAGTATGATGGCTCATCCTCAGAACCCTTCCCGATCCGAAGCGGCGTGAAGCAAGGCTGCGTACTCGCCCCTACACTTTTCGGCATTTTCTTCTCCCTGCTGATGCGCCAGTCCGAAGATGGCGTCTTCATCCACACTAGGAGTAAAGGTAGCCTCTTCAACCTTTCACGTCTGCGCGCAAAGACCAAGGTGCGCAGGGTCCTGATCAGAGAGATGCTGTTTGCTGATGATGCTGCCCTGACTGTCCACACTGAGTAAGCACTACAGCGTCTCGTCAGCAGCTTCGCTCGCGCCACCGATGAGTTTGGGCTGACCATCAGCCTGACGAAGACAAACATCATGGGCCAGGATGTCAGCAGCACCCCTTGCATCTCTATAGGCGATCACACCCTCGAGGTAGTGGAGAACTTTACATACCTTGGCTCAACTATCTCCAATAACCTCTCTTTGGACAACGAACTGGACTCCAGAATCGGCAAGGCATCAACAGCGATGGCTCGCCTGACCAAGAGAGTGTGGACCAACAGCTTGCTTACCATCAACACTAGGATGAAAGTGTACCAGACCTGTGTGCTCAGCATTCTTCTCTACAGCAGCGAAACGTGGAGTTTGTACACCCGTCAAGAGCGCAGACTCAACTCTTTCCATCTGCGCAGTCTGAGGAGAATCTTGGGAATCACTTGGAAAGACCGTGTTCCAAACACTGAAGTGCTGGCCCAGCCAAAACATTCCTAGCATGTACGCACTCCTTTCACAAAGACGCCTACGCTGGCTCGGTCATGTCTGCCGCATGCAGGATGGTAGGATTCCTAAGGACATCTTGTATGGTGAGCTCGCCTCCGGCACCAGACCAACAGGCAGACGAGCGCTTAGATACAAAGATGTCTGCAAGCGTGATCTGAAAGCTGGAAGCCTGAATCCCGCAGACTTAGAAGCCACCACCGCAGATCGTGCCAGCTGGCGGCTCGCAGTGAAGACCAGCATAAAGCTGAGCGAGGGAAGGAGAGAAAGCCAGTGGGAGGAGAAGAGGCAGCGCAGACGAAAGAAAGAAGAGCCAGTGCCCACAGCGGCAACAGTCACAGGCTTCACCTGTAGCAAATGCAACAGACACTGCCGCTCTCGCATTGGACTGATTAGTCACAGCAGGCACTGCAAATCTTAAAAAACGGACTGACCCAGCAAGCGCATATACTCCATTGTCTTCCGAGACAGAAGGATGCCAACTACAACTAAATTGTACAAAAAAAAGTGCATATTACTAAATTGTGTTGTATGTCTTTGCAAAGCGTGATTCGTTGTGTTTTTCTCTGCATTTGGGTCTGCATTTTGTATCTATTTCGGATGTCCTAACAAGAACCAAAGTTGCTGCCTCTGATCACAGCTAACCTTGGTACAAGACCACGGTCAGAATACTAAGTATTTGTAGATGCAGGAATGCACGTGAAAGCGCGATACTACGAGACCGTAACGTGACAAAGAAAAACGCACGAAATGTCTGAAAACACAGCCAGTTGTAACTCATTCTGCCCGCAACACACCACAGCGATAGTTCAAGGGTGGTAGCAGAATAGCTTGGCGCCTATCTGTCTCCTGAAGCGTAATGCAGTCCTCAGAGGATAACTCCAAAATGTGTGTATTTCGTACCTCGGGCACAATGAGTTAAGTAGGCAAACAAACAGACGCAAATTCTGTGAAAAATGCAGCATTCTCCTGTTTCTTTTGCTGCTTATAATGTAAAGGCTTGTTATAAGCGGGGACTGAACTTGAAAAAAACATTAAATTTTGTTATATCTGAAATGTTGTTATATCCGACCTTGTTATAATCGAATTACATTTGTTTTCATCCCTTTGTCACACGACAAATAACTTTAGCGCAAACCGTACCATGTGACCGGCTGTATAAATGTATATTCATTTGACGTCAGTCATGTCTGGCGTGATCCAGGTCGGACGATTTCTTCTTGATTTCTTTTACGAAAATTGTGGAGGAATAAAAACGAATACGTTATTTATAGCAGGGGCTTGCTGCACGGACCCTTGTAGGCCTTCGGGAGGTCAAAAGAACCATTGTACCCCTCAGGGGCTACAATGGTTCTTTTGACCACCCTTAGGCCTACAAGGGCCCGTTTAGCAAACCCCTGTTACCAATAACTTATAATATCCGACCTTGTTATAAGCGGATTTCGGTTAGCGGACGCAGATTGTACCATTTGCCTAGCTGTGCGCTCTGTGCGTACCGCTGTCATGGTCACTAAACCTGCCATGGCGGGCTTGATGATCTGTGTCGTGAATATGACTAATATATATTCTTACATCTGTGTTTAGGTGATACTGCGAATCTCACTCGAGTGGTTTTAAAACCTTATCCTACGAGCGAAAGCGAGTAGGATAAGGTTTTAAGACTATGAGAGTGAGATTCTCAGTATCACCTAAACACCGATGTAAGAATCTATTTCTTACTCACCTTTTTCTTTGTATAAATCCGAGGTGAGTTTGTTTTCGGCACACACCGAGCCACACCAAAGCCGTCATTGCGTCTTGGCAAATATCTTGACGTAATTTACTTTGTAATGTGACGTCAAAATTCTGGATGCCAGACAAATGTTCCTAATTGCGCAATACATGACGCCAGAGTGCCAGTCATCACTATGAAATGATGTCATTGCGCGTGAGCTGAAAGTAGGTCAAGTTTCAATATCGCGTGTGCCCATACCTTTTTGTTGACCAGACTTTCTACAAGACAATGCTTTGCACACTCTCGGCAGTTCACGCACACGTGTGTGATACAGCTTTTCCACTCACAGGCGGCAAAGAAGGAGGTGTGTAAGAAAACAGTTTATACCGCGTGCCTCCTTCTACTTACTATTTTCGTCGACTGAAATGTGACAGAATAGCCTTCAAAGTGGACGCACTCCGCGGCATATTTACTTTTGACGCCTCAAAAATTATAAATTTGCTTCAGATGCCAGCAAACCCGATAATTATCTCTCATACATATCTGATAATTCAGAGGAAAATCATCAACTAACCTGTTTCTGTCATGAATTTCCTTCAAATCACTGTAGAAACTTGTACAAAACTCCTGTGCTTTCTCCGGATGCCGCCGCTATTTTCTATTACTACTGACAAAAAGAAGGATATACGTGAAGTCAAACTCTAATTAAGTCCCTTCTATTTATAGAAGGGACTTTTTAGGACGGGTCGCGGTGGGGTGAATTTAATAGCTTGTACATGATGTCAAAATCGGGAAGGCTAAACCTCTAACAATTGAAGTAACAAGATAAAAATTACGCCATGTCTAGTTACGTTAACCTCACTGCTGAACGCACATTTGGCGCGAACCGCCATATGTGCGTATCTATGTATGTGCGTATGTGTGTGCGTATGTATGTAAACAAGAGAATCTCCGATATTTCTGAACACAAAAGCTTGAAACTTAGCGAAATACTTTCTTAAGTGGGTGGCAAAGAGAACCTCCGAGCATATTGTAGTTGAATATCTCATTGAAGACATAAACAACCGTTTATAGGAAGTCGGTTGACCCCAGATTAAAGACCGTAATTTTTGTCATAATTTGCTTGAACCTTTGCATATAGCTAGTTTGGATAAAGACATTGGATGAGTTCGTTAGCCAGCTTTGTATCCTTTCAATTTCTTTAGTAAAAATTATTTTTTTCAGAAAATAATTAAAACACTAAAAAACCTTTACTTTTAGAGAAAGTCACACAGTGGCGGTGACGTAAAAGGAGCAACTCCATCACCACGCAGACACTGACATAATACTCTAAATATGACGTCATTCTCTCTCGTGCGCGCGGCTCTCTCTCTCTCTCTCTCTCTCTCTCTCTCTCTCTCTCTCTCTCTCTGACAAACATGCGCACATCTCCAGGAGGCATAGATCCTCATGCGCCCTCCAGGCGCATGAGGATCTATGCCTCTTGGAGATGTTTGGAGCGCGCGCGCATGCACGCATGCACGCACACACACATCGACGCGCTTTCAGATGAGCATGCAAGTATATGTGCTTAGTATATCATGTAGCTAGGTAAAGTCAACCTGCTATCACACAAATTATAGCAATACTGAAATTGTACTGTGAAGTTCTAGTTTTGTCACCATTTACTCAAGCCTATGAAGCGAAAGTGAAACTCATATCACGTAAAATATGAAATTACGTAAATACTAAAACTTACGTCATGACAAATAACGTTTGACAAATCAATGACGCGTATGTCCTGCGCCCCTTATAGAACTCACTGACAGATTGGCAGATCTGCGAGACTTTTTCAATAGGAGATAATTCAACATCAAAATCAGGTCAAAGACAAAAGGTAGAGGCCATCGACAGCGAGGACAGCTCTCATATAAAAGGGACTTTGTGGGTTATGGTTCATCCCATCTTCAGTTGTTTAAAGTTGAAACGACGCGCTTCCCTGCTTCTAATTCCCAATACGTTCGTCATTTCAAGTCTTGTTACGTCACTATTTCACATCAGTATGTGCTCATGTTCGGTCGTCGGTTCACTTTTTTGTAGCTAGGTAAATCGAAGGTCGCTAGGTAGATCAAGCACCGGTAATCCACCCCAGCAAAATGCCATGCAAGTGGTATTAATGTTTATATGAGCATTTTTCGTCTGACGACTGAGGTTCTCAGACGGCGAAGGTCATATATACAAGGCACGATCTCTGTCTTCTTTTCGGACACAGCAGAAATCATTTCTTATAATATACGAGGTATGTACGTATATGACACAACATATTATAAGACCTTCGCCGCCTGAAACAGTCAGGTAACCTTGGACGTTGTATGACACTGTTCTTGAAAGGTTGTATTCACACAACTCTCAGATGACAATAGGCCGGTTGCGAGTTCCCAAGCAGCGCGAGAACGCTCGCTAGATTATGAGACTTTGAGCCAAGGACAGACTTGGCGAGTCACGAAAGGTGGGCAGCTCCGCTAACCGTTACGTTTAGCCGATACTGTACGTTTGCTGTTCAGTTTAAGAACACCGCTGGGATGCGTAGATCGTGGGGACAGAATCTTCAAACCAATTCACAACCGAGAACAACTGAACTGAAAGAGGTATAGATCCTCATGAGCCCCCGCAGTTGCGGGGGCTCATGATGATCTATGCATCTTGCTGAAATCACTGAAAGTTCATGTACCTTTTGAAGCTGGTGATCTTGGACATTGGATCTGCAGGGATTAAAAAATTAAAATTATAAAATGAAAAAATTCTGCATCCTCTGCAAAGTATAGGAGTGCATTTTCGTACCAGCTTGATATTTATGCTTACAGTTGTTACTGATGTTTCAGTCTCTACGGCTGGGGGTGAACCCACTGTATTTCATGTCGTCTGCTGCTCTGGCCACGTCTTTTGCCTTCATGATGCCGGTGGCCACACCCCCCAACGCCATCGTGTTTTCGCACGGACACCTCAAGATTTCAGACATGGTAAACAAGCACTGACATGGACTCCCCCGATTAGCTATACACACATATGCGTAGCGGATCGAGAGAGTCGACCAGTGTAGATAAAAACCACTATTAACCCCTTCACTGTTAGCGGGCGCCCAATAATAATAATAATAATAATTATTATTATTATTATTATTATTATTATTATTATTAACTGTATTAGTATTGTAATAACAATAATAATAATAATAATATTTATTTTAAAAATATTGTTATTATAATCATCGTTTTTTTAATATTATTTTTGTTATTATTTTGTGTGTGTGGGGCAAGGCAAATTCAACACAGAATAATCCCATATCAATCCAAGGAACATGGATATATGACTTCATGAACATGATCATCAAGAGGCAAAAAAACTCATGAGCCCCCGCTCATGGTAGTGGTGTTCGTTTTTTTTTTCCTGGCAGTGATAGGGTTATTTTGTCGTGGGTTGGCGATTTGTCGCCAAGAGAAAGGGATCAAGGGATTTCACTTTTTTTTGTCCATGAGTGATTTGTCCTTAGTGTGTATATGTGGTTTCTGAGGCGTTATTTCCAGTCGCTGGCATCAGCGCAGGGTGAGTTAGATCCCCTGCCCCCGCCTATCAGGCACCCAATCGCCAGCCTACAGAAAAATAAGCAGATATAGAACCAGACGATCATCTACATCCCTAAAAAGGACACAGAAAAATACGCAGGTATAGAACCAGACGATCATCTACATCCCTAAAAAGGATCTAACTAAATGGGATCTAACTGTTTTTTTCTGTCCAGCGCTGAGTAATTCCCCTTGGTATGTGTACAATTCTACCAGCGCTAGCCTCCCCTATCTGTTTTATGAGCGCAGGGTGAGCTTGGAAAGTTATACAATTTAATCACGACAGCGCTAGTTGCGGACGATTTGTCGCCACGAGAAAGCGATCAAGGGATTTAACTCTTTGTTTGTCAATGAGTGATTGCCCTTAGTGCGTATACGTGGTTTCTGGTGCGTCATTTCCAGTCGCTGGCGTCAGCGCAGGGGAAGCTTGGAAAGTTATACAGTTTAATAACGGCAGCGCTACTATTAGGCGTTTCATAAGTATAGGTGTGCGCATCTGGATCCAATTGCATGAGTGAGCTTAGTCCTTCGTTGTAGCAGCACACCTTTACTGCCGAGAAAAAGTGAACACGATCCAGCTGCAAGAGGCATAGATCCTCATGAGCCCCCGCGACTGCGGGGGCGCACGATGATCTATGCCTCTTGCTATCATCACTTTAAATTCATGTAGTTCGAACTTCTTGGGACGGTTGGGACTCTTCGGCACTGAACGACAGACGAATGCAGAAACACAATCTGCGTCGACTTACAGTGGGTGGGGCAGGACTTAAGCTCGTGCAACTGGACCCTGCTGCCAGAGCACTAGTCCGTGTGAGGGTGATACGTCTGGATGAAGAATGTAATCACGTTTCTATTAAGGACAATTGTGACCCTAGCGTCACTCTTGAATTAATCCCGTCTCTGCCAGATCACGACAAGCAACACCCAAATGCAAGAGGCATAGATCCGCATGAGCCAGCCGCACTTGTAGGGGCTCATGAGGATCTATGCCTCTTGTCGATCCCACTTGACTGTTTTGTTCCACACAGCCTCTTCCAGCACTGACTGTTTGATGAGAGTAAATAGTGGCTCGAAAACTTGCAAAAATGAATTAATTATTATTGAAAAAAGTTGGAGAGGTACAAGGCTGGATTACGAACTCATTCAGTATCTCCCTTTCATCGACCTCCCCTCTACCCCCCCCCCCCTTCCCGCCTAATCCGCACGGCAATGGCACACACGAACACAGACGGCAGAATGGCACACACAAACACAGACATGCAGACACACGGCGCTTCCTACCGGTTATACGTTTTGTGGGCTGGCGTAGCCACAGCCATTTGGAAGAATAAGGTGAAATGGCCCACGCCCACAAAGCCTCTTCTGTATGAGCTTCCATGTATATTCCACCTTTTTCACAATAAGTTCGCAAATATCATACAGAAATAAATGAAGGAGAACATCGCGCCAGCTCATACACGCTGAAGTGCTGGTGATTTGCTTGGGTTAGTTCGGGTTTAACGTCCACAGCACCGAGGTGATCATGGACGGCCCTGACGGGCGGGTTATGGGGGACAGGGAAATCTATTGTCTATGGAGTACGACCTGAACATTGATCAACTCAGGCGCACTCCAACTGTGCCACTTTGATTTACCAGGAGCTTTAAACGGACATGCTATTGAACAAATCCGTTTTCCCCCTGGATTGTGAGTCCAGCTACCGGGGCCGGGACGGGATTCGAACCCACGACCCGGCGATTCCCTTCGCTCTGACGCTCCGACGTTTAACCGCCTGAGCTATTTCGGACTCTGTGATTTGCGTAAATTAGGTACATTGTATAAAACACTGACGCGATTGGTGCTTTTACGTCACCGTCACTGTTTGATTCTTCTGATGAAATCAAGGAGTCTTACTTTTGAAATTTTTTCTGCATTGAACTTTTATTTTCGAAAAAGTTGAAGAGGTACAAAGCTGGCTAATCAACTCAGCCAATGTCTTGCTACAAATTAGCCATATTTAAAATTTCAAATGCATATAATCAATCAATAATCTGGGTCAACCGACTTTCTATAAACGGTCTGTTAAGTCTTCAATGAGACATCCAAATACAATATGCTCGGAGGCTCTCTTAGCCACCCACTTAATAAAGTATTTTGCCAAGTTTCAATAAGTTTGTGCGTACAGTAATATTGGAGATTCTCGTGTTTACATACATACGCACACACATACAAACGCGCATACGGCGCCTCGCCTCAAATCGACGTTCAACAGCAAGGTTAGAGTGGCTAGACGTGACGTCATTTTTTTCTTGTTACTTCTTTGCCAGACCATGAGCCCCGCCCGCCTGTTATGTCCTTTGCATTCTACGGAACGCTCTCCGACAAGCCCCGCCCTAACGTCTACCGTATTTTCCCCCCACCCGGGTCTGCCCTGGGGGACTTGGGTGGGGTTAGGTATTTTTTAGTTCCCAGGGTCACCCTGGTCAGCCCCACAGGGTGGGTTTTTCTCTCTATTCTGGGGCATGTGTTTCTGTCTACCCTTTGTCCATTCACCTGTATTTGCCTTTTTAAAACTCTCCCAACTGTCTGCACTGCCTGTAGCTCTTGATATTGGATGTGTGTTGCTAAATGGTCTTAGCTTTATTTAGGCCCCATGTGTTAGGTTTATTTAAACGTATTTGACCGGCTGGCGACATACATTCAATGTTCTGTTTCTTTTCTTTTTTTTTCACAAGCAGTGCAGGCACGTCCTGAGAAAGCCATGTTGCTGTCGGGACGTTAAGCATTGTACAATCAATCAATCTACCGTATTTTCAATACGGTATACAAAAACACGATCTGCGACAGTGTCATGCTGGGGATGGGATTGACGTTTACTTAGCATAATCACGCGCTGTCCATTGCATCGTGCTTGATCAGGTCTTGTCTAGTTGTTTTCCTTGGTGTCTTTGGTGTTTGTCAAGTCCAGCATTTTAGTTTTACCCTTTCACTGCTGAGGAAAACGATCTCAATCCAACTACACGAGACATAGATTCTCACGATCCTCTTGTTGACACCACTTGGACTCTATGCTAGTTAGGCGTCTGGGGCTGTTGGGCGCTGAATTAACAAAGATTTCAGAAACACAAACGGCGAGCGATGGCAGTGAAGGGATCAAATGTAGTTGTTTAGTAATTTTTTTGTATTTTTACCTTTTTTCCCTCTTTTTGGGGGGATGGGGGAGGGGTGGGGGAGGGGGAACCACATCGCCTTCTCACTGCAAATGCTAAATATCTGTTTACTCTTGATCGCCTTCCCTATAGCCCGGTGTTTATAAACCGTGGGAGAAAACTGCCCAACACACACGGAGGTGAATGAAGCTAGCAAGAGACGTACACCCTCATGAGCCCCTGCAGTTGGGGGAGGGGCTCATGAGGATCTATGCCTCTCGCGTTTTTGGGCGTTGTCAGCTCAGGCGTGCTACCAGTCAAAGTTGGATCACAGTCAGTTTCATGTCCATGACATCGTTACGCATGAAGCCAGCAAGACTTTGCAGAAGGAAATTAACTCGCTCGGTGCCGAAAAATATTGGACCAATTGAAATATATGCTCAAATAATAAGAGGTATAGAACTTAACGAGCCCCCCCCCCCCTCCCCCCCCCCCCCGCAGATGCGGGGGCTCATGAGGGTCTATGCCTCTTGATGAAAGGTCAGTACTCAAACCAAGGGGAATCACAGCGCTGGACAGACAACAGTTAGATCCCCTGCAGGGGATCTAACTGTTGTCTGTCCAGCGCTGTGATTCCCCTTGGTTTGAGTACTGACAATTCTGCCAGCGCTAGCCTCACCTATCTGGTTTGTGAGTCTCTTGATGAAAACCACTTCGTATCCATGCTTCTTTGACGGCGGGGGACCAAAGTAAAAAACAACACAACGTGTAAATTACAATAATGTCAAAGTCACAACTGCGGGAGCTCGTGAATATCTATGCCTCTTTGTATGCATGTTTTTGACGTTTAGCCTACAATGACTAACAAATACAATCTGCGTCAACTGGCAGTGAAGTGGTTCAGCGTGTTTCGTTCCTTGGTGCTTATCGTCTGGGCTTTTGAAAATCAAACGCTTTTGGAAAATCGAAACACATGATAATCGTTTGTTGTTGTTGTTGTTTTTTCGTTCTTTGTTTCTAGGCGGCGGCTGGGGCAATGATGAACGTGATCGCTGTTCTGTGTCTGGTTGTGTGCGTCAACACGTGGGGAGACGCTCTCTTCGACTTCAGCACTCTTCCTGCCATCTTTAACGTCACCATGGCTAACGGAACAGTACTGTAAAAAAAAAAAAAAAAAAAAAAAAAAAAAAAAGTAAACAAAGGTTGCGCGGGCCCACTGCGGCAGGCGTCGGCCCGAGGGTCTTGTGCTCACTGGATAATCACCGTCTGACGCGATGGGAATGCACAAATAACGCCATCATTTACACAAATGCAGTGGCGTAGGAACCCTATACCATACTATGCATACTCCAGCTATGTCGAAATTCGATAAGGCTGATGTCCTTTGTTCATATCTCCTTCTCCGGGCTTCCTGCTCCACTAAGCATCTCTTCTCGTCCTTACGTCACTTGAAAGACTCATACCTCCAACTGAAACAGATTCACATGCACCTCCTGTTAGTACTCTATTTACTCTTGTGAATGTTATGTAGCTGAGTACTTATGTATCATTATGTCATTGGCAGAAAACTATAACGAGCTGCAATAGAGAGGTAAACGCGTTCTCATATATGTTTAATGTGTGTACAGGCGGGCACATCTATACTATGTGTACACTTACTGTTATTATATGCATTTTGTTATCATAATCGGAGCACTTCGCTGTGATTTTCATACTATAAGTACAGACTAATCTGACATGATTTCCATGGTCTATGATTTATAATCATGTATAGTTTTTAAGGATACCAATATAATGCTATAGCATATACTCATGCATTTTATAACGATAACGATATAATGCTATGTACCCACTCCATAAAGTTTTCCCTTCTTTGACACATGTTTTGATATAATGTATAACAAGCAAATTAATATTCATGTGTTTGCTTGATATACTTTATTTTCCAAAAACCCTTGCGCGCCAAGAAGGCTCGATCTTGATGATACTTAAGTTTTCAAAACGGAAACGCGAAACTTTATGCTCACACTGCAACATTAACAAGCTCCTTATGTGTAGTAGTAGTGTGTATGAAGGCTCGAAATGTATATCATATATATACACACACACACGAACGGAGAAACCACGCCAGGAAACGTGCGAGTCGCTGGACTAAAAAGTGAAATTGACGAGATGTCAGCTGGCGATATCGACAACCTGAGAAAAGCACTAAATATAGAAACCTGCTGACATTTTCCTCAATGATGCGTGATCTAGTTACAAGTAGAATTTACTTCAGTAACACGCACGGTTGTACAATGTACTGATGTCTTCATAGTCAGACGAAATCTACGCGCTGAGTCGTCTGCCATTCTTGTGTTTTGTCTGAACACCGCAATGAGCCGCAAAATGAATACGAATACGAATACTAATACCTTTATTGTCCCAAGATGGAAGACTGTTTGCAGCGGAATGTTTGTAAAACAATTGTAAAAACAACAAATGTGAATATAAAACAAATAAACACATTTGACTGACTAGAACACACCGACTGATTACAGTGAGTATGTGCACGTACATAACATCACAACCATCTGTAATGTTAATATCCCCCTAGAAAGAAAACGTTCTTAACAATTAACTGAGACGACACTACCTTATACCACGCGCACAAAACACACGCACGCACACACGCAAACACCCCCCCCACACACACACACACACACTTGCGTATCACATGACATTGCAAATGCAGAGACCTGAGGCTGACATCATGACCGGCCTTCAAATGATGGCATGACTTTAGGTCTCTGCCATGGCATCATTTAGGAGACGGATAGATGATGGCACGAAAGAAAGACGTCTGCGATTTGTTTTGCACGTCACAGTTCCGTATCTCCTGGAAGAAGACATATTCTTCGGATAAAATATGAGTATCATCAGATACAATGTGGAAGGGTTTG
>BTPG01000007.1:114921120-114951120 GCA_036245525.1 Semisulcospira habei | reverse complement strand
GCCCTCGTTGCACACACAGAGAGAGCCTTGCAGCGCATTACGTCCTGCTTCGCAGATGCCACCCAGCTCTTTGGACTTGAGGTCAGTCTGAAAAAGACAGAGGTCCTTCATCAGCCAGCACCCAAGGAAGAGCATCGCCCTCCCCACATCACCATCGGCGAGTCCGAACTGAAGTCTGTACACCAGTTTACCTACCTCGGCTGCATCATCACGTCAGACGCCAAGCTGGACAAGGAGCTGGACAACAGGCTGGCAAAAGCGAACAGTGCTTTCGGGCGACTATTCAAGCGGGTGTGGCACAATCAACAGCTGAAAAAAGGCACCAAGATCAGCGTGTACAGAGCTGTCGTCCTCACCACCCTGCTGTACGGTTCCGAGTCCTGGGCCCTCTACCGCAGCCAACTACGACTCCTCGAACGCTTTCACCAGCGCTGCCTGCCTACCATCCTCAGCATTCACTGGAGTGACTATGTCACCAACGTCGAGGTCCTTGAACAGGCGGAAACTTTGAGCATCGAGGCTTTGCTGCTGCGGACACAGCTTCGCTGGGCGGGGCACGTCTCCAGGATGGAGGATCATCGCCTACCCAAGATCACTCTGTTCGGCGAGCTCGCCACTGGACACCGAGACAGAGGGGCACCAAAGAAGAGATACAAAGACGGTCTCAAGAAGTCACTTTGTGCCTGCCAAATCGACCACCGCCAGTGGTCTTCGCTTGCTGCGGACCGTGACACCTGGCGCTCCACCATTCACAAGGCAGCCGTCTCCTTTGAGGACTCTCGCTGAGCTAACCTCAAGGACAAGCGGCTCAGGAGAAAAAACAGAGTTGTCGTAACTCAGAACCCTGACCAGACCTTCCCCTGCAGCCACTGCGGTCGAACCTGCCTGTCCCGGATTGGCCTTTGCAGTCACGAAAATGCCTGCAGACGACGTGGGCAAGCCCTATAGAATCTTCGTTCGCGAAGTCAAGCCATGACTGACTGACTGACTTCGTCGAGCTGCTATATGTTTGGTGTTGAGCTTTCTTCATTTAAATGCACTTTTACCACCTTCATCATCCCCGCCCGCCGTCTTCATTATCGTCATCGTCATTATGATCATCATAATCTTGATCATCATTATCGTCGTCATAATCATTATCGTCGTCATCGTTATCATCGCCATCCTCGATATCATCATCGTCATTATCATCATCATTATCACCATCGTTGGCGTCGTCATCATCGTCACCGTCATTATCACCATCCTCGTCGTCGTCTTCATCATCTCGGTCGTTTTCATCGCTATCATCATCATCATCATTTCCCCGCCTTGCGATGGCCGTGTTTGCCTGCTCGGCGTCAAACCCTAAAAACTTGCCGACTCATCCTTTCACCACAACTGACTTACGTCATGATCTTATATATCACACGTACGTTTGTTGAGCGTATTAACCTTTTTACTGCTGAAGATAAGTCAACACTATCCAAATGTAAGATGCATAGATCCTCATGAGCCCCCGCAGTTGCGGGGGCTCATGACGATCTATGCCTCTTGCTGACACCAATTTGTCGCCCTGTTCCTTAACGTAGGGGCGAGAGGGGGAAGGGAATCTTTGTGCTGTATAAACTGATGTGTGCTGGACTGTGATTTGGACCGTGCAGCCTAGAGCTCCAAGGTCCAAAATCACAGATCATCACACACCTAAAACTACTGTTATGCTTGTTCATAAATGGTACCATCTTCAAATGGCATATCTGCGGTCATGTGGGCAGTACGTCTATTTATGAGAAAAGCGACACTTTCATTGTATAACAAGGACAATCTCATTTTTCTTATATATAAAAAATAAATAAATAAATGAACATACTGGTTTACTCACACAATGGCAACACTGACCTCATGATTGTAAATAAAAGGTTTCAAACAGAAAATTAAACTGTCTATTTACGGCAACTAACGAACACGCGGACAAAAAACAGATAATTACCTCTGCTCCATTTCTGTCTGTGTGTCTTTTGTGAGCAAATTCAATAAATCGTCTTATAGGCACTTGTCCTTTCTCGGCGTTTTTTTTTTTTTTTTTTTTTTTTTTTTTTTTTTTTTTTTTGCTGCGGAGCTGGGTGGCTCGGACTCTCCTAGCGTTGGACTCTCGTACGTAAGGTTACGGGTTCGAATCCAGTTGGGGTCAACATTTGTTCAGACCATATTCGGTGCCCAGTCTTTGAAATTACCTTCGTGGTGGACAAAAGACGTTAAGCCCTAAAGGTTTTTCCTTGTTTGCTGGGAATTTCTTCGCATATTACCCTCTTAGAAGTAACGTTTTCGGGTCTGGATTCTATGCCTTTATGCCAGAAATTGGCTGTATTTATCAGTTAGTTAGTTAGTTATTTGGGTTTAACTCATTTAGCCCGACGCACGTATTTCCCAAATTTTGGAGGCGTCATCGAACGACTATGCACCCGTTGCACGAAATGGATCGACATGATAATTCAAGGGTAGTGCCAGATTAGCTTGGCGCCGACCATGATAATTCAAGGGTAGTGCCAATCTGGCACTACCCTTGAATTATCATGGTCGACTCATCTCCTGCTGTAGGGCGTCAGGGCTGAATGGTTTAACGCCGAGCAGGCGACTAAGGCCATCTCACGGCGGGATGGGTAAAAATCTGGCCGGCCAGACTAAAGTAAAGGTCTTAAGACACGATGTAAATATATCTTTAAAATATTTCATGCTAAAATGTCGCACGGGTCTTTAAAGAAAACGTCTGTATTTATCGGATATCTTGTCTATATTGATAGGCTATATTTATTCTGTTACCTGCAACACGATCTTTTGACAGTAATGCCTGTACGCACACGGGCTAATGAGAATATATAACTCGTGCTATTGGATCTGGATTCTATGGTACCTTGTCAGAAATTGTCCCTGTTTATCGGCTATGTTTTCTATATTGATTGGCTACATTTATCCTGTCGCCTGTAGGAAGATCTTTTGACAGTAATGCCTATGAGAACAGGCCGCGCCCGCGAGAATTTACCATTCGTGCTAGCTTGAATTGCCCTCATCTCCATTAAATGTTTGAATTGATCTTGCGCGGTTAACCCATTCAGCCCCGACACATCACAGCAAAGATATGGATCGAGCATGATAGTTCAAGGGTGGTGCCCGAATAACTTGGCGCCCATAGGCGCCAAGCTATTCTGGCACCACCCTTGAACTATCATGCTCGATCTGTCTCTAGAATTGTAGTACAGTCCTTCAGATGGCAACTTCAAAATTTGGGGATTTCGGTCCTGGGGTAGAATGCGTTAATCATCACGCGCCTGTGATATACAATGACTATGCAGTATCGAGTAAATCGCGCCCCACGTAAACAATTTAACCCCTTCACTAACGAGGAAAAAAACGAAAGCGACCCAACTGCAAGAGACATAGATCCTCATGAGCCCCCGCGCCTGCGAAGGGGATCATGAGGATCTATATCTCTTTCTGAGACCAGCTTGTATCCATGTTCTTTGGGGGGTTGTGACTTTTGGTCGTTAACTCATTCTACTACAGACACACCACAGCAAGATAACGATCGACCATGATAGTTCAAGGGTGATGCCAGAATAGCTTGGCGCCTATAGGCGCCAAGCTATTCTGGCATCACCCTTGAACTATCATGGTCGATCTGTGTCCTGCACTGCAATGCAGTCTTCAGAGGACAACGGCAACATTTGGGGATTTCGGTGTTGGGGTAGAATGAGTTAAACGAACAAAACATTTCTGGAACAAAATATACGCGTCCATTGGGACGCCAGGAGTTTAAGAATACCTTTATCGCCTAGTGGAAGCAGATTGCGTCTCCGCCAATCTCCTGGTTAACTCAACGCCAAAGAACCCCAGCCGCCCAAGGAACATGGATTCAAAAGCGGTGTCAGCAAGAGGCGTAAATCCTCATGAGCCCCCGCAAATTGCGGGGGCTCATGAGGATCTATGCCTCGTGCAGTGGGATCGCCTCGTCCTTTTATCAGCAATCAGTGGGTATCGAAGTATTTCGCGAAATTTTGCCGTAAGTCTTTTATTATTGATTATCGCGTTACGCATAAAGTCCACGACCACATCGCTTTTTTGGTCGAAGTGCAGATAATTAACAATAAGCAGTGACTGAGGGCCTGTCATAATTAATTAGTCACTTTGTTTGAGCTGTATTTGGCTACACGTAAAAATCTCGCTGCGCTGTGTGAACAATGCAGAGGGTGTAGTTGGTTGACAGAACTTTGACCCGTTCAGTGCCAGGTGACGCAGTTTGGGTTTGTGAGTTTTGCTTAATTCAACACCACTATGTCCTAGCTTTCCCAGGAACATGGCTTCAAAGTGGTGTCATCGAGAAGCATAAATCCTCTTGAGCCCCCGCAACTGCGGTCTTGCAGTTGGACGGTGTTCAAATTTTCTCGACACTGAACGGTCATTATATAGGCAATTCTGATTCGGCTCATAGCGCCGCGAACTGAACCCAACACGCACGCTCACGTGAAACACACACATTCACTCTAAAGACAAAGACAGTACGAGAAAAACACAGAACATACACGTGCAGCAAATGGTCAACTCAGCTGCTGAGGTTTCGGAAATTTTGGATTGCTTGTATTTGGAATTTATATAGTGGCCTGAAACTGGTAGCAGAGTGGAGGGGGAGGAAGAGAGGAAGTACCCGGAGAAAGAGCCCACGACGGTCCGCCCGAACTACGCCTCTTGCTGAAACCAATTTGTATGCATGATTCTTGGACGGTTATGGTATTTGATCGTTGAATAAATAAACATTTCAGAAACAGATATGTGCGTACAGTGGCAGTGAAAGGGTTAATGGTGACAGTTACTGGAGGCTGTGCAGCCTCGACGTCTTCACTCACTTTCAAAAGCACACTCACCCCCCATCCCCCCCCCCCCATCCCCCCCTCCGTAAACAAACAGTATGCCCATTCTGTTTGCCTGAACCTGATGTTAAAACAAGTCCTACTGCAGGAGAAAAAACAGAGATGCCGCAGCTCAGAACCCTGGCCATACCTTCCCCTGCAGCCACTGCGGTCGAACCTGCCTGTCTCGGATTGGCCTCCGCAGCCACGAACAAGCCTGCAGACGTCGTGGGCAACTCCTATAAAATCTTCGTTCGCGAAGTCAAGCCAAGAGAAGACTGCAAGACAAATAAAATCCCGAAGTGGTCATAGCAAGAGGCATAGATTCTTATGAGCCCCCGCAACTGTCAATCCTATATACTCATCAGGCCTTTCTCATAAAGCAGATAGGTGAGGCTAGCGCTGGTAGAACTGTACCCATACCAAGGGGAATTACTCAGCGCTGGACAGACAAACAGTTAGATCGCCTGCCCCCGCCAATCAGGCACCCAATCGCCAGCCCACAGGAAAATACCCAGGTACAGAACAAGACCATCATACACATCCCTTGTTTTACATCATCAGGCCTTGTTGTTTCTGTTGGAACCATATGCATGCAGTGAAAGTGAAAAATATATTTTTTAACAATTTAAAAAAGAAAGACGAAAAAAAATGACAAAAAAGAAAAAATATAAACCTTTCTTACCGGCATTAGTTATTTGGGTTTAACGCCGAGCAGGCGACTAAGGCCATCTCACAGCGGCTTACCGGCAACTGTGCCAAAGTCTAAATAAAATAGAATAAAATAAAATAGGATAAAGTTATGATGATGATAATGATAAAATAAACTGAAATGATGATGATGATGATGATGATGATAACACTCTCGCAAGCGACTCTGAGTATCTTTCGCTCCTCACTGGTTACCTCCATCTTCACTCCGCTTTATGCGGAACGGATCGATGGAGGTAACCAGTTACAAACACATGTACCCATCACGCAATACTCTACATTAAGATTGTCTTCGAGTGAGTCTAGTATACATATGTTATAATTGTTACACCGGTCGCGCGCGTTAATTCAAAGAAACCACAATATTACACTAGGGGCGTGTTCAGGGCAAGTCGACAGAGAAACCAGTCGGTGAGCTCTCTGTGACATGACCATAGGAGGTGCCAGGGAGGTAGAACTACGACTGTGATGCCAGTTCGCGAGCGCGCCAGTGTAAGTGACAACGTGCAAATAACTACTGCAGACAGCTTTTTTCCTAATCGCAGTGGCACGCTGTCAGAGTCCTGTATAAAGAAAAACATAGCAGTGTCGGCAGCAAGGACATTATTGGTTACTGGGAAGTCACACAGACTACTGGCACTGTGGTAAGGTATTGACAAGAGTGTCCTCAGTGTTTATTTTTGTCCTTTGTGGGTCACTGTATCTTAATACCAAACAGCTTGGTTTCTTAACCCCTTCGCTGAGGGTGATCAGGAATTTCGCCTCAGGAAAGACTGCACACTTACCGACATGCTCGTGAAGAACACAGATGTAAGTGAGACATAAAGATCACAGGACTAACAAGAGACATAAATCCTCATGAGCCCCCGCTGTCGCGGGGGCTCATGAGGATTTATGTCTCTTGCAGCTGGCAGTTGAGGGGTTAAAGAATAGCAAGATGTTTTATATTTCTGCATGTTAAAAAGGTAGATAGTTTGCTGTATTCTCCAAATGTGTTTAAGTCTTGCATGGTGAGGTACACAGCAATAAACAGCGGATTTAACAAATCGCCAAGGGACGCAATATGCTTTGTTCCTGTTATATCCAAAGTTTGTTATATGCAAAGTAATTTATATAGAAGGAGTGCCGTCTATCCGACTTTTCGTTACATCCAATCCCGTTATAAGCGAAGTAGACCATTATTGTGCCGAATGAAAGACTGTGGTGAAGAACTGCGGTGGTTGTCGCATTGTTTTTTTGCATCAAAATTCGCTTATGGAAGTATATAACGATAAAAGTGGTTATGGTCACGCCGAACGACTCCCAACAAATCAGAGCGAAGTCACGACAGAAAACCACCTTCAACCATACGCATAGACAACTCTCCAAACATCCCTAACAGGCATAGATCCTCATGAGCCCTCTCGGGCTCATGAGGATCTATGCCTCTTGGAGATGTTTGGAGTGTTGGTATCCACATAGATTGCGCTCTCGTTCTTTTGTTGGGAGTTTTGTAAACGAAACATCGGTAATCGTATTTGGAATGTAGCGCACAGCATGTAATGTATGCTGGTCTGTGATTTTGGACCTTACGGCGAATAGCCGTAAGGTCTAAACTCACAGACCAGCAAACAACTGTACGCAGCGATAAGTCGCAAGAGACTGCTATAACGCAGTTGAAAGAATTTGTATAAACGAAAGTTGAACCTCACAAACACTAGGATACAACGCTATGCGAGCATCCTTTCGAAAGTGAGCCAACGACCTACTAACTCAAGTTAGTAGAAAAGCCCTAGAGCTTTCAATCCCAATCCCCAGCCAATACGGGGAATAGGATTAAACGGAGATCGAGATACGTGCAGCAGAACGCTACACTAAATTC
This sequence comes from Semisulcospira habei, assembly GCA_036245525.1. Classification (NCBI taxonomy): domain Eukaryota; kingdom Metazoa; phylum Mollusca; class Gastropoda; family Semisulcospiridae; genus Semisulcospira; species Semisulcospira habei. Next base: position 114,943,668 of record BTPG01000007.1, on the reverse strand, counting down.
TCTTCTCCACGGTTTGGTCCGCTGACGATGAGGAGTACCGGCAATTTAAAGCAAAACTTCCTCGAAACACACATGAACTAGACATAAAAATTCAGACTGACTTGTGTCGCTCGAGTGTGTACGGCCGGCCGATAAAAAACAGGCCATTTCATCGGATAGTGTGCGATGTGATACACTTTTCTACAAAAAGTCGAGTCTTTCTTCCTTGAACGAATGAAAATTGAAACCAGTCTAGAGATCGACTCAGGGATGGTTCATCCATGAACGAACTTCTTCCAGCGCTAAAGGCCCCGCTACACGAGCCCGGTTTTGAGGCCGATTCCCGATCAGTTTTCGAATCGGTAGGTGATCGGGCCGGACTAAAAAACGTGTGTACTGCCACACTGACATTTCCCGACTTGTTTAGCCGACCGGTTTGAACCGAAGATCAAAGTCGTACCTGTTCTGCAAAATGACTGCTAGTTTTGACAGTGATGATGATGTGCTTGCATTATCAGCAGTTTTGCATCATATTCGGGAAGAGGCGTGCGAAACATCAGCGGCAACGGCGGTGGTACTGATCACAACAGGCGTGTTCGGCCATTTGCAAACTGTGAAACGACGTGCTTTGCGAGACGCGCTCTGATTGGTTGAAGCTTACAACCGGGGCCGAATCGGATCGGGAAAATAGAGCAGGTTCTAGACACCCGATTCCCAGCCGATTGGGACCGGATCGGATAATTGACGTCATTCGATCGCAATCGGATCGGAATCGGCTTCAAAATCGGGGCACAACCGGCTCGTGTGGCGGGGCCTTAAGTCGGATACTGTCTCGGACTATCTTGGACTAACTGAAAGGAACTGATCTTGTGAACTGGACACCTTTGTGATTTAACTCATTGTGCCCGAGGTACGATACACCCACATTTTGGAGTTATCCTCTGAGGACTGCATTACAATTCAGGAAACAGATCGACCATGATAGTTCAAGGGTCGTGGCAGAATAGCTTGGCGCCTATAGCCGCCACTGAAGCCATTCTGCCACCACCCTTGAACTATCATGGTCAAACCATATCTTGCTGTGGTGTGTCGCGGGCAGAATGAGTTAACATATCATTGTGCTGCACACACGCAGACTGAGCGCTGCTTTACACAAGAAGAGGCTTATAACAAAGTGGAATATAAACAAAATTACGCATTAGATGATGATAAAATAGACATCAAATCACCGCAAAACGTGGGAAAAGGCCACATAATAAGCAATGTAGACAGAAACATGCTTAACCCTTTCTCTCGCAGTGATCACAAAGTTTGCGTTTGAAACCACTATACATTGACCGACATTCATGCGAAGAAAAACAAATAAAATAGAAAAAAAGAAAATGCAAATGGATCAGACTTAGGCATAAGAATAACATAAGGTATAACTAGAAGGAATAACAAGCGACATAAATAAACCCACGCTGTCGCAGCTGTTGCAGCCGGGTAGCGTTCGCCTTGTCCCGGCAGTTAAGGGGTGAAAATTAAAGAGAGCAAGTTAGTAGGCATTACAACGTGAGCAGTACATGCAGTATGGGAACATCAATTTTTTCCCCCAGATTGTAATAGGACAGGGGAGGAAGAAACATAGTGGTGTGTCCATATTATGTTTAGATGAAAATTACTATTACCATCTTTTCAGACGCCGTAGAATTTAGAGATGTACAGAGATGACAGCGGCGTATTAACTCAATGTGTCCGAGGTACGAAATACCCACATTTTGGAGTTGTCCTCTGAGGACTACATTATAAATCAGGAGACAGACCGACCATGCTAGTTCAAGTGTGGTGGCAGAATAGCTTGGCGCCTATAGGAGCCGAGAAAGTGTGGGGAAAGGGAAAAGTATCTCCTGCTCATCCCCTGCCCCACCCCTCCCTCCCCGCCCCCAATATTTTGGGCTGAATACTTTTGTTGACGAAAACAACATTTATAGAAAAAAATTAAATCATAAGATTTTAGTTTCTATGTCGGTCTTATCAGAAGACTATTGCCCGTCCGCACTCCCAGCCCCCACCCCCAGCTCGTCCCCCTGTTTGATTTTTTCGCAGGTCGGGCCGTCAACCGCCTATTCCCCCCCCCCCTCCCCCTCCCCCAACCCTTCCCCCTTCCTGGTCCCCGTTGTTTGAATTTATCTAGGTTTGGAAGTAGCACGTAAGGCACGCGGTGAAAATATATTCCTACATCACTGGAAGCAGACATTAGTTTGTCCTCGTGCGAATGTATACATGTGCCAGGAAATTAACTTACATGAAGGTTAAAAAAAAAATGCTGAGATTCATGTCCGACGACTTTAAACTGTTGTACTTACGATTTGGGTAGGTGCTTTCACCCAAATTTGATATTAACGGAAGCACTGGCCAATGCCTGGCTGCAGAAAGTTAAAACTTGGCCAATGGCATCGTTATTTCCTTTTTATATTTAGATGGTTATATGACCTAGTTGTACCATAGATATCCGCATGGTACAACAAGAATCACCGCCGGGTGTATAAACTCCCAGCATCGCACAGCGAACTAATAGAGAGAATTCAAGCATTTCGGTTTTGGTCTGTGATTTTGGACCTTACGGCACACGTGTCAATTCTGTGTTGGTCTGTGACTTCAAGTCTATACTCACAGACTAACGCATTTTGAATGCTCGCGTATATACCAACACTGAATCAGTGAGGCTTGCCCGTTGCCGTGTTTTATATCAGTATTTCTGTGCTAAGTATTTAGCATGAAAATTATATTTTAGAGTTTACTTGTGTGTTTGTGTGTGTGTGTGTGTGTGTGTGAGAGAGAGAGAGAGAGAGAGAGAGAGAGAGAGAGAGAGAGAGAGAGAGAGAGAGAGAGAGAGAGAGAGAGAGAGAGAGAGAGAGAGAGATGATGATGATGATGGTGATGATGAAACGTTTTATATTCAGGATAAAAAGTTTTAGGCATAGCAATGCCTATCTTCCAAACTGTCCTGCTACTCTACACATATAAAAATATTTCAGACGATACGCCAAAAGATAAAACATATATAAGTGTGATGAAGCTCTATGCTTGTGCATAGTGCTCACACAGTAGGATTAGTACGGTACGGGTTTTGTTAACGGTTTGTTTGTGCCGATAGTCCGTGTGGCACTAGACGCACGTGAAATCTGTAGGACATGGTTAGCACGGGATTTTTAGTGAGTTCTGTTTAGTGAGTTCTAGGCGGAAGCTGTGGCTGTCAGAGGTCTAGATCGGTAGTGCGGGCTGTCTTGTCGTATGGAACGGTTGTGTTTGAGATACCTAGCCCGCATTCCAAGACTCTGAAGCCTAGATTTCAGGTATGTTTCTATAAACGTAGTATTGATAGTTGTTTAGTTAAAGACAGTATGCGTGGTAAGATTAATGTGGTTGTATAGCGGTGTTCCGGTTTGGTTTAGTATAGTATGTTTAGAATTCGGTGAAGTAACCGGTGTTTTTGTATACAGTTGTTTACCGAGTTAGATGACTAAAGGAATATGAAGTGTGTATGTCTAAGCCGCTATGAAGATAGTACGTGGTTGGGTAAGCATAGTCTTTTCCAGGGTATAGAGTAATGTGTAGCAAGAGTGTTAGGCTATAGTCTGTTTCAAGATAGTGACAGAGATGGGGTGATACGAAAATAGTTTATGAAGCACGTGTGTGTGTGTGAATGAACGTGTGGGTTATTTGTATCAGCCAGGTTACGTGACGTTTCTCATTGATCCAATATGTTGTGTGTTTAGCAAGTGTTACGTTGGGACTTTTGTCTATTCAGAGTTCTTGTAACGAGAGTGGAAAGACGGACGCCGAGACGTCGAGTCGCAGGTGGGACCTACGTGAGGTCATCCCTCCAGCTCTTCTGAGAGTGAGTCTGACTGAGGACCAAGACACCCAAGTCCAAGTGAGAACTGAGTACCGTACGAGAACGAGGACGTCCGTGCCCAAAGAGAGACAGGACGGCAACAAGCGTACGACGAAGGACTTTCACGCCTAGACGTGAGGAGGACCAACGTAACCAGGCAACAACATCAAGCAGGTTGGAGGCAATGTGAGACTAAGACCTAACCTGGCAAAGATATTGTGATATGTGTGTGGTGTGATAATAGAACAGTGTATATAGTTGATAATCATTTAAGTCGTTCTTTTCATTTATAGTGTATAAAGGTTACTTTAGAAAGGGAGCCCGTGTGTTGTGTTTTACCGCATGAATGCGCCCGTCTGAGTCAGTGGCGGTGTATGCGTCTGTTGTGTGAGAGTCTGTGCGTACGACTGTGGGCAAGTCTGCGTGCGTTACAATAAGTAAAAAGACCCATCCCCCCACCCCCAGAAAAAAAGAAGAAAAGAAAAAAAAAAAAAATATATATATATATATATATATATATATATATATATATATATATATATATATATATATATATATATATATATATATATATATATATATATATATATATATATATATATATATATATATATATATATATATATACAGGTATGAACCTGACATGTTAATGCAGACAGTCGAATTATTACATAATCTGCAGCAACAGTAGAAGAGTATTAGGTAATAGGAAACCTGTCACTAACTATACGAATAGTAGTAGCATATGGGAGCTGAACATACTATTACTTCTGAAGTAATTATTTATGGGGGCGATCTTTGAAGACGCTAATCTTACAAATTGATTTCAGGTGTGGAGGCAAAATATTCCACGCTTTAGCGCCTGAAAAGGACAGGCTGGTTTTACAGATGTCTAATCTAATTTTTGGAAGGTGGATCAAACTATTTCTCGTGTTTTTCCTATTATTGTCGGAAAATAGAGTTTTTAGACAGGGTGGGGCTTTTCATGATCTTGTGCAGTAGAACACAGCGATTAAATTCAAACTGTTTATTCAATGTTGGAACTTGAGAGATTTTAATTTTTCGTCAGTCGAAGTAGGACCGGGAAGTATTAATTTAATGCCCCGACGATACAAGGAATTAACTTTTTTCATGTGAACTTCGCTGCATCCATCCCAGACGGTAGAACTGTAGTCACAATGCGTTTTAATATGCGCATGGAAAAAGAGTTTACGGATATCAGTATTCACTACATGGCGTAGTTTTGATAACAGGAACAGATTTTTGGAGATTGTTTTGCATATAGTCAGTATGTGGTTCCCAGCTTAATTGGTTGTCCACGATAACGCCTAATAAGCAATGCTTAGTTACTTGTTCTACAGGCTGGCTATCTAAGGAGAGTGTTAAAGGTGGTAGGCCATGCTGGTGTTTCTGACGTGTAGTAACTAACATGCTCTTTGTCGAAGAAAGAGAGAGAGTTTATAATATTTCAGCCGTTTCACTTTCTAACCGGCTAATTTGGGACACCAGCGCCATTTCAGGCAATTACGACTGACACTGCCTTTATTGGTTAACTCTGGCACCTTTTTGGGAGGGAACTGTGGTGGTCAATGTGTCTGGTAACTTCAGTCTTCATGACGAGACATCTCCTATGACCCCGTCAAGACTCGTGTTTAGACTGATGATTTGCCCACGTATGCCCTTTGTGCATGTAGTCACCGGTACAAGTCACAGTGATACACAAGCAGGTTAACACATTCGAAAGAAATGAGAGAGAGAGAGAGAGAGAGAGAGAGAGAGAGAGAGAGAGAGAGAGAGAGAGAGAGAGAGAGAGAGAGAGAGAGAGAGAGAGAGATGATGATGATGATGATGATGATGATGAAACGTTTTTATTCAGGATAAAAAGTTTTAGGCATAGCAATGCCTATCTTCCAAACTGTCCTGCTACTCTACACATATAAAAATACATCAGACGATACATCAAAAGATAAAACATATGTAAGTAAAAAGACCCATCCCCCTCCCCCCCCCTCTCCCCCCCCCACCACCACTCAGAGGGGGGAAAATATATATATATATATATATAATTATATACACAGGTATGAACCTGACATGTTAATGCAGACAATCGAACTATTACATAATCTGTAGCAACAGTAAAAAAGTATTAGGTAATAGGAAACTTGTCACTAACTGTACTAACTATACGAATAGTAGCATAAGGGAGCCGAACATACTATTACTTCTGAAGTAAATATTTATGGAGGCGATCTTTGAAGACGCTAATCTTACAAATTGATTTCAGGTGTGGAGGTAACATATTCCACGCTTTAGCGCCTGAAAAAGACAGACTGGTTTTACAGATGTCTAATCTAATTTTTGGAAGGTGGATCAAACTATTTCTCGTGTTTTTCCTATCATTGTCGGAAAATATAATTTTTAGATAGGGTGGGGCTTTTCCGTGCATGATCTTGTGCAGTAGAACACAGCGATTAAATTCAAACTGTTTCTTCAATGTTAGTAACTTGAGAGATTTTAATTTTTCATCAGTCGAAGTAGAACTGGGAAGTATTAATTTAATGCCCCGACGATACAAGGAATTAACTTTTTTCATGTGAACTTCACTGCATCCATCCCAGACGGTAGAACTGTAGTCACAATGCGTTTTGATATGCGCATGGAAAAAGAGTTTACGGATATCAGTATTAACTATATGGCGTAGTTTTGATAACAGGAACAGGTTTTTGGAGATTGTTTTGCATATTGAGTCAGTATGCGGCTCCCAGCTTAATTGGTTGTCCACTATAACGCCTAATAAGCGATGCCTAGTTACTTGTTCAACAAGCTTTCTATCTAAGGAAAGTGTTAAAGGTGGTAGGCCATGCTGGTGTTTCTGACGTGTAGTAACTAACATGCTCTTTGTCTCTGAAATACTAATAATCATGTGATTATCACTGCACCAGCCTGCTACTTCATCAAGACTTTGTTGGAGTACCTTATTAATGGTTGTGATATCTTTATCAGATGTGTGTATGGTCGTGTCATCTGCGAACAGATCGCAGTTTGCGTCTAAATGAGATATGCACGGAGGCAGATCATTAATAAAAAGATTAAATAATAAGGGCCCTAGAATATCCCCTTGTGGAATACCGCAAGTTACTAAACCATCAGAGGAATACTTGCCATTTAGCAGTACTTTCTGTGTTCTGTCCCTGAGATAGGAAGATATAAAGGAGACAGTATTTGAGTCAATGTGATAGAATGGTAGTTTTTTTAGTAGGATAGAGTGGTTGACAAGATCAAAAGTTTTTTTCAGGTCAAGAAAGATTGTACCTGATACTTTATTGTCATTTATGGCAGAGAGCCATTTATCAATTAAATGATTGAGGGCAGTTTGGCACGAATGTAGAGGTCGAAATCCTGATTGTGCTGCAGTTATCAGATGGTTTTGCTCCAGAAAGTTTAGAAGATGAGTATGGATATGTCTCTCGAGCGGTTTTGAAATACTGGATAATATGGAAATGGGCCTGTACTCGTTTAGGTTGCATAAATCTTTGCTTTTGGGAAGCGGGATTACCTTCGCTTTTCTCAGCTCGTCGGGAAAAACGTTATGTCTGATCGATAAATTATAAATAAAGGTCAGGGATTCGACGATGTAGGGCAGAGATAGTTTTAAAATCTGACTACTAATGCCATCTGGACCGCAAGACGATTTGTTCTTTAAACTGGAAATAGATTTGCCTACATCTAGGACAGTCATAAGCGGTACTAAAAATGGGCCGCAGGCTCTCTGTTGACTATGGTGACGTAGTTGATGAGAGCAAGTGTAGTTTACAGGGTTAGGTGTATTTGACTTCGCCAGAGTTTGAGCAACAGTTATGAAGTGAGCGTTGAATGCATCAGCAGCAAGATCGGGCGGAATATTAGGCGATCGTTTACTATTACCTTTGGTGAAATTGTTTATTACTTGCCAGACTGAACGGATGTCTTTGCCGTCGGCAATAATTTGTTCTGCATTTTGCCTCTGTGCTTTACGAACTAGAGATTTGACATGGTTTCGCTGCTTCTTGTATTCAGTAAATTTCTTGTCTCGTTTTAATTCATCTCTTACCTCCATTGCTTGTTTTATCTCATCAGAGAGCCATTTTGGCATAACAGGATATTTGACGCGTTTGATGCGCTTAGGCGCGTGTCTATCCAGAACGGCGAGAAACAGCTCGTACCAGCGTGACAGGGCATCGTTAGGGTTTTTACAGTTTTTTATATCATAAAATGGTACTAAAGATAGTTCATATAAAAAAGCAGTTTGGTCGAATTTTTTAAAACATCTATACATTATGGTAGTGTGTCCTTTGATTGACTGTTTAGCTAACCTAACAGACAACGTAAAACAAACAGGAAAGTGATCACTAATGGAAATATTAGGTACGCTAACATTTTTTACAATGCTGACATTTGTGCTATATACATGGTCTATCAGCGTTGAAGATGAGGAAGTCACTCTAGTAGGTGACTGGACAAGCTGTTTCAACCCTAAAAAATTCAACATGGATCTCCACGAAGTGTGTCCTTGCTTTTGCAAGTCTATGTTGAAGTCTCCCAAAATATGTACATCACCTAGAGAGAGAGAGAGAGAGAGAGAGAGAGAGAGAGAGAGAGAGAGAGAGAGAGAGAGAGAGAGAGAGAGAGAGAGAGAGAGAGAGAGAGAGAGAGAGAGAGAGAGAGAGAGAGAGAGAGAGAGAGAGAAAGAGAGAGAGAGAGAGAGAGAGAGAGAGAGAGAGAGAGAGAGAGAGAGAGAGAGAGAGAGAGAGAGAGAGATATGATGATGATGATGAAACTTTATTTATCAACGGTAAAAAGTTTTGACAGAACAAATCGTCATTTTACAAACTTGCCGTTGCTAACATCTACAACATAAAATAGATTAAAAGATAATAATAATAATAATAATAATAATAATAATAATAATATTAATAATAATAATAATAATAATAAAGAATTATATTTACACATATTATTTCATGCAACAATAAAATTAAAAAAAAAAGTTACACAAAATAATAATAACACTCAACATTGTGTGTGTGTGTGTGTGTGTGTGTGTGTGTGTGTGTGTGTGTGTGTGTGTGTGTGTGTGTGTGTGTGTGTGTGTGTGTATGGTATAAGATGAATACACATACAAACAATATAGATAAATGCATATATTACATGAAAGCATTAACCATCAGGGTTTGTTTAAATGCCCAGTGTTGTTATGTTTGGCTCATCAGGTAATCAAAAAGTTTCGTTTTAAAGATTCCAAGCTAGGCTATAGTCTTCAAATGTGCAGGAATAGTGTTCCATACAAACGGTCCAGAAAAGGATAAACTAGTTTTAAAGAGGTCAATTCTACGCAGAGGTAGGGGTAAAGTAGTGTTCCTTGAGGTCCGTTCGCGTTCTTGCTGTGGCACAAATTTGGTGGTTAGATACTGCGGTGTCATGTTATTTAATATCTTGTGCATGAGGATGCATTTGTTGAAATTAAGTTGTTGACGCAGGCCGAGAATGTTTAGATGTCTAAATTTGTCTATGGTAGGAATGGGCCGCGTATCTATCATTTTGACAGCTCTTTTATATATATATAGAGTTTAACCTGTTCATGTGAACATCACTACAACCGTCCCACACTGTGGAGACATAATCAACGTGAGACTTGATATGGGCGTGAAAAAACAGTTTACGAGTATGTGTATCCGTTACTTGTCTAAGCTGGGACAACAGGAAAGTGTTTTTAGCAATGGTTTTTCAGACTGTATTTATATGCGTCTCCCAACATAATTGTTCGTCAACGTGTATTCCCAAGAATTTACGCTCTGTGACTTGTTCTATCGGTTTAGCGTTCAGTTGTAAATGTAACGGCTTTGGTCGGCGTTGGTGTTTTTGTCGTGTAGTGATTAAAATACTCTTTGTTTTTCCTGGATGAAGAACCATATGATTCTCTCTACACCAGTCGGAAACCTCGCTGAGACTACTTTGTAAGCTAATGTTAATGTCAGCTATTTTTTTACCCGAAACATGGAGGCTCGTATCGTCCGCAAACAGGTTGCAATTAACATCAGTGTTAGTAATATGCAAAGGCAAATCATTAATGAATATTATAAATAGAAGAGGTCCCAAGATCGACCCCTGGGGGACACCGTAGTTAACTTGTCCTTGTTTATAGTATTTTCCATGGGTATATACCTTTTGTTGTCTGTCTTTTAGTTATGATCTAAAGAATGCTATGGCAGTTTCACTTATATGGTATGCTGCTAGCTTCTTTAAGAGAATGGCATGGTCGACAAGATCAAATGCTTTTTGTAGGTCTAAGAAAACAGCTCCAGACATCAAGTTTTTATTTATTGATTCTAGCCAGCTGTCTGCAATGTGTGCCAGTGCTGACTGACATGAGTGTTTCGGTCTAAAGCCGGACTGATGAATATTTATGAAATTGCCCTTTTCTAGAAAATCGAGGAGGTGTTTTTGTATGTGTTTTTCAAGGGGCTTTGACAGGGCCGACAAAAGTGAGATAGGACGGTAGTTATTGACATCTTCAAGATCTTTTGATTTAGGGATTGGAATTACCTTGGCCTCTTTGAAAATAGTTGGAAACGTGCTGTGTTTTATACATAGGTTAAAGATATAAGTGAGTGCCTCTATCGTATATGGTAGTGACATTTTCAAAATTTTGTTGTCTATACTATCCATCCCGGTGGACTTTTTGTTCGGCATGCTAGAGATGAATTTGCCGACTTCAGCGACGGTAATATCAGGAATGATGAATGTCTGCAGTATATTTTTGGCCTCACAGTGTTTTTTCAGTACACTAGGAACTTGGTACTCTGCGTTACTACTTGAGAGAGAGAGAGAGAGAGAGAGAGGGAGAGAGAGATGATGATGAATCTTTATTTATTCAGGATAAAGCTATTAAGCAACTCAATGCCTGTCTTACAAGCTGTCCTGTAAACAAACAACATAACAGGAAAATAAACAGAGCATGCAAATACTAACAATAATAATAATAATAATAATAATAATAATAAGAAGAAGAAGAAGAAGAAGAAGAAGAAGAAGAAGAAGAAGAAGAAGAAAAACTACGGGAAAAAACACAATGGACAATTTGTAACTGCCTCCGATGCAAAAAGCAAGAGAACGAAACGCGAGCACAGCATTAATATTATACTCATCGAAGACAGTGTCATAGAATCAGCAGCATCAATAGCGTATAGTGACACCGACAAGACAATAGATGGTCACGTGTTATCAGCAGAATTATTTTTATATGGCAAACTGTGAAGTCACGCTGATTGGAAGTGAGTGTGCAATGCACGTTTAAAATGGGTTTTATCGCAAAATGATTTAATGTTTAATGGCAATGAGTTCCAGACAGAACTACCAGAAAATAGAAGGCTTGACTTGTAGAGATCTATCCGTGGGAGAGAGAGAGAGAGAGAGAGAGAGAGAGAGAGAGAGAGAGAGAGAGAGAGAGAGAGAGAGAGAGAGAGAGAGAGAGAGAGAGAGAGAGAGAGAGAGAGAGAGAGAGAGAGAGAGAGAGAGAGAGAGAGAGAGAGAGAGAGAGAGAGAGAGAGAGAGAGAGAGAGAACGAACGAACGAACGAACGAAACTTTATTTTCCAAGGATTGAGATATTAGGCGCGCAGGCCTTTCTTACAACCTGTCCTTGCTAAGCTACTTAAGGAACACCAACCAAACAACAAAAACTAACTAATAATAAACGTCACACACACGCATACATACACGCACACAGACACACATATACATGTACTCGTGCACATGCGCACTTCTGTACATACACATACACACGTACGTGCGCACATAATTATCTAACATATAAGTAGGTATGATAGTTTGTGTACTATCAAAAACAAGTTAGAAAACTGAACAAACAATTTGGAGGCTGATGAAAAAAAATTAAAAATCATGAAGCGTATTATGTCAAAAAACAAAGAAGAAGAAAGGATCACATAACGATGTCTTAGGAAGGTAATCATGTACTCTACTTTTAAACAGAGAGAGGGACGTGGTTTGTTGAATAGTGGGAGGAAGGGAATTCCATAAAAGAGCACCTGAATAAGACAGGCTAGATTTGAACAGGTCTATACCTGGCCTTTTTATAGAGAGACTGTTCCTGGAGGTGCTGTATTTTTTTTTCAGTTGGCGAAAAACGCCTAGATAAGTAAGGTGGAGCTTTCCCGTTAAGAATTTTGTGCATCAGTACACATTTGTTTAGTGCGAGGTGCTTAACCAGAGGGAGAAGTCCGATGGCCTGCAGCTTGGCATCAGTGGATAAAGACGGATCAGGGAGGATAAGCTTAGCAGCGCGCTTGTATAATGAGTTTATCTTCTTTAAGTGATTTTCACTGCAGCCATCCCATATTGTTGAGGCATAATCAATGTGTGGTTTAATGTAGGCATTAAAAAATAGTTTGCGCGTCTTAAGGTCAATGATCCTTTTAAGTTTGGAAAGTAGAAACAACTTTTTGGACAAATGTTTTCTCATATAATACAGGTGGTTATGCCAGCTTAGATCATCATCTATTATTACTCCAAGCAGGCGGTGTTTACTGACCTGCTCAACTGAGATGGAGTCCAAAGAAAGGTTGAGTGATGGAGGTTTGAGCTGATGTTTCTGGCGGGTTGTGATAAGCATGCTTTTTGTTTTTGTGGGATTTACAAGCATGCGATTTTCATTACACCACCGAGAGACTTCATGAAGACTCTCTTGAAGATTATTTGCAATTTCAGGCACAGTTTTACCAGCGGAATGTAATGTTGAGTCGTCGGCAAACATATCACACTCAGTCTCACTACACGTTACATGTAACGGTAGATCGTTAACGAAGATACAAAACAGTAGTGGCCCTAAAATAGACCCCTGGGGCACTCCATACTCCACAAATTGTTCAGAAGAACATTTTCCGTTGACATAGACTGTTTGTGTTCTTTTTGTAAGATAGGAGTTCAGAAACGAAAGAGCTGAGGGGCTCTTTTTGTTTAAGTAGGTGGCAAGCTTTTTCAGTAAGATGGTATGATCGATAAGATCAAACGCTTTTCTTAGATCCAAGAAGACAGCACCAGCCATTTTATTATCATTTATGCTGTTGACCCACGAATTCACTATTCGTGCGAGTGCAGTGTGGCATGAATGCTTGGGACGAAAACCTGACTGGTAATGATATAATAGGGACCTTTTTTCAAGAAATTCCAGAAGATGTTTGTGAACATGCTTTTCCAGAGGCTTCGAGAGAACTGATAGAAGGGAAATGGGGCGAAAGTTATTAATTTCAGAAGAATCGTTTGCTTTAGGAACAGGAACTATTTTTGATTTTTTTGAAAGCTGCTGGGAAGACATTTTTTGTATACATAGGTTATAAATGTATGTAAGAGGTTCCACTATGTATGGTTGCGACAGGTCAAGGATATATCCATTGATACCATCACTGCCAGAAGACGTTTTCTTTTTTAGGATAGAAATGTATTTGCCTACCTCGTGTACAGCAATATCAGGGATGACGAAAATATCATCTGAGGACAATCTTTGCTTACAGAACTTAGTTAGCTTTTCTGGTGTGGAATATATCGACTGATTGCGATTGTGAGAACTGAGTAAGTCTTTGGGGGCTGATAGAAAGTGGTTATTAAACTCCTCAGCGGAGAGGTTTTCTGGAATGGTTTTGTACTGTTTAGAGAGAGAGAGAGAGAGAGAGAGAGAGAGAGAGAGAGAGAGAGAGAGAGAGAGAGAGAGAGAGAGAGAGAGAGAGAGCTTTTAATGATTGTTATTAATCAAGTTTATTACCAGATTATCTTCGTTTATCTCGCCATAATAACTCGTTTATATTGTGATGGTTGCTGCGGTAGCAGTTTTATATGTCATGTTTTCATCCTATGTAAGCTGTGATTATTAGTTGTGTGTGATAATTGGTGTGATATTATTTTAGTCTTTAGTAACTGACATCAAGACACCTTCCAATGTTTTTATTTATTTATTTATTTATTTATTTATTTATTTTTACATGGAAACATATGGCAATAAACTATCTTATCTTATCTTATGTGATCTGCCAAGCAAATTAATATTCATGAATTTGTTTGATATACTTCCTTTCCCAAAATCCCCTGCGCGCCATGATTCGATCTTGATGATACGTGCACTTTTCAAAACGGAAACGCGAAATATTTTCATACGGCAACATTAGCAAGCATCTTATATGTAGTAGTAATGAAATACTTCTTAGTGCGTAACAACGCTCGAAATTTACATCCTAGTATATACAAACACGAACGATGAACAGACGCCAGGAAACGTGCGATTCGCTGGACTGACTAGTGAAATTGACGAGATGTCAACTGGCGATATCGGCAACCTGAGAAAAGAACTAAATAAACACGCCTGCTTGTATTTTCCACAATTATGCGTGATCTAGTAACAAGTAGAATTTACTCAGTGTCACACACGGTTATCTCATTCTACCCCATTACCGAAATCCCCAAATTTTGCCGTTGTTCTCTGAAGACTGCACTTCAGTGCAGGACACAGATCGACCATGATAGTTCAAGGGTGATGCCAGAATAGCTTGGCGCCCATAGGCGCCAAGCTATTCTGGCATCACCCTTGAACTATCATGGTCGATCCTTATCTTGCTGTGGTGTGTCTGGGGTAGAAAGAGTTATACAAAGCACTGGATGTGCTCACAGTCAGGCGAAATATACGCGCTGAGCCGACCATGGACGGCACTGACATGCAGTCTGCCATTCATGTGTTTTGTCTGAACACCGCGCGCAATTAGCCGCAAAATGAATGTTTTATTTTGGACTGGGAACATAAATTATATTGCGGCAACATTTGCTTGATAAAGTGCTGATAATCGACAGATGTGATTACCTGACCCGAATAAAATGCCCTCGTCTTACAAGAAAACAGTTGTTCTCTAAAATGCAACTCTTTTAACCAAAGTCGTAAAGCTATAAAAGAAAACTTTCACTCGCTTTTACAGATGTCACTAAATTGAACTTTCAGCCTTCTAGGCCGAATTATCCCCTTCACACCATCCGACTTCAAGAGACATAGATCCTCATTAGCCCCCGCAAATGCGGGGCGCATGAGGATCTATGCCTCTTGCACACACTACTTTGTATCCGTGGTCCTTGGACGGCTGGGGATGGCGTTGATTTCAAACATCAACAAAGATTTCATAACACGATCTGCGTTCACTGACAAACAAAGAGTTATTTTCGCGTGGTGTTTGATTAGTCTCTCTCTCTCTCTCTCTCTCTCTCTCTCTCTCTCTCTCTCTCTCTCTCTCTCTCTCTCTCTCTCTCTCTCTCTCTCTCTCTAAGCGTTTGGATTGAACTAAAAGCAAACAAAGCCACCCCATTATTAATCTGCTTTGTTTATCGAAATCCCTCAGCCACTTTTGAATGGTATGACACATTTACGGAAATGACGGACAATGCAACAAAATGTACTTCTGACCTATTAATCTTAGGCGACTTTAACATCAATTTGTTTTCTTCCAATCCTGCTTGGGAAACTACTCTTACTTTGTTTGGTCTCAAACAGTTGGTCACTAAAGCAACAAGAGTAACTGCCAATTCCTCAACATTGATCGACCATATTTACACAAACAACAAGATTAGAGTATTAGGGGTGCAGGTGCCCGAGGTTGCTATTAGTGACCATTACCCCGTCTGTTGTAGCTGGGCTCTGAAAGGTGTCCGACGCCCCAAAAATCATCAACACGTCACTATTAAATTCAGATCTTATAAGCACTTTAACAAAGATGTTTTCCTATCGGATCTCTGTCAAGTATGTTTCAGTCACGTTTATAATTACACGGATCCCAATTCTGCGCTTGCAGAATGATATGAGCTTTTCTAAGTGTACTGGATAAACATGCACCATACCGAGAAAAACGTGTAAAAAGTGCACAGCCTCCCTTGTGGTTAAATAAAGATATCAAGGATGCTATGTCACTTCGTAATGAACTTAAAAAACACAAGGAATTTGATGCCTATCGTAAACAACGAAATAAGGTAAAATATCTTGTTCGTGAAGCCCAAAGCTTTACAAAAACGCCTGCAGCGCGGTTCTACTTAACAATCAGTCAGGCGAGTTCTTCAGGACGACGATCGGTGTCCGTCAAGGATGCCTGCTCTCTCCTGTCCTTTTCAACATATTCCTGGAGAAGATCATGCAGGAAACCCTCCACGACCACCATACTTCAATCTCTATTGGTGGCAGATCCCTGTGCAATCTTCGATTCGCAGACGACATTGACCTCATGGCAGGCAGCAATAGTGAGCTCCAAAACCTGACAGACAAACTTTCAAGTAGCGCAGGGTCTTATGGCATGGAGATCAGTACGGATAAAAGCAAAGTGATGATCAACACCACAAGCGACAGCAGCAGCAACATTCACATGAACGGCCAGAAGCTAGAAGAGGTCAATAGCTTCAAGTACTTGGGAGCCACCCTGTCCAAAGACGGTAGTTGCATAGCAGAGATCCGTATCAGGATAGGTACAGCAACATCCGCAATGGCCAGGCTGGACAGGATATGGCGAAGTAACTCCATCAGCTTCACCATCAAGTACAGGCTTTACAAGTCCCTCGTAGTGTCTATTCTACTCTACGGCTGTGAGACTTGGACACTGCTTGCAGACTCAGAAAAGAAAATCCAGGCCTTTGAGAACAAGTGCCTGAGGAAGTTGCTCCGCATCTCGTACCGCGAGCACAAGACCAACGAATATGTACGGAGCATCGTCACTTCCCTGGTGGGCCCACATGAACCCCTTCTGGCAACCGTGAAACGGCGCAAGCTTGCTTGGTTTGGCCACGTGACCCGACACAACACCTTGTCCAAGACTATCCTCCAAGGCACTCTCGAAGGAAGTCGTCGGCGAGGTCGTCAGAGAAAGAGTTGGGTCGCAAACATAAAAGAATGGACCGAACTCGAGATGCCAGACTTGCTTGCCACCGCCCAAAATAGAACTCAGTGGAGAGCACTGTCTGTTGCTGCTGCCTTTCAGTCCCCCCAACGCCCAGTTCGGGCAAGGGACTGATGATGATGATGATGATGAAGCCCAAAAGTGTCACTTTAAAAGGATCATTGATGAGAAAAGGGACACAGTTACAGTGTGGCGCGTCCTGAACACATTGTCATCTTTTCTGTCAATATTAGGCTTCTTCTGGACCTGCGTATCACTTCAAGTTCACAAGAGAAGACGAGTTCGCGTGCTCTTGAACAACAGACAGTCTGAAGACATCATTACATCAGTTTTATCGACAGGAGACAAGATTAAGTCAACTGCAAAAAGGTAGGTTTTGTCACGTTCCACCCTTGACATTTTTCTACGTATTGACATTTTATATTCAAATGTCACCTATTTAGTCCGCTGCTAATTCTCACTGCCAACGGAGGCCTTTAATGTTTTGTCTTTTTTTTTAAATTCTATTTATAGAAGAGACTTTTTAGGATGGGTCGCGGTGGGGCGAATTCAAAAGCTTGCCCATGATGACTTATTCTGGCAGGTCTTAGATATGAAAACTAAAGTAACCAGATAAAAAATACGTCATGTCTAGTTACGCTAACCTCGCTGCTGAACGTACTTTTGGCTGAAGCACCGTATTTGTGTATGTGTGTGTATGTGTGTGTGTGTGTTCGTGTGTGTGTGTGTGCGTGCGTATATATGTGTGTGTGCGTGTGTGTGTGTGCGCGCGCGCGTATGTATGTAGACACGCGAATCTCCGATATTCGCGTACGTGCAAGCTTGAAACTTGGGGAAATGCTTTGTTCAAAGGGTGCCTAGGAGAAACTTCGAGCATATTAAAATTGTGTGTATCACTGAAGGGTCAACAGACCGTTTATAGGAAGTCGGTTGTACCACATTAGAGTCCGTAATTGTTGTCATATTCACTTGACATTTTGGATATAGGTACAACAAACCAAGGGGAATTACTCAGCGCTGGACAACAGTTAGATCCCCTGCCCCCGCCTATCAGGCACCCAATCGCCAGCCCACAGAGAAATACGCAGGTATAGAATAAGTCGATCATTTGCATCTTCTAATAAGATGCATCAGGTCTCTTATATAACCCATGTCTTTCTCCAAAACTTAGGAAGTAGGCAGGGGAAACATACATACACAAACACGAAGGTGCATTACTATATGTGGTCGGGTAAATACCCTGTATTCCTACAGTAGATGCACAGAACATTACACAACAATGTAACGATACAAATTTGCCTCGAGTTATGCTGAGATACTCACAAACCAGATAGGTGAGGCTAGCGCTGCAGAATTGTACAACAAACCAAGGGGAATTACTCAGCGCTGAACAACAGTTAGATCCCCTGCCCCCGCCTATCAGGCACCCAATCGCCAGCCCACAGAGAAATACGCAGGTATAGAATAAGACGATCATTTGCATCTTCAATAATAAGATGCATCAGGTCTCTTATATAACCCATGTCTTTCTCCGGAACTTAGGAAGTAGGCAGGGGAAACATACATACACAAACACGAAGGTGCATTACTATATTGGTCGGGTAAATACCCTGTATTCCCACAGTAGATGCACAGAACATTACACAACAATGTAACGATACAAATTTGCCTCGAGTTATACTGAGATACTCACAAACCAGATAGGTGAGGCTAGCGCTGGCAGAATTGTACAACAAACCAAGGGGAATTACTCAGCGCTGGACAACAGTTAGATCCCCTGCCCCCGCCTATCAGGCACCCAATCGCCAGCCCACAGAGAAATACGCAGGTATAGAATAAGACGATCATTTGCATCTTGTAGAAGATCTAACTGTTGTCCAGCGCTGAGTAATTCCCCTTGGTTTGTTGTACAATTCTGCGGCCAGCGCTAGCCTCACCTATCTGGTTTGTGAGTATGGATATAGGTAGATTAGACAAAGATATTGGACGAGATTGTTAGCCAGCTTTGTATCTTTTGAACTTATTCAGTAAAAATTAATTATATGCAAAACAAAACAAACAAAAACAAAAAAAGCAACCGCCTTCTAGAGAAAATCAGACAGTGACAGTGACAGTGACGTAAAGCATAAATTTTATATGAGAATAAATTGTCTAAAAAGTTGTTTCTACTTTCCAAACTTAAAACGACCAATGACCATAAGACGCGCAAACTATTTTTTGATACCTACATTAAACCACACATTGATTATGCCTCAACAATATGGGATGACTGCAGTGAAAATCACTTCAAGAAGATAAAACTCAAAATACAAGCGCGCTGCTAAACCTATCCTCCCTGATTCGTCTTTTTCCACTGATGCCAAGCTGGAGGCCACCTGACTTCTCCCTCTGGTTAAGCACCTCGCACTGAACAAATGTGTATTGATGCACAAAATTCTTAACGAGAAAGCACCATCTTACTTATCTTGGCTTTTTTCGCCAACTGAAAAGAAATACAGCACCTCCAGGACTGTCTCTCTGTAAAAAGCCCCCTTATAGACCTGTTCAAATCTAGCCTGTCTTATTTAGGTGCTCTTTTATGGAACTCGCTTCTTCCCACTGTTCAACAAACCACGTCATTCTCTGATACGCTCCATGTTCTCACTTTTCGCGATTTTTTCTGCTTCCCATTTAGCCCTCAAATTGTCTGTTCTGTTTTCCAACTTGTTTTTGATAGTACACAAAATATCTTACCTACTTAAATGTTAGATATGTGTGCGCGTAAGTGTGTATGTGTATGTACAAAAGTGCGCATGTGCACGAGTACATGCATTTTTGTGTCTGTGTGCATGTGCGTGCGTGCGTGTGCGCGTGTGTGTGTGTGTGTGTGTGTGTGTGTGTGTGTGTGTGTGTGTGTGTGTGTGTGATGTTTATATCTAGTTGTTGTTATTGTTTGGTTGATGTTCCTTTTATTTTTTAAGTAGCTTAGCAAGGACAGATTGTCAGAAAGGCCTGCGCGCCTAATATCTCAATCCTTGGAAAATAAAGTTTTGTTTTTTTCATTCGTCGTTCTCTCTCTCTTATATGTACACACACACACACACACACACACACACACACACAACACACACACACACACACACACACACACACACACACACACATACACACACATACACGCGCGCTCGCGCACACCCACACCCGCCGTGAGATGGCCTTAGTTGCCTTGCGTTAAACTCAAATAACTAACTAACTAACACACACACACACACACACACACACACACACACACACAAACAAACACACACACGCACGCACGAGCGCGCACACACGCACACACACACACACACACACAATATCAGGTAAAATATCAAATTATATAAAAACGAAAATTACGTCATTACAAATTACGTTTTTCAAACCAATGACGCGTATGCACTGTCTCCCTTTTAGAACTCACTGGCGATTTGGCAAATCTGCGTATCATCAGAATCAGTTCAAAGACAACAAGTAGAGACCCTTGACAGCGAGGAGAGCTCGCATATAAAAAGGACTTTGAGGGTTATGGCTTTCATAAGAAAGAGACTTTGTGTGGGTTATGGTTCATCCCATATTGTTTTCTAATGCCGAGCGTTAGCTCAGATCATCGACCCGAGCACGTAAGTATAGTCGGCGTATTACTGTAAACCTGTATAATTTATAGTCTTGCTTCGGCGTCACTTCGGTCCTATATGGTCGATCAATATGCAGTCATACACTTTAACCTCTTTCACAGCCGAGAAAAAGTGAACACTGATCCAACTGCAAGAGACATAGATCCTCGTGAGCCCCCGCGACTGCGGGGGCTCATGAGGATCTATGCCTCTTGCTGAGACCAATTTGTATCCGTGTTTCTTGGACGGTTTTGACTTCTGGTCGTTGAAAGAACGCCGATTTCAGGAACCACACACTGACCGATGTTCGCGTGAAGAACACAAATGAAATGTGACCGAAAACGAGCTTAACTCATTCAGCCCGACGGCCGTGTTTCCCAAATTTTGGAGGTGTCATCTAATGACAATGCACCAGTTGCGGGAGATGTATCGACCATGTTAATTTAAGGGCAGTGCCAGATTAGCATGGCGCCTGTCGGCGCCATGCTAATCTGGCACTACCCTTGAATTATCATGGTCGACCCATCTCCTGCTGTAGTGCTACAGGGCTGAATGGGTTAAAGGAAACAGTACTAACAAAGAGACATTAATCCCCCTTGTCCCACGTAGTCGCGGTGGTCTGATGAGGGTTCATGACTCTTGCAGCTGGGTAGCGTCCGCCTTGCCCTGGCATAAAAAAAGGAGCTAAACACACGACAAAGCGAAGGCAAGCAATGACGCACACAATGACGCACACAATGACTCACAACTTTAAATGTACAGGATCATAGGTTTGAAAATGCCTAGTCTTCATTTTTAAGGCCTGCTGTGGCGCAAACATTAAAGTGAGTCATTTGTACTAGAATCAAGGGTGAAACACGTTAGACTCCGCCTTAAATCGTTCCCAGATACCATATCTCAAAGTTGTTGCGTTTTCAACCTATTAACTGCCGGCCAAGGCGAACATTACCCAGCTGCAAAAGACATAAACCCTCATGAGCCCCCGCAAGCCGATTTATGTCTCTTGTTAGTCCTATGTTGTTTATGCCCATTGTTTGGTCCCGTGTACAATTTGTTTCTTCACGCTAAATGTTCTAAATGTTGTTCAGAGTGCAGTGGTTTCGGACGCGAAATTCGTGACCACTGGCAGCGAAGGGGTCAAGGCGCATGAGTTTATATATAAGGAAAACGAAGAAGTAAAAAAAAAAAAAAAAAAAAAAAAAAAAAAAAAAAAAAAAACAAGAGTTCAGTATAAGTTCCTTCATTAAAAAAATGTTGTTGGTTTGTCTTTATTATGAAGCATCGTGTATCTTCTCATTATTACTTTTATTTGTAATAATTTGTGGGCGTATCGAACGGCTAAAGGCCGTTCTTAATTAAACGAACCTTAGTTCGCGAACTCCGACGATCTAGAGTTCACGATCCCGGGCGAACCAGGTTGGTTCTTAATTGGACGATCTAAATGTACGGCGAACCTAGTTCGAAGTAGTTCACGAACTTCGCCAAACCGTAGTTCGCTGTCCGAAAAAAATCGCTCGACATATCCAGCGATCCAAGACGAATCTTTTCTCTGATTGGTCAAAACTTTTACCCTCTTCTGCGTTGGAGATAAGAAGATAGTCACTGATACAAACAACTATGGCGGACGGCGATATTTCACTCTTGCGAGAACAAGACCTATTTTTATTGATTTGTGGGAGGCGCAAAGATGTTTGTGTGATCGCTACTGCAAGGAGTACAAAAACAAAAATCGTTCAAATCGCGGAGCGGTATAGCGGCAGCCATTTTGAACACCTTCGCATACAGTAAGTACGCCGAATCAAGCACTTCAGTTAAGAAAGAGAACCATGGCAATCCTGGGTTGCTGAAATTCGCCTAGGTTCGTTCAATCTCAATTAAGAAACAAACCAAAAGATCGCCGATCTTCTCCGATCTAGGTTTGCCGATCAAAAGTTCGTCCAATTAAGAACAGCTTTAAGCAGCACGATTATCTCAGTTATTGACAGGCGAGATAAGAATCAGAACATCTAATATTGCACTTTTGAGAGATGCCTATGCACGGCTTGAACAGATGTGTCCTGGGTCTGTGATTTTGGACCTTACGGCTTCCAGCC
>BTPG01000007.1:114793620-114918620 GCA_036245525.1 Semisulcospira habei | reverse complement strand
CACAATGACCTCAATGCAAATCTTTACTTCAGTGCACCCACACGTTTCTGATGATGTTAAGAAGGGGCAGGCTGCTTACACGTACACACAGCACTACTGTCATTGCTTTTAGCGCCCTAATTTTTTCACGTCCTCTGCACTTCCAGTGACAGCTGAAAGAAGCATACCAACCATGATAGCTCAAGGATAGCTCGTAAAAATCGTCATGCTAATCTTTAGCCGCCCATGTCGGTAATCTCTTACAACAAAAGTTCAGTAATAACCATCATAATGTGCACACAAAAGCTATGGTTACGTGTGTATGTGCAAACACGCAATCAAAACAGTTATGCCCAGTTCACGCATCTTATCGGGTTGACGTTGACCGCGGTTGGCCCGCGCACAGCCGTGCGCGGGCCAACGACGGCCGGCGTCGGCCGGTCGGCCAGCTTTTACTCACTGGGCTGTGTACACAACAGATCGGAGGACGGTGTCCGTCAAAGTGTTGTGCACACATAGTTATTTTTACGCCTGTTGGACATCATATTCTCAGTGGAAAAGCTTACGCATCAGACTCATTAATTTGACATTGCAGTTGCACTATTAGAGCATGAGTCACGGTCTGTTCTCGAAAGAACAAAAAAAGTTTTGCTTCCTGACGCTTCAGGTCACTAGTAATGTAGGTATTAACTGTTTCACTGTCGCGACACCATTCGCAGATAATTAGCCCATTTAGCCGGCCCAACGCCCTACAGCAGGAGATGGATTGACCGCGATAATTCAAGGGTAGTGCCAGATGAGCTTGGCGCCTTTCGGCGATATGCTCATCTGGCACTACCCTTGAATTATCATGGTCAATCCACCTCCTGCGGTTGGTACATAGTCTTTGGATGACACCCTCAAAATCTGGAAATGAGGCCATGGGGTTAAATGGGTTAACCCCGCTTACTTGAAGCACACGGGTAGGAGTGATGACAGCAAGAGGCATCGATCCTCATGAGCCCCCGCGTCTGCGGGGGCTCATGAGGATCGAGGCCTCTTGCGTTTGGGCGTTGCTCGCTAGGCTGCGGCAGTCGACGGGTTAACGAGGGCTTTGCTGTTTGCTACCCCTGTGCTCCGGCAATCAGGGGGTTAACTACGATGTTGTAGGCTGTGCTCCTGCAGTCAAATGGTCAACTTGTGAACTTGAATGTTGTTCGTTTGTATTTCGGCAGTTAAAGGGTTAGCGAGGGTTTTGGAGGACGTGTTGTTCGGTAGCTGTGCTCAGGCAGTCAAAGGGTTAACAACGATGCTGTTCGTTGTGCTCCGGCAATCGAGGGGTTAACTCATTCAGCCCTGACGCACTACAGCAGCCTGTCGGCGCCAAGCTAATCTGGCACTGCCCTTGAATTATCATGGTCGATCCATCTCCTGCAACAGGTGAATAGTCGTTAGATGACGCCTCCAAAATTTGGGAAATACGTGCGCCGGGCTGAATGAGTTAACACAAGTGTTGTTCGCTATTATCAGGCAGGGATGGGTTGACTTTGATTTTTTTCGCTTTGCTCCGGAAGCTTTTACTATGGTATAGTTCTTTATGTTGCGGCTGTCAAGGGGGTTAACTAGAGTGTTGTTAATGACTTGTGGCTGTACTTTGTATTATACTGGCGTTGGGAATGGAATGCGTTTGATTATAACGAACTAAAACAAACTTTCCATCAAATCACATTATTCAGAGTACAAAGTAAACTGTTGTATTATCTATTGAGTGAATGACCTCTTAACTTGTTCATAATTGTTCTAATGTAATATAGTTCAGTAAAAAAGATCTATCTTTGAAATATTTTTTTTTAAATAAGGGAAATATGATGTCAGAAGAAAACAGGGAAAAAATGGAAAAGAACAAAAAAAACCCAACAAAACAAAAAAAAAAACCAGAGAGAGAGAGAGAGAGAGAGAGAGAGAGAGAGAGAGAGAGAGAGAGAGAGAGAGAGAGAGAGACTCAAAAAATGAAAAAGGACACCTTCTAACTAGGAAAAAGGAGAAGAAAAAAGGGGGGGGGGGGAGAGTGTTGTTCGCTGTGTTCCAGCAGTCGATGGGGTTAATTTTAGATTGTTGTTCGCTGTGTTCCGGAAGTCGATGGGTTAACTTGCTATTTTTCGCTGTGCACCAGTAGTCAAGGGATAAACGACACAATAAGCAAAGTGGGTTCCGAACTGAACAAAACAGAGGCCGAAAAAAATCCATTTTGTTTTAGAAGCGCTGTATTTAACTCATTCAGCCCCGACACACCACAGCAATACACGGATCGAGCATGAAAGTTCAAGGGTGGTGCCAGGCTTGTCACCCATAGGCGCCAAGCTATTCTGGTACCACCCTTGAACTATCATGCTCGATTTGTCACTAGAATTGTAATACAGTAATAATAATAATAATAATAATAAGCGCATTAAATAGGCGCTTTATTTATCCCAATTGAAAATCGGCTCAAAGCGCCACCGCGAACTGAACCCAACAAGCACGCTCACGTGAATCACGCGCATTCACTCACACACTGTACATAAACACAGAACATTCACGTGGTGCTAAGGACAAGCTCAAGCGAGCTACTGTAGTTTTTGAAAATTCACAATCGTTTGTATTTGAAATTTGATTAAGTGGGCTGAAACTGATACCAAAGTACTTCAGAGGGCATCTTCAAAATTTGGGGATTTCGGTCCTGGTGTGGAATGTGTTCACAGAAGAAATGCATTTACGAACAGAAGAAATGCAACGTCATTCGAATCGTCGGAAACAATGAAGTGACCTCACGGATGCAGGCGATAGGGTTTTAAATCACAGACCAGGTCAAAGTCCAATTAGTGCTCCAACGGGGTATGCACTTTTAGAATTTCCAAAGAGTAGTGCAGCTATCTTGGGTAGTGCAGCAAGAGATATAGTACCTCATGACCACCCCGCTGCGGGGGCTCATGAGGTTCTATGCCTCTTGCAGTTGGGCGGTCATGGGTGTGTGCCGGCAGTCAATTGGTTAAACCATGGTAGAAACAAAGCTGTCGGGTTTTCAAAGTGCGTAACTGAACTGCCGGAAACGTGACGCGCGGACGTGAATGAGGCCATTTTTGGCGAGTTGAAAACAACATCATCTTCGTCATCATTAACAACAACAACAACAACAAAACAACAACAACAACTGCAGCAACAGCATCAGCGAAAACAACAACAGACAGAAAACAAACAGTGTATAGTCCGTTTCAACAAAGCTTGCCTCTTGTTTTGAACGCAAAGGATTTCAAGACAACTCTAAGAAGAAAGGATGATCACCAACTTTGGTCTGAAAAAAGCCAAAGTTATTCCGCTTCCTAAGAACAAAGATCTTACAGACCCCAATAAACTCAGGCCAATTTCTATCTTGTCTTCACTTTCAAAACCCATAGAAAAGCACATACACAAACACTTACAGCACTTTCTTGACACACACGACCTTATTCATCCCTTACAGTCAGGATTTCGTCCGCGGCACTCTTGTCAAATAGCTCTCTCACATTTAACGGATCGTTGGCTCACATCAATAAATAAAGCACTGTTGACTGGACTGATCTTTTTAGACTTTACCAAAGCCTTCGCCTTAGTTAACCATACCCTCCTTACCGAAAAACTCTCAGTCTACCGCGTAAGTGACCGAGCTGTATCCTTTTTTAAATCCTACCTTGAAGGCCGACGACAGTATGTCAACGTAAATGGCAAATCGTCCTCTGAGGGGCTGATTATGCATGGCGTGCCCCAGGGATCTATTCTCGGGCCTTTATTGTTCACACTTTACATAAATGACTTACCTTTACATATCTCACAGCCTGACGTTACCTGTAGCTTATTTGCAGATGATGCAACGTTGGATGTGTCTGCGCCAGACGTGCCCACAATCACCAGTTCACTCCAGCAAACAATAAATGAAGTCTTTGATTGGTGCCACACTAATTCCATGATTCCAAATCCATCAAAGACGGAATGTATGCTTGTGACAACAAGGCAAAAGCATCAGCTGAGCCCGCCGCCACTCAAACTTTCCCTCGAACAACAACCAATAGCACAAGTTAGAGAACATCGTTTGCTTGGTGTCATTGTAGACGACCAGCTCAGTTGGCACTCGCATACTAATTCTATTTGTAAAGTTTTATCAAAAAATCTATATTTGTTATCTAGACTAGTTCTATTCACCGACGTTTCAACCAGGCAGTTGTTTTATAATGCACACATAAAATCCCATCTAGATTACGCATCGACAGTATGGGATGGATGCAGCGATATTTCTTTAAAAAGAATAAATTCACTTCATAGACGTGCGGCAAAGCTTATCCTAAAAGATTCCCACACCCCTTTGACTACCGACGATAAACTAACAAAATTAAATATGTTGCCCCTTCGTAAGCACTTTTTATTCAATAAATGTGTATTTATGCGTAAGATCACTCTTTCAAAATCACCTGGATATCTCGCTGCTCTCTTTAAGGCTCCCCACACTCCGGAACGACCTGGTAGTGCCTAGGCCCCGCCTTGACATTTTTAAATCGGCCTTGTCATATTCAGCAGCCAAAGAATGGAATTTACTTCCAAAAGAAATAAAATCTATCACGACCATAAATGCTTTCAAGACAAGGCTTTATCAGCATTTGCTACAAATGCAAGCGTAAACTGCTTTTGTTGTAGAATGACGTGCTATTTTGAATTTGTCTATCTGATTGTTTGTTTGGTTGTTGTTGTTTTTTTGTGTGTGATCTTATGGTACACTTGTTAGATGATAGCGCATGTATAACTCATTACGTGTATTAAGTGTGTTTATGATGTTTTTTTTGTTTTTTTTTTAATGATCGCCTACACACTGTTTGTATCCTTGCTGTCGCTTTCGAGCGGCAGCTGATCAAGGGGGGCAGCCAGTATGACTCGCCTTGTTGGGCGCTTTTGGTGTGTCAGTGCGTGCGGCCCCGTGAGTGTTTGTGTAAGTAGTGTAGCAAGGACAAGATGGAAGAGAGGTCTTCAGACCTAAATCTTTTTATCCTTGGAAAATAAAGATTCATTGTCATTGTCATTGTCTTTCTCTCTCTCTCTCTCTCTCTCTCTCTCTCTCTCTCTCTCTCTCTCTCTCTCTCTCTCTCTCTCTCTCTCTCTCTCTCTCTCTCTCTCTCTCTCTCTCTCCAGTACTATCTACTATTGGATGCGTTTAGGCGTGCGGCCCGTGTGGGTGCCTAGCTTGCGGAGACCATTGGATAATCAGCACGCACTTGTTGAGCGCTTATGGTGTGTCAGTGCGTGCGGCCGCGTGAGTGTTTGTGTACGTGTGCACGCGGATGCGTGTACGTGTGTGTATTTGTGTGTGTGTGTGTGTGTGTGTGTGTGTGTGTGTGTGTGTGTGTGAGAGAGAGAGAGAGAGAGAGAGAGAGAGAGAGAGAGAGAGAGAGAGAGAGAGATTGATTGATTGATTGTACATTGCTTAACGTCCCGACAGCAACAAGGCTTTCTCAGGACGTGCCTGCACTGCTTGTGAAAAAAAAAAAATAAATAAATAAACAGAATATTGAATGTATGGCGCCAGCCGGTCAAATACGTTAAATAAACCTACAACATGGGGCTTAAATAAAGCTAAGACCATCGAGCAACACACATCCAACATCAAGAGGTACAGGCAGTGCAGACAGTAGGGAGAGTTTTAAAAAGGCAAATACAGGTGAATGGACAAAGGGTAGACAGAAACATATGCCCCAGAAGAGAGAAAAACCCACCCTGTGGGGAGAGAGAGAGAGAGAGAGTAGGTAGTTTAGCAAGGACAAGATGTAAGAAAGGTCTTCAGACCTAAATCTTTTTATCCTTGGAAATTAAAGATTCATTGTCATTGTCATTGTCACGCACGCACGCACAAATACACACACATACACACACACACACACAAACACACACACACACACACACACACACACACACACACACACACACACACACACACACACACACACACACACACACACACCCCGACTCGCTGTCAGAAGAGCATACGCATGCACAACAGAATATCATGTATCTAGGTAAAGTCAACCTCATTTCACACACATTATAGCAAGACTAAACTTTCACTGTGAAATTCTAGGTTTCTCACCATTTCTTCTCAAGTCTGGAACTCAAAGTTGAATTCATATCATGTAAAATATAAAATTACGTAAGAAATAAATTACTCCTTGACAAATGACGTTTTTCAAACCAAGGACGCATATATATATGCAATGTGTCCCTTATATAAATCACTAAATCATTCACACATGTGCAAGGGTTTTTCAAATTCAATAGGAGATATTTCAAAATCAGAATCAGATCAAAGACAACAGGTAGAGACCCTTGACAGCGAGGACAGCTCGCATATAACGTGATTTTGTGGGTTATGCATCTCATATATAAGAGACTTTGTCGGTTATGACTCATCCCATCTTGTTTTCTTAGCGGTTTTCTTAAATACGACATGTTCAAATGTTGACTGGGAAAAAAAACACGAGGTAAGCTTTGTTCAAACGGACTATACAAGGCATTATCGCTGACCTCAAAATGGACTAAAGTATTTATGATCAAATGGCTTAATGACTCTAGCCTTGTGAGTAGCCTGTACCCCAATGCGCAAAAGGCCATCGGGCCGACGTCGGCCCGCGCACGGCCCAGCGCGGGCCAACGGCGGTCGTCGTCAGCTCGATGGCCTCTTGCGCATTAGCTGTACGTGAACGGGATTTCTCATCTGTAGTCGAAAAATTAAAAGCAGCCCGGTGGTTCAAGCAAAGTTCACTACTGCGAGAGCGATGAACATGATAGGCCCACCACGCTGAGAGAATGATACTGCGCAGTATGACATCTCTTGTAGGTTAAAGTGCCTGGTGAGCTCAAAATGCTGGTGACGTAATTCCAGACAGACGACGTAATGTGACAGTGCTGTCCTGTGGAAGCAAACGACTGAACGTTTATGAAAACCGAGATTTTCATTGAATTACAATGAAAATCAAACTTTGTAATACGATGAAAATACACTTTGTAATATAATGAAAATACGCTTTGTAATAAACAGCTCACTAAATACCTACAGTCAAACAATCTCGTCCATCCGCTTCAGTCTGCTTACCGTGCCGGGCACAGTACTGAAACTGCTCTCCTCTGTGTCGTTAATGGCCTCCTAATTGCCTATGATGAAAACCAGATCTCAGTTCTTGCCCAGTTAGACCTATCAGCTGCGTTTGACACCATTGACCACTCCATCTTGCTCCAACTTCTAGAAAACTACTTTGGTATTTCTGATAAAGCTCTCACCTGGTTTCACTCTTATCTGTCTTCCCGTCAGATCAACGTCTCTGTCAAGAACGTTCTTTCTGAAGCTGCTGCGCTAGAGTTTGGT
The DNA here is from genome assembly GCA_036245525.1 of Semisulcospira habei. Lineage (NCBI taxonomy): Eukaryota > Metazoa > Mollusca > Gastropoda > Semisulcospiridae > Semisulcospira > Semisulcospira habei. The sequence continues at coordinate 114,911,245 of BTPG01000007.1, read as the reverse complement.
GTCCCCCAGGGCTCTGTCCTGGGCCCCATTCTATTTACGCTGTACACTCAGCCTCTGTCTCAGGTTATCGCATCGCATTCAACCGATCATCACATGTATGCGGATGATACACAACTTCGGAAATCTGCACCTCCAAACAGCTCCAGTCAGGCTATTTCAGATGTTCAGAACTGTATCTCAGATGTTAAGTCCTGGATGTGTGAAAATAAACTTCAGTTAAACGAGGGCAAGACGGAAGCTCTTCTTGTCGGTGCCTCTCGACTGCTGCCCAATTCTCCTGACTCTATGCGCATTTGTGACGCACCTATTCCATTTTCTGATTCAGTTCGCAATCTTGGCGTTTTTCTTGATAAAGATCTTCAAATGAAGGAGCATGTAAATCATGTCTGCAAACTTGCTTTTCTGGAATTAAGACGCATCAGTTCTATCCGTCATTACCTCACTACTGAAGCTACCACCAAACTGGTCGTCTCCTTAGTCTTGTCCCGCATTGATTACTGCAATGCCCTCTTAGCTGGCCTCCCTCAGTTTCTCATTCAGAAATTGCAGCGAGTTCAGAATTGTGCTGCACGTCTCATCGTCCGCGCCTCACAGCATCAGCCCATCACTCCTATTCTGAGACAACTTCATTGGCTGCCAGTCAAACAACGAGTCTCGTACAAAATCGCCTGTCTGTGCTACAAAGCTATTAACTACTCTACCCCCGCCTATCTCGCTGATCTTCTTCAACTATACACTCCCTCCCGCTCCCTCCGTTCAAGTAGTGACACGCGCCTTCTCAGAGTCCCGCTCTTCAAATACAAAACCAGAGGTGACCGTTGTTTTGCGCACGTTGGACCTGTTGTCTGGAACTCCCTACCTATAGACATCAGACATTCTTCCTCATTCACTGCCTTTAAATCTGCCCTTAAGACCCACCTGTTCGATACCCCAATGTAGCTCAGTTCTTTGTCATTATGCACCTGTGTGTGTGTGTGTGTGTGTGTGTGTGTGTGTGTGTGTGTGTGTGTGTGTGTGTGTGTGTGTGCGTGCGCGCGAGTGTGTATTGTAGAATCCGTTGTTTCTTTGGTTTTATGACCCTCTCCACTCCCACTCTTTATTTGTAAAGCGCTTAGAGCTTATGTAAGGATAAGCGCTATATAAGTTGCCATTATTATTATTATTATTATTATTATTATTATTATTATTATTATTATTATTATTATTATTATTATGTGCGAATGTATGTAAACAAGAGAATCTCCGATATTTGTGTACACGGTACAAGCCTGAAACTTGGCGAAATACTTTCTTAAAAGGGTGGCTAAGAGAGCCTACGAGCAAATTGTAATTGAATGTCTCACTAAAGACATAAACAACCGTTTATAGGAAGTCGGTTGACCCAGATTAGAGTCCGTAATTTTGCCATACTTATTTGAAATTTTGGATATGTAAGCTAGTTTGGAGAAAGACATTGGGTGAGTTCGTTAGCCAGCTTTGTATCCTTTCAACCTCTTTAGTAAAAATTGATTCTTTTCAGAAAAGAATTGAAACAGTTAAAAAAAAAAACCTTGACTTCTAAGAAAGTCAGACAGTGGCGGTGACGTAAAACGGGCAACTGCGTCACCACGCAGACATTGACATAATACTCTAAATATAACGTAATTCTCTCTCTCTCTCTCTCTCTCTCTCTCTCTCTCTCTCTCTCTCTCTCTCTCTCTCTCTCTCTCTCTCTCTTTACTTAGATATGTTTTTTTTTAAATGTATCGTCCGATGTATTTTTATATGTGTAGAGTAGCAGGACAGTTTGGAAGATAGGCATTGCTATGCCTAAAACTTTTTATCCTGAATAAAAACGTTTCATCATCATCATCATCATCTCTCTCTCTCTCTCTCTCTCTCTCTCTCTCTCTCTCTCTCTCTCTCTCTCTCTCTCTCTCTCTCTCTCTCTCTCTCTCTCTTTCTCTCTCTCACAGACATGCGCGCATCTGCAAGAGGCATATATCTTTATGAGCGCGGAGAGCGTATGCGGATCTATGTCTCTTGGAGATGATTGGAGCGCGCGCGCATGCACACATTAACACGCGTGCACACACACACACACACACACACACACACACACACACACACACACACACACACACACACACACACACACACACACACACACACATCGTCGCGCTTTCTGAAGAGCGGGGGGTTCTTTCTCCGGGTACTCCGGTTTTTCCACCCCCACCCACCCCACCACCACCCCCCTCCCCCCCCCACACTTTGGTACCGGTTTCAGGCCACTTTACAAACTTTCAAATACAAGCGATCAAAAATCTCTGTAACTTCAGTAGCTGAACTGGCCCTTCGTCTGTCTTGTACTGTGTTTGTCTTAAATGGCGTAAATCCGTGTCTGTTATGTGAGTGTGCGTGTTGGGTTTCAGTTCGCGGCGCTTTGAGTCGATTCACCCAAAAATTGAGAAAAAGCGCCTATATAATAACGGTATTATTATTATTATTATTATTAGCATGCAGGTGACCCGATATAGCTAGTTTTGAGAAAGGCATTGGATGAGTTCGTTAGCCAGCTTTGTATCCTTTCAATTTTTTCAGTAAAAATTAATTCTTTTCAAAAAAAATTTAAAACAGTAAAACTCCTTCACTTTTTGATAAAGTCAGACAGTGGCGGTGTAAAAGAAGCAACTCCGTCACCAAGCAGACATTGACACAATACTCTAAATATGACGCCAATCTCTCTCTCGCGCCCGTTCTCTCTCTCACACACACAGACATGCGCGCATCTCCATGTGGCATAGATCCTCATGCACCCTCCGGGCGCATGAGGAGTTATGCTTCTTGGAGATGTTTGAATCGCTCGCGCACGCACTAACACGCACACACACAACGACGCGCTTTCAGACGAGCATGCAAGTGAACCGTTTACTTAGTATATCATGTAGCTAGGCAAAGTCAACTTGCGCTCACACAAATTATAGCAAGACTGGAATTGTACCGTGAAATTCTAGGTGTGTCACCATTGTCTCAAGCCTATGAAAGAACGTGAAACTCATATCACGTAAAATATAAAATTACGTAACCCTGCGCTCATTATAGAACTCACTGACGCATTGGCAGATCTGCGAGACTTTTTCAATACACGGAAGGTATTTCAACAACAGCATTATTTCAAAGACAAAAGGTAAATACCCTTGATAGCGAGGACAGCTCTCATATAGAAGGGACTTTGTGAGTTATGGTTCATCCCATCTTGTTTTGTAATGCAGTGAAAATCTCGCTTTGTAATACAATGAATATACGCGATGTAATACAATGAAAATACGTTTTGTAATACAATGAAAGTACGCATCGTAATATAATGAATATACGCTTTGTAATACAAAGAAAATCTCGCTTTGTAATACAAAAACATTTCGCTTTGTAATACAAGGAAAATACTCTTCGTAATGCAATGAAAATACACTTTGTAATACAATGCGAATCTCGCTTTGCAATACCACGAAAATACTTTTTCTAATGCAATGAAAGTGCGCTTTTTACAACCCCCCCAAAAAGAGACTTCCTCTCTTTTTGCGTTTGCTTCTACAATGATTTCAGAGGCGTCAGTTTGCGCGCCAATCCGGCAAAACTCGCCCTGGAGCAGACCACTTTAACCCTTGCACTACCGGGACTCCCCAAACAACGCACTAAAAGCAAGAAACAGTTGCGGGCTCCACTCACGTCTGCGTGCCTCGTAGCGGGCACTTTAAAAACGCGACAACTTTGACTAGTTGTATCTAGCGGCGTATACATATTTTCGAAAGATTGCTTCAGTTGTACCACTGAGACATCAGCCAGAATCACCCAACTGCAAGAGGCATAGAACCTCATGAGCCCCCGCAGTCGCAGATGAAATGAGATTTTACAAAATGTGAATAACGAACATATAGGACTAGTAAGAGACTGACCGACATTCGCGTAGAAGAGCGCAGATGAAATGAGATTTTACAAAATGTGAATAACGAGCATATAGGACTAGTAAGAGACTGACCGACACTTCGCGTAAAGAACACAGATGAAATGAGATTTTACAAAATGTGAATAACGAACATATAGGACTAGTAAGAGACTGACAGACATTCGCGTAAAGAACGCAGATGAAATGAGATTTTACAAAATGTGAATAACGAACATATAGGACTAGTAAGAGACTGACAGACATTCGCGTAAAGAACGCAGATGAAATGAGATTTTACAAAATGTGAATAACGAACATATATGACTAGTAAGAGACTGACCGATATTCGCGTAGAAGAGCGCAGATGAAATGAGATTTTACAAAATGTGAATAACGAACATATAGGACTAGTAAGAGACTGACCGACATTCGCGTAAAGAACACAGAGGAAATGAGATTTTACAAAATGTGAATAACGAACATATAGGACTAGTAAGAGACTGACAGACATTCGCGTAAAGAACGCAAATGAAAAGGAGACCAAAAATGGGCATAACGAAAATAGGACTAACAAAAGACATAAGCCTCATGAGCTCCCCGCGACTGCAGGGGTGTGTGAGGGTTTAAGTCTCTTGCGGCTGGGTAGCGTTCCTCCTTGCGACGACAGTTACGAAAGTTAATTACATAGCATTTCTTTCTGGTCGCTTTAAAAAAAAAAGTGAACTACTGTAGAACTTTTGTCTGGCGATGACTGAAACTGAGATGCAAAGACCCAGGTTAACACTACCGGTTGTGAGGGGGTTAACAGACGGCGTCATAATTTTAACTCCCCCAGTGAGACAGCGAAAGATAGTTCAAAGGTAGTGCCAGATCAGTTAGGCGCCTCGCCAGGTGCCCCGCTGATCAGAAACTGCCGTAGAACTCTCACGGCAGATCGGTCTCTTGCGGCTCGTTGCGCAGTCATCCGCTGTATTTCTGTAAAAAATAAAAGGCTCATTGTCCTCCGCTGACAATTTAAAACAATCTTGAGCGCCGGCCTTCACACTGTTTGCCTCCCTCGATTCGCTGCAGATGGAGACGACCAGTGAGAGCGATCTCGTTGCCGTCGTAGAGAAAGGGTTTAATGACAGGTTAGTGAAAGAGGTTCCCAATGAACGAAATCGCAGCATTCACATTGCTGACGTCAAGGTGGATGCAATGGTTACTTAGGAGCACGTGGCTTAACGATGACGGCTGCTGTAAATAATACATCAGCCAGTACATAAGTGCGACTACAATAAACGATGTCATAAAAACGATATTTATATAGTTCTGCAGTGTTCACCAGCACTTCATGAAGAAGTTGCATAAGCGTTCGTTTTAATCGTGCATATCTCAGACATAATATATCGAACTGGGCAGGGCTGCGAACCCTGTAAGCAAAAGGCCATCGTGCCGACGTCGGCCGCCGTGGACCCGCGCACGGCCGTGCGCGGGCCAACGGCGGCCGACGTCGGCACGATGGCCTTTTGCGCACTGGGACGGAATCTGTGCTCAGTTGCAGGAAACTTTTCCAGCAGCTGCCAACCCACTGTACCTCTGTGACTATGGCAGCGAGATTTCTTCTTTTTTTTTTTTTTTTGGCGTGAGGCTGAACATAACTCAAAACAAAGCATTTAGAACTATAATAATAATAATAATAATAATAATAATAATAATAATAATAATAATAATAATAATAATAATAATAATAATAATGAGTATTTATATAGCGCTTAATCTTAATCCAAAGCTCAAAGCGTTTTTGAATCTGTACACAAAAATAAAAATACAATGACATTTGCACATAACAAGCAAAACAAATACACGAACTCTCCACTTTTACAACAAACTAAACAACAATACATACATAATACGTTCTAAGTAAGGTTCAGTCTAAACAAGGAGGATTACAGAACTACAACTAAGGCATCAAACACTGGCAGTTATTGAAAGTAAAGCTTGAAGAGGCAGAAGTCAGCGGTCAGCGACAGACTCGCTGTCTCTGACCTCAAGAGGAAGTATATTCCATAACTATGAAGGGCTTTTGACATTTTCCGTGCAAAACGACCCTTAGTTCAACGAAAGTGCACGTATTTTTTTCAATATCTCAATAGCCAGTACCTGACCATCATTGTCCTAGCAGCTTTGTTTTAGACATTTTTAGGTCCATGCAAAACATCTCGCTGCCATGCAGAGGGACAGGTGGTTGTAGTTATAGTCCGTGTGCTGAAAGCGTGCTTCGTGTTCTTAACTCATTCGCGGCCAGCCGCATCCGGATGCGGTTTTCTGCGAATGAGTTAAGTCTCTTTTATTTATATATGATACTTTTTTAGGATGGGACGCGGTGAAGCGATTTCAAAAGAATACACGCGACATCGTAGGCGGGCTAGACTAAAACTCAGACAGTGAAGAAACAGTTATAAACCAGCAACAGTATTGCCTCACTCTGCCTTCATGATTTGGTGTGACAAACACCAGACAAAGGGACTTTGTCATGGCATTTATAAAAAAAAAATGGGGGGGGGGGGGGGGGGGTTGCGGAACCCCTGGACCCGCCCCTGAAACTGGGTCATAATTTATTAACAAATTTAGTTGACTTTAAACCCAACAGTGTAGCCACTGCCCTCGGGTGATCATGGAAATGACCTACTTAAAAGTTCAAATATATACCCTGTATACCACTGACCTGTATCACTGATGCTGAAACTGTGACAAGCTGTGCAGGGATCAGACGCCTTGCAAGACCACGGCATTGCACAGTAACCATACAGAACGTTGAGTTTACAGGAATAATTATGTGTCGGTGTCTGAGTTGGGCTCGATTATGGTATATTTTAGCAGTTTTAAATGGGTAATATAGACAATTTCCCGAGGGCAGCGGCTAAACCATTTTTCTCATGACGAAAGGAAAATTAAAATAAATTAAGACCAAGGTTGGTGATCATTTTTCTTCTTAGAGTTGTCTTGAAATCATCAGCGTTCAAAAGTTATTTGCAAAAAAACACGAGGCAAGCTTTGCTCAAACAGACTATACTGGCTTGGAAACGTGTTCTGCAACTGGGGCCTGAGTTTGAGTTCCTTGACAGGCCGGGATGGGTGTCATGTTTCCTCATTCCCGTCGTGTCAGAATATCGTACAGATTCTAATTACGGCTCCTGTACAAAGACTTAATCCTGCGTGTTCTGAAATACAAGAAAAGCTAATGTGTAATTCTATCTATCTATCTATCTATCTATATCCCGTAGTCTTGCCGACCGTTGGGGCACCACTGATGACTTAGCAACCAGCTCCCTCCATTCCTCTATGTTCTCTACCATTCTTGGCGTGTCACCCAGCCTCAATCCTGTCCACTCTGAGATATTGTCCTCCCATCTTTTCCTCTGTCTTCCTCTCCTTCGTCCTCCTTGCACAGTGCCTTGCAGGATTGTTTTGGCAAGCCCTGCTGAACGCGTGACATGCCCATACCACTTCAGTTTGCGTTTTTTTCACAATGGCTAATAGGTCTTCATAGGACCCGATGGCTTGCCTGATTCTGCTTCCCACTTCCTCGTTCGTGATGTGATCTCTGCATGAAATGCCAAGCAGCCTTCGAAAACATCTCATTTCAGTGGCTTGTATCCTCCTTTCAAGGTCTGCTGTGAGGGTCCATGACTCGCAGACATACAAGAACACTGAGATGACTAAGAAGCGCATAATGTGTAATTATCTATGTTTTATTTCCCATAAATGGTAGCTGTCATCTTTCACTGTAATTGACCGAACCGATTTTTTACCTCAAATTTCATATTTCATGAAAGTTTATTCGTCTTTCGTGAAAGAGGAGGTATTTTAAAAAGAATCTGGGTCCCTGGGTTGAATTAAGAATGACTTCTAAGATCGAACAAAGATGGTCTCTGTGGTAAGTACGTACGACTTTAATATTGCATGTACAGGATCAAATGAGATCATAAACAGAAAAAGTCTATTTCATTAAATCTGCAGATGTGCAATAAATTAACCCCTTCGCTGCCAGTGATCACGGATTTTGCGTCTTCAATCACTGCCCACAGACGGGCATTCGCGCGAAAAACAAAAATAAAATTAAACCAAAATATGGGCATAAACAACATAGGACTATCAAGAGACATAAATCCTCATGAGCCCTGGCGACTGCGGGGGCTCATGAGGGTATATGTCTCTTGCATCTGAGTAGAGTTCGTCTACCCTGGCAGTTAAGGCGTTTAATCTTACTTTCAGCGGCAAGACGCATTTGCCGTAATATACTTATATTTATGTGATGCGAGCCAAAGGCAAATTTCCCTTTTTTGTGTAATATTTCATGGACAAAGGAAGTTTGTTAATTCCATTCAGTTCAATGCAGGTGGTGTCAGGTTTCGCTATTTACCGCGATCTCCTCCGTGGCGGGCTCTGATTGCTAAACTCCGCCGATAAAAAGGGTTATCGATGTTGTCTTGCCTCAACAAAGACTTTTCCACCCCTCCATGTGAGTTTGTCACACCGCTGTACCAGCCTCTTTCCCACTGACTTTTGAGCGTAACAGAAGGAATTCTAATGCGTTCAAACTCCAAGAAGAGCGTAATAGTCTTTCATTTTACGACATTCAAAATTCAAAATTCAAAGTTCGCCCTTTTGCCCAGCATTATTGTGAGACATACTACGAACACATATAAAGGAGATATTGTGCACTATCACCCTGCTACTGCCTGGAGTAGGTCGCTTTATTAAAGCGGAGTCACGTATTACCTGCATTTATCTATTATTAGTGACTGTCAAACTTAACCCTTTTAACACCAAGGCCGCATTTCCCGAATTTGGGACGGGTCACCTTACGAACATGCGCCAGTTGCAGGAGATGGATCGGCCATGATAGTTCAAGAGTAGTGCCAGATTAGCTTGGCGCCTTCAGGCGCCAAGCTAATCTGGCACTACCCTTGAATTATCAAGGTCGAGCCGTCTCCTGCTGTAGCGCGTCGGGGGTAAATGGGTTAACTCGAATACACATGACCATGATTTGTATGCACGATGATAGCTTAGCAGTGGGGTGGTGCTCACTTTTTATCCGGCAGTAAAGCGGTTTTGACTTTGGTAACACTTGACTTTCCGCCTCAGCAGCAGGGGACTTTTCATTTCCTGAACACGTGCATACGTCCGTCTTAACTAATGATATACTGGCACGGTAAACGGTTATCAAAATTCATCTCTGGTTTCCTGTGGACAGAATATCTGCTACAAAAGTACCTTGTAATAAGTTCAGAACCAAAGGCGTCCGGGTAGTGTACTTCATTTCCGTGCATTGTCCCGTCACTGGCTGTTACTTCATACCTGGCTGTCACTTTATACTTAGTGGTCTGATAGGGCCATATAATATATTGACGCAGAGAAGAAATGCAACATAATTCGAATCACTGGAAAACACTGCAGTGTTTCCAGTGATTCGAATGAAGTCGCATTTCTGTTGCCTCTCAATATAGATTATAACATAGAAATTGAGTGTTCGTATACTATCATATCTAGACAGACCGAGAGGCTGACACTTCTGCAACTGTTTGATCCATAGTCACGTATTACACTTTGTTTCACATATTGCGAATTAACTTTCGACGTTTTTTTGTTGTCGTGCAAAATGGACATTTGTTACGAACTGCATTTGTTGATTAAATTATTGAGTTGGAGTTGTTGTGTACTATTTACGAAAAAATAAATGCGTAGCTCCTGTTTTATAGACAGAAATTTTAATTTTTAAAATATGAAACAAAAAAGTGTAATACGAAACTATTTTGAACTCCGTATCTATAAACCGAAATCTACATTACAATGCAAATGTGAAGTTGTTTCCCTTGTTACTAACTGCTCGCATTCTTGTGGTATTTCCGTATGTAGAACTTATTGCGTACTCTGCGCGATCTAAACTTTACGGATTGTGCGTGGCCTTTCTATGTGAAGGAAGTGAGCTTTAGCCGTTAAAATGTGGAATATGTGGTGGGGGGGGGGGATGGAGGGGGGGGGCGGAGGGGGGGGAGGGGGGGGGGTTGGCGAACAAACGCACACTCTAGCTTGCGAACTGCCTACAGGTTCACAATGCGATCCCAGAAAGCAAAGCGCGTTAAGACTAGAACATATGGAATGCGGGGGTGTTTCCTTTGTAAAAGTGGTCTCGAAAGGTAATATAAAACATAAGTGTATTATTCGTATAACTGTTTGATCTATAGTCACCGAGCGCGTCCCGCGCTCGGTGACTATACATCAAACAGTTGCAGAAGTGCCAGCCGCTCGGTCTGTCTAGAAATGGTAATATATACGAACACTCCACTTCTATGTTATGTGCATCAGGCTTCGCCCAGGAAATCGTTACACCAACACGCTGTGTATGAACGTCTTTGGGCAAAGCATGCAATTTTATCCATCTATCATATTTTTTTCTGATTTCCTGCTGTGCGTCTGATTAAAAAGCACGTCCAATTAACTTAGAGTTCCAGCCGCACCATCTGGATCAGCACTGCTCGATCAATTCATCACACAGACAGCACATATCACACATTAACACGTTTTCTTCATTTCATTACAGACTGGTACCTAACCCCAGCTGTCACCAACTACTGAAGCCTGAGCTTTAAGGAGTCAGTAACCACAGACTGCTGATGTTATCCTCGGACAAAATGTTTTTCAGACCCAAACGGAGACATCCATATGTGTAGGATGTGCTAAATTAAACAGTAAAGAGAGAGAGAGTAAAAAGCCAGTGGCGAGGCCAGGAAAAATCAGTGCTCATTCAACAAACATCTTCAGCCATGAACGTCACGGACATAAACTCAAATGACGTCGCCAGCACGACGCATTATGGCGTAACTTTTCTGTACGATGACGTCAACGGCACAAGCGCAGACAACCTGACGAGTCGTCCGCCAGGGGGCGCTGTCCAGTACCCCATGCCTCCTATAGAGCTCCACTACTACCACGTGGCCTACTTCTCTATCGCCATCGGCCTGGGAGTGCCAGGCAACGCTCTGGTGATCGCTGCATATGCGTCTCTGAAAAGGAAGTCCAGCACGGACTGGTACATCCTGTACATCGCTATCCTGGACTTCATCATCTGTCTTTTCAGGGTGCCCACGCATCTCTCCATGGAAATAGGTCAGTGCCTTCACAAACGCGACAACAACAACAAAAAAGACATCGGGCCAACGTCGGCCGCTGTCGGCCCCGGGCACAGTCGTGCGCGAGTCCGACAGCGACCGACGTCGATCCACTGGATTGTTCTTGTTGCTGTTGTTGTTGGTGGTGGTGGTGATGGTGGTGGTGTCAGTTGTGGTGGAGGGAGGGGATGGGGGCTGTGAGCTGTCGTCAATGATACTTTTCTCGCGTTCTTTTCCATTATCTTTGTGTACGATATCGAAAGGACCTCTGACGGCGGAAAGACTTCTGATGGATGGGGTGGAGCGCGCATGGGCCTTTCCGAGCGCAGAGATCCCATCTTGACCGAACTGAACTGAACTGTTCTCGAGTCCATGTTAATGATGGTATATTCTGCTGGTTTGCGCGTTTATCTAGTTAGTTCATTTTGTTCTCGTGTTGCCTTACGCTTTCAGTAAAACAGAAATGTTTAACGCCTTCACTTCCAGGGGCCAGGCGAACTCTTTTCATCTGCAAAAGACCTAAATCCTCATGAGCCCCCGCGGTCGCGGGGGCTCATGAGGATTTAGGTCTCTTGTTAGTCCTGTGTTCTTTATGCTTAGTTGTGGTCCTAGATACATGGTGTTCTTATGCCGCGTATCCGGAGGTGACACGTCTCGAATGAGTTAAACCTGTGTTATAACAACTCTCTATTTTTCATTGATGATTGTCGATGTACTATCCATGTCCTCTGAATTTTGACCTCCCACCCTTCACTGTTTGTGGACGCATATATCGTGTTTTTGACATCTTCGTTGATATCACATCAGAAAGCTTCAGCCGTTTCAAAGAAAATGGATACAAAGTGGTGTCAGCAAGAGGCATAGATCCTCATGAGCTCCGGCAACTGCACAATAATCGCGAATCTTGCGTGAACGCAAGGCGGAAAACTGTGCCTCTGTGACCTCAGATTTGACGTCATGTGACGTCATCCTCACGTCATCGAACTGCAACTTGATCATGATTGATTATTCATGAGATTATTCATGAGATTCAGATTGTGTCGAAAATGATGCACAAGCTTCGGCAAAAGAGTGTGGAAAAGGAGACAAAGTAAACCGGGCCAAAATAATCTGCAATGTGTTGTTTTTGTCTAGATCATAATGACAAATCTGTGTAGACTGTTGTGCATCATCTTTGAAATCAAAATTGAGCACATGATCAATATTACGATTAAATGGCGGTTCAGCGACAGTGTGACGGACATCACAGAAATAACATCAGATTAGTACGCTAAACCCAGGTAATTGAACTTAGAACAATGAGTGGGAAAAAAAGAGAATGAACTCTAGCCTGTTTTTTATGTTGTCCGTTAATGTGTCGACCATATTAACCCTTCAATGCCTGCTGACGCAGGTCTTGTTTCTGAACTCTTTGTTAATTCAGCGTTTAACATCTCAGCCGTCCATGGTACAGGGACACAATGTAGTGTCAGCGACAGGCGTAGATCCTCATGAGCCCCCGCAACTGCGGGGGCTCATGAGGATCTATGCCTCACGCGATTGGGTCGGGTTAAGTTTTCCTCGGGTTAAATTGTGACACGGGGAGGGACGTCAGCCCCCGACATGGCATGACATTAGCCTAACAAGACACAGGCAAATGAACACGCTCATCATGGTCCGTTTGGCGTCAAAACCTCCATTCCTGTACTGACATGCGGCCTGAGCCACCGGTACAGTAAACAACACAGGTAGCTGCATGCATGCACAGGGGTGGTGGGGTGGGGGAGAGGGGGGAGCGAGGGGGGTGGGTGATAACCCCTTCATTGCCGAGGAAAAGTGGACACATCTGTAAGAAACATGCCATAGACTCTCATGGGCCCACGCCATAATTTTTTTTCTCAGAAGGAATGCAAATTTACACAAATCTAGCAGGATTTGTATCATAAATATCAAATGACGGAGGGTATTCATTTTCTCATTTTGTGCTGGTGTCTTGAACATCTACATGAGTGGGCGTTACATTTCCGCGAAGGACAAAGGCAACGAACCGTTTCGCGTGCACGGACAAAACATATCACAATTTGTATCGAAACTCTAAAACGAGAGACGAACGATACGCGAATCAATCTCAGGGTTCTTTTACCTCCGGGGGACTCTGGTTCACACACACACACACACACACACACACACACACACACACACACACACACACACACACACACACACACACACACACACACACACACTGATTGTCTTCCGCGATTCGCTGCCGATCAATCAGAGGCAGCGAATCGCGGGAGACAACCAGTGTCAGACCTGCCTCAATACAGTGGGAGACTCATCGGCCATGATAGGGTGATACTTAAAAGCGAAGGGCTTCGATCTGACGCACGTACAGCATCTGATTATCGACATCTCAAACAAGACAAGTCGCTATCCAGTTGCCCTACCTTTCCAGAATATCAAGGTCGATCCACTTTCCGCAACTGGCGCATCGTAACAAAAAAAAAAGAGAATGCCTCCCACGTTCGTCAAACTAAGTCCTGGGCTACAAAGTGTCAATATTGAATACTTAACCTGTTTGATAGATAATAATAATAATAATAACAATAATATTAACAATAATAACACAATGAACTTCGGATACAACAAATCGCCATTGGAATCCAACTATTTTTGTTATTATTTCCGACTTTTGTTATATTCCACATTGTTATGTGGTTCGATGAGAACAATGAAGAGATCAAAAAGCTACTGAAGCAAAGCGCAGTGCCTTCATCGAGTGGCAGAACGCTATCAACTCCTTGTCCAAGAAAGATCGCTTCAAACACCTACAGAGAAAAGCCCAGAGAGAGCTCCTCAACATGCAGGACACCTGGTGGGACAGCAAGGCAAAAGAATTTGAACACTTTGCTGAATCCAACAACTCCAAGGAGTTTTTCAGCGCAATGAAAGTTGTCTACGGCCCTGCCAGACTCCGCACAACCCCTCTCTTTTCTTCCGACGGCTTCACCTTGCTGAAGGACAAAGGCAGCATCACTGAGCGCTGGCGAGAACACTTCTCAAATCTGCTGAACCTGCCTTCCACTGTCGACCCCGCGGCCCTGGACATGATTCCCCAGAAGCCAACACTGGATGACCTTGACCTCCCGCCTACCCTGGACGAGGTCAAGAAAGCGATCAACCAGACTAGCTCAGGCAAGGCTGCAGGCATGGATGGCATCCCCGCAGAGCTTTTCAAAGCAGCTGGACCTGAGACCCTTGATGCCTTCCTCAACATTCTGACATGCATCTGGGCAGAGGAGAACATGCCACAGGAATTTAGAGATGCTACAATCGTCTCCCTCTTCAAGAACAAGGGCAGCAAAGCAGACTGTTCCAATTACCGAGGGATCTCACTCTTGTCCATTGCTGGCAAGATCCTCGCGAGAGTCATCCTCAACTGCCTGATCAGCTCTGTGTCCGAGGAAGCACTCCCATAGGCTCACTGTGGCTTCAGACCCGGCCGCAGCACAGTCGACATGGTCTTCACTGTGAGACAGGTCGGGGAGAAATGCATTGAGCAGCACATGGACCTCTACGCTGTCTTCAAAGATCTGACCAAAGGATTTGACACTGTGAACAGAGAAGCGCTTTGGGTCATCCTCGCAAAGCTCGGCTGCCCCAGGAAGTTCACCAACATCATCCGTCTCTTCCACTATGGAATGGTAGGAGTTGTCCAGTCAAACGGCGACACACCCGCACCCTTCGATATTTCCAACGGTGTCAAACAAGGTTGTGTTCTTGCCCCCGTGATGTTCAACCTGTTCTTCTCGTGTGTCCTGACCCATGCAGTACGTGACCTTGAGAAGGGAGTGTACCTGAAGTACAGACTAGACGGCTCTCTCTTCGGCGACCGTCGACTGAACGCCATCGAGAAACTGATCCTTGAGGCGCTGTTTGCCGATGACTGTGCGCTGATGGCACACACGGAGTCTGACCTCCAGACCATAGTCAACGGGTTCTCGGAAGCCTCCCGACTGTTTGGCCTCACCATCAGTCTCAACAAAACCGAGGTCCTGTACCAACCAGCCCCAGGCACAAGAGCCCCCCCCCCCCCTCCCCCAAAGTGCATATCGAAGGCACCGAGCTGAAGACTCTCGACCAGTTCAGGTTCCTGGGGAGCATCATCTCTTCTGACGGTACTATCGACAAGGAAATCGCAGCTTGCATCAGCAAAGCCAGCCAAGCCCTGGGTCGTCTGCGCAGGTCGTCTGAATAACAACAACGTCAAGCTCTCCACCAAGATCAAAGTCTACAAGGCAGTAGTCCTCTCCAGCCTCCTCCACGGCTGTGAGTCATGGACGCTGTACAGAAAGCACCTCAAGCAGCTTGAACGTTTCCACGTGAGATCCCTGCGCTCACTCATGGGCATCAAATGGCAAGACAAGGTGACAAACCTGGAAGTCCTGGATAATGCTGGCTTAGTGAGTGTTGAAGCCTTGATCTTAACCCACTAATGCCCAAATTTTTTTTCAAAGTGCAAATTAGTTTATATTATGGATAATTATCTACAATGGACATGTGTTGATCAAATTTTGATTAAAACTTTGAAATTTATCATTTAGACAATAAAATGTAGATGTCCCAAAAATGGGACGGTGGGCATGAATGGGTAGGGGTTTTTCATTTTTCAAAGAGTGAACACAAGAACCAAAATACTGAAACTAGTAAACTTTTATTGAAAGAAAATGTAATAATTGAGGTGAAAACAAAGTAAACACAACAAAACAATATTTTGATTTAAATTGCTTTTAGGTATCTTTAGAAAACAAAAAAATCATAACTATTAAAAGAAGGAAAAATAAAAGAAGAAACAATTGCAAGTAAAGGACAGTTTCAATTTTGTCAATTTTTTTGTGATGTCCAGCTGTCACCGTCTTAGGTGATTTTAGCACCACATAAGCTGTTAAGAGTTTCAGTGAGTATGGTACTGCTGGAAGCATTTGTCGTGGAGGCCAACCTTGCACTTAGCACAGCGGCGCTTAGTCTTCTTCCCGCATGATGCACATCTCAGTTGTGTAGGCCAACTTTGAACAAGATGGTCAACACGGTCAAACCTGACCTCTGTTGGGACACGCTTGTCAAGAGATACAAATCCTCTTGGACGACCAGGCCCTGCATAACCAGCTCGTGCAAGATAGACTCTGACAACGCTCCTGCGGATAAGGAGAAGTTCCAAAGGGTTGTCTTTCGCTACATCTGTGTTCCTGTAGAGGTGCCAGGCTTGTTGGATACTGAGGTCCAGACAATAGGCAATGATGGGCCACCACCACTTCTTGCAGCGAATGACCGTTCTGTACTTTGCCACATTCTGGTTTGTGCGGTCCACACCGCCCATAGTGTTGTTGTAATGGCGGATCATAAAGGGTTGAGGAATGGTGACTTGCTTTGATTCAGCCCTTGACCATCTCTTGGCTGTCTGAAGTGGATGCACTCCTACATTGTTTGAAACAATATTGACGATGTTGTTGTCATTCCACCGAACAACAGTGAGGCCAGTCTTTGTGTCGGTTGCATGGTCATAGGTTCCCCTTGGTGTCTTCTTCATCTCGTTTACATCCCTCAAAGGGCAATCCTGAAGGCGATTTGCACGTATCGTTCCTGTGCATGCAATGTTTTTCTCTGTCAAAACATCCACCAGCTGCAGGCTTGTGAACAAATTGTCAAACGTGAGATGGTATGAGCTGCCCTCTTCTTCTTGCAGCTCTGCAATGAGATCAACAACAACCGAACCCCCCATTCCAAGTCCTGGGTATTCAGTTTGGCGTCCTCTTGCACCTTGATAGGGCTCAAACTGGACGACATAGCCCAGAGGCGTGCTCAGCATCCACATCTTATAACCAAACCTGATTGGTTTGCCTCGTATGAATTGTTTGCAACTGTGCCGTCCATAATAAGGCACCATCGACTCATCGATACTGAGATTTTGTGTCTGGACAGCTTTGAAGAAGGTCAGAAACTTTTCATTCATGTGTGTCAGCAACAGCCGAACTTTGCTCATCTTGTCAGCAGCATCCAGATGTGCGTTATCACTGACATGGAAATACCGCAGCATTTCTTCAAAGCGGTTTCTTGACATAGCAGACTGAACAGCATCCTTCCCCACATCCTCATCTGAAGACCAATACATTCGTCTCCTGGGCACAGGACTGTATCCAGACAGGAGTAGAATGGCAAGAAAGGTCTGGATCTCTTCAGGTGTGGTTGAAAATGTCAAGTTGCCCTTGGACCGTGCATATATGTTGCTAAAATCAGCAAAGGTTTCAAGGATTTCTTTGTCAAAGAAGCACTCAAACAGATCAACTGGAGAAGAAGGCATTTTCGACAGGTCAACATCTGTCTTGTTCCAGGAAAAGCGTTGCTTTTGCCTATTTGACAGATCTGTATTTCTCCACTTTCGCTGATTTATTGCTGCTTTCTTTGAAGATGGAGCTTTAGTTGCTGCAGGCCGTGTTACTTTCCTTTTTCTCCCCATGGATGTAGAAGGAATAGGTGCTGCATCGTCTGACTCCAAGGATTCTGAATCCCCAGATGCATCTTGCACTGTCCCTGTGGCAGCAGGAGCACTCTGAATAGGAGCACTGATATTCTCTGATACATCAGCAGATTCCTCCATCTCATCATAGGACACTTTTTCACCCTGTCTCCGGATAGTGACAGTAGCAGGAGCCTGCAGCTGATTTCTGTTTAGGTTGGAGACAGTACCATCTTCATCTTCGTCTCCGCTGTCTTCATCGGTGTCTTCATTTGTAGGAGGGGGTTCAATAAAGATGTCAGCTTCTTCAAAGTTAGCATCATCTTCCAGCATTGATACCACTTCATGAACAGTAAAAATCCTGGACAAAAGCAAAAAAAAACAGTGTATGTAGTATAAGCAAAAACCCCTCCCCTCTCGTGCCCACCGTCCCATTTTTGGGACGGTAACTCTAACATATACAGATCAGTACATATTCAAGCTATCATCAAACTGACAAAAACATATCCAGATAACAGTATAGTCTCTAGGTTTTGTTCTTAGTGTTATATATAAAAGTGTAATGTAAAAAAAGTAATCCTTACCTTTTCTTGGTTGCCATGTTGATGCTGCAGGCACAAGCTTTTTTCTGCAAATGGCAGCTCTCACTGCTAGTGTGAAGGGAAAGTACTCAAACAAAAACAATGCCTGGATGCAGTGATGTCCCCTGATTAACACAATAGGCTGCTGAGTCAAAGTGACACAAGCACTTAGATACAGTAATTAAAATAAGTTGCGTCCCAAAAATGGGACGGTGGGCAATAATGGGTTAAAGACACAACTTCGCTGGACAGGTCATGTCATACGTATGGATGATTCTTGCATCCAATGCCAACTCCTGTATGGTGCACTCTCAAAAGGCCACAGGAAGCAAGGACGGCCAAAGAAACGCTTCAAAGACTGCATTAAAGACAGCCTCAAGTACTGCGTCTTCCCGGTAAAGGAACTTGAAGCACAAGCACAAGACATATCCGGCTGGCGTGCCGCCACCAGGAAAGCCTGCACGCTCTTTGAACACAATCGGCGCCAACGGATCACCAGTGCCAGAGCTGATTGATTGATTGTACATTGCTTAACGTCCCGATAGCAACACGACTTTCTCAGGACGTGCCTGCACTGCTTGTGAAAAAAAAAAACCCCAACTAAACAGAATATTGAATGTATGTCGCCAGGCGGTCCATACGTGTAATAAACCTACGACATGGGGCCTAAAAAAAGCTAAGACCATTTAGCAACACACATCCAATATCAAGAGCTACAGGCAGCGCAGACAGTATGGAGAGTTTAAAAAAGGAAAATACAGGTGAATGGACCAAAGGTAGACAGAAACACATGCCCTAGAATAGAGAGGAAAACCCACCCTGTGGGCTGACCAGGGTGACCCTGGGAACTAAAACGTAGTTAACCCCACCCAAGTCCCCCAGGGCAGACCCGGGTGAGGGCACCAGTTTCAGAGCTCACAGAAAGACAGCGTCGATTCTCCCCACAGCTACGTTCCAGTGGCCCCATTGCCCTCGCAGGTGTGGCTCCAGGATTGGCTTGGCCAGCCACACCCGCACCCACAAATAGAAATCACGCACAATGACGACATCATCGGTTTTCGATGGTCTACCCTACTCTATGTGCGAAGTAGACTGTAATAATAATAATAATAATAATAATAATAATAATAATAATAATAATAATAATAATAATAATAATAATAATAATAATAATAGCAACAACAATAATTATTATGATGATGATGATAATAATAATGATAATATTACTCTTGTAACGCGCAATATCCAATGGAAACACGACTGAAAGGGCTGCACCGAAATTCAATGCACACAAAGGAAAGACATCAAAAGAAACACTGCACATACATTTAAACCCATCAACACGCGCTGGACGGGACCTGAAGAATAGTAGAACGTTCAGAGTAATGACATCACTTGACAACAAGCTGATCAGGCACTACCCTTCAGCTTCAATAGTGGTCGATCCATCTCTAGCACAAGGTGCTGAAATCTGAAAAGCTTTCTTCATTAACCCCTTCCCTGACACTGTGCATTCATTTTTGTTTCCATTAATGTTTGTTCATTCGACGACCAATAGCTAAAACCTTCCAAGAAACATGGATACAAAATGGTCTCAGCAAGAGGCATAAATCCTCATGAGTTCCCGCAGTAGCGTCTCTTGCGGTTGGATCGTGTTCATTTTTTTCTCGGCGGTGACGGGGTTAAGGTTTTAAGATTTCTGTTTCTTTGAAAGCAAAACAGACCTTGCTTCAAGCTAAAAGGTTTTCTATTATTGTTAACCTGATGATGTAACCTGATGGTGGAGTTGTTGTGCAAAAGACAGCAAGTCCATTCTTGTGACAAACGAGATTTTCATTGTAATAATTGAAAATTTCGCTTTTCACAAAAGTGGACTTACCGTCTGCTATTCTCACAGAGAGAATTCTGTGGAGGATTTGAAATGTCTTTGATAAAGTTCACAATATTTATTTTCTACTTTTTTCGTTGTCCTCCAGACACAATCAATGCAATTATTTTCGAAAGAACCAGTTTGTCTTCGTTTAATAGTTCCAGAAAATCGTTTATTTTTTCTTGTCGTTGCTGTTACAATTAAGGAATGCTCGTAAATAAAAAAGAGCGAGGTTACATTGGCTTCAGGCACATATTTTTTAGGTGTTTGGATTTGTGTTTTTCATGCACGCATATCTTACTTGTTACTCTCTTGTTGCTGCTACAAATGTTGTTGTATAACTACACTCAAGTATACGTATGAAACAATATTAAACGCATTATTAACATGATTATAATGTCGATCCTGATGATAACGGTGAAGATGATGATGATGATGAAGGTGATGATAATCACGATGACGACGATAATGATGACGAAGACGACGCCGACGATGATGATGTTTTTTTTTAAATTTTATCTCAGGTTGCCTTGGGATTTGTTCGTTTGACTAGTCAGTTGCCTGGTTGGCTGTCGTTGTTCCTGCTGCTGTTGCCGTTGTTGTTCCTGTTGTTGCAGTGTTGTCAATGTTGTTGTAGTTTGCAAGGCTATAAAAATATAAACAATTGATAATTGTTGTCTCAGGTACTTGGAATTTGGCTTCGGACATGCTGTGTAAACTGGTCTTCTGGGTTTCTCAGTCAGACATCACGGCAGGCGTGTTCCTCTTTGCATTCATCTCTATAGACAGGTGACAACAGTATTACTTAAACCGTGCATGAGTCCAATATCACGATTTATCCACAAGCTGATAAAAGACCATACGCTTTCAAAATGTCGAGATGGCAGGAAAATGTCGAGTTTGCAGAGAGAGACGCGACAGTCACACTGTCGAGATCGGTGACAAAAGACGAGACGCTAGTCAAACTGTTGATATGGCTGATAAAAGTCGAGACGCAATAGCGTCTCGTCATTTATCAGCTATCTCGACAGTTTGACTGTCGCGTCTCTGTCTGCCATCTCGACAATTTGCCTGTCGTCTCTCGCTTTATTGCAGACATCTCGACATTTTGACTGTCGCCTCTCGTTTTGTATCTGTCATCTCGACATTTTGACAGGTCGCCTCTAGTCGTGTATCAGCCACCTTGACATGCTGACTGTCGCGTCTCGTGGTTTCTTTCTTTTTTTTTTTTTTTTTTTTTTTTTCGTTTTTTTTAAATAATCAGCCAGCACGACTTTTTGAGTGTCGTGTCTCGTCTTTAATTAGTGTCGCGTCTCGTCTTTAATTAGACATTTCAACATGCTGACTGTCGCGTCCCGTCTTTTATCAGCCACCTCGACACTTTGACTGTCGCGTCTGGTCTTTTATCAGCCATCTCGAAAATTTGACTGTCGCGTCTTGTCTTGTATCAACAACCTTGACATTCTGACGCGATAGCGTCACGTCTTTTATCTGCCATCACGACATTTTGACTGTCGTGTCTTATCTTTTATCAGCCATTGCGAACTTTTGGCTGTCGCGTCTCTTCGTATTCCTGCCACCTCGACATTTTGACTGTCGCGTCTCGTCTTTTATCTGCCATCTAGTCATTCTAATAAACCGCGACATTGGACTCAAACACATATTGGTATTATTGCTCTAGAAACGAATTGAAGTGATAGTGAACAAGTCAAAACAGACATCGCCATTAGTTAACATCCTTTGCACTTGCTGCTTAACTCATTTGAGGCGTGCCGTATACGGATACGTGGCTTTATGCCACGTATCCGTATGTGGCACGTCTCGAATGAGTTAAAACATCCAGTGACACATTGCACATTTTATCAGAAAAGCGCTGCGTGGCGAAAAGCAAAACTAATGGGAATTTTGCTGTAGTGCATTGTTTAGGAGAGCTCGGTTACCATTGAAAGCCAACATCAGCGACACAAACTACAATTGACAAGGACTGCAATTAAAGGACAACAACAACTTTACATAACAGACTTTTTAATTTTTTATCGTGGCCTTTCGATAAGCGTGTTTCTTTCTTTGTTGGTCGTTTGCTGTAATGGTTAACCGCATCAATGACAGTAGACGCCGATTGTGGTTTGGAACTTCGACGTCAAAGATGTTCAGCAGTCAAAGGATTATGAATACAAAGTGGTTTTAGCAAGGAGGCTGAACTTCAGCGTCAAAGATATCCTGCAATCAGAGGGATATGTATACAGTCATCGGAAATATGGAAACAGAGTGTTTTCAGCAAGAGGTAGGCCCTATAGATCCTCATGAGTCCCCGTTTCCCCACTCGGGTCTGCCCTTGGGGGTTGGGTGGGGTTAACTACTTTTTAGTTCCCAGGGTCACCCTGGTCAGCCCCACAGGGTGGGTTTCCCTTCTATTCTGGGGCACGTGTTTCTGTCTACCCTTTTTCCATTCACCTGTATTTGCCTTTTATAAACTCTCCCTACTGTCTGCGCTGCATGTAGCTCTTGATATTGGATGTGTGTTGCTAAATGGTCTTAGCTTTATTTAGGCCCCATGTCGTTTATTTAACGTATTGGACCGGCTGGCGACATAATTCAATATTCTGTTTATTTTTTTTTTCACAAGCAGTGCAGGCACGTCCTGAGAAAGTCTTGTTGCTTTCGGGACGTTAAGCAATGTACAATCATCAATCAATCATGAGTCCCCGCAATTGCGGGGACTCATGATGATCTATGCCTCTTGCGCTTGGATGTTGTTCAATTGCATTCGGCAGTGAGAGGGTTAAGTGCTCACATATTTTCTTAATATTTCAGATACGTAAAAATCTGCAAGCCCACTGTGCGGATCACGGCCCGCTTGTCCAGGAACTGCATCTTGGTCCTCACAGCCTGCAGTGTTCTGTCCAGCATCCCTGTCTTCTGGATGTATGGGAACAACGCGCGGGCGAAGAAATGCGTGATCGTGCCTTCAGCATCAGCGCTGGCCATCATGAGGATCTACTACACCGCGCTGTTTGCGTCGTTTCTCATCATGCTCGTTATCGTCGTCATCAGCTACTCCCTCGTCTTTGAAAAGGTAAGGGAAGTGTTCCGTACAGTCTGCGGATGTACTCCCCAGATAGGTCCACTCGGGGGGATGCGCCAGAAGTGTACTTGTGGCACACTCCCCGAGTGGGTCCATCTCGGAAGAACACCCGCGAACAGTACGGGACTGCAGCTTACCTCACCCAGTCCACTCCGCTTTTCCGCGTTGCTAGAGATATGCACATCTGTGATGAGGTAAAGGCTACAAGGCTGATGAATATTAAACGCTTTTGAATAATTATAAGCAAAATTATAAGCTAAAAGTAACTTCTATGGGTTTACATGTTGTCAGAGACTTATCATATTTGTGTAAGAGAGGCACATAATAAAAGGGCTGTTTAAACCCCTTGTGCATTACAAGTTAGTATGGTTTATAACGCAGAGCAGGCGACAAAGCATTCTCACGGCGGGTGCATTACCAGTGTTTCAGTATGAATGTACGAGAGTGTTAATGTGAACCCTTTGGCTATCGGTAGCGGTTTTTGTCGCGATAATTCCTGCAGGAATGATCGCGACAAAAATCGCTACCGACAGCCAAAGGGTTAATGTTGAAAGGACACTTTCCTTCTCTTAAAGGTGAGTCGATCCCAGAAGATCATGAGGAGTCACAAAGCTACGGACGCACCATCTACGACTGTTATGCCGAGCTACGACGGCGACAGAAGCTCTGACACTGCAGCTGCGTCAGGGATCAAGACCCTTGAAGCCAACCCCCAGAATGTGCGCCGAAACCAGGTGGCCCCTCTGTCCCCAGCGACAAGCTACACCAGCATCAGCGCCAAGTTCGGGCGAGGCGACACCCAGCTCACGGGGCCGGAGAGCAAACCTCCGAAGGCATGGGTAGGCCAGGAAGTGGGGGTGTCGTCCAGGCTGCAGGTTCCAACAAAGCTTGCAGCTGTTAGGCCAGACCACAGCGGGGTGGGGGAGAAGCAGGCGGTGAAGCTAGTGAGCATCAAGCCGCTGGCATCCCCCCAAAAAGGATGCTTCAGTCCCAGGTCTCCCGCCATCGGAGCTGAGACCACAAGCAGGAACTGCGAGATCCCAGCTGATATGACCAGATCCGAGCACGCCGAAAAGTTGGTGATTACCGCACGGACGACCCAGTCCTTTGCCACAGATTCCGGTAACACAACGTCCATGACAAGTTTCATCGCATCCAGCGCAAATGGTTTACCGGAAGACTCTGGTTCTAACAGCTCCCGTGAGAAAAATGAGAGGCTGCCTGCAGAGGAAATAGCTGCACCGCCGAGTAGAGAAAGAGACACAACACATATAGACGTCGCCTCCACTGGTCAGTCAGCAACTGCATACCACAGGACTGGTGAACCCTGCACTAATGAAAGACCAGCACCAGCCGGATGCTGCGGCGATCAAGAATCAGCACTTGAAAACCTCAACGCGAACACCTCGACACCTGCGAACAGAATCTTTGCAAGAAACACGCATAACATTCAGCAACCTCTACATATTCAGGACGTAACAGAAATGGACGTCGGCGACATCAATCGTGAAGAAAAAGAAATAAGTCAAAACAAAGAAATCAACAAAGAATTTTTGTGTGATTCGGTCAACAAGGAAAACGAAGCGGAGGAGGATAAAACCAGCGGTAACCGCGTGCACTGGGACCGCGGCACACTCACCTCCTCCAAAGGCAAAAGCAACGCTGACCCCTCCATGACCTCCAGCATTCACCGTCACACTCGGGCCGCCAGGCGCGACACGCGCAGCTTCCGTCTGGCTCTGCTGTTGTTCCTGGTAACCGCCGTCTTCGTGGTGAGCTGGATACCCCCATACGTCGCCATGGTGTGGTACTTCTACGTCGGGTACACCCCTCCCCTGTCAGCAGCAGACATTGCGCTGCAGACGTACGGTCCCACTGGCTACATCCTCAACAGTTTTGTCAACCCCTTCATCTACGCGGCCCTGAGTCCCGCCTTCAGGAACACCGTCATCTCCTTGTGGAGACAGCTCACCCGCTTCTGCTGCAGACAATGAAGCGCGGGTTGATGTCAGCCGCAGTGACGTCAGCCAAAGCATGGGTTGACGTCAGCCGCAGTTGACGTCAGCCGCAGTGACGTCATCCGAAGCGCGGGTTGTCGTCAGCCACAGTTGACGTCAGCCCGAGACCAGTAAACAGCAGCAAGGTGCAGCATGACACTTGTAGAAGAAAATTAGATCGCGGAGACTGATCGGACTCTAGCGACGTGCTAGCAATAAGAACCGCCTGAGAACTACAAGTGAACTGAACAGAAACACCAAAGAGAAGGGCACGGCTTGGTTGTATTTTAATAATAATAATAATAATTACGGTATTTATAATGCGCTTATCTTATAATAATTATAACTCTAAGCGCGCACTCACAACTCGCGCACGCATGCGCACGCTTTAGACAACGACTCACGTACAACAAATGGTGAAATATATTGCGACAGTCATCTTTTGTGGGGAGTGTGGTGATATAGTGCTAGAACTGTTGAAAGAGGTGAGTTTTGAGGGCGGACTGAAAGGAGGAGAGAGAGTCTTTCTGACGGAGAGAGAGTGGGAGAGTGTTCCAGGTGGATGGACCATAAACTGAGAAGGCGCGGGGGCCGAAAGTGCTGAGTTTGGTGCGGGGGATGTGGAGACGGAGAGGGTCGGAGGCGGAGCGGAGGGAGCGGGAAGGAGTGTAGGGGTGAAGTAAGTTGGAAAGATAGGCAGGAGCGCAGTTGTTCAGGGATTTGTAGCAGAGAGACAGAATCTTGTATTGGATACGCTGTGGGATGGGAAGCCAGTGAAGAAGTTTGAGCAGGGGTGTGATGTGGTCGGATTTTTTCTTTCTGAGGACGAGGCGGGCAGCATTGTTCTGGATGCGCTGGAGAGTGGAAGTGGTAGAGTGAGGGAGGCCGGAAAGGAGAGAGTTGCAGTAGTCAATGCGAGATAGAATGAGAGAGACAGCAAGTTTGGTGGCAGCTTCGGTGGTGAGGTATTTTCTGATCTGACTGATGCGGCGGAGGTGAAAGTAGCATGCCTGGGCAGTGGCGGAGACGAAGCTGGTCATGGTAAGAGAGGAATCAAGAATAACGCCAAGGTTTTTGGCCGAGTCACTGAGGGAGATGGGGGTGCTGTCGAGTTGAAGGTGGAGAGAGGGAGGGAGCTGGGAAAGTTTCTGGCGAGTGCTTACCAACATGGCTTCCGTTTTGTCGTCGTTCAGTTTAAGCTTGTTTGCTGTCATCCAGTTTTTCACGTCTTCATAGCAGTCAGCCGTGCGAGTCAGTAGTGACTGAGTGTTGTCGAGTTTGTCTTTGTCTAGTAGTTGTGAGTCGTCAGCGTAGAGGTGGTGGCGTATGTGGTGAGACTGTATGATGTTGGACAGGGGGGAGGTGTAGAGTGTGAAAAGGACCGGGCCCAGGACGGACCCCTGTGGTACTCCGCAGGAGAGCGTGACTGGGTTGGAGGAGACGCCGTCAATGGTGACGGACTGCTGTCTGTCGGAGAGGTATGAGAGAAACCAGGAGTGAGCAGAGTCAGTGATGCCAAAGGAGTGACGAAGGCGGTGGAGGAGGATAGAGTGGTCTATGGTGTCGAAGGCGGCAGAAAGGTCGAGTAGCGTAAGAAGGGAGATGTTGCCTGAGTCGGTGGAGAGAAGCAGGTCGTTTAAGATGTGTAGAAGGGCTGTTTCAGTGCTGTGGTGTTTGCGATAGGCAGACTGGAATGGACTGAGGAGGTTGTTGTCGGCAAGGTGGAGGTTGAGCTGGTTGAGAACAACCTTCTCAAGAAGCTTGGACAGGAAAGAGAGATTGGAGACTGGGCGATAGTTTTTTAGTTCGTTTGGGTCGAGGTTGTGTTTTTTGAGGAGAGGACGGACGATGGCGGACTTGAAGATATCAGGGACTGAACCGTTCTCAAGAGATGTGTTGATGATGTCGGTAATGAAGGGGGGAAGTTTTGGAAGGCCGTCCCGGTAGAGAGAAGCTGGGAGGGGGTCTAGTTCGCAGGTTTTGAGAGGCATGGACTTTATGGTTTTGAGGACTTCTTCTTGAGAGACGGGGCGGAAGGACGAGAGGGGGGTGCCGGAAAAGGGGGTGTCGGGAGGGCAAGGAGGGGAAGGCAGAGAGTCGAGTGTGTTGCGCAGAGTTTGAATTTTGTCGGAAAAGTAGTTGGAAAAAGGGGACGGGAGTTCTTCTCTGCTGTGTGTGTTGGGGAGAGGAGTGTCTTTAGGAGTGCCTAGGAGTGTGTTCATGGTAGCGTAGAGGGTTTTGGAAGAAGTAGATTCCAGGATTTTGTTTTGAAGGTGTTTGCGTTTGGAGTCGGAGATCATTCTGCAAACTTTGGATCTAGTTGCTTGGAAGATCTGTCTGTGAACGGTGAGATCAGATGAGCGCCAGAGGCGTTCCGCTTGTCGGCGCTCGCGCTTGGCCTCAGCTATGTCGTCAGTGAGCCAGGGCGAGGGGGGTCGGTTGGGTATGGAGCAGGTGGTGACAGGTGCATGGGTGTCTAGAAGTTTTCGAAGGGAGGAGTCGAAGTGGGATGCAAGATCAGGAGAGGAGGCGGGGTCCAAGAGAAGGTCGACAGCTTCATCGAAGAAGCTCTGTCGGTTGACAGATTTCAGTTTGCGGCGAGTGACAAGGAGCTTGGGTTTTTTTCAGGGGAGGTAGGTTGAGGGAGACGAGAATGGCGAAGTGGTCAGAGGGAAGCACAGAGGAGGTGTCAGAGTTGAGAAAGAGTTGATCAGAGGTGCGGGTGATGATCCAGTCGAGGGTGTGGCCGAGTCGGTGGGTGGGTTTGGTGATGTGTTGTGTAAGATTGTGGTTCGAAAGTGATGTGCAAAGGCGTCTTGTGTCAGGGTGGTCGGGTTTGTCGAAGTGAAAGTTAAAGTCGCCAAGAAGGATATGTTTTCCGGGTCGTGTGCTGTAGTGGTCGAGGAGGAGGTCAAACTCGGTGAGGAACATGGAGTTTGTGAGTTTGTTTTGAGGGCTTGGAGGGGGGCGGTAGATACATGAGAAGATGAGGGACTGGCCAGGGAGTGTTGCTACGGCCTCGACAGATTCAAAGGAAGGATGAGCGAAAGGGAGAGACTGAGAGAAGGAGAGGTGACTTGTATCGTTTGCGGGAGTGCTACCCAAGAACGAGAGACCAACCCGTGAGGAAGCCACAAGTACATTTCTATTAACTCATTGTGTTCCAGGTACAAACACCCACATATTGGAGTTGTCCTCTGAGGACTACATTACAATTCAGGAGACAGATCGACCAAGATAGTTCAAGGGTGGTGCCAGAATAGATTGGCGCCTATAGGCGCCAAGCTATTCTGGCACCACCCTTGAACTATCATGGTCGAGCCATATCTTGCTGTGGTGTGTCGGGATTGAATGAGTTAAAATGAGTGAGTGAGTATAGACTGCTTTACGTCCCGCAAGCGACAAAGGTCTTCTCAGGACGTGCCTGCGCTAAATGAAGAAAGAACAGCAAGAAGCGCAGACAGGAGGGAGAATTTCAAAAGAAAAATACAGACGAATGGACCAGAAAGACAGAAATACAAACCCCCAAAAGAGTAGAACCCACCTTGCAGGGGTTAGACAAGGTGACCCTAGGAACTAAAAAGTAGACAACCCCACCAAGGTCCCCTAGGGCAGACCCGGTGGGGCGAGTTAAAATGAGACACTGAGCGTCTCATTTGAATAGAAGTGTACTTGTGGTTAACTCTGGAGAGGGTCTGTCAGGGGAGAACTGACTCCCGCGAACAGTACGGGATAACTGCCTGATATCTTGTGGCATTATCGGTATAACATATTTAGTCCCGTCGCTATACCGCAACGTAGCATGCACAACTCATGATCCGCCGTGAGATGGCTTAGTCGCCTGCTCGGCGTTAAACACCATTAACTAACTAACAACTCATGATGATGTTTATGACGTTCGGTTGTAGAGCGCAACTCTCCATTCAGTATTGAATGCTCAAAGCGCTTTGTGGAGGGAGAGATTATATAATGAAGAGACAAAAAAGCGCCAATTTACACAGAAGAATAAGACAAAGAAGAATAAAACCACCATCAGTCAGTTCACTGGTTGAGGACAGACAGAAGAAGCGTGTCTTCAGCTGTCTGCGGAAGAGTGGAAGAGACGCCGCTGCCTTCAATATCGGCATTGCCGGGCATTTTTTAGCAACTTTAAAAAAAAAAATGAGCGCTATCCAAGCTGTTTCTTGCTGGGGACGGAGGCGGGGGGGGGGGGGGGGGGGGGGGGGGAGTGGGGTTCTTGTGAGCTGAGATTGGGACATGGACCGAGGCAGCGATGAGTTACTGTACAGCCAGGAATGCTCTATGGTGCATACTGCCGCAGGTCAATGACAGGATTTCGTGTTCGATTTTGTAATGGCTGGCAAGCCAATGGAAGGATTTTAGGACTGGGGAGATGTGCCACATCTCCCCAGTCTTAATAGTGTAGACAGTACCGCCATGAAAAGTGCATTATCCTGCAAATGAAACTTACGGGCTCCAAATTTCGGACACAGCTAGCAGTCAATACCCTATTGGTAAAAGCAGTAGGATGTCATACAGATTTTGCCTTGGAACCGTTAAAAAAATGGACCATTTTACCACCATTACTTTTTAACCGCAGCTAAATCGTGTCATTTTAAAGTTATGAACATTTAGTTTTCGCTTTTGATTAGTTTGATTAATGTGGAATATGACTGCGATTGCCGACATAAATACCAATGACGCATGGCCCCATTTTCAAGATTTTGTATAGTTTTGGGGTGGTGAACAATATAGGGTACCAATCGGCTGAGGTTAATACAAGCGATAAAATAAAGATATATTTGGATAGCCAGATAACTGCTCTTTT
Source organism: Semisulcospira habei (assembly GCA_036245525.1). NCBI lineage: Eukaryota > Metazoa > Mollusca > Gastropoda > Semisulcospiridae > Semisulcospira > Semisulcospira habei. The sequence continues at coordinate 114,881,312 of BTPG01000007.1, read as the reverse complement.
TTAAGCAAATAGGATGTCAGTAGGAAAAATGTACAAGTTTTGCATGAAAATTAATGATTTCTTGTCCACGTTTTCCTCATTTTTTTTTTATATAAAATTATTCAATATATTATATTTGAGAGCACAGTGAAGGAAAGTGTATGAGTGTTGTGAGACTCATTTTTGAGAAATGAAACTAGACTATAGTATTGATATAATAACGCGCTTTTTGTTTTTTTGGACATCGGACAAACATGACCACTATTTTCAAAATGGACGCCGATCACTCATCTGTAGCCTCAGGAAATAGGTTGCTGTGCACAGTGTGCAACCAAACTGACTTTGAGCCAGTTATTTTGAGGAAAACAACGTGAATATAAACTAGGCGATCCCTGTTGACTTTTGCGAGTGCCGCTGAAGTATAACAAGGGGTTAATGACAAGTTAGATTCATCTAGGCACCAACAAGACGGTTCGAAGGAAATAAGGGCATACTCTCATTGCAACACACGACATAAAAGACGGGGTTCATTGTCAACTGATTTATTATTTGTCATTGTATTATCAAGCTAGCAGCTGTCTTATAAATATAGGAACCCATACACTTCCCGTTTCTCGACCGTTATGTCTGATAACCTGCATTCTGTTTACAGTCTGCTAATATGACACCTAACATTCACTTTGGAACACTACAAGATTGACAGTTACAGCCACTAATACACATTTTTTTCCTAGTTTGTCCTTTTACATAACTAGGAACTGCTGTACGATTACTTAATGTAGGTCAAGGTCACTGCTGCTTCATGTTTTTAAAAAAATATATTTTATTGTATTTCGTAAATCCTTCCTCAGATAAAAACAAACAAAAAACCAAAACAAAACCGATAGGACTTACAGATTAGAGCAGAAACGGTATTGTCAGCTAACATTTTACACTATTACAAGATAAAATATGATGAACCTCTGTCATGCTGCATCCGCTTAGGGCAAGGTCATAGCTGCCATATTTCCTCGAACTTTTGAATATGTCATGTCTCTCAAATTAATGAATAATTTGATACACATATTTGATGATATTATGTATTTTTAACAAAATATAGGAAAAACACGAATACAAAAAAATAAAAAAATAAATATAGAAAACGAGCAAATCGTCGCTATTTTAATAAAGGTCAAGGTCACAACGGCTTTAAAACTTTAAAAAATACAAATGCACGCAAGCATTTGAACAATACAACCAATTTAATCTAAGTTTAAGATGATGATAGCGCTACTCATAGCAGATTGTTTGATGTTAGAATCAGGTTGTCATCCTCAAGGTCAAGATCATGGCTACCATATTCGTTTGGCACTTACTGCATGCTTCTGCTCTCAAACGACTTGACCGAAATTATTTAAATTTAAGGCGATGATACTCCAAATAAAGCCAAAGCGCCATGAAAAAATATCCGGTCTTTAGGCTCAAGGTCAAGGTCACAACTATGCTAGAACCTCTGTGCAGTCACTATATCTCGAAACACTGATCCGACTATTTTCAAACTTTCATCACCTTCACTCAGGACATAGTACTGTATACAAAAGAATCACTACATCAGCTTATATTGTTTTATTGACATTTTTGTGATGAAAATATCAACCCCATCCTTTAACTGTCAACCCGTATCTACTACTTGTTCTATCGTATCTGAATCATTTTCTGCCTGTCTTTTTTTTTCTTGCCATTTTTGTTGTTGTTTTGGGATGCACTATCGGATTTGGAAAAAAAAAAAAAAAAAAAAAAAACAACCAAATGACTACAACAGTGTGGTAGGACTTTTAATATACTGGTCAAACCACCTCTGACAAATTAGGATGAGTATGTTCTCTCATTTAACAACTTCCTTTGAACTCCATACCAGTAAAATGTTATTTTTAAAATGTTCCAGTGTTTTCGTTTACAGCCTTGTGAGCAGGAGAAAACTGCAGTATGATGAACTGTCGGAATTAGCCACAACGGTGTCAAGCTCAACAAAGTATTAGCTGACATTATTGACCATTGTTGACCTTTTTTGTGACTTTGATCTACAGACTGGTGATACAAATGTGCAATTTTTAAAGTAGTAAATGTGATGGATCTCTTTGCCCACGCATAAAGTTTACATCGGGTTTCTGCATTGTGCTGTCTTGTCAGCGGTTTGTCTTGTGACAAATAGTCCGTGAATTCATGAGTTCCGTGCGATCGCGAGGTAAACCATCGGCAAGGAGTTTTAGTGGCGCAGCTCAGCCTAACAGAGCTCAAGAGTAGTTAGTACGTGCTATTCTGTCAGTGAGGACGGACGTATGTCGGATACACTAGCCGTATTCCAAGACTCTGAAACCTAGATTTCAGGTACGTTTTTATAGGTATTATCGACAGCTAGTGAATTAAAGGTTGTATGCGTTTAGCAATATTTAGTTTGGTTGTGTAGCGTTGATTTGGTTCAGTTATGTCGGTTTAGAACTTGTTGAGATAACCAGGGATTTTTCTATAGTTATGTACCGGGATGGATAACTAAGAAATGTGATGTGTGTATGCCTAGTTGCTTACGAAGGTATTACGTGAGTGTGTTAAGTATAATCTTTTCCAATGTACGAACCCGTGTATGGCGCGTTCGTCATATTATAGTCTTTTTCAGTGTAGTGACTGAGTTATGGTGTGTTGCGAATTTTGTTTGTTTTATGAAGCACGAATGTGTGAATGAACGTGCAGATGTATTTGTATCAGCCAGGTTACGTAATGTACCTCATATCATCCAATATGTGTGTTAAGCAAGTGTTATGACATTAGAACTTTATTGTATAGAGTTCTTGTGCGGAGCGAGGGACCTGACGCCGAGACGTCAAAATGAACAGAGGCTGCCGCTGGAGAAACGTGTCGTGAGGACATTCACCGCTCGGGGAGCGAGAGACTTGGTGCCAAGACATCAAAGTCAACAGAGGCTGCGCTAGAGGCGCGTGTCCAGAGGACGTCCACAGTTCGGGGAACGTTGGACAGCTTCAGGAACGCGTGACGAAAGAAACTACACGCCTAGACGTGAAGGAACGTGTGAACGATGCAGAGCGATAACACCAGTTGAGCAGGTTGGATAATGAAGACCTGGCTTTTACTATATTGTGTGTGGATGTGAGGGTGATGTGCTAGGATTGAGAATTGTGTATCTTGTGAAGAGTAATTTGGAGTTCACGTTTTGTTGGTTAGGATTATTAACGGGGCCACAGAAAAAAAGAAATGATGTTTTGCGTTTACTGCACGAATGCGTCCGAATGAGAATTAGCGTTGTTGTGTATGTGCCCGATGCGTTTGTGAGTCTGTGCGTTAGCATCATAAAACACACTCTTTTAACATTACTATCAACCCTTCACATCTGATTCAGACTGAGTCTGTCGTTTCACATATGTCAAATGCTAAGACCAAGAACGAGTTTTTAGTTAATGTGATTACCGTGACGTTGACATAAGAGGAAGCAACATGATTCTTGTCTGTGACACTTCCCTTAATGTACGGATTCTCATCACCTAACGTTTGAGGCAAATCCGCCCGCTGGTTTCAGAGATACTTGAGGGGAGATCTATAACCCTTAAATAAAATATGGCTGGCACGGCCGTGACCTTCAACAGGAAAAGTAGTGTCAGAATGTTTGTATATAACATTTTATTTTATTATCGCCTATCAACATACACAATTTAAAAACAAATCAGTCAATTACTTTCTGAGATCTTGCATTAAAAAAAAAAAAAAAACAACAGGAGAATAAATATGACCCGCTGTGACCTTGGCCTTGCGGCTTAATCTGAGTGACACGTTATGTAACAAAGGACTATCGTCAGCTGAGCTTTGAGCTAAATCGATTTCAGGGTTGAGAAAAGAAAAAAAAGCATGGACAATAAAAGGAAAATAAAGAATTCAAGATCACAAAAATGAGACACGTTAAGTCCAGTATGATCACTTCTCATCCTATGTAACAAGAGATGGTAACACATATCATCCATATTTTGAGTCGCCTACCAGTATTATCAACAAGAATATATACGCCACCTCCGGCTGTAAAGTGTCGAACGTTAAATCAGAGAAAGCTCTAAGTATTATTTATCACACTTAATGGTATTGTGTGACATTATACGTTTGTTAACGGTCATTATAGCATGTAAATATAGAAAAGTGATGTAATAAACTTACTGTATGCTTAGTTAGACCTAAACATTTGCCATAATGATCAAGATTCGGACACGTTTGTCTAACGTATACTAATGGTCAAAACTTAAGGGCAACTTTTTATCGCAGACGCACCGACAACACCACACAAATAATGTAACAATACTTGCAATCAGTACTTTGCTAATTTATTCAGTAACAATTTCATTTAAGTTTTCAGTAAATCAATCAATTGTAACAACGGCAGTACGTTAGAATGTTTACTCACCCATCATTTGAAAAGTCGCACAAAACTGGTCCAGTCAGTAGCGAGTGTACACAACGTTTGCAGCCAAGCATTCAATGCAGCGTTGACGGTTCGGAGAACATGTTGTGGGATCGCTTCCCACTCTTGATGCAGGAACTGTCAGCTGGGGGACGCCTTACACGTGGCCCTAGCACGTCCCAGAGGTGCTCGGTGGGAGCCAGATCAGGTGAACGAGCTGGCCACTCCATTCTCATGATGCCCCGTTGCTCAAGGTACTCATCCACCACATGAGCGCGATGAGGTCAAGCGTTGTCGTCCTGCAGAACAGCATTGTCGCCTATAGCTTAGAGGGCTGGCTGGATGAGGGGCTGCACAATCTCGTCCCGATAGCGCAGTCCAGTCACGGTGTCTCGGATGACGGAGGGGGGTCCTGCCTTCTCTGCTGAAGCCTGCCCAGACCATGACTGAGCCACCTCCGTAGCGACCCACCTCTTGGACGCATCCATCCGCGAATCGCTCGCCCTGGCGTCTCCAGACCCTTACCCTGCCGTCGTTGAAGGACAGAGTGAACCGTGACTCATCAGTAAACAGAACCTGAGTCCACTGGAGTCTGTTCCACCTCACATGTTGACAACACCAGGAAACCCGGGCTCTGCGATGAGCTGGAGTGAGATTCTCACTGCTGCTCTGCATAAAGCCAGGCCAATTTCGCGCAGACATCGGCAGACTGTGCTTCTGCTGACGTTAACGTTTGCAGCTTGCATCAGTTGACGTCGCAGAGTGGTTGCCGTTACGGTTCGGTAGCGCAGAGCCGCCACACAAAGATATCTGTCCTCCCTTCTGCTGGTGCAGCGCGGGCATCTTGAGCAGGATCGTCGTTCTGCCCTTCCAGTTTCTTGGAATCGTGCCAGCAGCCTCTGGGTCACTGAATGGGACACCCCAAGACGCGTCCCAACTTCTCGTCCGAAAAATTCCATCCTGCAGCCATGCTAGCGCCCGGCTTTGATCTACTGGCGTTAGACTTCGTCGTGGTGGCATGGTTTGGAAAGTGACAATTATGCCCCTAATGTAACGGTATTTGTAGCAAAACAGAAGTGTTCAATGTTCACGTCTGACCCCTTTAGCACTTGCATCACGACTTTACCGAGTTTTCCCAACTGTCTGCCTTTGGTACGCTTGCCAATATTGCACAGTTTTTTTCACAAAAACTGACGATGTTTCACGTGCATTTGACACGTTCGTGGAACTTGATGAATGTTGTCTATTGTTCCCTGTACAGTGGACTGTCTAAGGGCAACTTTTAACCCATTTGGATCGAAAGGAACATTGTATTGTATTAGCGTACTTGCGACGATAAACAATGGCACAAAAAGTGGGGTGGCCCTTAAGTTTTGACCATTAGTATATATGGTGATGTGCCGTATAGCAATTGACCTCTCGCGACCTTCACCTTTTATGGAGGTCATTCCGTTTGGGACGTTTAAACAGGTCTTACCATCGACTATCACCGTGCCAAATCTAACGTATGTGGTTGAACCAGAATAAAACATCTGCATTAACGTTTACCGCCGTCAAATAATAGTATGACCTTAATAACGGCCGGTAACTGACAGGCCGACGTACAAACAAACAAAACGTGTATCATTTACATACACTCACATTGGCATGTGTAACGCACGCAGACTCTCCCCAGTCGCACGTACAGACTCTCAACACAACAGACGCACGCACCGCCACTGACTCAGTCGGGCGCATTCACGCAGTACAACTTAAACACTACTTCTCTTCTTCTATGCCCTTTTACTCTTACAAAACAAATAACATAAACTCAAAAGATTCTTTACACCGTACACTTCTCACTAAAAGCACATCAACACCGCATACACATACACAACGTAAAAGCCAAGCTAGGTAGTTGTCCTCACAATCCAACCTGTTTCACTGGTGTTATCGTTCTGTAACGTTCTGTCCTTCCACGCCTAGGCGTGTCGTTCCTCGCGTCGCACGCTTCTGAGTAGGCCCACCTTTCTCGTACCGTGGACGTCCTCCTGACTCGCTCACGTAGCGCAGTCTCTGATGACCCGGGTGTCTAGGCACCGGTCGCTCACTCCTCGAGGGATGAAATGACCTCACGATAGGTCCTCTGGCGGCAGCCTCCGTTGACTGACGTCTCGGCGTCACGTCGCTCCGCTCCACACAAGAACTCTGTACAAAAAAAAAATCCTGACATCATAACACTTGCAACACACACACAACTTGTATAATATGAGGCACCTTACGTAACCTGGCTGATACAAATAACTCTCACACGTTCATTCACACACACGTGCTTCAAACACGAACAACTTCGCAACACACCATAAATCTGTCACTAAATTGAAACAGACTACAACCTGACACTCTCGCCATACATTATTTCATACATTGGAAATGACTATAATTAAACCAACCAGGTACTACCTTCATAACGACTTAGGCATACACACCTCACATTCCCTAGTTATCCATCTCGGTAAATAACTACATAGGAAAATCACCGGTTATCTCAACGAATTCCAAACCGACATAACAGAAGCAAATCAACGGTACACAACCGAATTAAATCTTACTAACGCATACTATCCTTAACTCAGCAGCTGTCAATAATACATATAAAACATACCTGAATTCTAGGTTTCAGAGTCTTGGAATACGGCTAGCATATCCAACATACGTCCGTTCACACTGACAGAATAGCCCGTACTACCTATTCTTGAGCTCTGATTAGACTGAACTGCTGCCTAAAACTCCATGCAAACGCTTTCCCTATGATTGCACGTGGCTTCGTGCATACACGGGATATTTGTCACAAGACAAACCGATGACAAGACCGTACCATACAAAAACCCTGTGTAAACTCTATGCATGGGCATAGAGCTTCATCACAGCATGCAATCGTAGCAAAACGCATTTGTATTCCATATGATATGGGTTGGCTGCAACCCTGATATATCTGAAAAGTGTCTGTAAGAGTTTTCTCCCCTTATTTTAACGGTCGCAGAAAAGTGAATGTTACCAATTGAAACCGCGTTTAAAACTGTACACGTCTGCCAAATTTCATAAGTCTGGGACCAACATGCAGTGTAGTTGGCGGTATTGCTTAGACTATAAAACCCCTCCTATGACTTGTTATCCAGCCCATAATCGACCATACAGTCCTCTTGACTTTGTCACGATGCGCGCAGCTGTGTTCTGTACTCTCTGCAGGCAACTGAGGCTGGTGGGACTGCTGTAGCAGTAGCCCAACAATACTCCAAACTCAGTTGCAAGAGGCACAGATCCTCATGCGCCCCCAGATTTGCGAAAGCTCATGAGTATAATACGCACCTTCCTGGCCCTATATGTATATCAGTGTCCTCGATACATGAATATGCGGCAGTGAATCTGCGACGGTTTCAAAGACAACATTTCTAGTTGCTGACAGAAAAGGGGTTAATGACGCGAGCCCGAATGCGGCAGGTCTCGAATGTGTTAAGCGGTAAATGAAGTTAACGCATTTAACCCCAAGGCAGTATTCCAAACTTTTAGAGGTGTCACCTAACACCCTATGTACCATTTGCAGAAAATAAGATCGACCATAATAATTCAAGGGTACCGCCAGATTAGCTTGGCGCCTGATGGCGCCAAGCTAATCTGGCACTATCCTTGAATTATCACGGTCGATCCGTCTCCTGCTTTAGCGTGTCGGGGTTTAAAGATATTAAAAGCCTCCCCCCCCCCCCCCCCCACGGAGTGCAATTTTTGTTAGTCATAACTGTCTGTTTGAGCCTAAAAACAACAAATAACTTTTAAATATAACAAATAACCTTTTAAAAGATACCAGCCGTGCCCATATTGTTCAGCAGCGATAACATTTCTCACACACATCACCGTAACGTTTCATTTGTTCTAGTAACTGATGTCAACATTCGTGTTTGTTCTTGTAGATGTTCGTTGCTTGGCTACCTCAGTGAAAACATGTCAACTGGCAGAGACTATACACTCATTTTATTTTTATATCGTTTAGAACAATTCTACATGTTCGTGATTTTATCCTTTTATCCTGTCTTATGCTTTGTGTATTGGAATAAACATACTGTTATGTAATGAACAAGAAATGATGTGATAATAAATATTTGTGAAAATTATCGTCGTAGGTATTTATCCCTGTGAAATCTTGCAAGTTCTTCGTAAATATGCTTTATTCCGGGTTATTGTGACTCATTTGTTAGAGAATGTTATGAAGCATGTGTTATGTCTCGCGTAAATGGAAGGTGTAGTCTTAAAATATCTCATCGACGGCTTATGACGTCATCAGTGACCCTACCATCATAGGATATTGATCGGGAAATGAAGAACATCTGAGGAGGACACAGGTGAAACCAAACCAGTGGGCAGTGTCACTAGTGTCCGTGCAAATGAAAATCCGGGCTGTTTGGTCTTGACCTACTTTTTGATTATCAAAGGCACCTTAATAATCAACGTGACCTGCAAACACGAAAAGCAAACAGTTGTTTATTTTTAGAGTATAGGCCAAACTTACTTATGTGGATAAAAAATGGATATGATTGTGTTCTTTATCTCTGTGTCAATCACTGGAGCATAAAAAATGGTTTGAAATTAATCACATTGAATAAATAAGAGTTATTAAGAAAATGATGTGCACCGGAAGTTCTTGTTCTCTAGTGAATTTTGTGAGTCAAAGTTCTTTTGAGGCAGCTAATAACATCATTAGCAATCCACACAACATTTGACAAGAAACGTGCTTCGCAGAGTGTGTCCAGTTTAGCTTATATTCACCACTTATGAAACCCTGTGTCCTCCAAGGTAGCCAAGGACGATAACTCTTTTTTTGGTGAACATAGCTTGACAGTTGGTTCAAAATCTATACTTAATATCAAAGGAGATTTTCTTGTTTTGTTATGAGGGTGCTCTTTGTTTGCAGGTACATCAATCGACACCTTTCGCGTTTTTATTGCCTACGAGTATACAACGTTTTGTTTTGTTCGTTCTGCAGCTGGGAGATAGAGGTGTGACTTATAGTGTACAATTTAAGTTATTGGTAGCAGGGGTTTGCTACACGGACCCTTGTAGGCCTTTGGGGGGTCAAAATAACCATTGTACCCCGAAAGTGAAATGCTTGAGGTTTACAATGGTCACTTGGACATCCCGAAGGCCTACAAGGGTCCGTGTAGCAAACCCTCTATAGTTGACCTATACTTCATGTTCTGAGCGAGCCCCTGCAGTTGTACGATGTCACGGCCATGCGCACACACCGCGTTTGCCTGCAGATTATCAATTTCGGCCTGACTTTTGAAATGCGCTTTACGTACGACACTGTCTACATATTGTCACAGAAATTCGATTTAACAGTGAGTACGTGTTTTTAAGTCCCTTCTATTTATAAACCTCGCACAACTGAAGGAACAAGATACAAATTAAGTCATGTTATGAGGGTGAGTCATGTTACGCTAACTTCGCTGCTGAACGTACATTTGGCGCGAAGCGCCGTATGTGCGTATGTATGTATGTATGTATGTGTGTATGTGTGTATGTGTGTGTGTGTGTGTGTGTGTGCGTGCGTGCGTTCGTGTGTGTGCATGTGTATGTGTGTGTATGTGTGTGTGTGTATGTGTGTGTGTGTGTGTGTGTGTGTGTGTGTGTGTGTGTGTGTGTGTGTGTGTGTGTGTGTGTGTGTGTAAACAAGAGAATCTCCGATATTTCTGTACACACATAGCTTGAAAATTGGCTAAATACTTTCTTCAAGGGGTGTCTAAGAGAGCCTCCGAGCATATTGTAATTGAATGTCTCATTTAAGACATAAACAACCGTTTATAGAAAGTCGGTTGACCCAGATTGGAGTCCGTAATTTTTGTTATATTTACTTGAAATTTTGAATATAGCTAATTTGAATAAAGACATTGGATGAGTTCGTTAGCCAGCTTTGTATCCTTTCAACTTCTTACGTACCGTGGGGCCAGCGGCGAAGATATGGGAGCTAATCCCATCAAGGACCGGCCGCCACAAGCCCCGCGACTCTTCAGCTTCCGTCTGCCGCCCCCGGGTAAAGTGTCTGCCCTACTGATTGGCGACTCCAATCTACAGCGAGTGGATCGCCGCCGGCTTGATCCTAGCGGGGCCACGTGCGTGCGTACCCTGCGCGGGGTCAAGGCTGGTGACCTGGCTGCAACCCTAGAGACGTGTGACCTCCGTGAGGACATCAGCCGTGTTGTGGTCCACGTGGGTACAAACGACTGCGCCTCGGGCCACGACACGGAGGTGATTCTGAAGAGCTTCCAACATCTCACCAAGCAGGTCCGCCGTACATACCCTTCTGCTGCAGTTGCTTACACTGCAATCCTCCCCCAGGGTCGACGGTCACTACAAATAACAGAAACTGTCAACCAGCGCCTGGCTGAACACTGTGTAAGTGAGAAAGTGCTCTTCCTCCAAGAAAAGGCCTTCTTCACGCCACAGGGACAAGTTGCTGCTGCTCTCTTTAGCAGTGACAAACTGCATCTGAGTGAAAGAGGTGCAGGTGTCCTGCTCCGTCAGGTGAAACGGTTTTTATTTCACGCTGAAGATGAAGCTCTGCCTAACACTCGTATGCAGCGTAAACAAGGCTCGTCCAAAGACATACACTATATTCCCGTAAATAAACAGAGTAGTAGCTACCGTAACCAACATACCGTAAAGTATGAGCAAGACTACCCACCACTGTTCTTTGGGCCTGACTCTAATTCTCGGGACTTAACTCCAGGTCCCACAAACAGCACCGAGCAGAGGTCAAAGTCTGCAAGTACCCGCCGGTGGGAGACTTCAGTGTTGGCGAGCAGCAATAACGGTGACAGGGCGGTTGTCTCTCGCCAAGCTGTCCCCGTCCCCAATAACCACAACAGCCAGCCTCCCGTTGACAAGACATCTCGCGCCACCGGTTCTACAGAGAACTCACATGCAGATGTCACCACTGGTGCCAGCATTCCTTCCCTACAGCCATTGTACCATCGACCTGACGCTGTAGCCGTGGATCCTCACGCCTTTTCGCCCTACTACGGGAATCATACGGCCGCCCCATCGTTCCCTGGCCCCAGGCCACACACCCCGGATTGCCACCGTATCCAGTCTTCCAGCCGCCTTTCCAGCCGTACCCGCCACCCTTCCCTCATTGGCAGTTACCCTACTTGATGGGTAATCTGAGGCCCCAAGCTGTAGTGTAATTAAATTAATCCGTGTCTGCTCGGCCCAGTGAGTGTGTTAGGTAGAACTAAGATGCACCGGCCCTTGCTGTGTACATAGCATTTATACTACTTGGTTTAGCGCGCAGCATTCAAAACTATGACATGTTTTTTATTTTATTTTTTTTTTTTGGTTGTTTTTTTTTAAATCTTGACTATGATTCAATCCGCGAGCCACGGACAATAGCGTGTGTTCCTATGTGCTTAGGTGTGTGAGCCCTTGTATAGGTTGTGTGGACTTAATTTGAAATAATAACAGAAACGTTTGACTTTCTGTGCATGTGTTTTAACAAGTGCTGTGGCACTTAGACATTTTTATTTAGTTTTATACCGTGTTACGTAAATAGAGATTAATTTCTGGTAATCGGAACTGCGAAATATTACAGACTGTTTTGACGTTGGACATGTGTTTGCCTTTGAGGCAGCACACTGAGAACTGTTTGACTACGGAAGTCACAGTGACTTTCTGGCCTTTAGCCAGTGAATTGTCTTTTCTTGTTTTCTTTGGTGGACTCCCAAGTTCTCTTGGCAAAAGAGACTTAACCGTACTGTGTGTGTATGTGATATCATTTTGAGATCATCGTGCATTTTTGTGTATGTGATCCCATTTTGAGATCATAGAGGCTTTTTACAGTGACATTGACATTAACGCAAACTGACGAGAAGCGATGCCGAAAGCTTCAATCAGTAGCGTACAATCACTTGGACTGAAAATCGGACACCTTAATATTTTTCACCTGTTTCACAAGGTCCCCGAGATTTGTTTATTTTTAAATGAGCCATCGCACTTCCATCTCTTTGGTCTCACGGAATCACGTCTGGGCCCAAACATCAGTGATGCTAGCTTACTTATTCCTAACTTTTCTCTAATCCGGCGTGACCCAGGCTACCCTGGACACACTGGAATAGCTGTCTATGTACATAGCTCTATCCGTAATATGGTACGCAGACGTGAAGACCTTGAGTCCAGAGAGCTAGAGTGTGTGTGGCTGGAGGTGAAAATACCACATTCCTCTCCCATCCTTATCGCCTTTATGTACAGAAATCCAGCTGATACTGCTGACTGGTATGATGACTTTGTACAAGTGATGGATAAAGTGAACGACACCGGTAAAAATGTTCTCATTCTGGGAGACTTTAACATCGATATGCTGAAACCCAAGCCGACATGGCAATCAGCGATCACTCTTTTCGGGCTAAAGCAGATGATTAAATCTCCAACGCGAGTATCACGCTCTGCTGCCACCATTATCGACCACATTTACACTAATAACCCAACAGCAGTAGCGGAAACTAATGTTTCTTCATTAGCCGTCAGTGACCACTTTCCCATCGCCTGTACATGGTCGTGCAATCTGCCCGCAAAACAAAGTCGGGACCAGCACTCGTACATAACGTACAGATCGTTCAAAAAACTTAATACGAATGCTTTCTTACATGATCTAAGCTATGCAGGATTTGATCAAGTGTATAACTGCACTGACCCTGATAATGCGCTCACTATATGGCTTGATCTGTTCCTCGGGGTGCTGAATAAACAAGCGCCGCTAAGAAGGAAGCGAGTCCGACGCCGCGAGCCTCCCTCCTGGATAACGGAGGAAATCAAACAAACTATGGAGGCACGAAACACCGCTAAACGAGAAAAGAACTTCCCTGAGTTTAAACGTTTGCGTAACAAAGTTAAGTACTTAGTTCGAGAAGCTCAAAAGTCATTTGTTGAAAAGACAATTGAGAACGAAAAATCTCCTGCTTCTGTTTGGACTGCTTTGAACACTCTAACAAGCAACACGCGCAGGCAGACTCATATCATTCCACACGAATTCTCTGCGGAAAGCATAAACAATTGCTTTCTCTCAGCTCCAGAACAGCTACTTACTTCCAACAGCCCTGATCCGTCAGCGTATGTAATATCGGATCAACTGTCCATGTTTTGCCAGGAACGATTATCGTCCGATGATACGTTTGGTATCCCCTTTATCGCTGTTCACGAAGTCGGGCCTTATATAACGTGCCTTAAGAACAAGACATCAGCTGGTGTGGACGGTATAAATGGTTATATACTCCACATATCACTGCCTTATATTGTTGAACCCCTCACTTACATTTTTAACTTATGTATACAGTATAAGACTTTTCCTGTGGCGTTTAAAAAAGCAAAAGTTGTTCCTATACCCAAGTCCAAAGATACTACTGATGTAAATAACCTTCGTCCCATTTCTCTTCTGTCTGTTTTATCAAAGCCACTTGAGAAGCATATTCAAAAGCATCTCCTCCAGTACCTCGACGAACGGTCCTTGTTAAATAAGTTCCAGTCCGGGTTTAGACCCAAACACTCATGCCACTCAGCATTAGTACGTATGGTTGATTCATGGCTAGATAACATCAACAATAACAAAATGACTGGCACGGTATTCTTGGACCTGAAAAAAGCGTTCCATCTGATAAATCATGAAATTTTGCTGAGGAAACTTAATGTTTATTTCAACAACAACAGCCCGTCAGCCCTTTCATTCTTTAACTCTTATCTTTCTGCGAGAACACAAGCCGTCTATGTAAATGGTAGCTATTCCACAGAGGGTAAGGTAGAACTTGGTGTTCCTCAGGGTTCGGTTCTGGGCCCATTGTTATTCTGTATCTTTATTAATGATTTACACTACACATCACATGTGCTAGTGCTGAGTGTGACATGTTTGCTGACGATTCGACGCTACATGCATCCGGTAAAACTGTAGCTGATATAACCAACAGCCTCCAGCAGAGCCTACAAGAAGTATCTGAATGGTGCAGTAGAAATAGAATGATAGTCAATCCAGCTAAAACTAAAAGCATGCTAGTCACAACACGTCAGAAACACCAGCTGCAACCCGCGCCTCTAAACCTCTCATTCGAAGCTGTCCCCATAGAGCAAGTAGAACAGCGCCGTTTACTAGGGGTAATTGTAGATAACCAACTTATTTGGCAGCCTCATCTCATACACATCGGAAAGACAATTTCAAAGAAATTATTTTTACTGTCTAAACTGAAAGCGGTCATTAATCTGAACACGCGTAAACTATCTTTTAATGGATACATCAAGCCCCACATTGATTATGCCTCAACAGTCTGGGATGGCTGCAGCGAGGTCCAGTTCAAGAAAATAAATTCGCTATACAGGAGAGCAGCCAAACTTATTATTCCTAGCTCATCTCTACCCACTGAGGTGAGGCTTGAGGCATTTGGACTCCTTCCTCTTGACAAACACTTAGTATTTAACAAGTGCGTACTAGTGCACAAAGCTCTTAACGGTAAGGCCCCCGGCTACTTATCGGAACTCTTTACTCTTACTGAGAAGAGATACAGCACCTCTCGGAGCAACCTGAGCATAAAACGGCCCCGCATTGATTTGTATAAATCCAGTTTGTCATACTCAGGTGGTTTCCAGTGGAATTCTCTTCCTCTGCATTTACAACAAGTTAATTCCCTAGCTGCGTTTAAAGCAAAACTGTACAAGCACTTATCCAAGGCAACGTAAATTTAATTATCTCATGTTGTCAAAACATAATATATTTTAATTTCTTTTTATGCAACTATTATTTTTTATCATACCATTTACGCTGACGTCCCGTTTGTCGGGGTGCTTCCCGTATAGACCTGGTCAGGGGATGCAGTGCCGGTGTACAGTTTATTCAAACGATGTGCTTAGCATGTCATTTGAGTGAAAGTATACTTGCGTGCCCCCCGGGTGGGAGTTTCTGGGGAGAGCTCCCGCAAACGGATATTATGACACGTGCTAAAATCTTCGTATGTTTTGTTAAACCTGTGTGTTTTGTTAAATAATTGTTGCTGTTTGTAGTGTTGTTGTAATTCGCATTACTTTCGATGTTGTTTGTGAGTGTAAAGTAGCTTTGCCTGTTATTATATGTCAGTAGATGTAGCAAGGACAGATTGGAAGAAAGGCCTGTGCGCCTAATATCTCAATCCTTGATAAATAAAGTTTCAGTCAGTCAGTCAGTCAGTCAGTCTCTCTCTCTCTCTCTCTCTCTCTCTCTCTCTCTCTCTCTCTCTCTCTCTCTCTCTCTCTCTCTCTCTCTCTCTCTCTCTCTTGTAAAATCCTTAGTTAAAAAGCACAGAAAACGCTTGCGGAAAAAGTTATCGCAGAGGGTAAAGATACCCAAAGTGTCTGGAATGCAATCAATTTGTTTACAAAGAAGAGGAGTTCCATCAATGCTGCTACCTCTCCAGGCATAACTCCAGACGACTTCAATTCCCACTTTTTAAATATTGCTGAGTCTCTTGTACAGTCTTTTTTCCAGTGGCACTGATAGTTACAGTTGTTCTGATAAACTGCGCACACACTGTGAGTCTGCAGCAGGTGCGTCATTCTCCATTCCTCTTATTACAGTGTTTGAAGTAGGTAAATATATTTCTACTCTAACAAGTAAATCGTGTGGCCTGGATGGAATAAACAACATGGTACTGAAATTGTCCCTTCCATACACAGCTGACACCTTGACATTTATTTTCAACCTTTCTATCAAGCAAGGTATTTTTCCAGATGCCATGAAAGATGCTAAAGTTGTCCCCATTTCTAAATGTACAGATCCCAAAAGTCCAAACGATTTCCGTCCTATTTCAGTGTTATCACTATTATCAAAGCTACTAGAAAGACACGTTCATAAGCACCCACTCCAATTCTTGGAGAATCACCGCCTACTCGTATCTCTTCAGTCCGGTTTTAGACCTAAACACTCATGTCATACTGCACTTGTTCACATTGTCGACTCTTGGCTCTCATCAATAAACAATTCTAAATTAAATGGTGCAGTTTTTCTGGACCTAACCAAAGCATTTGATTTAGTCGATCACAACATTCTTTTAAAGAAACTTTCAGTATATAAGCTTGATTCGAACTCTATAGCTTTTTTCTCCTCCTACCTCAGTAACCGCCGACAGAAGGTGTACTCAAACGGAAGGTATTCGAAAGAAGGTATAGTGAGGCACGGAGTCCCCCAAGGATCTATCCTATGACCTCTTGTATTTTCTTTATTCTGAGGTTAAATGCGAACTCTTTGCTGACGATTCAACGCTGCATACATCAGACAAACGTGAAAGACGCTAAATTGTATCTTCCAACAAAGTCTCGATGAAGTGTCAGATTGGTGTACGCAAAATCGCATGCTAATCAGTACTTCTAAAACCAAAAGCATGTTGATAACAACCCGCCAAAAGCGTCAGCTACATCCTGCCCCTCTGAAACTGTCACTTGGCAATAAACCTATCCAACAAGTATCCAGGCACCGCCTACTGGGAGTTGTAATTGACGACCAGCTGAACTGGTCGCCACATATCGACAGTTTGTGCAAAACCTTGTCCAGGAATGTATTTCTGCTCTCTAAACTTAGACATATTCTTAGTACAAAGTGCTGTACATTGTTCTTTCACGCACACATTAAAAGCCACTGTGATTATGCGTCCTCTTTGTGGGACGAATGCAGCGAACTTCATTTTAAAAAATTAAACTCGCTGTATCGTCGTTTACTTAAGTTAATTATTCCTAACCCTACTTCCACGGACGAGAAAATAAAATCCCTTGGCCTGCTTACACTGAAGGAACAACTTAAATTTAACAAATGCGTCCTCATGCACAAAATATTTCATTATCAAGCCCCAGAATATCTGCGGATGATATTTAACTTCAGCCCTCGGCATCAACTACATACGAGGAATGACTTGCTTCACTTACTCCGCCCACGGATAGATCTCTACAAGTCAAGCCTTCTATTTTCAGGTAGTTCAGTCTGGAACTCATTGCCACTAAACATTAAATCATTTTCCAATAAAACCCATTTTAAATGTGCATTGCACACTCACTTCCAATCAGCGTGACTTCACAGTTTGCCATATAAGAATAATACTGCTGATAACACGTAAACGTCAAATATTCTCTCTTTCTCCTTACATTTGCTACCGGCCTGATCATCTATTGTCTTGTCGGTGTCACTATACGCTATTGATGCTGCTGATTCTATGACACTGTCTTAGATGAGTTTAATATTAATGCTATACACGCGTTTCGTTCTCTTGCTTTTTGCATCGGAGGCAGTTACGAATTCTCCATTGTCATTTTTTCCCCTCCATTCGATAATAGCCCCCACCCGGGTCTGCCCTGGGGGACCTGGGTGGGGTTAGGTACTTTTTAGTTCCCAGGGTCACCCTGGTCAGCCCCACAGGGTGAGTTTTTCTCTCTATTCTGGGGCATGTGTTTCTGTCTACCCTTTGTCCATTCACCTGTATTTGCCTTTTTAAAACTCTCCCTACTGTCTGCACTGCCTGTAGCTCTTGATATTGGATGTGTGTTGCTAAATGGTCTTAGCTTTATTTAGGCCCCATGTGTTAGGTTTATTTAACGTATTTGACCGGATGGCGACATACATTCAATGTTCTGTTTATTTTTTTTTTTTCACAAGCAGTGCAGGCACGTCCTGAGAAAGCCTTGTTGCTGTCGGGACGTTAAGCAATGTACAATCCATTCGATAATTCCCCTATTGCGTTTTTTTCCCCCGTAGTTTTGCTTCCTCATCTTATTATTATTATTATTATTATTATTATTATTAGTAGTAGTAGTAGTAGTAGTACTAGTAGTAGTAGTAGTATTTGCATGCTATGCTTCTTTTCCTGTTGTGTTCTCTTTGTTTACATGACAGCTTGTAAGACAGGCATTGAGTTGCCTAATGGCTTTATCCTGAATAATAATAATAAAAAAGATTCATCATCATCATCTCTCTCTCTCTCTCTCTCTCTCTCTCTCTCTCTTTCTCTCTCTCTCTCTCTCTCTCTCTCTCTCTCTCTCTCTCTCTCTCTCTCTCTCTCTCTCTCTCTCTCTCTCTCTCTCTCTCACAGACATGCACGCATCTCCAAGAGGCATAGATCCTAAAGTGCCCGGAGGTCGCATGAACATCTATGCCGCTTGAGGATGTTTGGAGCGAGCACACGCATACGCATACACACACATTGACGCGCTTTCAGAAGAGCATGCAGGTGTACGTAGTATAGCATGTAGCTAGGTAAAGTCAACCTTATTTCACACAAATTATAGCAAGACTGAAATTGTACCGTTAAATTCTAATTTTGTCACCATTTTCCCAAGTCTTGAAGCAAAAGCGAAACTTATATCACGTTAAATATAAAATTACATAAAACGCAAAAATACGTCAGGATGACAAATGACGTTTGACAAACCAATGACGCGTATGCTCTGCGTGCGCCCGTTAAAGAATTCACTATACGCATTGGCACACCTACGAAGCTTTTTCAAAAGGAGATATTTCAACATCAGAATCAAGTCAAAGACAGAAGGTAGAGACTCTTGACAGCGGAGACATCTCTCATATAGAAGGGACTTTGTGGGTTATGGTTCATCCAGTCTTGTTTGTCTACCGTTTTGAAAATACGGTAGACTTTTAAATGGGGCTGGTCGTTGCGCATTCCGGAGCATACACGTGACGTTTCGGGTGTGCTGGGCACAAATTCTGGCAAAGAAGTAGCAAGATAAAAATGACGTCACGTCTAGCTACGCAAACCTTGCTAGAAAACGTCTCTTTGGCGCCAAAGCACCGTGTGTGTGTGTGTGTGTGTGTGTGTGTGTGTGTGTGTGTGTGTGTGTGTGTGTGTGTGTGTGTGTGTGTGTGTGTGTGTGTGTGTGTTTGTGTGTGTGTGTGTGTGTGTGTGTGTGTGTGTGTGTGTGTGACAGCGACTAGAGCCCCCGTTTGAGGACGGACAAGCTAAATATTTTAGGAAATGACGTCACGTCTAACTACGCAAACCTTGCTAAAGAACGTCTTTTTGGCGCCAAAGCGCCGTGTGTGTGTGTGTGTGTGTGTGTGTGTGTGTGTGTGTGTGTGTGTGTGTGTGTGTGTGTGTGTGTGTGTTTGTGTGTGTGTGTGTGTGTGTGTGTGTGTGTGTGACAGCAATTAGACCCCGCGTAAGAGGACGGACAAGCGAGTCGTCACTATGAACACGGCATCGTGGGACTAATGATGCCATGACGTGAAGCTTGAAGTGACGTCATTTCGCTGCTCGTGCTATTCTTCTTCTTGAGAATAGCTATACTGCGCCAGACCACATAGCTTACGAATGGCGGGAATCGATTCCCGTGTGTCCGTCTTTATTTCTGTGTGCCAGTGTGTGTGGATCAGAGTGTGGATTAGAGTAGAAGGAGATGGATTCCTGTCGCTACACGAGCCCACAGAGCGTACTAATGGCGGGAAGCGCCGTGTGTGTGTGTTGATCAGAGGTGGGCTTAGAGAGGAGGGAGATGGGTCAGCATTTTAAGCCTAAAAATATTTAAAAACTCTGAATGTTCCTAAAAGATAAACGCATCTGAGCTCCAAACAATACGGTAGACTTTGAGATGAAATCCTCATCTAGTCATTTGTCCCAGGCGTTTTCATATAATTATCATTGTATGCATGAGAAGGCATAATCTCACCAGTGTCGTGCAAGTGACCAAAATGTTCTGGGAGAGGACGGAGGGTATTTAGTTATCTGGGTTTAATTCCAAGCAGGCTAATGAAGCCATCTCACAGGTGGGAATGGTGAATGTTTATAAATAGGGTTTAATCCCCTCCAGTGCCAGTCTTAATTTTAATGCCAAAGAACGTACCCCAGCCTTGCCGAAGAGCAGGGATACAAAGTGGTGTCAGCAATAGACTTTGTTCATGAGCGCCCGCGACTGCAGTTGATCTAAGTCATGAAGATCTACGTCAATTGTAGATGGATATGGTGTTCACGAATATCTACGCCTATTGCAGTTGGATTGTGTTTACCTTTTTCTCCGCAGTGAAGAGGTTGCGATAAAAACAAGGTGTAAATAACGATTTGAAATGTAACGTTCTAACAGAACATCAATGCAAGATTTTGGCATGACGGGTGAAGAGTATACATTTATTTATAAAGGACAAGAAGACAGAAGACAACAGCGAATCTTTGAAAGAATATACTATTTCCGGAAATCAAAGCAGCTCAAATCGCATGTGTTTTGACAGATACAGTGGATTAACAGCCCGGACAAACAAACGTGCGATATCGCGTATCTGTCGGGGCTTTTGAATCCACTTTACGTGATAAAAAAACATGCAGTTGTTTTGGGGTGTTTTTTTTTACCACAGGCATGAGATGATCGTTGATAACTGTTGACCTCTTAACTACGTAACGATCGTAGGGGCGGATCTGGCGGGGAAAGGGGGGGTCCAGGTGTTCCGGAACCTACCCCCCCCCCCCACACACACACCCAAGAGCAAACATTTTTGAAAATGCTATAGCAAAATCCCTTTTTGGGGGTGTTTGGACTCCCCCCCCCTCCCCCGTTGTATGATATTTTGGCGAATATTAGTCTTAATACGCACGCGCCTTCTCCCCTCCCCTTCCCCCCCCCCTCCCCCGTTGTTTGATATTTTGGCGAATGGTGAGAGTCTTAACACGCACGCGCCTACACATTCTACCCCAGGATCAAAATCCCCAAGTTTTTGATTTTGCACTGTGAAGGACTGTATTACAATTCTAAAGACAGGAAGATTACAAAGTACAGTATTTAAAAGCACTGTCATGGGAGAGAATTGTGCAGTATCGACCAACGATCAAGTTTGATCGAAGCACACAAAAAAACATAGGAGGTGCGCTAAGTAAGTGACTGGAAGTAGTGAATATGGAAGCACCCCCCTCCCCCCACCCTGAACAAGAAGGGGGGGGGGGGGGGGCGTATCGCATATTGACTAGATTTCCAGAACCTTGATGCATGGAAATTTACATCTAGGTACCCCAAGGGGGGGGGGGGTCCAGATTGTTTAGCCGGTGTGGACAGCTGTTTCGGTCTTGGCGACCTCGTCAGCACACCATTCGGCATATGGGTGGAAGGCAGGAACTTTTGCCTACCTGCAAAGACAGCCACATTTTACTGTTATAATTGCTAATATTAATATTTTAATTGCCTCCATCACTACTTCCAGTCACTTACTTAGCGCACCCTTCTTTCCTATCTTTTTTTTAAATATATATATTTTGTGTGCTTCGATCAAACTTGATCTATGATTGGCCGATACTGCACAATTCTCTCCCCTGACAGTGCTTTCAACTACTTTTCTTTGTAATCTTCCTAAAATATTAGCACTGGCAGTCTCCCCTTTTCTTTTCATTTATTACTACAATATCGACTGCAACCCCTTCCCCCCTTTTATTAGACTTTGCTGAAGGCCGTTTTCAACTACAATTATGTCTTTGTTAGCTGTTTGGATTGAGGTATCATCGGCGAACATATCACACTATGCTGCTTCGTAGGTTAGACTAGAGACTTGATGTAAATACAAAATAAAAGAGGACCTAAGATTGACCCCTGCGGAACTCCCAGTTTTACATCTTTAGTAGAAGACAAGGCTCCATTTGCAGTTACTTTCTGCTTCCTGTTTTCGAGGTATGACGTAAAGAAAGAAACAACCATGTCGTTTCGAAGATAATGCTTAAGTTTAGACATCAATATTGTATGGTTCACTAAGTCGAAAGCCTTTTTAAAGTCAAGATAAATTACACCTGTCAGCTGCGAGTTATTCATATTTGAAAGCCATGTGTTTGTTAATCTGCTCAGAGCCGTATGATATGAGTGCCGAGGATGAAATCCTGACTGAGACGAATGGAGCAACTTTCGTGATTCTAATTCTTCAATGCTTTTTTTTTTCTCCCCAAAAATCGGAAAGTGGGGAAGGGAGGAGGGCAGAGCTACCCCGACCCTCCCCATCCCACCCTCTAGTTCAAACGCCACTGTTCCTGCACATGCTAACTTGAAATCACTTGCCTCATATACTTCTGGTGTTCCATACTCCGATGCTCAAGACAGACAACAGGTCCAACATTTCTGGTTTGTTTACATCTACCGTTTGCGAGAGTACTCCCCACAAGTACACTTCTATGCCAATGCGATGCTAAGATGTAATATTTAATACCTCCACATTATTTCTACATCGTCTGTTACAATTGTATTAATATGATGCATTATTGTGTGTACGTGAATTCAACTATTAACTCATTCAGCCCGGCGCACGTATTTCCCCAAATTTGGAGGCGTCATCTAACGACTTTGCACCTGTTGCAGGAGATGGGTCGACCGTGATAATTCAAGGGTAGTGCCAGATTAGCTTGGCGCCCTTGAATTATCACGGTCGACCCATCTCCTGCTGTAGTGCGTCAGGGCTGAATGGGTTAAATCAAAACTGTAGATAAAATATCAGTTTTTAGTCGAATCTATAATAAATGTACGGCATGTTCTTGCTGCTGTGTCATTTTTCAGAAAACAAAACAAACAAACAAACTATATTCACTGTTGTAAAAGAAATTTAAAAAAAACCAACAATGTGAGTCTAGTAAAGATACTGAAACGCATCTCGCCGGGGCAAGGCGAACGCGAGCTGCAAGAAACATAAACCCTCATGAACCTCCGCAGTCCCGGAGGTTCATGAGGGTGTATGTCTCTCGTTAGTTCTATGCTTTTTATTTCTGCTCTCATTTATATTTGGTTTTTTTTTTTTTTCACGCGAATGTCGGCCAGCGTGCAGTGGTTTCAGACGCCAAATTCGTGATCTCTGGTTGCGAAGGGCGGGTTAATTTTGGCCAGGCGCCATTACTGGGGAGCTGTCCTTCAGGACCTATCTCTTTTGTCTTGGAAGAGAAAGGGCAATAGGTACGTTTTCGTGAAAAACGACATTTTCTTTGTAATAAAACGAAAATTTCTCTGTTCACGAAAATGTAATTTTGAATGCGGTTAATAATAAAATTATGTGATCGTACTGATGTGAATAGTAACGGATGAAAAGTAGAAGGTTCTTCAGGGTTTGTTTTTTTCCCGACTTTTTTATGTTATTTTTTGTGAATGTGTATTTTATTAAAACAGTAGAAACATACACGAGTGGTTCACCTATTTTGTTCATGTTTGTTTGTTTGTTTCTTTCTTTCTTTGTTTGACAGAAAGCATAGATTTGCGCAGACATCGGATTGCAGCTAGTTCTTATCTTCGTCGTCGTGATATTATAAGTTATTGTTAGCAGGGGTTCGCTACACGGATCCTTGTAGGCCTGAGGGAGGTCAAAGGATCCATTGTACCCCGACTGGAAAGTAACCGTTAGACTGGAAAGTAACATGTTATACACACTGCCCCTCGCCAACACCCCTCCCCCCCCCCCCGATCCCCCCCACCCCACCCCCTTACACCCCGCACCCACCTCCCTCGTGACCCAAACGACTGAAGAATAACTTGTTAAGCGACACCAAAATTTAGGAAATGCGTCCCTGTGGTTAAATGGGTTAACTCATTCAAGACGTGCAGCATCCGGACACGCGGCCTAAAGCCGCGTGTCCGGATGCGGCACGTCTCGAATGAGTTAAGGTTGGGTTGTTGGTCGGTCCTCGCTCCACAGACCTCGCCTTCTGCTGGGTATTGTGGAGGCTACATCTCATATTGTTTTCATCCCAACGTCACACGCCCAAATACTTTAGCGCAAACCGTACCATGTGACCGGTGATACAAAAAACCCTTGTAGCAACAAATGGTCGACTTTTTGTAGCCCTCTTCCTGACGCGTCTTGGGTGCCAGTTTTGTTCTATAAAAGATCATCAAAACGTTCTAAAGTACAAAGTTACTTAGTGTTTTCGAGACAACAGGTTACGGCAACGTCATGGAAGATTTTAAATTACGTCATAAGTCAATTATGTATAAAAGTATATTCCTTTGTTGTCATTCATTTCTGGCGTGAACCTAGTCGAAAGATTGCTTCTTGATTGCTTTTACGAATACACTGGAGGAATGAAAAGAAAAACGTTATTAGTTGCAGGGGCTTGCTGCACGGACCTCTGCAGGCCTTCGGGAGGTCAAAGGAACCATTGTACCCCTCAGGCCTTCGGCCTTCGAGACACAATGGTCCTTTGACCTCTCTCAGGCCTACACGGGTCAGTAAAGCAAACCCCTACTATCAATAGCTTATATTATAGCAAAGAAGTGAAGTGTTGGTATACTATCATTTCTAGACAGACCGAGTGACTCCACCTCTCAAACTGTTTGATTCCTAGTCACTGAGAGCAAAGCTCGAGGTGACCATGAATCTAACAGCTTGAGAATGGGAGTCGTGAGGTCTGTCTAGTAATGATAGTATAATTATCAACACTCCACTTCTATGTTTTATAGAACCTTTCACAACATCAGCGATAATAATAATAATAATAATAATAATAATAATAATAATAATAATAATACATAGTATTTACATGGCGTATTTCTCATATTTATAATATATCTCAATGCGCAGATACTGGTCAACCATTATGTCCTAAACCTTTCCGGCCATTCAATGTCTGCAAGCAGATGAACCTGGTGCCGGTTGCACGACATGCAGTTACCCGTCTAGCCGTCAGACTCTAGCAGCTAAAATCTGAACTTGTGGTAAAAGAGCAAGACCGGTCCCACCCAGGTATGCATCCGGTCACTCTGGTCCCGACGCCTCAAAATGTCCGAGCAGAAGAATGTGAAGCACTCGGGGGCGTTTCGATCGGTATTCGTAGTTAGTAACTACAGGCTCCGATTTACTCATCAGGGAACCGGCCTACAATTCGCAGTCCATTTCTTGGTGTCTTCCTCCCAGTGTGTCGCATTTAAATCCTTACATAAGGACATGTTATCCGTGTAGTCCATGCATGTAACTGTAGTCCTGACGCGGCATTATTGATGTCCAGTATGGTCGCTTTCAAACCCTTGCAGTATTCCTGACGCGGTGTTATAGATGTCTAGTATGAACGCTTTCAAATCCTTGCAGTATTCCTGATGCGGTGTTATTGATGTCAAGTATGATTGCTTCAAATCCTTGCAGGGTCCAGTCTTGTGTCGGGATCCGATTGTATCGCTGCGTCTTCTGTTCCCTCGGCGCTTGTGCCTGTCCGTTCCAAGATCATTTCCTGCTCAGAGGAGGCTTAGCCGCGATAAGATACAAGGAACCGTTGGGCGGAGTTTGCGTGTATCGACGTGGGAGTCATATTCTTTGTTTATTAATCCGTCCGTTTTGACGGATCAATCCCAGACTGAGAGTCGTTGTTGTTGTTGTTGATTCTCCGTGTATTCGTGTTTGTAGACGATGCCGGTTGTTTGTGCGGCTGTGTTGCCTTCCATACGACAGATTAGTGTTTCTAGTATTGTCCTCTGTGTAGGTGGTACGCAGTGTTGCCGTGGTGCAAATCTCACAGTTGATGCTTTGAAATCAGCTTATTGTTGTAGCTGTTGCTGCTGTTTTGGTGTGGCTGTCGTTTCGTTGATTGCTGTTGTTGCCGTTGGCTTGTTGGGCCGCCTGAATTGTATACCGTTTTGGTGGTAGGTGCCGGGTTTTGTCGTTGTAGAAGGGCCTTCAATTCTTCGAGTGCTTCACAGAATAGTTGGCCTCGCTTGTTGCGAGCGTTCCAGTCCTCCTTTCACTTTTGTGCGCTTTAGAACGAGTTCTTTGTGACCAGTGTTGCCTGGTGTTGTAGATTAAAGTTGGTGCTGCGTAGTTTTGTGGTCGGTGTGAAGTAGACAATGTCCGTTTCCTCTATTCTTAGTCCGTGTTGTAGACAAAGTGGCTTGCCTTTCTCGTTGGCGGGAGGTAAGTCTTTTAGCAAACAGTATGACGTCATAGCGTGTAGCGATTCATGACAGATGTCACTTCAGTAGAGGGTTTTGCCGTGGGGGCTGCAGGGCCGATTGTTGGCCTCAGTTGAGTAGCTGGCTCACACGTGTCTTGTTAAAGTAGCAGAAAAAAAGGATCGCAGTGTAGTTTGTCGCTTGTTCTAGCTTGTCGATCGCGTGGTGTTAATTGGTGATTTTCGTTCCATCCACATTTTCTCAGGTGTGGGGAGTGCGTTCCAACCACCCTATTATAGGTGTGGGAGTGGGTCTCAACCACCCTAGGTGTGGGAGTGGGTCTCAACCACCCTATTATAGGTGTGGGAGTCGGTCTCAACCACCCTATTATAGGTGTGGGAGTGGGTCTCAACCACCCTATTATAGGTGTGGGAGAATGGTCGAAGAGCTCCTTCTTGCTTGTGGTTTCTTGGTTGTATTCAGTCGTTCCATCCACCCTTTATCAGGCGTGGGGAATGGGTCTCAACCACCCTGTTTCAGGTGTGGGAAACCATCGATGACTTTCTTCTTCTTTGTAGTTCTCCGTTGACATAGATGTCTTGGGTCTAGATCCCCGTTTCTGGCGGAGTTAGGGCTGGCAGCTGTTGTTTCCTTCGTCGTCTCGCTTCGAATGGTGGTAAAAGAGCAAGACCGGTCCCACCCAGGTATGCATCCGGTCACTCTGGTCCCGACGCCTCAAAATATCCGAGTAGAAGAATGTGAAGCACTCGGGGGCGTTTCGATCGGTATTCGTAGTTAGTAACTACAGGCTCCGATTTACTCATCAGGGAACCGGCCTACAATTCGCAGTCCATTTCTTGGTGTCTTCCTCTAAGTGTGTCGCATTTAATTCCTTACATAAGGACATGTTATCCGTGTAGTCCTTGCATGTAACTGTAGTCCTGACGCGGCATTATTGATGTCCAGTATGGTCGCTTTCAAACCCTTGCAGTATTCCTGACGCGGTGTTATTGATGTCTAGTATGAACGCTTTCAAATCCTTGCAGTATTCGCGATGCGGTGTTATTGATGTCAAGTATGATCTCTTCAAATCCTTGCAGGGTCCAGTCTTGTGTCGGGATCCGATTGTATCGCCGCGTCTTTTGTTCCCTCGGCGCTTGTGCCTGTCAGTTCCAAGGTCATTTCCTGCTCAGCGGGGCTTAGCCGCGATAATGAGACACAAGGAACCGTTGGGCGGAGTTTGCGTGTATAGACGTGGGAGTCATGTTCTTTGTTTATTAATCCGTCCGTTTTGACGGATCAATCCCAGACTTAGTGTCGTTGTTGTTGTTGATTCTCCGTGTATTCGTGTTTGTAGACGATGCCGGTTGTTTGTGTGGCTGTGTTGCCTTCCATGCGACAGACTAGTGTTTCTAGTATTGTCCTCTGCGTAGGTGGTATGCAGTGTTGCCGTGGTGCATATCTCACAGTTGATGCTTTAAAATCAGCTTAATCACAGCTGTTGCTGCTGTTTTGGTGTGGCTGTCGTTTCGTTGATTGCTGTTGTTGCCGTTGGCTTGTTGGGCCGCCTGAATTGTATACCGTTTTGGTGGTAGGTGCCGGGTTTTGTCGTTGTAGAAGGGCCTTCAATTCTTCGAGTGCTTCACAAAATAGTTGGCCTCGCTTGTTGCGAGCGTTCCAGTCCTCCTTTCACTTTTGTGCGCTTTAGAACGGGTTCTTTGTGACCAGTGTTGCCTGGTGTTGTAGATCAGTTAAAGTTGGTGCTGCGTAGTTTTGTGGTCGGTGTGAAGTAGACAATGTCCGTTTCCTCTATTCCTTAGTCCGTGTTGTAGACAAAGTGGCTTGCCTTTCTCGTTGGCGGGAGGTAAGTCTTTTAGCAAACAGTATGGCGTCATAGCGTGTAGCGATTCATGACAGATGTCTCTTCAGTAGAGGGTTATGCCGTGGGGGGCTGCAGGGCCGATTGTTGGCCTCAGTTGAGTAGCTGGCTCACACGTGTCTTGTTAAAGCAGCAGAAAAATAGGATCGCGGTGTAGTTTGTCGCTTGTTCTAGCTTGTCGATCGTGTGGTGTTAAATTTTCCACCTGGATTTCCAGCCTTGTGGAGGACGTGTTACTTGGTGGTTTTCGTTCCATCCACCTTTTTTCAGGTGTGGGGCCGGAGTGCGTTCCAACCACCCTATTCTAGGTGTGGGAGTGGGTCTCAACCACCCTATTATAGGTGTGGGAGTGGGTCTCAACCACCCTATTATAGGTGTGGGAGTCGGTCTCAACCACCCTATTATAGGTGTGGGAGTGGGTCTCAACCACCCTATTATAGGTGTGGGAGTCGGTCTCAACCACCCTATTATAGGTGTGGGAGTGGGTCTCAACCACCCTATTATAGGTGTGGGAGAATGGTCGAAGAGCTCCTTCTTGCTTGTGGTTTTCTTGGTTGTATTCGTTCCATCCACCCTTTATCAGGCGTGGGGAATGGGTCTCAACCACCCTGTTTCAGGTGTGGGAAACCATCGATGACTTTCTTCTTCCTTGTAGTTCTCCCTTGACATAGATGTCTTGGGTCTTGATCGCCGTTTCTGGCGGAGTTAGGGCTGGCAGCTGTTGTTTCCTTCGTCGTCTCGCTTCGAAATTTTTAGGGTCGTTTGCTATCCTCAGCAATCTGCAAAACCGGTCACTTTTGGTTTCACCTAGGCCTCGCTTTCAAACCCTGGCATATTATGCCCACTTCATTCTCCTTTCACTCGGACTGTGCGAACAGGAAAAATATCGCATCTTCATTGCTCCACTGGACCATCAAGATTGAATCGACAAAACACACGAAGGGACTAAGCGTAATACAGCGGTTCGCGGCCAGAGTGATGATGCAATCAGGATGACGCCACCGCTTTCGGCCCCGGCCACGCGCCTTAAATAAGAGGAGATAGCTCATATCAGTGCCGGTAGAAGAGCAATCCAGCTAGCTCACTTTCTAGCAAACACTTACGGAAGACGGACGTGTCATGACAGATGTTTACTCTAAGCATCCAGATATACACCATCAACAGACAACTACCTCTCATCCCCACGTCTATACGGCTAACAGAGATATAGCATACCACAAAAATGGACCGGCCGAAATAGAAGATAGACTCCACCTGCAACACAAGACGCTATCTCACACGGACAGCGGGCGATCAGTCCGACCGCGACAGCCGACCAATGAGATTCGACCATACGTCATCGGCACGCGCGCTGCACTAAGCCGCTCTGCCCTCACACCCAGCAAAGACTCATTCGAAGCGAGACGACGAAGGAAACAACAGCTGCCAGCCCTAACTCCGCCAGAAACGGCGATCAAGACCCAAGACATCTATGTCAAGGGAGAACTACAAGGAAGAAGAAAGTCATCGATGGTTTCCCACACCTGAAACAGGGTGGTTGAGACCCATTCCCCACGCCTGATAAAGGGTGGATGGAACGAATACAACCAAGAAAACCACAAGCAAGAAGGAGCTCTTCGACCATTCTCCCACACCTATAATAGGGTGGTTGAGACCCACTCCCACACCTATAATAGGGTGGTTGAGACCGACTCCCACACCTATAATAGGGTGGTTGAGACCCACTCCCACACCTATAATAGGGTGGTTGAGACCCACTCCCACACCTAGAATAGGGTGGTTGGAACGCACTCCCCACACCTGAAAAAAGGTGGATGGAACGAAAACCACCAAGTAACACGTCCCCCACAAGGCTGGAAATCCAGGTGGAAAATTTAACACCACACGATCGACAAGCTAGAACAAGCGACAAACTACACCGCGATCCTATTTTTCTGCTGCTTTAACAAGACACGTGTGAGCCAGCTACTCAACTGAGGCCAACAATCGGCCCTGCAGCCCCCCACGGCATAACCCTCTACTGAAGAGACATCTGTCATGAATCGCTACACGCTATGACGTCATACTGTTTGCTAAAAGACTTACCTCCCGCCAACGAGAAAGGCAAGCCACTTTGTCTACAACACGGACTAAGGAATAGAGGAAACGGACATTGTCTACTTCACACCGACCACAAAACTACGCAGCACCAACTTTAATCTACAACACCAGGCAACACTGGTCACAAAGAACCCGTTCTAAAGCGCACAAAAGTGAAAGGAGGACTGGAACGCTCGCAACAAGCGAGGCCAACTATTTTGTGAAGCACTCGAAGAATTGAAGGCCCTTCTACAACGACAAAACCCGGCACCTACCACCAAAACGGTATACAATTCAGGCGGCCCAACAAGCCAACGGCAACAACAGCAATCAACGAAACGACAGCCACACCAAAACAGCAGCAACAGCTATGATTAAGCTGATTTTAAAGCATCAACTGTGAGATATGCACCACGGCAACACTGCATACCACCTACGCAGAGGACAATACTAGAAACACTAGTCTGTCGCATGGAAGGCAACACAGCCACACAAACAACCGGCATCGTCTACAAACACGAATACACGGAGAATCAACAACAACAACGACACTAAGTCTGGGATTGATCCGTCAAAACGGACGGATTAATAAACAAAGAACATGACTCCCACGTCTATACACGCAAACTCCGCCCAACGGTTCCTTGCGTCTCATTATCGCGGCTAAGCCCCGCTGAGCAGGAAATGACCTTGGAACTGACAGGCACAAGCGCCGAGGGAACAAAAGACGCGGCGATACAATCGGATCCCGACACAAGACTGGACCCTGCAAGGATTTGAAGCGATCATACTTGACATCAATAACACCGCATCGCGAATACAGCAAGGATTTGAAAGCGTTCATACTAGACATCAATAACACCGCGTCAGGAATACTGCAAGGGTTTGAAAGCGACCATACTGGACATCAATAATGCCGCGTCAGGACTACAGTTACATGCAAGGACTACACGGATAACATGTCCTTATGTAAGGAATTAAATGCGACACACTTAGAGGAAGACACCAAGAAATGGACTGCGAATTGTAGGCCGGTTCCCTGATGAGTAAATCGGAGCCTGTAGTTACTAACTACGAATACCGATCGAAACGCCCCCGAGTGCTTCACATTCTTCTGCTCGGATATTTTGAGGCGTCGGGACCAGAGTGACCGGATGCATACCTGGGTGGGACCGGACTTGCTCTTTTACCACACACAGCAATAACATAGTCTAACTGCAGTTGCACGGACGCATTCTAGACTAAGGTGAGCGACCCACAGACGCGAATCCGATACGAACTCGACCCGAATTTGAAGCGGGTTCGAAACAGAAAAGTTCGTGCATGTCCTTTTCATGTCTGTGTGTTTTCATATGCCCGATGCGGAAACGAATTCGCATCCAGCTTTGAACGAAAATGTGGTATTTTTTAAAGGAAAATTGCATCAACGCATCTGGTTCGGATGGTATTCGTATCGGATTCGTGCTTATGGAACCGTAGCTTATCAGCTAAATTAACATGGAAACGTTACAGCTTTTCCGAGCAGCACTAATAACAGTTAGAACCAAGTTCGGGTGTAAAGAAATGACCATTGCATTTGTCCGAATGTAGCTTACAATATCTAGTCTTTGATTTCAATTCCAACTATTCAAGCACTGTGCTACATCTCACTCCTTTCGTTCACTGCATAACATTGATACAGATTACATGAAAACAAATGCTCTCACCGAATAGATTAACATCTTTTGGATGACTCGGTCATAGTCGGCAGAGTGCGAAGTTGTTTCTGAATTTCACCAACATTCTCCGTGGAACCCACATGGAACCTTGCTGTGCAACCAGCCCCTGGACAGTGGGAATTCGCACAACAAATGGATACACGTGCGACGTCTAAGTTTGGGACACAAAATGAAACGTCATCTGAACGGTATGAGATGCAGACCACATTATGTGGGAAGTCCATGACGTTAATTTTGTTTAATGTAGATTTTGCCAAATAAACTGCTTCACCAGTACAAAAAATGTCAGCAGCGTGCAGTCCAGTCCACACACGATGACATTCGGACATCCAGTGCTAAAGTTTGCGCGATTCGGCTCTTGTTTCCAACATTTCACGGGCAACAATGTAAAATCGTAGAATAGTCCGTAACACCGCGTGTTTGAAAATCGGAAATGTTTGAAGTAAAATGTTTGTATAGTGAGTGAAAAACATCTGGTCTGGAATCTGTTTTCGTGACTTGGACAAGACTAAATCTCCCCAAATTGGAGCGGTATACTAGGATATCCCAAAAAGCTTAGCGCGGTAAGACTAGAAAATATAGTGTGGGGAAGCTGTCTATATAAAAGTGATCTTGAAAGGTTCTATATATATATATTTGTTTTCCTCCCCACGTCACACGACCAGTCACTTTAGCGCAAACTGTACCATGTCTTGGCTTGACTTCGCGAACGAAGATTCTATAGGGCTTGCCCACGTCGTCTGCAGGCATTTTCGTGGCTACGGAGGCCAATCCGGGACAGGCAGGTTCGACCGCAATGGCTGCAGGGGAAGGTCTGGTCAGGGTTCTGAGTTACGACAACTCTGTTTTTTCTTTTGAGCCGCTTGTCCTTAAGGTTAGCTCTGCGAGAGTCCTCAAAGGAGACGGCTGCCTTGTGAATGGTGGAGCGCCAGGTGTCACGGTCCGCAGCAAGCGAAGACCACTGGCGGTGGTCGATTTGGCAGGCACTAATTGACTTCTTGAGACCGTCTTTGTATCTCTTCTTTGATGCCCCTCTGTCTCGGTGTCCAGTGGCGAGCTCGCCGAACAGAGTGATCTTGGTTAGGCGATGATCCTCCATCCTGGAGACGTGCCCCGCCCAGCGAAGCTGTCTCCGCAGCAACAAAGCCTCGATGCTCACAGTTTCCGCCTGTTCAAGGACCTCGACGTTGGTGACATAGTCACTCCAGTGAATGCTGAGGATGGTACGCAGGCAGCGCTGGTGAAAGCGTTCGAGGAGTCGTAGTTGGCTGCGGTAGAGGGCCCAGGATTCGGAACCGTACAGCAGGGTGGTGAGGACGACAGCTCTATACACGCTGATCTTGGTGCCTTTTTTCAGCTGTTGATTGTGCCACACCCGCTTGAATAGTCGCCCGAAAGCACTGTTCGCTTTTGCCAGCCTGTTGTCCAGCTCCTTGTCCAGCTTGGCGTCTGACGTGATGATGCAGCCAAGGTAGGTAAACTGGTGTACAGACTTCAGTTCGGACTCGCCGATGGTGATGTGAGGAGGGCGATGCTCTTCCTTGGGTGCTGGCTGATGAAGGACCTCTGTCTTTTTCAGACTGACCTCAAGTCCAAAGAGCTGGGCGGCATCTGCGAAGCAGGACGTAATGCGCTGCAAGACTCTCTCTGTGTGTGCAACAAGGGCAGCGTCATCAGCAAAGAGCAGCTCACGAATCAGTTGGTCTAGGGTTTTCGTGTGGGCCTGCAGTCGTCTGAGGTTGAACAGGCTGCCATCGAGACGATACCTGATGTACACTGCGTCGGCATCGTCGAGGTCCACTGTGGCCTGCTTCAACATCATGCTGAAGAAGATGGTGAAGAGGGTCGGTGCCAGCACGCAGCCTTGCTTCACGCCGTTGCGAATGGGGAATGGTTCTGAGAGGTCACTGTTTAGTCTGACCTGGCCTTGCTGGTCCTCGTGGAGCTGGACGATCATGTTGAGGAACTTTGGGGGAAAACCTAGTCGCTCCAGGATCTGCCACATACCTTGCCTGCTCACAGTGTCAAACGCTTTTGTTAGGTCGACAAACGTTACGTACAGCCCTTTGTTCTGCTCGCGGCAATTCTCCTGAAGCTGTCTCAGCACAAAGACCATGTCGGTGGTACTCCTGTTGGCTCTGAAGCCACACTGGCCCTCTGGGAGGTGGTCTTCAGCGATGGCAGGTACCAGCCGATTCAGGAGCAACATTGCGAGAATTTTCCCGGCAATGGACAGCAGGGTAATTCCACGATAATTAGAGCAGGCAGACTTTTCTCCTTTGTTCTTGTACAGGGTGATGATGACTGCATCACAGAGATCCTTTGGTAGTGTTCCTTTTCCCCAGCAGCAGAGAAAGAGGTCGTGGAGCTTGGTGTGCAGTGCTGGGCCTCCATGTTTCCAGATCTCTGGCGGGATTCCGTCAATGCCTGCTGCTTTGCCACTCTTGAGCTGGTGGATGGCTGTGAGGGTCTCTTCGGCGGTGGGCGGTTCGTCCAATTCAATCTTTAGTGGAAGGTGTGGGATTTGGAGGATGACTGTTTCTTGAACAGTGCGCTCAGCGCCGAAGTGGTCCTGAAAGTATTCCGACCAGCGGTTCAAGATGGAGGTATTATCTGTGAGGAGTGCCTGTCCATCAGCGCTTCGCAGGGGACTTTGTACCATGTGCCTAGGGCCATACACTGCTTTCAGTGCTTCGTAGAAGCCCCTGTAGTCACCGTTGTCAGCGCAGAGCTGGGTCCTCTGTGCGAGTCTGGACCACCACTCGTTCTGGAGTTCTCTAAGCTTGAGCTGGAGACTGCTGCAGATGAGGCGGAAGGCAGACTTCACAGGGCAGGAAGGCTGGGCTAGGTGGGCCTGGTGGGCGGCTCTTTTTTTTTTGCTAGAAGTTCCTGGATCTCTACGTCGTTTTCGTCAAACCAGTCTTTGTTCCTCTTTCTAGCAAAGCCCAAGACTTCCACAGAGGATTTTACAATAGCAGTTTTCAGTTGTTCCCAGAGTGTTTCAGGGGAGGAGTCTGCTGGATCAACTGTGTCTTTGAGCATGCGCTGTAAATCGGCCTGAAGGGCAGCTTTCTTGTCGTCACGCTGAAGGCTGGCAACATCAAGCTTTTTCTTGGGGGGGGGGGGGGGGGCCCTTTCTTGCGTTTCAGCTTGAGGCGGAGCCTGAGTTTGCAGCGAACAAGGCGGTGGTCAGTGTGGCACTCTGCGCTGGGCATCACTCTGGTGAGGAGGACGTCACTGCGGTCCCTCTGACGCACTAGGACATAGTCGATAAGGTGCCAGTGCTTGGAGCGAGGATGCATCCAGGTGGTCTTTCGACTGTCCTTTTGCTGGAAAGTAGTGTTGGTGATGACAAGTTGCTGCTCTGCACAGAGCTTCAACAGTAGGCGACCATTGTCATTGCAGTTCCCAACGCCGGCGCGCCATGCTTGCCGAGGACTCCTTTCCAGGCTTCAGAGTCTTGGCCCACTCTGGCGTTGAAGTCGCCAAGGATGATGACTTTGTCGTCTGCAGGGGTGCTCTGCAGGAGGCTGCGCAGGTCAGGGTAGAACTTGTCTTTTTCTGCAGGCTCTGCCAGGAGGGTTGGGGAGTACACACTGAGAAGGGTGACGTATTGCTGGTGTCTCAGTGGGAGGCGCATGGACATGATGCGGTCGGAGTGACCCGTTGGTAGGTTTTCCAACTTAGTCGCAATGGGGGTCTTCACCATGAAGCCCACGCCTGAGAGCCGTCTTTCTGATGCAGGCCTGCCTGACCAGTAGAGGGTGTAGCCAGCGCCAAGTTCTTGGAGGCTGCCTTCCTCCGGGAGGCGTACTTCGCTGAGCGCGGCGATGTCGATGTTTAACCTCCGCAATTCATGGGCAATGAGGGCGGAGCGACGTTCAGGGCGTCCGCTGTCTGCTGTGTCGAGCATGGTTCGGATGTTCCAGCATGCTACGTTGAGTCCGGTCGTGGTCGTCATGAGAGTAGATCCATTGTTTTTTTCTTGTTTTCTGACCGCATGAGAAGATGCCCGTTGACCGCGGCTAGCCAACTGGGGTTACGAGGGGATGAGCTTTGGTTAGGCCACCTTTTCTAGGCCCCTCTCCGTGTGGAGCAAGCAGTGCTGTCCCTAGAGAAGGCTGCTTGGTCGTTCAGGGTGTGCCGAGTGACGTTGTCATCCCCAGGTCAACATCAGGCGACCAATATCCTGAACCGCCTGCATGCAGGTTTGAGACTACGACTTCCAGTGACATCTTTCACCTGCCGTTTTGCCCCTTGCCCATCGCTACAGGACTTGGAAAGTTCAGTGTCATAGTCCGTGGGCATTTCCTAAAGCCTGCGCGGTGGAGCTTTTTGGTGGAGTGCAGTGTGCGCAGTACTGGCCCCACCCTTTAAACCCTTGGTTCGTTTGCCATGGCAAGCTGGGACGGTGGCATCGAGGTCCTCGGGTCGTAGGTTTTATATCAGACTGTCCTTGTCTTAGTCTCTGACTCAAAAGCCTTCCCCGGAGACACGGGGGCTTTGATGTCAGGGGTTTCCTCCTTTAGCCTTTCCGCAGCCAAGCGGCCAGGCCTGCAAGGCAGCAGGGGACTCGTGGGCGCCGGGGTCGTCTATGTCCCGTGCAGATGTAAACATCTGCCCACTGCCCAGATGGTGACACTTACCAGAGGAGAAAAATCCAACGCCGGAACCCGGTATCGAACCTCGCACCTTTGGCATTGGAGGCAGACGCCTTAACCACTACGCCACTTCCCCGCCCTGTGTACCATGTGACCGTGATATAAAAACCCCTGTAGCGAAAAATGGCGGACGTTTTGTAACCCTCTCGATGACGCATCTTGGATGCCAGTTTTGTTCTATAAAAGATCGCCAAACTTTCTAAAGTACAAAGTTACTTAGTGTTGTTCGAAACAACAAGCACACTCAGTACTGGAGACGGCAACGTCATGACATATTTTAAATTACGTCATAAGTCTATTTTGTATAAATGTATATTCCTTTCACGTCAGTCATGTCTGGCGTGATTCAGGTCGCAAGATGTCTTCTTGATCTTTTTTTACAAAAATAGTGGAGGAATGAAAACAAATACGTTATTGGTCGGAGGGGTTCGCTGCACGGACCCTTGTAGGCCTTCGGGAGGTCAAATAAATCATTGTACACCAATATATATATATATTTGCTTTCATCCCTGCGTCACACGACCAATCACTTTAGCGCAAACCGTATTATGTCACCGAGGTACAAAAAAAAAACTTGGAGCGACTAATGGCCGACTTTTTGTAGCCCTCTTTCTGACGCGTCTTGGATGCTAGTGTTTTTCTATAAAAGACACAAAAACTTTCTAAAGTACAAAGTTACTCAGTGTTGTTCGAAAAAAAAAACAGTTACACTAGTGGACTACGGCAACGTCATGAAAGGTTTTAAATTACGTCATAAGTCTATTATAAAATAAATGTATATGGACGTCAGTCATGTCTTGCGTGATCCAGGTCGGAAGATTTCTTCTTGATTTCTTTTAAGAAAATACCGGAGGATTGAAAACAAATACGTTATTGGTAGCAGGGGCTTGCTAAACGGTCCCCTGCTACTAATAACATTATATCACGACGACGAAGACAAGAATTAGCCGGCGCTCCGATGTCTGTGCAAATCTATACTTAGCAAACAAAGAGTGACGTAGACGAGGAACATCCGTAAGTCAAAGCGAAGCTTTTTTTCTTCAGTTATTACTCCTGAATAGATTTACTGTGTTTACTATGGATTATATTTGTTGCTTCCTGTAAGATAATCTTTTGACAATGCAGCAAAACATTTCACTGGTTGAGCATTCTTTTTCCTGCACAACTTATGACTGGTAGTAATCTGTGCGCTACATATGGCGTGTATTAACAACAACACGCGAAACCCTGTTGCATTCTGTAGAATTCTTGAGGTCACAGGCTATGCAGTATTACAGTCTCTGTCCAATTTGTCCATATATGCGAGGGTATTCTTAGCCTACTTTATTGGCTTCGAAATAACCGTGCCATTTTTCAGCTTACTCAACGACAAAATTAATAACGTCGGTAGAATTTGACCTATTTATAAAGTTAGCATTTTTTAAAGATGTCTTGTTTATGAAGTTGTTTATAGTTTATTATTTAAATACAATCACAATAACAATGAACATTATCACATGAAAATACAAACAGTTTATAAACAGTTTGTAATTAGGTAGACTTTGACCCGATGGACTATTTTTCGCCGTTCTGCTTTCCCCGCTCAGTGACAATTTTCGTCAAAAATCGTGTATCACGGTTTATATCAAACTTTGTAAATACGCTTCATTCTCGCACAACTCTGGGGAAAGTGACGTTTTTGTTTCTTTTTCAAAAATAGCAATGCAAAAACCCCTTGCACTCTGGTTAATGGTTGAAGTCATAGGGAATAACGTTTTACAGATCTAGTCAGACATGTCTGTAGTTAGACTAGGGTTATTTGGTTAGATAAGACAAGGACCTCGTTCATCGCCCGGTGTAAGTCGACAAAACGACACCTACGGAAGGTCGATTTGGGCTCGCTTTGGGTCGATCTGGCGTGCGAGTCCTTTTGGCGAGTGACTTCCCTCACGTACGGTGACCCCAGGTCACCGTACGTGAGGGAAATCACACGCCAAAAGGACTCTCACGCCATATCGAACCTGGGTCAATATGACGTATGCATATATGCGCCGACTGAGACTCGATGTAGCGTGAGACTCACCTGACGCCAACATGAGTCATCCGGGGTCGGTCTGCCGTGAGAGTCACGTTGGTTTGTTACACCGACAGCAACATTATTTCATGACGACGCAGGATTTAAAAAAAATACACAATCGACATCTTTTGTTCGGCGTAAACGAAGTACAGTACACAGCTAAAAGGTCTGTAGGCTATTCGATCTGTTCCCGTTTAACTCATCCGAGACAAACTATATCCGGATACGCGGCTTAAGCCTCGTATCCGGATGCAGTTCGTCTCGAATGAGTTAACGGCAGTCGCACGACGATGATCTATATCTAACGACTGTTTTTTTCAACTTCACATGAAACTCTTTGTCCAGCTGTAACGAGAAAAGTTGAGCAATGTGAAGGCCGTATAGCTTTAACTCAATCGAGACGAAAGGCATCCGGATGACCTTCGTCTCGAATGAGTTAAAGCTGCTGTGTCATGTGATAGAGCTATACTGTGTCAGAAACCGCGTCATTGGTGACGTAACGGAACAGTCACACTTTTCAAGTGACCACCTGTACAAGGCGGGAACCTGTGTAAGCAGTCCACCCAAGTTTCGGCCCATTGTCTTTTTCTGTCACCGTTCCTTCAAACACCACACCCCTATAGCGACCACATTCAATATTCCCTTGGGTGGTGCCTTACACAGTTTTGAGCGCACATAAATATACTGACGAACAAAATAAGTGCGACATTTTTTGAATCATCGGAAACACTAATGTGTTTTCGATGATTCTAAAAAATATTGCATTTCTTTTGCTGGTCAGTATAATACCATAGTTATATAGGTACATAATCTGTGAGTAGAGATTATCTCCCTGCACACCTTACCTACGGACCGGTTTGGCGAAACTCATCACGTGATATTATTAAATCCAAACCAAAAGCGTGTAAAACGCACAGAATAACTCAACAAAGAAAGAAACACGCTTAGAAAAGATTGTTACAACACAGCCCTGAAATGGCCTTAGTCGCCTGCTCGGCGTTAAACCCCAATAACTAAATTCTTCATTACCTGATATTATTGCATCATACCTCCAGAATGCTGTGGGTCTCCCAGTGGTGTTCTAAATATGCGCCACAGACTACAGACAGGTCAATAGGCCATAAATAGTGCAGGAAAGAGAATATCTCACGGAGAGAATGTTTTGCTGCTTTCTAGAACACATTTAGTCTGAATAACTCTATTCACAAATAATGTTGGGTGGGGTTTTTCTTTTCGCTGAGCGTGCATATGGGTACATTTGAGAGTGGGGTAGGCCTAGGATAGAGAATGCTGCATCAGGCCTTTCGTTAACTCCAAAGTAAAAATCAAAGACAGTATTCTCTGTGGATGTTTACTTTGTTAGTGGGACAAGTGCAAATCTGTAAACCATTATTGATGATTCGACCAAAACTACTTTTATAACCACGACGTAATTAGAAAGAATGCTGAATAATTCAAACTAAGCTCAGAATGTTGGTACTATAACATTAGAATGTTGGTACTATAACATTAGAATGTTGGTACTATAACATTAGAATGTTGGTACTATAACATTAGAATGTTGGTACTATAACATTAGAATGTCCCGTTTTAACTCATTCAGCCCGGACACACCACACCAAGACATGGATCGAGCATGATAGTTCAAGGGTGGTGCCAAAATAGCTTGGCGTCCCTAGCGTTGTATTTCTAGAATGGAGTGGAGTCATTGTCAGGTTATTTGCTATAAAGACGACGTGTGCTGAACTGGATTGTCCTGTGTCTAAATAAACCATAACTAGACCTGTATGCAGCGTTTCGAAACCATCTGTTACAGAAGTGTATCTTTGACAGTTACGGCGGTAGTGTGCCTTTAAATGGGATTTTAAGTTTTAAAAAACTGATAAATTGCGTCGTTCCTGTCCATTTAGAGCGTGTGTCTTGACGCTTGAAATTCACCCTGTTGTTATCTCCATGCAGTGCGTCCATTTTTGAGAAAAGCGACATTTAATTGTTAGATAATGAAAATCTGTTTTTCTCACACATCCTGGCTTTTGCCAAATAACGGCAGAACCTTTTTGGTCTTGAAGATTTTGAACGGAGATAATACTTGTCACACTCACCCTGAACACATGGGGAGATGGATCGGCCATGATGATGCCAAGCTAATCTGGCACTACCCTTGCATCATCACGGCCGATCCAACCTGGGCCGGTCATCTGCGTTAATATTAAATGTGAATGACTGAATGAATGAATGAATGAATGAATGAATGAATGAATGAATGAATGAATGAATGAATGAATGAATGAATTGAAATACTGCTGTTATAATCATCATCTCTCCTCTCAGGTTAACGAATCCTGTTCAGAAAGAGATATTTCAAGAAAGACTTTCTCATGTTTCAAATACAAGCGAATAAAAGTCAAGGAAGCCTTCGACGTTTTACTGATTAGCGAACACGTTCAATGTGTGTAATTTAATGACAGCCTCTGCGACAATTTTTTATTCTGTAAAGTGTAGCCATAGCCTAAGTAGCTCCACTCTTCACCAC
The DNA here is from genome assembly GCA_036245525.1 of Semisulcospira habei. Taxonomy (NCBI): domain Eukaryota; kingdom Metazoa; phylum Mollusca; class Gastropoda; family Semisulcospiridae; genus Semisulcospira; species Semisulcospira habei. The sequence continues at coordinate 114,840,117 of BTPG01000007.1, read as the reverse complement.
CTGGGGCTCGCTTCACAAACCGCCCCTGACGTCACAGACAGAACTTCGACACTTGTTTCATTTGAAGAAAAGTAAACTAAAAATAAGTTTAACTCTTTTCAGTGACGAGAAAATTTGAACACCCCCGAACTGCAAGAGGTATAGATCCTCATGAGCCCCCTCAGTTGCGGGGGCTTGTGAGGATCTATGCCTCTTGCTGACACCACTTCGAATCCATGTTTCTGGGACAGCTAGGGTTTTACGTGTTGAATTATCGAAGATTCCAGCGTCAGCTGGCAATGAACGGGTTAACTGAGCCGCGAATCCGATGGCGGCACGTTTCGAAAGAGTTAAACAATCAGTCCGCCTCGAAATTAACGGGTAGGTAAACAATCAGATCTTTTAAATCAATCTGAGCAGCACAATATCGCCAGACTACAGCCATTACATACAAATAGAAAACAGACAAAAAAAAGTGGATGCCAAGCCTGCAGAATGGAAAGACACTGCCAACAAAGAAAGAAACACGCTATTAGAAAGGATACGTGCAACACAATTTGTGTTGTATAATATGCTTGTCCTTTCTAGCGTATTTCTTTTTATGACAGGAGCTTCTTTGTATGCATACAAAGTAATTAGTACCCATCAGCGCTCATTGACTCAAGCATCTAAACCAAAGTCTTGTTTATGTCGGGGGGAGGGGCGGGGGGAGGCAGGGGAGGGGCGGGTGGGGGGGGAGGGGGAGGGAGGGGGAAGTGTGGAGCTGGGGAGCTCAGTTGGCAGAGCGTTCGACTCTAGTCCGAAAGGTCGTGGGTTCAAACCCAGCTGAGGTCAAAAAATTTTCACACCTCTTTTCGGTGCCCCGTCTTTGAAATCACCTTCATGGTGGACAAAAGACGTTAAACCCTAAACGTTTAACCCATTCAGCCCTGACGCACTACACTTGGAGAGGTGTAGACCATGATAATTCAACGGTAGTGCCAGATTGGCTTGGCGCCTGTCGGCGCCAAGCTAATCTGGCACAAGCCTTGAATTATCATGGTCGATCCATCTCCTGCAACAGGTGTATAGCCGTTAGGTGACGCCTCCAAACTTTGGGAAATACGTGCGTCGGACTGAATGAGTTAACATTTTTGTTTTATGGTTTGTAATCGGGTCAACTTGTTCAAAGCGACATTACTGTCCTGTCCCTGTTTAGACCAGTTCACCTTTTTTTCCCCCACGGAACTTTATCGCTCCCCTGCCAGTTGACGCAATTCTCAAATAAATGAACGTGAAAGAGCCCCAGGCATCCCCGAACATGAATTTTAAAGTGGTGTTAGCAAGAGACATAGGGCCTCATGGGCCCGCGCGGCTGCATTATGCCTCTTGCATATAATTATGGATCCTGTTCACGTTTACTCGAGACTCAAAGGGTTAGCCTCTCTGACGTTTTCTTTTAACCCATTTAACCCCACGGACGCGTTTCTGAAATTCTGGAGTTGTCGCCAAACGACTGCGTACCAGTTGTAGGAGACTGATCGACCATGATAATTCAAGGGTAGTGCCAGATTAGCTTGGCACCTGATGGCGCCAAGCTAATCTGGCACTACCCTTGAATTATCATGGTCGATCAGGCTCCAGATGTAGAGCGCCGGGGCTAAATGGATTAATTCTCAAGGCAAAGGATCCTGGCAATTCAGAAAAAAACATACATTTAATGTCAATGGATTTTTTATATGGCATCATCCAGAAAGACATGCATGTGATGTCAATGGATTTTCTGTTTAACGGCACGGGAAAGGGGGGAGGGGGATGCCATTAAGGTAAATAAAGACGAGGTAAAAATGCAAACGTTGCATAAAAGGTGTTCTCTCTCAACCTCGTCGTAGCCAGTGGAAGCAGACTGGAGTTTCTCACATCTTGTTAACCCCTTTACTGCCCCCAAAAAGCGAATGCGATCTAACTGCAAGAGGTATAGATCCTCATGAGCCCCCGCGACTGCGGGGGCTCATGAGGATCTATGCCTCTTGCTGAGACCCCTGCGTGTGCATGTTCTTTGGACAGTCGTGGCTTTGGGGTCGTTCAGCGAACACAAATTTCAGACACAAAATGCACGTCCGTCGACAGGGAAGTGGTTAATTCAACGCGAAAAGCCCCCAGCCTTCCAAGGAAAGTGGATACAAAGTTATATGTAGATATGCAAGAGGCATAGATCCCCCCTTCCCCCATCAACCCATGAGGATCTATGTCTCTTGCAGTTGAATTGGGTTAATGTTTTTCTCGGCATTCCACGGCTGAACAATTTACACGCGTGTGCTGGTCTTTGAGATATGGAACAAAACCAAAGGCCATCGCACATCTGAAGAACTGTGCGCACGTGCGTGGCCACTAATACCTGACACATCGCGCGAGATAACAGCGACCGTACATGAGGGTAGTGCTTGATTGACTGGTAATCTAAGCTGTCTGCGTTCTGGTCTGTGGGTTTGGACCTTACGGCCACAATAACAGATCAGCAGGCATTCGGCTCTAGAAGCCGAAATAAAAAAAGAACTATCAAAAATAAATTGGCTACATTTCTGTCATTGAAAGGAGGTAAACTACAAAAACTAAAGCCATATGTCCTCATCTTGTCCTTTCAAAGGCAGTAAACGCTTTTTCTGGTTCGTCTTCAATGACCGCTGCTCAGTTTTACGCCAGCACTTTTACGGAAGGAAATTACGACAATACTCTTTCAATTTACCCTACGACCTATTTCTTTTTTAAAAGACGTGTGTTGGTATTTCATCGACGTCTTCGTGGGTTTGTGATTTTGGACCTTCAATAATAGACCGCTGTAAAGTTTGTGTTGCCATCATGGGTTTAGTGCACTGCGCAACGTACTTCTTTAGAGTAAATAAAAGACTGTACACAGTGTAACCTAGGTACACTGCAGTAATTACATCTGTGGAGACTAGAAATACTATTTTTAAAAAGTCATACCACGTCTTGCTCACAACCTCGACAAAAGATGCTCGGCCAGGCCAATGGTATTGAAGCACGTGATCACGTATTTTTTTCGTCACAGTCTTACGGTAAAGCGCGGAACAAATCTACAGCTTCCGGCGCCGGTAGCTGGATTCGCAATCCAGGGGGAAAAGACGGGCTTGTCAATAGCATTTTCGTTGAAAGGTAAATCGTGATCAGTGTTCATGTCGTAATTCATAGGCAATTGAATTCCCTGACCCCATTTCAGGGCCGTCTACAATCACTTCGGTGCCGCGGACGTTAAAACCCAAACTAAGCGACCAATTCTACAGCGGTCTTCTCTAAGATGAAATGTGCGTGCTGCGCCTGAAGGTAAAAAAACCAATGAACAGCATACACGCGGACCCTAGAATTAACTCATTTAACCCCACGGCTGCATTTCCCAAATGTTTGGAGATGTCATTTAACGACAATAACAAGTTGCAGGAGATGGATCGACCATGATAATTCAATGCTAATGCCAGATTCGCTTGGCGCCGTCAGGCGCCAAGCGAATCTGGCACTACCCTTGAATTATCATGGTCGATCCATCTCCCGCTGTAGGGCATTGGGGTTAAGTGCGTTAACCTCTTTACTGCCAGCTGAAGGTGAACCGACCACCCAGCTGCAAGAGGAAACGTACACCGTGAGCTCTCCTTCAGTATAATGACTCATGACTGTTACCATAACTCATTCTACCCCATCACCGAAATCCCCCAATTTTGCCATTGTCCTGTGAAGACTGCATTGCAGTGCAGGACACAGATCGACCATGGTAGTTCAAGGGTGATGCCAGAATAGCTTGGCGCCCATAGGCGCCAAGCTATTCGGACATCACCCTTGAACTATCATGGTCGATCCTTATCTTGCTGTGGTGGGTCTGGGGTAGAATGAGTTAATGATATTTATATGTTATAAATAGTGTTGACGGACTTTGTCGGAGCGGTGCCTTCTGAACACCGGCGCTGTACTATAGCGACGGGCCTCCAGGTGCAGCTTTGACCGTTGTTGTACGTTGCCTAGATCGGAGATCATTTCCCTATCGACGGTATTTTGCTTCTGTTGTTAACTTGTACTTTCATGTACAAGCTTTAGTGAAGTAGGAACTTAACAAAAGAGGATAACTATAATAGTGTGTTCAGGAGATATAGGGCTGTCTTAGCATTCTGTTTTTGGCAGGGAGGTTCGAGTCGGAATGAGGCCACTGGCGCCGGCCATTCGGTGCCTGTCGTTATTCTCCTTTTTGTAGCTCTGTTATTGTAATTTGTGGAATAAGCGAGTGAGTGAATGTGAATAGCACCTGCGGTGCCAAGACAATTTTTGCTACGCATAATTATTTTCTACCACAGCAACAATAAAGTCATCTTGAATCATCTTGAATCCTGAATCTTGAATCGTAAATCTCGCAGATGCCGGAGCTCACTCGTGCTGTTGTTTGCCTTGTGGGCGACATGCCTCCGTGTGTTATACGTCCATAGACGGTTACTGTTAGAGCTGTACAGCCCCACCCCCACTACTCCCCCCCCAACCCCCACCCCCACCCACCCACGGGTAATCAAATAATACTTAGGTGAGTAGAAAATATAGCACTCGTGTTCTTTGGGTGAATGAAGTTATGTGATGTAACATTTACCATGGTTTTAACCCTTCTGCTTCTAGGGCTGTAGGGGGCTCTGGATAGAGGTAGTACCTTTGCTGTTCGGCAGCTGCGTCCTGCTTAAGACGGATGGGCATCACTGGTCCTCATCCATCTCCTTAAACCTCTCACGTGCTGGCTCCAAGCGCCACACCCCGGCAAACCACCTCAGCTGGTGGGCTAAACCACGTGAGGGGGTGGTGTTCACACTGCACCACTAGACGGATGAGCTGTTTCTGACAGCCAACGGCTAAAGGACGGAGGAGATCAGGCTTGAACCAACGGCCAAATGTGGGGGAGTAAACCCTTCAAATCAGGAGTGGTGCCCCGAAGGTAGACAAATGCTTGCATTCACGCACTGTTCTGGCAGCTCCTGTAGCCAAGCTGGTGCCAAACGTACTGCTTTGCATTCCTTTGGACTACATCAGCTAGGCCGAGAGGGGGATCTTGACGACTGGGCATCCCAGGATCTCCACACACTTCGCCCAGGCTTGCGCCCTGGAGAGGTCACTCCAGTGACTGACCCAGCAAGCGCATATACTCCATTGTCTTCCGAGACAGGATGCCAAACAACCCTTCTGCTGTCGAGAAAATCAGAGCAGGACCCAAATGCAAGAAGTATAGAAGTATAGAAGTATAGGATCTATACCTCTTGCTGAAACCACTTTGTATCCACCACGTTCCTTTGCCGGCTAATGATCTAGGACGCTGAATAAACCATAGTTTTACACACACACACAAAGACTATAATCCGTGTTCACTGGCAGGGAAGGAGTTTAAAATATGTGTGTGCCTTGGCAGTGACAGGGATAATGAAAGCGTTATGTCAGGATTTGGTAGGAATCCTCAAAAAGCGTTGTACCAGATGCAGGATACCGGATCGACATAGGCACAGGTCAACGGTAGTACGTGATGACCTGGCTTCTGGACAGGCGCGGGAAGTGGTTTCCGTTCACCAGGACACGCCAATGTCGATGGTTGCCAACCTGTAGCAGTGCAGAGGAGAGGACTCCAACAAACCCAATGAACAAAAGACCATCGGACCGACGTCAGCCGCAGTGGACCCGCGCACGGCCGTGCGCGGGCCCACAGCGGCTGACGTCGGTCCTGGAAACTTTTGATTATCGTTAATGATGATACTGAAGCGAATGCTTTTATCCAAGGTATTAGTATAGCTTTCAATCAAGCACACACGCACGCACACGCACACAGGTGCGCGCGCGCTCACGACAATTCTGGCTACTCTAATTTAATATATTAATTAATTTGACCATTAATAGCCCACGGATAGGGATAAACAATTTATTGTTGGACGCCCCAAAAATGTTCGTTTTGTGAATTTTATGAAGAATATGAAGGTAACATTAAAAAGAAATCTGCTTAATTTGGAGATTGTTGTTCCTTTGATCACGAAAAATGATTACGGACATACGGACAAAGTGAGATCAAGAGAACGCAGCCTCCATCACACTAGCTTCTACTCCTCGCGAAAACATACATGCACCGCCATACATTTTCACTGAATAAAGAAACGTAAACAATAGGTAACCAATAGGTTAACAACAAATGAACTATTTTTCACATCTTTACCATCCCTGGAAGTACGATTTTACGATCGCAATTTGTTGAATGCAGCTGATGACATTAACGTGATTGAGGCAGCTGCCAGTACTTCCGTTTGACATGACAAGACAATCACTACCTCTGATTGTGAGCAGTCATGCTACGTTATATGTATTGACTGGTTAGTTAGAATTACCCAAGCCTGCTTAGTGTTCTTCAAGTTATAATGAAAACAAATTCAGACCAAAAAGGTGACTGCCAATTAAGCGTGTAATATGCAGAGCACACCCCACCGAAGAAAGAAACGCGTTTAGAAAAGACAGTTACAGCACGATTGTATTGTGACTGTCTTTCTAAGCGAGTTTTGTTTTCTTCGTTGGGATGTTCTGTGATGGTATAATTGTAAGGTTTCATTTGAAACCAACGACTCCCAACAACGAACAAGAGCGAAAGCACGGCGGATAACCAGCTTTTACCAAGAGCTTTGACAACACTCTAATTATCGCCAAGAGGCATAGATCCTCATGAGCCCTACGGGCTCATGGGGATCTATGCCTCTTGGCGATAATTAGAGTGTTGTCTATGCTTACGTACAAGCTGGTTGTCCGCCGTGACCTCGCTCTCGTTCATTGTTGGGAATGGCTCGGTATACACGTGACCTCACAATGGTTGCAGTTTCGTGACGCTCATGCCTAATTTTCTCAAGCAGCTTAACTCCTTCACTGTCGATTCACGCGAACACGATCCAACCACAAGAGCCGTTCATAGACCCTCAGAAGGTCCCCGCAGTTGCGGGGGCTAGTGAGGATCTATGCCTCTCGCTGAGACCACGTTGTTTTCGTGTTTCATTGACGCCCGACTGGGGCTCACAAACGTTGCATTTACAACGATGTCAAAACACAATCTGCAACTTCCGGCAGTGAATTGATTCACCCTTTGGCTGTCGGTAGCGCTGTTTGTTGTGACGATTCCTGCTGGAATCATCCCGACAAAAAGCGCTATCGACAGTGAAGGGGTACGGCGCCGCAGGGTTGGAAGCTGAAACATTGAAAACACTGAAAATGAAAGGTGCAGGACCGGCCAAGCGTCGATAATACCGAACAAGATCTTTTGCAATCACCATACATTCTGTGACCTCTCGTACAACATTTCTAATTTTCGCTTTTAGATATAGAAATATTTTGCTCCATGAAAATAAAGTAAGTTTCATATCCGATTTTTTTTTAATTTACGGATTTCCCTCTTTCCGTGTGACAAAGTTCACCCATGCGATGTCGTTAACCCTTTCACTGCTGAGATAAATGTAATACCGCACAACTGCAAGCGAGGGATAGATCCCGCTCATCAGGGTCTATGCCGTTTGATGCAACCGCTTTCTATCCATATTCCTTTGACTGCTGGTGATCGTTGACATTGAGTATAAAATGATTTGAACAACTCAGTGTGTCCACTGACAGTAAAGGTGTAAAGACTCAGCAGTTTGACCCCGGAAGTGAAAGCGACAGAAAGAAACCTGCGGGGTTTCTTCATTAAGTTCTTTACAGCGCTGACAAATAGGGCGCTCTCACAGGAAATAAAAGACGGAAACGTGTCGTATGTAATTTTAGTGTCCGGTCATTGAAGTTGTGTCAAAAAGCCTCTACCATCTAAGACGTAGATTCTCATGATTCCCTGCATACATCTGCAAGAGACATAGATTCTCATGAGCCCCTGCATCTGCAGGGGCTCATGAGAATCTATGCCTCTTGCTGGTGTAGTTGCCTGTAGAAGAAACCTGTGGAAGAAACTTCATGAAAAGTTCAGCAAAAGTTTGCTATGCAGTCTGTTTCTATCATACTTCAGAGCAACAAAGTCATTTGAATCTTGAATCTCGACAGTAGGTCACTATCAACCCAGCTGGATGCAGAACCTTGTGAAACTCTATAGATTTTGCTGACAATAACTATCGAACAACATTACTATAGTCCATGGCCACTGCACAGCGGACGTCCCCGGATTTAATGATGATTGCCAATTGATACGAATGCAGTCACGCACAAAATAGTTTGGCACTAAATATAAAATTAGCCTTCAGCGTGGGATTGTGGGCTTTTCACAAGATTACACGGACGATCGAAAGATCGTCAACACTCACTAGTTGCTTCCTAAATTGTCTCCGAGAGTGTCCAGAAAAAAACACCAAACAGATGAGCACGTCGGGCTCTGTTGACGAGCGGTTCTTGAAAGGTCCACGTATGAAACATTGTTCTAAAAGGGTGACTTGAAACTTGTTGTTGATCCTGAATAGATGTGGAATTACCGTTTCGTTTCCATTTTCCACAGTTTGTTTTTGCACTCGACAATTAAATGATCACAATTTCTGGACAATCTTTGACTTAATTCTCGTAACTGTGTCGGTAAAATGAAGCATTGGGCTACACTAAAAATAATGTAGTCTTGTAGCGTTCGACAATTTCGTTCGATGGTAGTTGTAAACTGCTTACGGAGCTAACATTTAAATCCCTTCGCTGCCAGTTGATGCAGATTGTGCTTTTGAAATTTATTCCAGTTAATTTGAAGATTGCATCTCTCTCATGGCCTCTCAGTATTTGTTATATGCGTTAGGCCCCAAGAATAACGATGGCTGAGTAGAAAGGTTGACGTTTTTCTGTTCGTCTTGATAAGGGCTCCAAACCTTTACAAATTCAACGTGAAAGAGCCACAGACATTCAAGGAACATGGATACAAACAGATATCGGCAAGAGGCATAGATCCTCGTGTGCCCCCGCAACTGCGGGGGCACACGAGGATCTATGTCTCTTGCATTTTTTGTGGGAGTTTTTTTGTGGTCTCTACAGCGAAGGAGATAAAGTGCTTTGCCATCCCTTTACAAAGTGCCGCGTAAGCGGTAACATCTCCTTGTAGGTTCTCAAAGTACTGTATTTTATTCCAGCGATGGACACTTCACAGGATGTGACCGTTAATGCTTACGAGGCAAAAGTTATGTGCTCTTCGCTTTAAATTTAACTCGTAAGCAGTAACAGTTCATCTGAACGTAGAATCGTTACGTAGTTACACTCTAAATGTATTAGTACCTCTGACGGCGTTCTTTGCAGACTGCTTTATTTGCGTCAAGGAAAGATCGTATAATCTTGGAAAGGAAACAGGAGAATGCTCCATTTTCACAGAATGTGAGTGTTTTTCTTTGCCTACTTAAAACTGTCTGTGTATTCAGACGTTTCGTGCGTATTGCTTTGTCACGTTACGGTCTCGTAATATCGAGCTTCCACGTGCTTTTCTGCATTTACAAATACTGAACATTTTGATCGTGGTCTTGTACAAAGGTTAGCTCTGATCAGCGGCAGCAACTTTGGTTTTTGTTAGGACATACGAGCTGAATACAAAATCCCGACCTAAATGCAGAGAAAAACCCACGCTTAGAAAGACAACACAATTTATTAATATAATTTTTTTTTTCAAAATAGAGAAACAAACACAAAAACACTTCGCTACTTGTCTTATTAGTGCGCGAGAAAGTTGTAACTCTCTTTTCTAAGCGTGCGTCTTTCTTCTTTGGGTATATCTTTGAACTGCATACAGTTAATTATCTTTCTTTTAAGCGTGCTTTCCCGTGTTCCTTTCTTGTAAACAGTTACTGGTGTAGCAATCACTAGCTGGTATAACATGGCTCTACCTCACAAAGGGAGTCTGACACAGTATCATTCATCTAGGGAATGGAATAGGGAAAGTGAGTAAAACTTTTTGTTTGGGACCTTCAACCTGACACAAAAGGACTAACGACCCTAGACCTTCCTTCCATTGGCTGAAAATCAAACAAGGGGGCGGAGGAGTGGAGGAGTGTAAGAGCGTTTGTCAGAACTCTCACCGCTTTTCAAAATATCAAACTACAGGGGTGTTTGGGTGGCGAAATATCAAACAACGTAAACTTTTACAATCACTGGTGTAGGAATCACTAGCTGGTATATCAGGGCGCTTTCCTCACAGGCGGAGGCTGACACACCAGGGGCGGATCATTTACCTAGGGGGTGGAAAGGGGGAGGGGTAAAACTTTTTATTTGGGACCTTCAACCTGACACAAAAGGCCTCCCGACCCTAGACCCTTCCTTCTAGTAGCTGACAATCAAACAACAGGGCGGGGGGGGGGGGGGGGGGGAAGGGGGGCGGGGGGCGCGGGGCGGAGCACGGAGACGTGGAGGAGGGGGGGGGGGGCGGGGGTGCGTGTGTCAAGATTCTCACCACTCACCGAAATATCAAGCAACGGAGGCAAGGGGGTTCCAAACTCTCCATAAAGGGACTTTCTTATAGCAATTTTTTTTTTTTTTTTTTTTTTTTGGGCAGACCCTCCACAGTGACTAATTTGAAACAGAGCTAATATCATGGGTTTTGTCTGACGCCTGTACTGTATGGAAGGCACGAAACGATTGTGCAGAAGCCAGACAATTTCAATTTCATGGGCCAAACAACAGTGCCTCTCAAAATTCGTACGAAGTATCAGCGACAACTAACTTGTTGTATTAAAGGTACCTGCCAGGCAATAACACTCTTTAGTTTACAATAATTTCCTTATTAATGTTCTTAATAGGTCTTAGGATATCTTTCGCACAACGACTATTCTAACACATGTGGTACAACGAAGACCTGTCTGCTATTTTTTTTTTTCCTTTGCGAGTTCCCCCACCCCTACTTTGAGTACCAGAAGCAGCACAAAGTCACCGTTACGTGTGCCTACTCAGATGGATTGTGAAAAAAAGGGGTAGACAAATCTTTGAGTGAAAGCAAGATAACGGCCCGTTGTATCGGCGAAGGCTCACCCTAGAGCAGGTCTCTTTAACCCATTCAGCCCTGACTCACTACAGCAGGAGATGCATCGACCATGATAATTCAAGGGTAGTGCCAGATTAGCTTGGCGCCGACAGGCGCCGAGCTAATCTGGCACTGCCCTTGAATTATCATGGTCGATCCATCTCCTGCAACTGGCGCATAGTCATTAGATGACGCGTCCAAAATTTGGGAACTACGGCCGTCGGGACTGAATGAGTTAATGTTTGTTCGGATTTACAGAAGAGTACTTATTTACTGGAGCGTTCAATAACGAGAATACGGGTAGAACAAAAGTCAAATTATTATTCAAGTTAAAGGTCGCATCCACATGGAAAAAAATGTGTCTCGGGTTGGTTCGGGAGTGAACGCTTAATTCACCAATAAAACAACATTTTGTATTATTTTCTTTTTTTAAATAAACGCGTTAGTCATCAGTATCTACATAAACGATGTACCTGTAAGACATTTGTAGAACTTTATTTCTCAGAATCTGAAACTTTTGCTTATGTGAGCAAGTGAGGCACGATGTTGGTGGGTGAGTGAGGTTGGGGGAAATAAGGAGCACAAGCAGGGGTCGCTTTGACGTGCTTTATTTGTAGTTACAAAAAAAAGGTTGGAAACAGCACCTAGGACAAATACAACAAAACGCATTATCAGAAATGGTGCCCAAAAGTTACACCATACGAACACCACAACTCACTAACTGAATCAAGTGATTAGCCCATATCATACTGATGCTAAAAGCTTCAAATTTGTACACTGCCATAATTATGCAGGCTACATTATAGTACTTACAGATAAGGATATAAACCAAAGGCTTTAGTTCAAGGGTGGTGCCAGAATAGCTTAGCGCATAGAGGCGCCAAGCTATTCTGGCACTACCCTTGAACTATTTTAGACAAACTTATTTCACACAATGGTGTATTCCGAATGATAAGGGTTCATTAGAATCAGAGCTAAAGCCGAAGCTAAAGTCAGGCTGCCACTAAATTGCAAATAAAATCAAAAGATAATGCGAAGCATCACACAATTATCAAAGATGCACATAATCAAGCATACTAAGCAACATCATGATAATAAATGGCAACGAAACATGAAATCAGCATGCAAATCAAGGCATTCAAGGTATCATGGCCCTAACGTAAGCACTATCTTCTCATTAATACCTGCATTATTTTCGGACCTTTTTGGTGTGCACTTTTGATTTGTACCGACGCGAATTACCGTACGATTTACCTACACTTGCCTACGATCTCTTTGTTGACATCGGATACATGACATCGGTTGAAAAGTTAGAAACCCGGATTTTTACTACACAGAGACCATTCTCTGATTCTGTGATTAGGTCTATGGGCTTCAGAAAGTGACCATGATGAGTGTGTTAGGCGCATATCTGTGATTTCTTTGTTTTGTATAAAAGGAACTGTTTAATTTCTTCTTTTTTTGTAAATTCCAATGCAGTCAGATGTTGATGGGAAAATGTGTTTGTTACGTGATATTACAATGGCACTGTTTCAAGATGAAATTAACACTTTACCTGTCGGTTGCAGTTTGTTACGATTGTGGTTGTGTTATCCTGTGAGAGCGTACATGTGTTATTCGTAGGTAACGATATGTTCTTTATTTGAGCTATCACGGTTATGATTTCGTGCCTTTTTAGTAAGATTTTCTTTTGTTCGTGAGTAGAGCCGATTTCGTTTTGTTAAGTTTAGTCCGGAACGTTGTAGAAGGGTCGCACTGTCTAGTGGCCTCGTAAGTGTCACGTCGGTTGACATCGCAACATTTTTCGCTACTTTTTGTGCGCGTGGATTGAGCAGCCTTTGTTTTTATTTTGGGAATGTTCTCGTACTTTATAGAGCTACCAGGTGATAGGGATACCATACTTTTATGTGTCTTTATTATATGACAGAATTTAGAGCTGAAGTGAGCAGCCGTGTTTTTGTAGCCTGATATATTGTTTCTGGAAAGTTTATGTTAATGAGCTTCGGCTGCGTGTTTCGTTCTGGTTGTTTGAGTTCATGATTTCCGTAGAAGATAGATTTTGATAGTGTATATAAGGAGGGCGCTGGGAAAGCCCGTTAGTACATTGTCTTGCTTTGTCAGTTGTAGAGATACGCAGTTTATTGCGAGAGACGCTGTGTATGAGAAACTTTGAGTCGTAATGTGGACATAGCAAAAGAGACTTTGTATTCAGTAGTTTGTGCATTTGAGAGTGCATTACTGTGTGGATATCGCATCGCTGAATTAAATATTGTTGGAACTGTTACTCCAGTATTGTCTACATCCTTAAGCCACGCGTGACGGATTGCAGCTGAACCAGGTTTATTTTAAAGAACTCTTACGTGCGTGCGTCTGGTGTGTTTATCATACTTCGACTATGACTCCAACACGTAACACAGTTTTTGTCGCCAAGATTCCTGAGGAATCATCTCGACAAAAACCGCTACCGACAGCCAAAGTGTTAACTCATTTGAGACGTGCCGCCTCCGGATATGCGGCATAAGCCGCGTATACGGAGGCGGCACGTCTCCAATGAGCTAATATACAAGTAATAAATGAAAAGAAAAGGGGAGACTATGATCTATGATCACTGGTCGATCATGCACACTTCTCTCCCCTGACAGTGCTTTTACCTGCTTTACTTTGTAATCGAGCTAATATACAGTTGATTATAACGAAAGTCAATTAGGGGTCCTTACAGCATTTTTTTTTTTTTTTGTAGGGGGGAAGGGGCGGGGGAAGGGGGGGGGGGCGCTGTACAAATTACTTCGCTTATGACAAACTTCGGATATAACAATGGGAATTTTGAGTCCCCTTGGGACTTTACTTGTTAAATCCGAAATTTACTGCATATGAATTTGCATAGATCGAGGTAAACTGCACACCTTTTTCTACCGGAAGTAAGCGTACAACACGCAAATGCAAGAAGCACAGACCCTGAAACGACCGCAGATACGAAGTTTCCGGATGTATGCCTCTTTCTGGTCTCAATTATATCAATATTTCGGAACACTGAAAGCTCTTTTAACCCCTTAATTGCCGGGGCACAGCGAACGCTACCCAGCTACAAGAGACATTAACACTCATGAGCCCCCTGCTCCATATTTACTGCTTCTAGTCACATTTACTGCTTACCCAGCTGCCAGAGACATAAACCATCATGAGCCCATGCAGTTTATGAAAGCCGTACAGAAGGATCGGCAATCAATAAAGTGCTAACCCTTTGGCTGTCGGTAGTGGTTTTTGTCGCGATGATTCCTGTCGACAAAAACCACTACCGACAGTCAAAGGGTTAATTGTTTGGTGCGACGGTCATATTATACTGATTGGTGTGGTTCTGGGCATAGTGTCAAAGCGATCTATTCCATGGCAGGCTTTGACTGCAAAAATTCGCAGAAACAACGGGTTATCAATGTTGTCTTGCATCAATTAGGACTATTCTAGCCTTCTTTTCACAATTCAGGCACACTATCAGAGGTTTCCTATTGTCTTTTGAGCAGAATGGAAGGAACTCTCCAGTGTACAAAGGCGTTTAGGAGCAGAAAAGTCTTTCAATCATGAATTTCAAACTTCATCATTTAAATTAGTCCTTTTGTCCAGCATTATTGTAAGGACATTCATAAAGGAGATATTCAAAACAATTAACCCTTTACTGCCTGAAGGAGATCGTTCTAAATATCACGACAAGGGCATTTCTCGACTGCTGCTTTCGACCCGAATCTTGTTTTGTGACATCGTAAAAGAAGCTGGATTCAGATGAAGATGTTGACGTGAGTTAAAAATGCACGAAAATGGCCATGACATCAGCCTGACCAACGCCTGAGACAGAAAAAAAAAAAAAAGACAGAAATAAAAATTCAAAAATTAAAACAAAAATAATTAAAATAGGCAAATTTTGAATGTAAGACAGAGAGTTGTACTTCGCATTCCTCTTGCAGACTGTTATAGATGAAAGCTAAATCCACTCGCTGCATGTGTGAACAGTGTGCATTTTCTGACCTACTTCTAACCTACCTAGGTATTAATCCCTTCACTTCCCGGTGGAAGGTGAAGGCTACCCGAGCTGCAAGAGACATAAATTCTCATGAGAATTTATGTCTCTTGTAAGTATGGCGCTCTTGATGCCTACATGCATTTGGGTCATATTTCGCCCTTTGGCTGTCTGTATAGGCCCCGCCACATATGCCCGATTTTGAGGCCGATTCTCGAGCAGTTTCGAATCGGAGTGTGATCGGACCGGACTGCAAAAACGTGTCCACACATTCCCCGACTTTATTTAGCCGACCGGTTTGAATCGAAGATCAAGGTCAAGGTCGTACCTGTTCAGCGAAATAGCTGCTAGTTTGGACAGTGATGATGATGTATTCGCATTATCAGCAGTTTTGCATTATATTCGGGAAGACTGAGGCGGGCGAAACATCGGCAACGAAGGTCATAGGTTGACTGATCTTCCGCCATTTGCAAACTGAAACGACGTGCTTTGCGAGACGCGCTCTGATTGGTTGAAGCTTACAATCGGGGCCGATTCGGATAGGAAAAATAGAGCAGTTTCTAAACACCCGATTGCGATCGGATCGGATATATGACGTCATCCGATCGCAATCGGATCGGAATCGGCTTCAAAATCGGGGCACAACCGGCAAGTGTGGCGGGGCCTTATCGCCTTTTGCCGCGGTGGCTCTTGCAGGAATCATCGCGACAGAGAATCGCTACCGTCAGCCACAGTAATAGTGATTGTCATGCCATGTTCATCCCGCGAATGTCGGTCAGTGTGTATAGGAGTGTCTGACGCGCAGTACCGTAATCACTGGCAGCGAAGTCGTCTAATTCATTCAGCCCGACGCACGTATTTCCCAAATTTCGGAGGCGTCATCTAAAGACTATGCACCTGTTGCAGAAGATGGATCGACCATCGGGGCGGTCCGTGGCGCAGTGGTTAAGGCGCCTGCCACCAATGTTAAAGGTGCGAGGTTCGATTCCGGGTTTCGGCGTCGGATTTTTCTCCTCTAGTAAGTGTCACCGTTAATTCGGGCGGACCGTCGGGGGTTCTTTCTCCGGGTACTCCGGCTCTTCCTCCCCCTCCACTTTGGTATCAGTTTCAGCCAACTTAATAAAATTTCAAATACAAAACGATTTCCAAATACTGTCAGTAGCTCGCTTGAGCTTGCCCTTAGCACCACGTGAATCTTCTGTGTTTACGTACACTGTGTGAGTGAATGCGTGTGATTCACGTGAGCGTGCTTGTTGGGTTCAGTTCGCGGCTACATTCTGCGCATTGAGTTATATTATAAATATGAGAAATGCGCCATATAAATGCTATGCATTATTATTATTATTATTATTATAATTCAAGGGTAGTGCCAGATTAGCTTGGCGCCGACAGGCGCCAAGCTAATCTGGCACCACCCTTGAATTATCATGGTCGACCCATCTCCTGCTGTAGGGCGTCAGGGCTGAATGGGTTAAATACATTCATACATAGTTAAGGATTTTGTTTGTTTGTTTGTTGTCTTTTCTTTTGCTACAAAAATTCCTTACCATCGTTCCATGTCATGTAGCTAGCTGTAGGGGAGAAGATGAAATGAGGAGAGGTGCCCAAAAGTTCCCAAGAACAGAAAGGTTTCTCCACTACGGCCATCCAGCCTTTGTCATGATCACAGTCGATGTGTTGGTGGCTGACGTAGAAACGTCTTGTGTTATACGAAAACGCACACCTGTTCATAAGAATTAAAGATAATTTTTTTCCGATTGTCAGCGAGATCTCCTTTGGTCTTTACACACTTTTTTTTTCTGCATGATAATCACCCGAATACAATTTTGTGTCGCCTATGTGACATATGACGTCAAACGTTATTTATCTTGTTTGGCGACCACCCCACCCGGGTCTGCCCTGGGGGACTTGGGTGGGGTTAGGTACTTTTTAGTTCCCAGGGTCACCCTGGTCAGCCCCACAGGGTGGGTTTTCCTTTCTATTCTGGGGCATGTGTTTCTGTCTACCCGAGGTTCATTCATCTGTATTTGCCTTTTTAAAACTCTTCCTACTGTCTGCACTGCCTGTAGCTCTTGATATTGGATGTGTGTTGCCAAATGGTTTTAGCTTTATTTAGGCCCCATGTTGTAGGTTTATTTAACGTAGTGGACCGGCTGGCGACATACATTCAATATTCTTTTTTTTTTTTTTCACAAGCAGTGCAGGCACGTCCTGAGAAAGCCTTGTTGCTGTCGGGACGTTAAGCAATGTACAATCAATCAATCAATTGTTTGGCGACCGTGCCCTAGGTGCCGAGATTTTGTCACCATGTGGCACCCTACATGCAAACCGGGGCCACATAGGACGCAAATTCTGAAACAGCACGCAGCGGAACGCGATTTAAAAATTTTAAAAAGTTGACGTCACAGTGAAACCCGATAAAGAACTGGTGAGGTCATAGCCGTGGATATTCAAGGCCCTTCAAGATTATTATCAGAAAACCAAAGTAAGCGAAACGCTTATGGGCGCTCTATCGAGGCTCTATCAAGTCAACCCAACCGTCAAACCGGCATGACATGAAACAGGGATCATAAGTTACGACAGTAGGATAAATACATTAAATGGGCACGCCGCAAGATTTAACCCTGTGGGTGTCGTCAGCGGTGTTAGTCGCGATGATTCCTGCAGGAATCATCGCGACTAAAACCGCTGCCGACACCCAAAGGGTTAAGGTCACAGGTCGACAAAAGCTTTTTTTTTTCGGGATTCAGGATACATATTACCTTAGATATGACCTCCCTACTGTCCCACCAAACTTTTTCTTTTGTCTGTGCGACGTGAAGAAAAACCGACCTTTACCAGAAGTCGCCGAAAAACAAAGCCTTAGCGAACGGACCGGCGTCTAAACTGACACAGCCTAGGGGACCACGTCGATTTGCAACACACTCTTCTCCATATACATTACATAAATTGTGTTGCCTATCGACGTGGTCCGATAGGTCTTCCGTTTCCAAGCGTGCGTCTCAGCTATAACTGGAAATCCAACCAAAAACACAGTGACGTCAACACACTAACTGATGGGCTTGGCAAGTTCAACTGAGATTGGCGTGACGTGGCGTGTAGAGTACATAATCGTCAATGTGTGTGACGGTCAATCGACTCGATTTAAAAAGCTACTCAAAATATCCGAGTAAAAACGTCCTAAATTGCCCAAGAATGCTTGTACACTGATACGTTGCAAGAAATATCCAGGCATTTGTCCATTTCAACTGACAACAGTACACTTCTCGCCATTGAACTGAAGCAGACGATCCGGCTAACAAGACAGGTGCTGGGCCAAGATCAAAATGCCAACTAGACAGCACTGTGTGAAAAAATCGTGCAGTCAGATTCTCCCAATCTTGTACACATGTGCTTAATTGAAAAGCACTTTGCAAGAGCTCATTAGACGATTCGACAGCAGAACATAGGTGTCCAGTTACGAGCAATTCATAGGCTCATAAATATGCACGAGTTGTAACTCAAAAGGAGGACAAAGCAGAGGATCTAGTCAACTATACACGCCTTCATACGATTATTGGTGACATTTGTAATGTACTGGCTCTGCAGATCTCTAAGATAGGATGCCAAGGACCCATTCACGCAATGTCAGCAGTATCTGTTGCAAAATGCTTTCCGACTGTGTTGAGACGCTTGATCCAAAACATTCTATCTAAAACCGTAGATTGTGGTGATTTACGAACCTCCACTTGCTTTTTACACACAGTTCTGGCTCCTCGACAGAGCCTCGGAGCTAGAACTTGTGTGTCGAAAGCAAATCTCTGCTCGTTAATTATCACCACTCCTGATTTAACATATAAGTCAGAGATAAATCACAAAGAAGTCATAAAAGAGCGGTCTACCTCTTTCTGTTAACTCATTCAGCCACGACACATCACAGCAAGACATGGATCGAGCATGATAGTTCAAGGGTGGTGCCAGAATAGCTTGACGCCCATAGGCGCCAAGCTATTCTGACGCCATCCTTGAACTATCATGCTCGACCTGTCCCTATAATTGTAATACAGTCCTTCAGATGGCAACTTCAAAATTTGGGATTTCGGTCCTGGGGTAGAATGTGTTAAAAAAAGGTCATCACTCCATCTGCGACGAAGGAGTGATGGTCCTGTTTTAACAGGCTGAGTCAACCTGCGTGCTGGTTCGTGATTCTGGGGTTTATGGTCTATAGATATCGAATCCTCCTTGGCAGAGCTATCACGCAACAGTCACAAAGCGTGTCTTCCTTTACTTACTTTACTTACTTACTTACGCCTGTCACCCCTACCCGGGTATAGGCCGTCGACGAGAGACCTCCAGCAACTCCTGTCCTGTGCTTCTCCTTCGATTCTACTCCAGGTGGTTCCCAGTCTCTTGATTTCTGCTTGGAGGTCTCGACGCCAGGAGTTTCTCGGCCTACCTCTTTTCCTCTTTCCCTGAGGGTTCCATGACAATGCCTGCCTAGTGATACTGGAAGCTGGCTTTCTCAGACTGTGACCGATCCATCCCCATCTTCTTCGCCCAATTTCATTCTCTGCTGTTATCTGCTCTGTTCTCTCCCAGAGTCTGACGTTGCTGATCTTCTCTGGCCAGTGGATTTTCAAAATTCTTCTAAGGCAACTGTTCATGAAGGTCTGTACTCTGTTGACTGTGGTTTTTGTCAATCTCCATGTCTCTGCTCCATATAGGAGAACTGCTTTTACATTGGAGTTGAAAATCCGGACTTTGGTGTGTTGTGACAGCTCTCTGGAACTCCATACTTTTTTCAACTGGAGAAAGGCTGCTCTGGCTTTACCGATTCGTGCTCTGACATCTGCATCAGTGCCGCCTTTTTTGTCTATGATGCTCCCGAGATAGGTGAAGGACTCCACCTCCTCCAACGGGGTGCCAGCAAGCAAGACTGGTTCTTCCCTGGTTGCGTTCAGCCTCATTGTCTTTGTTTTCTGTTTGTGAATGGTGAGGCCCACTTGGGACGAGATGTCAGCAAGCCTCGTGGTCTTGTCCTGCATTTGTTGATGAGTGTGGGACAGTAATGCCAAGTCGTCTGCAAAATCGAGGTCGTCAAGCTGTGTCCACAGTGTCCACTGTATTCCACTTCGTCTGTGCTCTGTGGTCATCTTCATGACCCAGTCTATGGCCAGTAGGAAGAGGAACGGAGACAGCAGACACCCCTGCCTGACACCAGTTCTGACCTGGAGCTCTCTGGTGAACTGCCCTTCGTGGATCACGCGACATGTCATGCCATCATAGCTGCTATTGATCAGGCGGACGAGCTTTGTGGGTACACCGTAGTGTCGTAGGAGTTTCCACAGAGTCTCTCGGTCCACACTGTCAAATGCTTTCTCATAATCCACAAAGTTGACGTACAGCGGGGAGCTCCACTCCAGAGACTGTTCCACGATGATGCGGAGAGTGGCGATCTGGTCTGTACATGATCGGTTCTTCCTGAATCCTGCTTGCTGGTCTCTCAGCTGGGGGTCAACGGAGCTCTTCATTCTTTCTAGGATGATCCTGTTGAAGACCTTTCCTGGTACTGACAGCAAGGTGATTCCTCTGTAGTTGGAACACTTGCTGAGGTCGCCTTTCTTGGGAAGCTTGATTAGGTACCCCTCCTTCCAGTCAGCCGGCATCACCTCCTCTTCCCAGATCTTTCCAAACAGTGGGTACAGCATCTCAACTGTTGTCTCTAGGTCTGCTTTCAGAGACTCCGCTGGGATGCCATCTGGCCCTGCTGCTTTGCCATTCTTCAAAAATGCCACTGCTTTTCTGATCTCTTCCCGGCTGGGTCTGTCACAGCTGATGGGTAGGTCAGTCTCTGCCGGCTGGATGTCGGGGGGGGGTCGGGTGGGCTAGGTCTGTTCAGTAACTCTTCAAAATACTCGGCCCATCTGTCGAGTTGGTCTGCTCTGTCTGCAATAGGCTTGCCTTCTTTGTCTTTTACTGGTCTTTCTGTATGGCCATACTTACCCGACAATCTTCTGGTAATGTCGTAGAGCTGTTTCATGTTGCCGCTGCCTGCTGCCTTTTCTGCCTCTGCTGCCAGGCTTTCTGTGTAGGCCCTCCTGTCTGCCCTGATACTCCTCTTCACCTCGCGGTTGGCTTCCGAGTATTCCCCCTGTGCCCTTACTTTGGCTGCTCTCGTGCGACTGTTGTTGACCGCTGCTTTCTTCTGCTTCCTCGCTTCTATCTTCTTCAAGGTCTGTGCCGACAGCCAGTCCTTGTGGTGGTGTTTCCTGAACCCTACAGTGTCTTTGCAGATTGAGTTCAGTGCCTCTCTAACTGCCTTCCACTGCTGCTCTGTGGTGACCGCCTCCTCTTCATTTACTAGCTCCTGTAGCGCTTGAAACCGGTTGGACAGCACCAGTTTGAACTCTTCTCTAACTCCAGTTTCTCTCAGGAGGCCTACATTATAGCGCTGTCTTCTTGTTGTCTCTGTGCGGCTTTTCTTTAGCTTGAGCTTCATTCTTAAGGTAAGCAGATGGTGGTCTTAGGCGACATCTGCTCCCCTCCTCACTCGAACATCTTGAAGGGATCTTCTGAATTTCTTGCTAATGCAGATATGGTCTATTTGGTTCTCTGTTGTATGGTCAGGTGAGACCCAAGTTGCTTTGTGTATTCTTCTGTGTGGGAAGATGCTGCCTCCAATGACAAGTCGGTTTAGAGCACAAAAGTCTACAAACCTCTCCCCGTTCTCACTCATCTCCGAGCCTAGTCCCTGTCTCCCCATCACCTCTTCGTATCCGGTGTTGTCCTCCCCTATTTTGGCATTAAAATCGCCCATGACGATGGTGGTGTCTCGCTCCGCACATTTGTCCACGGCACTCTGGAGTCGGTCGTAGAACTCTTGTTTCTCTTCCTCGTCACTGTCATTGGTGGGCGCATAACACTGGATGACGTTCAGCTTGAGCTTTTTCTTGGTTCTAAAGGCTGCTGTTATAATTCTTGGCCCAAGAGGTTCCCAGCCCATCAGCGCTCTCTGTGGCACTGGTGACAGCATGAGTGCTACTCCTTCTGTATGGGGGGCATTCTCCTCTTCATGACCTGAATACAGAATCATCTCCCCACTTAACAGCCTTTTCTGGCCAGACTGCGTCCATCTGGCTTCACTGATGCCTAGCAGGGAAAGATTGTACTTTTGCATTTCCGCTGCTATCTGGGCGGCCTTGCCGCTCTGGTACATGGTCTTGACGTTCCATGTGCCCATGGTTGTATCCCTGGATAGAGAGAGGCGGCTCGGTCCTGTGGCTTCCGAAGACTTCCGGCTTTCACCACAGGACGTCATAAGTCTTCTAGTAGAAGAACCTTCCTCCTCCAGGAAAGGAATTACTGTTAGTCTTTTCGTCGGCGTTTTTGTAGCTATTTCCTTTTTTGCAGGGTGGGGAAGCTACCCCCACGCCCAACCCCCTTACTAGGAGGACCAGGGGTTTTCTGTCGGGGTCACCTTCCCTTAGACCATGTTGGTTCACGGCACCTTATTTCATTCGGTGCACCCCTCTCACGAGGGACCCCCTATCCACCACCCAGGGGACGCGCCTCAACGCCGTATGGTCCCAGCGCGAGGGTGTCTTCCTTTGCAATAACTGAACTGTATGGGTCTTTTGAAGGTCACCATCAGAAATTAAATTTCAGGCAAAGTTTTGATTGAAGCTATCTACGCTGGGTGAAAACACGTTGGGGGTAGAGTTCATGCTGCTACGACAGAATATATAGCGAGTTTGACCCCATTAACGATACTTACCAGTCTAAAAACATTAGTCCAAAGTAGTATTAGTGAGATTGATCCCTTTAGCGATACTTACCCTGTTACACTGAAATAGTTGTAGGTCTGTACAGCGGTCACATCTGAGTAGGTGGAGGAAAGCACCTGTGTATGATTGAACCAAGAAGTCAGATTCGACCCGGTACCGTTGAACGTGATGTTCTTTACTTCCTTCCCGTTCTTGTAGAAACTGTACTTTACCTAAGGCAGAATATATGCACTCGTCTAAACCAAGTATGCTAAATAGGTAGGTCCAAGTAAATTTCTTTTCAAGAAACTGCCACCAAACAAATGCACCACTCGGAAGTACACGTCAAAAGTAGTGCACATGCAAAAACTCATAACTTTATGTTGGTTGGCTTCCGAAATATGTGCATTTGAATATGAGCTAATATGGCGTATTTTTGCATTTATAAGAATGTGCTGTGTTTAGACACCTATAAATCATAACGTGAGGGTAGAATTTTTGATTTTTACTGTCACGGACCAGAACAACATGCAGATTGCCCCGAATTTGTTTTCTGGTCCCACAAACTGATACAAAAATGCAATTTTGACATGTGTCAAAATGAGGGTTTACATGTTTTATAATCCTTCGCTAAAACTGTTATAGCTTATAGGTAATTTTCATCGTATGCACATGAATCAGACAGTACAATTTACACAAAACCACAACAAATCTCCTTCTGTGTGATAATTTCACACTAAACCAAGTATATTGGAGATATTAACACGACACTATGACGTAATTTCTTGCATTCTAGCGCTGTGTCTCATACGCGGAATTCTGAATGGATTCCCATCATTTTTCAAATTTACCAGCTGCAGTAAGTTTGTTGGCTATGAAAGCGCTGTGTCTCATACGCGGAATTCTGAATGGATTCCCATCATTTTTCAAATTTACCAGCTGCAGTAAGTTTGTTGGCTATGAAAGCGTGCAAATGGTTATCTGCCTAGTTTTATTGGTCTAAAATACCTTTTTCTACCCCTCCCCCGTTCTTGAGAGGGGGTATTTTGGAGTCAGGCTGTGTCACTGTAGCTGTGTGTCTGTCTGGGTTTGTGCAGGCGATTTCTCCAGAAGCACTAACAGAATTGTTTAAAGTTTCATATCTGGTCAATATTAGATTAGAAGATGTGTCATGTACCAAAGCCGAGGTGATGATGATGATGAAACGTTGATGATGATGAAACGTTTTTATTCAGGATAAAGTTTTAGGCATAAGAGAGAGAGAGAGAGAGAGAGAAATGAAATGAAATGAAATGAAATGAAACTTTATTTTCCAAGGATAAAAGAATAGGTGCGCAGACCTGTTTTCATTCTTGTCCTTGAGAGAGAGAGAGAGAGAGAGAGAGAGAGAGAGAGAGAGAGAGAGAGAGAGAGAGAGAGAGAGAGAGAGAGAGAGAGAGAGAGAGAGAGAGAGAGGATTAAGCAGTAAAGTTTGTGCCTGTGGGCGTCTTTGAAATCGACCTGTTCCCGACAATGGAGGATCAATAGTTGGCTATACCTATTTGTATTGAAATGTTCACAGAATGTCTTACGCAAATGCTGTACAAAGCGGCTAACAGTCTGAATGAACGACTTCTTTGC
Source organism: Semisulcospira habei (assembly GCA_036245525.1). NCBI lineage: Eukaryota > Metazoa > Mollusca > Gastropoda > Semisulcospiridae > Semisulcospira > Semisulcospira habei. Next base: position 114,815,777 of record BTPG01000007.1, on the reverse strand, counting down.
TCTCCTCAGATCTCCTTTGTTCGTAGGAGAGTTCCAACGGCGCTTATCAGAAGACCTCTGTTACGTGTGTATACTCACGTGGATTGTATAAGGATGAGTATAAAAGTCTCCGCTGAGGCAAGACAACATTGAGGATCCTTTTTATCAGGAAAGTTTAGCAATCAAAGCCCATCCTAGAGCAGACCTCTTAATTGCCTCCATTGCGTAATTATACTTTTTGTGTTTTCTTTTTAAATTGTAATTATTATTGTTGTATGTCTTCAGTTTTCTTTTTAAATTGTAATTAGTATTGTTGTATGTCCTCGCGCTGGGACCATATGGGACCATATGGCGTTGAGGCGCGTCCCCTGGGTGGTGGATAGGGGGTCCCTCGCGAGAGGGGTGCACCGAATGAAATAAGGTGCCGTGAACCAACATGGTCTAAGGGAAGGAGACCCGGACAGAAAACCACTGGTCCTCCTAGTAAGGGGGTTGGGCGTAGCTTCCCCACCCTGCAAATAAAGAAATAGCTACGAAAACGCCGACGAATAGACAAACAGCAACTCCTTCCTTGGAGGAGGAAGGTTTTTCTACCAGAAGATTTATGACGTCGTGTGGTTAAAGCCGGAAGTCTTCGGAAGCCACAGGACCGAGCCGCCTCTCTCTATCCAGGGACACAATCATGGGCACATGGAATGTCAAGACCATGTACCAGAGCGGGAAGTCCGCCCAGATAGCAGCGGAAATGTAAAAGTACAACCTTTCCCTGCTAGGCATCAGTGAAGCCAGATGGACGCAGTCTGGCCAGAAAAGGCTGTTAACTCATTCTACCCCATCACCGAAATCCTTAAACAGTCTATAACTCAACGGACAGAGAAAAAAAGGTCCCTGAATTCCGGCAAGTGTGGGTGCGAGTCATCAAGCTGTCGTGAGAGATATCTGGCACATATCAAACCCGCTGAGACCGTATTTCCTCCCCTCCCTTTGGCTCCTGCGGCTCCATGCCTGACCAAAAGCTTTTCGAGTTTTTCAGTTCACGGATAGTACGACTGTGTCTTCACTTATACCGTGTATACACTATTTAGTTATAACCATTTTTTACACTTTATTATCACTAGGCTGTTGTTGTTTTGTTTTGTTTTTTCTCTCTTAATAAAGTTTCATTTCATCTCTCTTTCTCTCTCTAAGAATGTTGTAGTTTAGCAAGGACAAACACGAAAAGAGGCCTGTGCGCCTATTGTTTCCCCAAAAAATGCGCTAACCCGTACACGCACTAAAAAATGCTAGAGTTCATTTGTTTTTAAATGAAGTTGATGTGAATTTTCAATGATTTCACACAAGTTCACCTTATTTTGCGCACGCAGTCAAGGAGACGAGGGACAAAAAAGGAAAGTGAGAAACGGGACGGCTTCGCCTGCCGTCCGCTGTAATATAAACAATTCCGCGATAACGCGGATGCTAAGGAGCTCTTGGGGCCATGTGTTTTTGGAGCTGTAGCGACTACCTCAGTTCGGAGTAATCTCTGTGTCCGTTGAGTTATATACTGTAAACTTTGCCGTTGTCCTCTGAAGACTGCATTGCAGTGCAGGACATATATCGACCATGATAGTTCAAGGGTGATGCCAGGCGCCAAGCTATTTTGGCATCACCCTTGAACTATCATGTTCGATCCTTATCTTGCTGTGGTGTGTCTGGGGTAGCATGAGTTAAGTGGGGAGGTGATTCTGTATTCAGGTCATGAAGAGGAGAATCCCCCCCCCCCCCCCCCCATACAGAAGGTGTAGCATTCGTGCTGTCACCAGTGGCACAGAAAGCGCTGATGGGTTGTGAACCTCTTGGGCCAAGAATTATCAGAGCAGCCTTTAGAACCAGGAAAAAGATCACGCTGAACGTCATACAGTGTTATGCGCCCACTAATGACAGTGACGAGGAAGAGAAACAAGAGTTCTACGACCGACTCCAGAGTGCTGTGGACAAATGTGCGGAGCGAGACATCACCATAATCATGGGCGATTTTAATGCCCAAATAGGGGAGGACAACACCGGATACGAAGAGGTGATGGGGAGACAGGGACTAGGGAAGATGAGAGAAAACGGCGAGAGGTTCGTAGACTTTTGTGCTCTAAACAGACTTGTCATTGGAGGCAGCATCTTCCCACACAGAAGAATACACAAAGCAACTTGGATCTCATCTGACCATACTACAGAAAACCAAATAGACCATATCTGCATCAGCAAGAAATTTAGAAGATGCCTTCAAGATGTTCGAGCGAGGAGGGGAGCAGATGTCGCCTCAGACCATCATCTGCTTATCTTAAGAATAAAGCTCAAGTTAAAGAAAAGCAGCACAGGGACAACAAGAAGACAGCGCTATAATGTAGGCCTCCTGAGAGAAACTGGAGTGAGAGAAGAGTTCAAACTGGTGCTGTCCAACCGGTTTCAAGCGCTACAGGAGCTAGTAAATGAGGAGGAGGCGGTCACCACAGAGCAGCAGTGGAAGGCGGTTAGAGAGGCACTGAACTCAACCTTCAAAGACACTGTGGGGTTCAAGAAACACCATCACAAGGACTGGCTGTCGGGACAGACCTTGAAGAAGATAGAAGTGAGGAAACAGAAGAAAGCAGTTGTCAACAACAGTCGCACGAGAGCAGCCAAAGCAAGGGCACATGAGGAATACTCGGAAGCCAACCGCGAGGTGAAGAGGAGTATCAGAGCAGACACGAGAGCCTACACAGACGGCCTAGCAGCAGATGCAGAAAAGGCAACATGAAACAGCTCTACGACATTACCAGAATAATAATAATAATAATAATAATAATAATTACGGTATTTATAATGCGCTTATCTTATAACAATTATAACTCTAAGCGCGCACTCAGAACTCGCACACGCATGCGCACGCTTTAGACAATGACTCACGTACCACAAATAGTGAAAAAAAACATTACGACGGTCAGCTTGGGGTGTGGAGTGTGGTGATGTAGTGCTAGAACTGTTGAAAGAGGTGAGTTTTGAGGGCGGACTGGAAGGAGGAGAGAGAGTGTTTCTGACGGAGAGAAGATTGTCTGGCAAGTATGGCCATACAGAAAGACCAGTAAAAGACAAAGACGGCAAGCCTATTGCAGACAGAGCATACCAACTCGACAGATGGGCCGAGTATTTTGAAGAGTTACTGAAAAGACCCACTCCACCCGACCCCCCCGCCCCCCCCCCCCCCAAGACAACCAGCCAGCAGAGACTGACCTACCCATCAGCTGTGACAGACCCAGCCGGGAAGAGATCAGAAGAGCATTGGCATTTTTGAAGAACGGCAAAGCAGCAGGGCCAGATGGCATCCCAGCGGAGGCTCTGAAAGCAGACCTAGAAACAACAGTAGAGATGCTGTACCCACTGTTTGGAAAGATCTGGGAAGAGGAGGTGATGCCGGCTGACTGGAAGGAGGGGTACCTAATCAAGCTTCTCAAGAAAGGCGACCTCAGCAAGTGTTCCAACTACAGAGGAATCACCTTGCTGTCAGTACCAGGAAAGCTCTTCAACAGGATCATCCTGGAGAGAATGAAGAGCTACGTCGACCCCCAGCTGAGAGACCAGCAAGCAGGATTCAGGAAAAACCGATCATGTACAGACCAGATTGCCACTTTCCGCATCATCGTGGAGCAGTCTCTGGAGTGGAGCTCCCCGCTGTACGTCAACTTTGTGGATTACAAGAAAGCATTTGACGGTGTGGACCGAGAGACTTTGTGGAAACCTACGACACTACGGTGTACCCACAAAACTCCTCTGCTTGATCAAGAGCAGCTACGATGGCATGACATGTCGCGTGATCCATGAAGGGCAGTTCACCAGGGAGTCCAGGTCAGAACCGGCGTCAGGCAGGGATGTCTGCTGTCTCCGTTCCTCTTCCTACTGGCCATAGACTGGGTCATGAAGAGGACCACAGAGCAGAGAAGAAGCGGAATACAGTTGACACTGTGGACACAGCTTGACGACCTCGATTTTGCAGACAACTTGGCTTTACTGCCCCACACTCATCAACAAATGCAGGACAAGACCACGAGGGCCTCACCATCCACGAACAGAAAACAAAGACAATGAGGCTAAACGCAACCAGGGAAGAACCAGTCTTGCTTGCTGGCACCCCGTTGGAGGAGGTGGAGTCCTTCACCTATCTCGGGAGCATCATCGACAAAAAAGGCGGCACTGATGCAAATGTCAGAGCACGAATCGGTAAAGCCAGAGCAGCCTATTTCCAGCTGAAAAATGTGTGGAGTTCCAGAGAGCTGTCACAACACACCAAAGTCCGGATTTTCAACTCAAACGTAAAAGCAGTTCTCCTATATGGAGCAGAGACTTGGAGGTTGACAAAAACCACAGTCAACAGAGTACAGATCTTCATAAACAGTTGCCTTAGAAGAATCTTGAAAATCCACTGGCCAGAGAAGATCAGCAACGTCAGACTCTGGGAGAGAACAGAGCAGATAACAGCAGAGAATGAAATTGGACGAAGAAGATGGGGATGGATTGGTCACAGTCTGAGAAAGCCAGTTTCCAGTATCACTAGGCAGGCATTGTCATGGAACCCCCAGGGAAAGAGGAAAAGAGGCAGGCCGAGAAACACCTGGCGTCGAGACCTCCAAGCAGACATCAAGAGACTGGGAACCCACCTGGAGTAAAATCGAAGGAGAAGCACAGGACAGGAGTCGCCGGAGGTCTCTCGTCGACGGCCTATACCCTGGGAGGGGTGACAGGCGTAAGTATTGTTGTGTGTCTACAGCCAAACATGTAACAACTGTAAGGAATTGAGGAGAATAACCACAACATGAGTCGGTTGGTCCGTGTTACGTGTATTCTCGCTTCTTTCTATGTTGATCATTACTGATTGTAACCCTATAGAAATAAGAAGTGTACTCATCTCTGTAACATCAATGTTTTTGGAAAGAAGGTGTGTCTGACTTTACTGGGATGGAAAGACAGAAAACAGATTAAATTCGCAGCCACACGCAAGGAATGTGTTGAACTTTACGTCCTGAAGGTTATTCATTTGGGTGTCAATTCCTTCAGTCATAGATTTGAGAAAATTGCCACAGACAAAAACAACATTCTGAATTATATATGCTTTCAGATTCTGATTATAGATGTCGCCGGGAAAGTCCCGTGTATTACCTTGTCTGTCTGTTTGACCCCGGCATTTGAGAGATTCATTTTAGGCGTCAGTCTGTTTCAACATGTCTTTTCATATCTTTTCTTACCTTAGAAGAATGCTGTGTGTTAGGAACATAATGTTAGTCCGTAGTAAAACACAACGCTTAAGTCGAACAACTCTGAAAAATTCGACTTAACCATATGACGGATAAGTCGAACGACGGATAAGTCGAACGAAAAAGAATTTCCCCTGCAGGTTCGACCTGCACGTTCGTTGTACTTATCCTTTCTAAGCGTGTTTCTTTCTTTACTTGGATTTTCTATTACAAGAAGTGCATTTCTCCTTGAGCTGTATTATAGTCACTTCACCTGTATTTAGAAGAGGAATTAACTCCTTCATTGCCCGAGTCTAAAAATGATGTCTTCCAAACCACAACTGACGAACGGCTGCATTCATGTGACGACTAAAATAGATTAAAATTTTCAAAAATTCATAAAGTGGATATGAATGAGACCAGTAATAATCAATTTCCGGAAATCCAAAGGGGTCAAAACAGTGGTTTTAACGCCCAGACAAACACGCAAAATCGCATGTTTATCCGGGAATCCACTGTTTTCGTCGAAACGTGCAAATTTGTCCTAATTCGGTTTTCCGAACGTCTGTTGGTTCAAGTCCCCGCACTCCATCGATGTTTCGACTGCAGACTGCATGCCGAGCTTCTAAAGACACTGGTACGTAGGAATGTTTTCTCCGAAGCCGGAGCCGCCCGTCATGATTCGGACCATGAGCCCGATTTAGCCCCGACGCATCACAGCTAGAGATGGATCGACCGTGATAGTTCAAGGGTAGTGGCAGATTGGCTTGGCGCCTGACGGCGCCAAGTTAATCTGGCACTAGCCTTGAATTATCATGGTCGATCCATCTCCTGCGTCTGTGTATAGTTGTTAGATGACACATCGAAAATGCAGCCATGGGGTTAATAGTCTGCATGCAGCCACAAGCATTGTAAAGAAAACAAGGGGGTTAATACATGTGTTTTACCTTTTTCAAACCCAGACTGCCATTGTTCCAGGAGCGGAGCAGGGAGGACCGGAGGTGTGTGGAGCACGAGTGAGTCCCGGACAGCGACCAGCACGCGATGGATGCGGTGGCGCCCCCTACAGGACGGTCGTCATGGTGGCTGACGTCCAGGAAATTGGTGTAGACCGAGACGTTGATCCCCTGGGACGCTCGGAACACCAGGGCCCAGCTGTCATGCCACACGACATCTGTGGAGTAGATGGATTATATAGCATTGTATTTCACTGGACATGGTGGTGATGGCCTTATATTTTTTTAATCTTAAAAAAAAGTTTAGTATTCATTGGAGTTAAGTGGCGAAGGCTATCAATAGCCAAAATATGACAAACATGCAGGGTTTTTCTCAGCAAATATAATTTGTTTTTTTTAAAGTAACTTGTTGAATAAATCATTGAACTCTGCTGAGCCGACGTTGATCAAAAGATATCAAAGTTCTTATCTAGAATACTACATTATAAATATTCACGCGTGTGAAGAGTTTTTATACCTGCTTTTATTTGAAAGTAGACGGAATGCCGATCTTCCACAAAGTCAACTCCGTCCTGGTAGATGAGTAGCTCACTCAGACGACACTCACGTCTGTTTGTGTTGTACGATCCGCTAGCACACGTGGATAGCTGGGAACACCTTGCGACACATCTGGACAATGGCCCTGCGCTTGTTGTACCCGCAATGCACGGTGAATTCAGCTTGTACCCATAGTATGTGGTGTAAATGTTTCCTCCAAATACAGATTCTAACCTCAGGAATAAATATGCAAGCGCGCATACGATTACAGTCGGATATTTTGAAACCATTTTGTATTTCTTCACATCAACAAAACAGGTGCTTGTATTCTGCAACACAGTCCAACTTCAAGTCAGTCATAGATTAACATATGTAGGGTACAGTTTGTTAGATTTGTTATCAAATGAAATAACTGTATGCTACCCACATGACGAAAACTCCTACTAGTCAGAATTGATAACTGTCGTTGAATGTCGTGCTGTTTTAGACGCGACCTACACTCCAGTGTGCAGTGACTGACTCAGTGCCTCAGGAACAACACGAGAACTGGATTGCGACCAAACGTAGGCGATACTGCAATTTATAGCTAATTATTTTAACCCCATACCTCCTGGGGAAATGCGAACGGCAACAAGCTGCAAGAGAGATAAGTCCTCATGAGCCCCCGCAGTCGCGGGGGCTCATGAGGATTTATCTCTCTTGTTGGTCCTATGCCTCTCATGCCTATTTCTGGTCCCATTTAGGTTGTGTTCTTTACGCCGAATGTCGGTGTGCAGAAGTGGTTTCTGACGCGAAATCCGTGATCACTGGCAGCGAAGGGGTTACATAAAGTGTCCACAAGCTGAGGGTGGAGAGATGTATGCAGAGTATCGGTCTCTCTATTGAACACTGTCCTACACACTGTAAAGAAGAGACCCATACCCTGCACGCGTCCCTCAGCCCTAGTCTGTAGAAATCTCTACTGGAACTCGTTTTTAAAATTCATATTTGCGTTTCGCTTGGTCCCACTGAGCAGCCAGAGACATACGAATCCTTTATGTTTGTGCAACGGCAAACAAAAAAGACTCACTTTTGTTTTGCACATAAGCCAAAAATGGCAGTCGGAAGGACAGAAAGTTGAAAAGTCACCCCAGAAAATATCAAAAGCTTTCGGATCAAACAGATAAAGTATACTGAAAAGCTTTTAGAGATATGGCCCATTCACTGCCATTGGACAAAGATTTTGTTTTTTAAATCATTAGCAATTCAGCATGAAAGATCCCCAGGCGTCAAAGGAACATGTACACAAAGTGCGGGGGCTCATTAGGATTTGTGCCTCTAGCAGTTGGGTGGTGCTCAGATTTTCTCAGCAGTGAACGAGATAACACAGTGGACTCATAGTTTCAAACGCAGTTCCATTTAACTCATTCAGCCCGATGCACGTATTTCGCAAATTTTACAGGCGTCATCTAACGACTATGCACCTGTTGCAGGAGATGGATCGAACATGATAATTTAAGGGTAGTGCCAGATTAGCTTGGCGCCGACAGGCGCCAAGCTAATCTGGCACTACCCTTGAATTATCATGGTCGACCCATCTACTGCTGTAGTACGTCAGGGCTGAATGGGTTAACATGTGTAACATCTAATGGAAAATAATGCTGCTTGGCTTACGTGCAAAAGCGAAAGCCAGTCTATGTTCTAGGACAGTGGTCGTCCGACCGTCGTCCATCCGTCGTCCGTGGTAAACTTTAACGTTGGCATTTTCTCGGAGACTATTTAAGCCAGTCTTCAAACTTGGCCCCAGGATACATTGTGGCAAGACCTTTCTAAACATACCAATTTCATTTACCTCTCCCAAAGGTCAAGGTCACAGGAAATATGTCCAAAATAGACATATTATGATAAAATTATTTTCTCCCCAAATACTATTCACAACTTTCCGGCCTCCCTCACTCCACCACTTTCACTCTCCAACGCGTCCAGAACAATGCTGCCCGCCTCGTCCTCAGAAAGAAAAAATCCGACCACATCACACCCCTGCTCAAACTCCTTCACTGGCTCCCCATCCCCCAACGCATCCAATACAAAATCCTGTCTCTCTGCTACAAATCCCTGAACAACTGCGCTCCTGCCTATCTCTCCAACTTACTTCACCCCTACACACCTTCCCGCTCCCTCCGCTCTGCCTCCGACCCTCTCCGCCTCCACATCCCTCGCACCAAACTCAACACTTTCGGCCCCCGCTCCTTCTCTGTCTACGGTCCATCTACCTGGAACACTCTCCCACTCTCTCTTCGTCAGAAACACTCTCTCTCCTCCTTCCAGTCCGCCCTCAAAACTCACCTCTTTCAACAGTTCTAGCACTATATCACCACACTCCCCACCGCAAGCTGACCGTCGTAATGTATTTCACTGTTTGTGGTACGTGAGTCATTGTCTAAAGCGTGCGCATGCGTGCGCGAGTTGTGTGTGCGCGCTTAGAGTTATAATTATTATAAGATAAGCGCATTACAAATACCGTAATTATTATTATTATTATTATTATTATTATTATTATTATTAACTCCAAACCCAAACGTGGTACAAAAATACCTGATGGTAAGACCTTTTGTGCATACTAATTTGTATGACCCTTCGGAAAGAGTAAGGGTCACAAGAGATCAGGAAATAGGTAAACAATAGCCATATTTTGACAAAAGATTTTTTTGCTCAAATACTATTTATAACTTCAGACCCAAACTTGGTACAGAGATACCTGATGTTAAAACCTTCCTATGCATAATAATTTGGATGACCCCTCGGAAAGGTCAAGGGTCACAAGAGCTCAGGAAATAGGTCACAAATAGCTATTTCTTAGTAGTATTGGAGAAAGATAGTATTGGAGAAAAATGTTTTTTCACTATTTACTATTTAAAACTTTATACCAAAACTTGATCTAGTGATACCTTATGGTAATACCTTTGTATGCATGCTAATTTGGATGACCCCTTGGACAGGTCACGGTCACAAGAGATCGGCAAATGGCGTGGAAAAAGCAAAATTTAGCTTTTTTAAGCACTTTTGCAGAATTTATCAACCGAATTTGACAGAAAGGTATAGCTTATAAGACCTTTCTATGCATACTATGTTGGTCCACTACTCGCAAGGGTCACGGGAGATTGACAAAAGTTTGAAAATGCATACATTTTTAGAAAAAATAGCAGGTACAAAAGACAACCCTTTCCTTACGTTAGAACTGGATCGTTCATGCACGTGAGCCTTAAGGGCTTTGCCATTCTTGTTATTAATGTGTTCACACTGTTAATATTATTAGTTGTATTATGAGTTAGGCTTTGCTAGTCGTTCTTGTCGCCTCTCGGGTCCGGTCCGGGGCGTCAGTGTCGGAGGGAAGAGTCGAGGGCGTTTGTCTTCAACCGTAAAAAGTATAAGCGTGAATTATACCCTTGAAGGACCCCTAACTTTACGTGTGACGTAGAGATTCAGGGGACGTAAATCTCCATGCTTCCGACTATCAGTCAACAACCTCGCGCGAACTGCATTCACCTGGAATTTCATTCTCAGGTATTTTTAATTCAACATATTTTTAGTCATTATTTTGTATGAAATTGGTGATATAGACCGAGCACAAATCTTGCATATAGTTATTTTGTTGCGTAACCCCCTCAATTTTTATTTATCCAGTTGGTTGTTGTTGTTTGTTTGTTTGTTTTTTTGTTTGTTTTTTGGGTTTTTGTTTGCTTCTTTGCCGTTTTGCATACGGTCAGTACGTGATAGGGCCTTCAGTTTCCTGTCGTTGATATTATCTAACTTATCCAATTATTCAGTTATGTTTTGTATGAAACTGGTACCAGCGGTATCAGAGAACACCTACATATGATAGTTCTTTTTGTTGTATAGTCCCCTAAATTATTTCTGTATTTTGTTTAGATGTTTGACTGAATCAAGATTAGGGTGTGTTTGTACCCAGAAATGTGATTTCCAAAGAGTTGGTATAACGCTTTGCTCAGCGAGTAAGGTTGTCATCGTAACATGTAATAAGGGAATCTACGTATCACATGTTACCTTGGTAACACGTGGCAAGGGGACTCCCGTTGTCTTGAGAACGACCGATCATAAAAAGATCGAATAGAACCAGGCCAAAGAGAAAGGGTGTAAAGAGACTGAAAGAAGACAAAATGTAATGTCTGCAAGTTTGCTCCTGTGATGTTACTCGTTGCATGCTACAGAATACGAAATAACCAACGACCTAAATTCTTGTTTATCTGAAGCTTATGTTTTGGTTGTTAGCTTAGTTGGGTTGTTGTTGTTGTTATTCTTGTGTCATACTTGGCTCACATGCCAAGTAAAAGTGAGTTCATGTTCTGGGCCAGTGGTCGTCTGTCCGTCATCCGTCGTAAACTTTAACGTTGGCATTTTCTCGAAGACCAATCAAGACACAGACTCGAATTTGGCCTAAGGATACATTGTGACAAGACCTTTCTAAACATACCAATTTCAGTGACCTCTCGTAAAGTTCAAGGTCAGAGGGGTCAAGAAATAGGTATAAAATAGTCATAATTTAACAAAAACTGTTATAATTTCTCAAATACTATTTTCAACTTCAAACTTGGTATATGCATACCTCACGGTAAGACCTATCTAGGCATATTAGTTTGGATGACCCTCTGAAAGGTCAAGGTCACAAAAGGTCTGCAAATGTGTGAAAAATGCCAATTTTGGATAGAATTGTAGTTTTATCAAAGTTTTTGCAAACTTTTAAACCAAACGTAGCACAAAGGTAGATGATAATGAAACCTTCCTATGCATACTGATTTAGTTGACCTATTACAAAGGTCAAGGGTCATGGGGTGATCCGGAAATAGGTTAAAAATAGCCACATTTTGACAAGAACTGTTTTTCTCGAATACTGTTTTCAACTTCAAACGAACTTGGTACATAGATACCTGATGGTAAGACCTATCTATCTTTTCAATTAAATTTGGCATAAAGGTAGCTGATGGCAAGGCCTTTTTTGCACACTAATTAACACATCGTAAATGTCGGGGTTCACGGTGGATTGACACACTTGTGAAACATGCATACAATTTCAGAAAACATGGGTTTCGCAGGAACAGAAGCCAGCCTTTCTCTTTGTTTAAGACACTTGCTCATTTCTGTGACATGCCGTAAGGTCAAAGTCACACATGTAATCGGTCATACACGTCAGCCATAAGAGCTTTGCCTTTCTTGTTGTTCTTGTTATTGTTGCTGTTGTCGTTGTTGAGGCTGCTGTTGTTTTGTTGTTGTTTATGTTGTTTTGTTATTGTTTTTGTTTCCTCTTTTTTGTCAAGATTTTGAAAAAAGAATTACGGCTCAGGAGATAGGTCGACAATAGTATATAGTTCAAGGGTGGTGCCAGGATAGCTTGACGCCAAGCTATTTTGCCGCCACCTTTGCGCTATCCTTGTCGATTCATTCAATATAGCATAGAAGTGGAGTGTGAGTATACTTGTAACGCCGGCTCTAAGGGTTTCAAATCACACGACGTTACATTTAAAACGTATTTGTAAAGTTTGATTTAACAGTGTCTGCGAAAAATAAAATTCTTCTGCGAGTGCTAAAGCTTCCGTGACTTAAAAAAAGATCACGCCACCTGTTCCGGTCGCGGGATGCTGAGTCGGAGCTCACATCCACACACTCACATCTCACACTCCGCACACACATGGATAAACGTGCACGCTTCGATTCATAAACAGGCACGCTCACAATCACGCTGTTATTCTCAGACACGCGATATGTCTCTCGCTATTAAAGGGGCACGCCCGACCTTTATTAAAGGTTCAGTTCGCAAAAAGCTTTTACTGGGATTTAGTATACATACCCACTTAGACAGTGACACCCTACTGTCCCACCAAATGCTTTCTTTCATCCATCCAAAGCGAAAAGAGGCCAACCGGAATCTAATGACGGATACGTGACGAGATTGCTTCTGATAGGCGATGGTAGCTGACATCATAACTATTCTATACGACCTTAGGTCATCTGGATAATTATAACCAATCAGAGACAAGATGGCGGATGAACCAGCGAAGAAAAAAATAAAGTATCACCGACTCTCGCCGACAATGACAGACTCGGAATTGAAGAGAAGAAAGAGGAAGGGAGACAAGATACCCCAAAGTAGAATTGACATCGAACAAGGGAATGTGGACATGTGGCAACGCGTAAAGCAAGAGCTTGGCATGACCGCCCATCCGGAATTTGTCACTTTCCTGCTCTGTGAATCAGCAAGTAATCTACGGTCTTTGTCGATCTTCCTATAGTTTCCGCGAGCGCTAGTGATTTTCAGAATTCATGATCTTCGGTAGAATTTATCTTTTACTGATTTCGCAAGATTTAAACCCTGTTTTATCATATAGTTACGAACTAGTTATCACATTTTATGCTGCAAAGATCTGAAAACTACGGCGTGTGTCAAAGTTGCACATCGCTAGTCGTAACACGTTTTTGTATGTGCGGGCTCTCATTCACTCGATTCTGAGAGGTAGTGTTACTGCTGCGATGGTGCATTTGTCGTTTCCAATGATGCTTTCCCGCTGTGAGACGGCCTTAGTTGCCTGCTCGGCGTTAAACCCAAATAACTAACTCCAATTATGCTTTCAGTTATGTAGACTTCGATGTGTGAGATGTGAAATTGACTGCAGTGCAGAAAGTGGGTATACATACCAATGTTCTGTTTCAATGATTGAAGACGGTGCGTGTTTCCAAGGGGTAAAGGATCAAAGGTCAAACTAGGCACCGTGGACCAGCGCTCGCTTTGCGCGGAGAGTCAAACAAGCCATGCCCTTGGTGCACGACGCAGCACGATCGTTACTAATAAATACTAGCAGGTCAAGCGGAACCTGCATTGTGATTTTGACAGCATAGCGAGTATGGAAGGTTTTACTTTCTCGTGAAAAATTACGTCAAAGGGATGCCGGAGAACATCAATACAGGTGTACACTGACACCTGTGTACACCACACCGATGACCTCGTGACTTGCAGTATTGCGATACACTGATAATCGGTCGGGTTCTGCCCTGTGACATAGGCTCATAACTATGCATATTAGTTAAAAACCAGGCCGATGCAGACGATAAATCCGCCACTCGGCTACAAAAGCAATACGCCCTCCAAACGATGAATTTCGACATTTGGTATTGTACTTATATCATAACGTTCTAAGATAGTACACAAAGGACCCATACACATACTGTAAGAAGTATCTGTTGCAGACAGTTTTCTGACTGTGTTGAGATGCTTGATCCTGGAAAATATAACTTTAACAACTAAGAGTGGGTAATAATAATAATAATAATAATAATAATAATAATAATAATAATAATAAAGAGCATTTATATCGCGCTGAATCCCCAGGAGCAGTTGGCTCTAAGCGCGTTACAAAAACTTGTATATATGCAGAATCTCACTACCTTTAAAAAAGTTTAATCTACGCACACATATACAACGGAAACACACATAACAAAACCATTCACAATCACAAGTTAAACACATTTTGATGATGCTGATGCGCCACCACGAAGGTGCTGCACGGTCAAAATTCCAAGTACTTATTCAAGAAAGATCAGCATAATCAAAGTGTACAATCATTACAACATCATCCAAATAAGAGTTAAATAATCAAAGAACGGATTCGAAGAAAGGTATATTCTTAGTTGGAATAAAAATGACTAGTGGTGGCACACACATAAAATTACATGGCTCTATAGGCACTCCACAAATTCCCCTAGAATGTATAAGAACATCCTAACCCATTCAACCCTGACGCACTACAGCAGGAGATGGGTCGACCATGATAATTCAAGGGTAGTGCCGGATTAGCTTGGCGCCTGCCGGCGCCAAGTTAATCTAGCACTGCCCTTGAATTATCATGGTCGATCCATCTTCTGCAACTGGTGCATAGAGTCATTAGATGACTACTCCAAAATTTGGGAAGTACGTGCGTCGGGCTGAATGAGCTAACACAACCGTGCGAGACTAAAGGACTGTCACCGCTCCTTCAAATTAGGAACCAGGCAGTAAATAAATGCTGTAACTGTATGAAGCGGCCTGTGAATATTTACACACCATCTAGAGTAAAATGTGCAAATGAGCAAAGCTTACTTCGCATCAATAACTGGGGAGAAATTTTCAGTGCACTACACAGTTGAAATCCGGAACCTTGCGAAACCACACTTAACTAATTACACAATCCCAACTACTAGCCTACTAACACTGTGCACTAAGGCCCCGTTGGCCCAGCTGTCCCTGGCATGGCCAGCCCTAGCCGGTTGCCCCCGCGGCGCAAAGCCCGCATCCCCGGGGAGGAGCCGGTAAACCAGTCTTTGACGATTCCGAGCGCTCTATTTTCTCATAATTCCTAAAATCAAGAGATACCAGTCTTACATCATTACATCAACAGCGTAAAACTACCATAAACAAAAGCAAACAACACTATTCTAAGTCTAGGACATGCACGGCGACGCATGTACCGACAAGTCAGTGCCAGACCGTCCGAAGGAAAGTGCAAGAATGTCAGAGTGCGCGTTACACTGGCGTTCAGGGCCGAATTCTTATAAAACTGTTGGGGTCAAACATCGTGCGCTAGGGGAAACCGAAAGTCCGGTGTAAGTGCTCACAAATTTAAAGACAGGGGTAAACGCATGAAATTGCTATTCGCTACATACTGTCATTTCTAGACAGACCGAGCGACTCTCATTCTCAAACTGTTTGATTCCTAGTCACCGAGAGCACAGGGAAGTTTGGCGAAAACACCCCAACGAAGAAAGAAAGACGTTTAGGAAAGACAGTTACAGCACTTTTTTCTTCAAAATAAACATACGGAAACGCACCTGTACACAATTTGCAACTTATGTTGTCATGATGGTAAGTTTGAATGTCATACGATAAAAGACTTGTTCTGCTACGTGTGCATACTCACATAAGTTGAGAAAGAAGTGTAGAAAAGTCTTCGTTCGAGGCAAGACCGCGTACTGAGAACCTGTTGCATCGGCAATTTTCAGGAATCAAAGGCTGCCCTGATCACTATCTCATTGTGCCCGAGGTACGAAATGTCCACATTTTGAGGACTGCATTACAGTTTAGGATACAGAACGACCTGTAGGCGCCAAGCTATTCTACCACCACCCTTGAACTATCATGGTCGAGCCATATCTTTCTGTGGTGTTTCGCGGGCAGAATGAGTTAAAGGAATCATCGATACCGACATCATATGCAGCCAACGCGTTAAAGCGATCTACTGCAGGACAGGCTTACGATTGCTAAAATTTGCAGAAACAACCGGTTAACTACTTCTTTTCTACCCTTATTTTCGCAATCCATGAGAGTAGGCACACTACCACAGATTTGCCATTGTCTTTTGAGCGAACGGAAGGAACTCTCCTGCGTACAAAGAAAAAAAAAAAGCAAGAAAGGCTTTCAATCATGACATTCAAACGTCATATTGAATTTATGTCAGCCCTTTTATCCAGCATTATTGGAAGAACAATTATAAAGAACATTTATAAAGAACATTTGGAAAGAACATTTATAAAGAACACTTATAAAGAACACTTATAAGGGAGATATTTCGAATAATTAACATTTACTGACTGAAGAAGGGACTCTTAAATATCATGACAACGGCATTTCTCGAATGCTACATTTGACCTAAATTCAGTGTTGTGACATTGTAAAAAAAAAAAAAAAAAAAAAAGCTGGATACAGATGAAGCTGGTCGCGTGAGTTAAAACTGCACGAAAATCGCCATGACATCAGCGCGACCAACACCTGTGACAGAAAATAGAAATAAACGCTAAGTAGAAACAAAAGTAACGATAATGGATAAAGTCTTAATGTAGGAGAGTCTTGCTTTTTTATATCCCTTGCATGATTCTGTACCTAGTAAGCAAAGGTCTTCGGGCCCACGACGGCCTCAGTGGAGTCGCGCACGGCAGTGCGCGGCTCCGCTGAGGCCGTCGTGGGCCCGAAGACGTTATGCTACTGGGGTAGAGGGCTGGATGAATTCAATTCATGAGCGAGCTCTCTGCATTTTCTGACCTATTTCTGTGGTAGCTGTTAACTTTTTAACAAAGAGAACGTTATCCACCTGCAAGCGACTTTTTTCTGCCTAGCTGTCTGGGTCCCATTCAGCCCAATGGATAAAAACAGCACTTTTTGTCGTAGGGATTCCTGCACAAACCTCCGCGACAAAAAGCACTGTCGAGAGCCAGGGGTTAATGATTTACACATGCGTTCTTCACGCACATGTCGGTCAGTGTGTAGTGGTTTCAATGAAAGGGTTAACTCATCAACTAATGCCGTAATTCCCAAATTTCGGAAGCGTCATCAAACGACTATGCACTAGTTGCAGGAGATGGATCGACCATGATAATTGAAGGGTAGTGCCCGATTAACTTGGCGCCGATAGGCGCCAAGCTAATCTGGCACTACCCTTGAATTATCATGGTCGATCCATCTCCTGCTGTAGTGTGTCGGGGCTGAATGGTTAAATACATTCCATACATAGATTAGGAGTTTTGTTTATTTGTTTGTTTGTTTGGTTGGTTGGTTGGTTGGTTGGTTTTAACGTTTGTTTCTTTTCGTTTTGTTTCTACGTTCGTTTGTTTTGATGTTTGTTTGTTGTTTTTTTTACGTTTGTATTTTCACACGTGAAAAATCCTTACTGCCAACGTGCCATTGCGCGCAGCTCGCGGTAGAGGAGAAGACGAAATGAGGAGCGGTGCCCAAAGTTTCCCATGAGCAGTAAGGCTTCTCCACCACGGCCATCCAGCCTTTGTCATTGTCACACCCGCTGTGATCTTTGCTGACGTAGAAACGTCTTTCGGCTAACGCATCCATAAACCTGTTCATTAGAACGAAAGACAATCGTCGGAGTTGAGTCACAAAAGAGTATTAAAAGCAAGGTCAGCCTCACACTGGTTATCTTCCTCGATTCGTTGCGCTGATCAGCGCAGCGAACGGAGGGTAAACGTCAGTGTGGGTCAGCTTCTTCCTATTAAGGTGTAAGTACTGACACTTTCTTTGCAAAAATACACGACCTTATGCGTTGACGTAATAATAATTTTAAAAAAGTAATCGATAACTAACAATGGTATGTTGCATTATATCAAAACAACCCTGAAGGGAAAATCTGTCCATTGTTCTACACAAAAGACGACATTTCGTTTGAAGGAATACAATGGCATCCTGACGCGTCCAGTCTGTGCATGAGTACCTCTGCAGATTTTGAGCGTGCATTCTTTTGCAAAGGAAGTGCAGAGTTACTTCCCATTATTTGGTGTCCCTGAGGGCTTACGCTGGCTAAACTGGCTCGCTATTGCATTCTTTATGGGAAAAAAACTAGCACCGGTGTGTATCCACATACTAATTTTACAAGTATTTCATGAAACGGCGATGTAAGTTAACAAATTATAGTGGAATAAATCATCCCAGCACAGTTTCGTTATACAGATAGTGAATAATTGTCAGCCTACCCACAAATTACGAATGCCTACTACAGTCATTTAGAACAGGCAAGCTGAAAACGCAGAGCTTCCTGTTCAATTATGGATGCAGAGAGCATAGCGATGACAATATAAAAGAAAATGGTATATGGGACCCTGCATAGGTTTTGTTTGTTCTCAGTGCTTATGACCGTAACAAATGTTTTGGCGTGAGACTTCATTTTATATGACGGTGTATAATCAAAACTCGGGAGCGCAGATCAGTCTCAGTTTGACTGTTCGGTGCAAACATGGCTTGTCTTTCCAATTCCGCAGCTGTTTGTAACCCTCCAAACACGCCACTTGGTTTTAAGAATGCTGACAAGAGAGACAATATTGTAAACATACCTACGTAGTTTAAACGATAATATCGAATGTTAGTAGAGCTTGTGTCTACTGTAGGGCTGGGACCGTAGAGAACATAAAGAAGTCATTCCTAAATCATTGTCATGGATTTGAAATAACAGAGCATGTCAGTACTTACACTTTAAAACAGGGCCATCACCCCTTCGTCGACGATGGAGTGATCGCCCGGCTTTTAACAGGTTGAATCAACATGCGTGCCGGTCTCTCAATGCGCAAAAGGCCATCGGGCCGACATCGGCCACCGTTGGCCCGCGCACGGGCGTGCGCAGGCCAACGTTGGCCGCTCTCGGCCAGATGGCCTTTTGTGCATTGGGCTGTGATTTAGACCTTATAGCTATCCAATCTTCGATGCACAGCTATCGCGCAACAACCGCAAGGTGTGTTTTCATTTGCAAACATGGTACTGTAAGAATCTTTTGAAGGTCACCATTAAAACTTGAATGTCAGGCAACGTTCTGATTGCAGCCAGGTAAAAACACTTTCAGAGTTCATGCAGCCACGCCAGTAAATGTACAACGAATTTGACCCCGTCAGCAATACTTACCCGTTAGTCCAATGTAGTATGTAGTGAGACTGACCCCTTCAGCGATACGTACCCATATACACCGAAGTAGTTGTAAGTCTGTACATTGGTCACATCTGAATAGGTAGAGGAAAGCACCCGTGACTTAACGAACCAAGAGGTCAAATTAGATCCAGTACCGTTGAACACGATGTTCTTTGCTTCTTTCCCGTCCTTGTAGAAACTGTACTTCACCTAGGGCAGAATACATGCACCCAGAATAGTCAAAATATTCTATGCCATAAATGTGTCACATGTATTACAAAACAATATCCAGGATGTCAATTTATGACAGTCATATGACAAACTGAAACAAGATGAGGATTTCGTCCCAAAGTCTACCGTATTGTTTGGAGGTCACGTGCGTTTTTCTTTTACGAACATTCAGAGTTGTTCATATTTTTTAGCTTATCCTTCTGATCCATTTCCCTCCTCTCTAAGCCATAATCTGATCAACACACACGCCGGCGCACACATATAAAGACGGACATACAGCGCTTCCCGCCATTAGTACGCTCTGTGGTCTGGAGTAGCGACAGGAATTCTGAAGAAGAATAGCACGAGCAGCAAAATGACCTCACTATAAGCTTCACGTCATGGCATCGCTGGTCTCACGACGCCGTGTACACTGTGACGAATTTGATGTTTCACGTCACTCATCCGAAAGGCACGCTCTTCCAGAGCTGAATGTTTTGTTCCACACAGCCTCTTCCAGGGCTGACTGTTTGGTAGGAGTAAATTGTGGCTCCAAAACTTGCAAAAACAAATTAATTAGTATTGAAAAGTTGAAGAGGTACAACGCTGGATTACGAACTCTTTCAGTATCTCCTTTTAACCCCCCAACCCCACCCCCGCACCCTCCACCCCCCACCCCGCCTGATCCGCACGGCAATGGCACACCCAAACACAAACGGCAGAATGACACACACAAACACAGACGGCAGACACACGGCACTTCCTACCGGTTATACGTTCTGTGGGCTGGCGTAGCCACAGCCATTTTGAAGAATACGATGGAATGGCCCATGCCCACAATGCCTCTTCTGTGTGAGCTTGCATGCATATTCCACCTTTTCCACAATCTTGGCTTGATACGTTCGCAAATATCATACAAAAATAAATGAAAGAGAACATCGCGTCATCTCATACACACGTAAAACACTGATGTGCTGCTGATTTGCGTCAATTAGGAACATTGTATAAAACACTGACGTGTTTGGTGCTTTTACGTCACCGTCACTGATTCTTCTGATGAAACCAAAGAGTGGTGTTTCCGTACTGTCCAGTCTCTTAGCTTTAGTCAGTCCCAGTCATCCCCTAATTGTTCAATTCCCTAAAAAAAACACTATCGCCCACCAGCTGCACATTTGCCATGCACAAAATACAAAAAAAAAAAAAACCAGCACATGACCCGTCTCATTTCTTGGCTATGAAACTGGTTCCTTACCAACCCCACACCCAAGCACAGCTGAAATCAGCGTGCCCCTCAAATCACTACGTCAAAGGCAACTCAACATAGGCCCACAAATGTCCACTAGATAAGCTCAGGATGGTATGAATCAAAGCACCAAACATGTCTCCTCTCAGCTAACCACAAATTTCCAGCAAATTCCAACAGTCAGCCCAACTGCAAATTTTCAAACAAGGCAAAAATTATTTTTAAAAACACGGAGCCTTGCACTGCCTGACCTTCCCAATTTAAATGTATACCGTGACCTTCTGACATTTTTTCCGCATTGAACTTTTATTTTGCGAAAATGTTGAAGAGGTACAAAGCTGGCTAACGAACTCAGCCAGTATCTTTCTACAAACTAAAAGTGGCTAACGAACTCAGCCAATGTCTTTCTACAAACTAGCCATATCCAAAATTTCAAGTGCATATAATCACAATTGCGGACTCTAATCTGGGTCAACCGACTTTCTATAAACGGTCCTTTTTGTCTTCAATGAAACATCCAATTACAATATGCTCGGAGGATCTCTTAGCCACCCACTTAATAAAGTATTTTGATAAGTTTCAAGTTTGTGCGTACAGTAATATCAGATATTCTCGTGTTTACATACATATGCACACACACACACACGCACGCACATACGGCGCTTCGCGCCAAAACGACGTTCAACAGCAAGGTTAGTGTGGCTAGACGTGACATCATTTTTATCTTGTTACTTCTTTGCGAGACCATAAGCCCCGCCCGCCCGTTATGTCCTTTGCATTTTACGGAACGCGCTCCGACCAGCCCCATCCTAAAGTCTACCGTATTTTCAATACGGTAAACAAAAAGAAGGTTAGTAAAGACGTCGTAGTCCCAGTTTGGACTTTGGATGTTTCATTCATTATACACAAATACAAATATCAAACCAACAATGGAAGGTGACTGCCAATTATGTGAAATACGAAGGAAATCCGAGAAAGAAAGAAACATGTTTAGAAAAGGTCTAGTAAAACGCAACAAGTATATTGTACTTTATAAAGTGTTTCTTTCTTCGCCGGCTTGGATTTTTCTACTACAAGAAATGCACTTCTCCTTGAGCTGTATTACAGTCAGAGTTGCCAGAGTCTAAACATGATATCTTCCAAACTATATTGAGAGCAAAAGAAATACAACATTTTTGGAATCATCGGAAACACTTTAGTGTTCCGATTATATCACCTCAAGTCGCATTTCTTTTTCTCCTAAGTATATAACTGACTTACGGCTGCATTCATCTAACATGACTTAAAGACAAAAGTGGATATGAACCAGCAGTAGGCGATTTCCGGTAATCCGAAGTAGGTCAAAACAATGGATTCAAATCCCGGACAAACATGCGATATCGCATAAATAAATAATAAAAAAAACTCTTTGAATAAATGTGTTTACCTTTTTCACCCCCAGACTGCCATTGTTCCAGGAGCGGAGCAAGGAGGACCCGAGGTGTGTGGAGCACGAGTGAGTCCCGGACAGCGACCAGCACGCGATGGATGCGGTGGCGCCCCCTACAGGACGGTCGTCATGGTGGCTGACGTCCAGG
>BTPG01000007.1:114768620-114788620 GCA_036245525.1 Semisulcospira habei | reverse complement strand
GTCCAAGTCTCACAGCCGTAGAGTAGAATAGACACTACGAGGGACTTGTAAAGCCTGTACTTGATGGTGAAGCTGATGGAGTTACTTCGCCATATCCTGTCCAGCCTGGCCATTGCGGATGTTGCTGTACCTATCCTGATACGGATCTCTGCTATGCAACTACCGTCTTTGGACAGGGTGGCTCCCAAGTACTTGAAGCTATTGACCTCTTCTAGCTTCTGGCCGTTCATGTGAATGTTGCTGCTGCTGTCGCTTGTGGTGTTGATCATCACTTTGCTTTTATCCGTACTGATCTCCATGCCATAAGACCCTGCGCTACTTGAAAGTTTGTCTGTCAGGTTTTGGAGCTCACTATTGCTGCCTGCCATGAGGTCAATGTCGTCTGCGAATCGAAGATTGCACAGGGATCTGCCACCAATAGAGATTGAAGTATGGTGGTCGTGGAGGGTTTCCTGCCTGCATGATCTTCTCCAGGAATATGTTGAAAAGGACAGGAGAGAGCAGGCATCCTTGACGGACACCGATCGTCGTCCTGAAGAACTCGCCTGACTGATTGTTAAGTAGAACCGCGCTGCAGGCGTTCTTGTAAAGCGCTTCTATCATTTGGATCAGTCCCTCCTCTATGTTGAACGATCTCATGACTTGCCAGAGTCCGTCGTGCCAGACGCGATCAAATGCTTTCCTGAAATCAATGAAGTTGTGGTAGAGTTCGCGCTGATGCTGCAGATGTTTCTCGATCAGGACGCGGCAGTTGAAAATCTGCTCTACAGTGCTTCTTCCAACTCTGAAGCCAGCCTGTTCTTCTGCCAGCAGTTCCTCGGCGAAAGTTTTGAGGCGGTTGAGAATGATTCTAAGCATTACTTTGCTAGGGTGACTTATCAGACTGATAGTTCTGTAGTTCTGGCACTGTTTCAGGTTTCCTTTCTTGGGGAGCGGGATCACTAGAGACTGTGTCCATTCTACTGGCCATTTCTTTTGCTCCCAGATCTTTTGACAGAGTGTAGTGAGGACCTTCGTTGTTACTTCTCCTCCATGTTTCAACAGTTCAGCAGGTACGTTGTCTACACCTGGAGACTTTCCTCCCTTCAGGCCGCGTACGGCTGCTTCCACCTCTTCAGCTAACACTGGCAGGTCTTCAGCCTTCCTGGCCCCAGCCTGGTTGTTTTGGAGGATGCTGGTGTCTGGCTCAGCCTTGTAGTTATACAAGTCTCGGCAGTACTCAGTCCATCTGTTTAGTACAGCAGTGTTTTCCGTAAGGAGTTGGCCGCTGCTGTCTTCGATGACTGTGGCTGTTCGCTGTTGAGTCTTGGTGAGGGTCCTTAGCGTTTCATAAGCCTTCTTGCTGTTGCCGTTTGCCATGCCCTCTTCCACGCTACAACACTGGTCTTCAATCCAATCTTCTTTGGCTTCTTTCATCCTCTTCCTGATCTTTTTGTTGACAAGTCTGTACTTGTTTGCTGATGTGAGGTCTTGGCCTCTCTTTTTTCTTCCAGGCTCTCCTCTCATCACAGAGATCGAGGATGTCATCGGTGACCCAGGGCTGTTTGCGCTTCCTCTGCTTCCCCAGCACTTCTTCTGCTGTAGACAAGTAATACATGTGGCCAAAAATACTGTCTGTTTCTTTGGTAATCTTAAGCCTCTCTTCTCTGCCAGTGGACGAAGACTGCGTGACAATGCCACAGAGCCCCAGCTGTCCAAAGAACATTGATACAAAGTTGTGTCAGCAAGAGGCATAGATCCTCATGAGCCCCCGCAAATGCGGGGGCTCATGAGGATCTATGTCTCTTGCAGATGGGTCGTGTTCAGGGTGTTTTTTTTTCGGCAGTTCAAGCAGTTCGCAAGTCCATTATTGTGCTTCTGGCCCAGTGTTGTTCTAGTTTACAATTCCTGCACATGCAAAACAATGAAATGTTCACGTACGGCCAATTCCGTCATTCATATCGCGTGTGTCCGTTGCCGGCATACGTCCGGTGTAAAGTGCGTGTGTATCTTTGTCTCCCATTCCCAATCGGGGGAGATGATTTTTTTTTTTCCATTCCCCCCCCCCCCCCCCCCCTAAGGGAAGGATCGGCCCTCGGCCCCTCTAAGATACAAAGCTTAATCTGGTCTGATACACCCTGACCTCAGCCATAGGCCCAGAACAGATACTACACTTTGATCTTAGCCAAAAGGCCGAGAAGCGTAACTCTTTCATTGCCAGCGGATTACAAAAAAAATTCGAACTGTGAGAGTTAGACATACACGTACCATGAAAGCTAAATGGTAGCGCCCAGTTAGCTTTTGGCGCCTTACCCGTTCGACAAGGCCGCACCTGCGATGGAATATTCGTATTGTAAAATCAAGTGAATCAAAATCAAATAAAATCAAACTCAAATAAAATCAAAATCAAATAAATCAAAATCAAATAAAATTAAATTAAAATTATTAAATTAATTAAAAAAAATAAATTAATTAAATTAAATTAACAAAAATAAAAGATATTAATAAAATAAAATAAAATACATTTTATTACAGTACATTACATATGAGAAAACTTCAGATATAAGTATAGCCATGTATTACTTTTAGGGAAAAAAAGCTTCGGATCCTAGATTCTTTGCTAAATAACTCGATACATGATAATGATCCAAAACGCGCACAAACCAAATAGGTGAGGCAATCGCTGGCAGAAACTGTACGCTTACCAAGGGGAAATACTCAGCGCTTGACAGACATAATACGATTAGATCCCCTGCCCCTTTCTGTAAGTCACCCAGTCGCCAGCCCACAGAAAAATACGCGCATAAGGTACAACACAATCGTATACGTCCCTGAAGAGTATACATCACGTCACGCATTTGAGCCATGTCTTTTCCAGAACTTAGGAAGTATACATGCACGTATACTGACGAGCAAAAGAAATGGAACATTTTTTGGGAATCATCGGACACATCACAAGCAAAAGAAATGAGATATTTCTGGAATCATCGGAAACACTACAGTGTTTCCGATGATTCCAAAAATGTCGCATTTCTTTTGCTCGTCAGTATATGTATATACTGACGAGCAAAAGAAATGCGACATTCAGCCTCCTGCCTACCTCCAAAGTCATGGAAAAGGACAGGGCTAAACCCTTTGCGTGTCGGTAGCGCTTGTTGTCCCGATGATTCGTACAGGAAACAAATCACGACAAAAATCGCTGCCGACACGCAAAGAGTTAAATGCACGAATGATTCATCTTTTTATAGTCCCTTCTGTTTATAGAAGGGACTTTTTAAGACGGGTCGCCGTGGGGCGAATTCGATAGCATGCCCATGATGTCAAAGGCGGGCATTCCTAAACCTCTGACAATTGAAGTAACAAGATAAAATTTACGTCATGTCTAGTTACGCTAACTTTGCTGGTGAACGTACATTTGGCGCGAAGCGCCGTATGTGCGTATGTATGCATGTATGTGTGTGCGTGTGCATATGTATGTAAACAAGAGAATCTCCGATATTTCTGTACTCACAAGCTTGAAACTTCGCGAAAAACTTTACTAAAGGGGTGGTTAAGAGAGCCTCCGAGCATATTGTAATTGAATGTCTCGCTGAAGACATAAACAACCGTTTATAGAAAGTCGGTTGACCAAGATTAGAGTCCATAATTTTTGTCATATTTACTGAAAATTTTGGATATAGCTAGTTTGAAGAAAGACATTGGATGAGTTCGTTAGCCAGCTTTGTATCCTTTCAACTTCTTTAGTAAAAATTGATTCTTTTCAGAACAGGATTAAAACATTAAAAAGCCTGACTTCTAGAGAACGTCAGTCAGAGGCGGTGACGTAAAAGAGGCAACTCCGTCACCCCGCAGACATTGACATAATACTCTAAATATTACGCAAATCTCTCTCGCGGAGAGCACATGAGGATCTATGTCCGTTGGAGATGTTTGGAGCGCGCGGGCATGCACGCACTAACACGCACACACACATCGTCGCGCTTTCAGAAGAGCATGCAGGTGACCGGATGTAGCTAGTTTGGAGAACGATATTGGATGAGTTCGTTAGCCAGCTTTGTGTTATCAACTTCTTTAGTGAAAAAAATACTTCTTTTCAGAAAAAAAATTAAAACAGTAAAAAGACAAGATGGGATGAACCATAACCCAAAAAGTCCCTTCTATATGTGAGCTGTCCTCGCTGTCAATGGTCTCTACCTTTTGTCTTTGACCTGATTCTGATGTTTATTATCTCCTATTGAAAAATTCTCGCAGATCTGCCAATGCGTCAGTGAGTTCTATAAGGGGCGCTGGACATACGCGTGATTGATTTGTCAAAGATCATTTGTCATGACGTAAGTTTTAGGTTTTACGTAATTTTATATTTTACGTGATATGAGTTTCACTTTCGCTTCATAGGTTTGAGAAAATGGTGACAAAACTAGAGCTTCACTGTACAATTTCAGTCTTGCTATACTTTGTGTGAAAGCAGGTTGGCTTTACCTAGCTACATGATATATATACTAAGTACACGGGTCACCTGCATGCTCTTCTGAAAGCACGTCGATGTGTGTGTGCGTGTTAGTGCGTGCGTGCGCGGGCGCTCCAAACATCTACAAGAGGCATAGATCCTCATGCACCTGGAGTACGCATGAGGATCTATTCCCCCTGGAGATGCGCGCATATCTGTGTGTGTGTGTGTGTGTGTGTGTGTGTGTGTGTGTGTGTGTGTGTGTGTGTGTGTGTGTGTGTGTGTGTGTGTGTGTGTGAGAGAGAGAGAGAGAGAGAGAGAGAGAGAGAGAGAGAGAGAGAGAGAGAGAGCCGCGCGCGTGAGAGAAAATGACGTCATATTTAGAGTATTATGTCATGGTCTGCTTTGTAACGGAGTTGCCTCTTTTACGTCACCGCCACTGTCTGACTTTCTCTAGAAGTAAAGGTTTTTTAGTGTTTTAATTCTTTTCTGAAAAGAATTAATTTTTACTAAATAGTTGAAAGGATACAAAGCTGGCTAACAAACTCATCCAATGTCTTCCTCCAAACTAGCTATATGCAAAAGTTCAAGTAAATATGACAAAAATTACGGACTCTAATCTGGGTCAACCAATTTCCTATAAAAGGTTGTTTATGTCTTCAATGAGACATTCAATTACAATATGCTCGGAGGCTCTCTTAGCCACCTACTTAAGAAAGTGTTTCGCCAAGTTTCAGGCTTGTGTGTGCAGAAATGTCGGAGTTGCATACATACGCACATACGGCGCTTCGCGCCAAATGTACGTTCAGCAGCGAGGTTAGCGTAAATAGACATGACGTAATTGTTATCTTGTTACTTCAATCATGTTGTTAGAGGTTTAGTCTGCCCGCCTTTGACATTATGGACATGCTTGAAATTCGCCCCACCGCGACCCGTCATAAAAAGTCCTTAAAAACTGACTTCTGGGGAAAGTCAGACAGTGGCGGTGATGTAAAAGAATAGCAACTCCGTCACCACGCAAACACTGACACATAAACTCTAAATGTGACGCAACTCTCTCTCTCTGGCGCGCGCTCTCTCTCTACAAACATGCGCGCATCTCTAGGAGGTACCTGGTACGACTAGACATTGCACTGGGTCAGCAGCACTGTTGTCTCCCCTTAAACATTTGGCTCCCAGAACTAAATGACTTCCAATCAGTTGAATGGAAGTCATTTAGTTCTGCGAGTCACAGGGTTAACCTTAGGCTGTGCTGCTAACCCTTTGGTTTGTCAGTAGCGGTTTTAAGTCTCTTCTATTTATAGAAGAGACGTTTTAGGATGGGCCCGGACACGGTGGGGTGATTTCAGTCAATGCCAGTGACCTCTAAAGCGTGTAGACCTCTTAATCTGACAGTAAAGTAACACAATAGAAAATACGGTGTGTGTGTGTGTGTGTGTGTGTGTGTGTGTGTGTGTGTGTGTGTGTGTGTGTGTGTGCGTGCGTGCGTGCGCGCACGTGTGTGTGTGTGTGTGTGTGTGTGTGTGTGTGTGTGTGTGTGTGTGTGTGTGTGTGTGTGTGTGTGTGTGTGTGTGTGTGTGTGAATCTCTCTTACACATTCTGAATGCATGAAACAAACAAAAACCAATGATAACCAAACAAAAAACGACAATCGGCGTAAAACAATGGCCAAAACAGTGTATTTCCTCATACACACGACGAAATCCCACTGGAAAATCCAAAACTAATATCAAGGTAACAAGATTTACTCATTCCGAAAAATATCTGTCACTCGTTTAATTAACTTTGTAATTTCTTTAGCCAAACAAAAAACGCCTATCAGCGTAAAACAATGGTCAAAACTGTACATTTCCTCATTCACACGATGAAATCCCACTGAGGGATCCAAAATGAACAGTAAATTAACAATTTAGATTTACTCATTCCGAAAAAAATATCTGTCACTCGTTCAACTTTTTAATTTTTTTATATGTCTGGCGGTTGTTTCAGAACGTGTGCTGCAACCGCCAAACACAGCTGATCATCTTGTTACGAAGTATAATTTGTGTAAGGCCCAATACCGCCGCAATACTGTTCAAAGATACACTTCTTTAACTCATTCTAGGTTTGCCGCAGCCGGATACGCGGCTTTAAGCCGCGTATCCGGCTGCGGCACCTATCGAATAAGTCAACAGACGGTTTCGAAACGCTGCATACAGGTCTAGTTATCGATCATTTAGACACGGGAAAATTCGGCAGTTCAGCACACGTCGTCTTTATATCAAGTAACCCCCACAATGACTCCACTCCGCTCTATAAATAAAAGGCTATCAGTACGAGAAACAGCTAAAAATATTGACACGCTAACGGCTGCGCAGAATAAATACGAGCTATTACGCTTGTGCTTTTGCTGAGTTAGTGTCCAAACTGCCATAGAAGTTCATTAGGTGTGTCGACAAGGCACAAATAGTGCTGAAATTTGACCTCAGTTTTTCGCGTATTTGTACTTTAAGCATTGCGCCCTGTAAAAAAAATAAATACTTTTTTTTTAAAGAAGAAAAAGTGTATATCTTATGGCCCTTTCGGGTTCGCACTTATAGTGGTCTAAATATCTTCCTCAAAAAGGTCTTATTACGCAAAACGACGTTTTTGTATACGTAATTATTGACATTATTGAAAATATCTTATTATCTGAAGCGCAGGTTACAATCAATTAATTTTTGTTTAACATGCTTTTGTACAGAAATACAAGTATTTCACCTTACGGGGAAGGCGTGTTATGAAAATTCACACTTTGTTCAAATTCTTTTAGTTTTGTTGTAACTGTCTCTTTGTTGTTTACGTTTTCTGGGGGATAGGGGTTGTGGTCTCCGCGTAGAGTGGTGATGGTGGTGGTGGTGAAATACTCTTGCTTATAGCGACCCAAATGAGCAGTTTGCAAACACTAAAAGTTGAGTGTTTCCTGTGGCCGCCGGTCCAAGTTTTTAAAGTTGTACAAATATCGCCAGTACGTCCGCTTTCCCGACCGCTGTAACAAAAGATAAAAATCGAATTAGCAGCTTTTAAAGACACTTTATTCCTACAATTTACGTCGTTGCAAACACGAGATCGATCCGATTCGATTCCTACAGGAATCACCGCGACAAAAAGGTGTTACCGACAGCCAAAGGGTTACTTAATGAAAGATTAAACAAACACTTTATTCCGATAATTCCCGTTGTAGCAAGCACTGGATCGATCCGTTAAGCCTTTTGCTGTCGGCCAGCGCATCTTGTAGTAGCGATTCCTACCGACAGCAAAAGGATTAAAATGAAAGAAAAAAATTGTTTTCAGCATCACCTTTACTAAACGATCATTAACCCTTTGGCTGTTGGCAGCGGTTTTTGTGGCGACGATTTCGGCAGCCAAATTGTTAATGATCGTTTGTTCCTTGGTCTAGCATGGGTAGTCAGCATGACCTGCGGATATAGGGCGGTCCGTGGCGCAGCGGTAAAAGCGCCTGCCACCAATGCAAGAGATGCGAGATTCGATACCCGGTTCCAGCGTCGGACTTTTCTCCTCTAGTAAGTGTCACCATTAATTCGGGCGGACCGTCGGGGTTCTTTCTCCGGGTACTCCGGCTCTTTCATCCCCGACAAATTTGGTATTAGTTTCAGTCCACTTAATCAAATTAAAAAATATATAAAAAAACGATTTAAATTTCCAAAATTTGCAGTAGCTCGCTTGAGCTTGCCCTTAGCACCACGTGAATGTTCTGTGTTTGTGTACAGTGTGTGAGGGAATGTGCGTGTTTCACGTGAGCGTGCTTCTGTGTTGGGTTCAGTTCGCGGCTATGTCCTGCGCATTGAGTTATATTATAAATATGAGAAATGCGCCATATAAATACTATGTATTATTATTATATGATGTTGTATTACTGAAATTTGACACACACACACACACACACACACACACACACACACACACACACACACACACACACACACACACAAGTGTCGAGAGTATTGACGCAGATAGCGTCAGAGAGCGAGAGAGTACTGTAAACAATGAACTATTTACCTAACGACGGTAAAAGTTGTTTTGTTCTTGGTGCATTAAGCCCGGGACAGATGGAGGTGTGGGGCGGGGAGGGAGGGGGGGGGGAGTGAAGGGGAGGTATGACGTGACCATAACTTATCTGGACGGAGTATCCTTTGGCCATAACTCATTGTCTTCGACCGATACGGCCAAAGGATACTTTACTCGTGACCCTGTCTGTACAACAACAAAAAATACACTTGCACTATATCGCCTCTAAACCGAAATGCCACTAAGCTAAGCGGAGCTCTTGTTCTAGGTTGCTGGACCCCCCCCCTCCCCCCCCCCAACCCCGGACTTTTACGTTTTGAAACGTTGGGCCAAACCTGAAAATCTTCCAACGCCACTGTTCAAAGTCTTTTTGTCTTTTTTTAAAAAAAACTTGCCAATATTTGACAATGGAGAAAGAGAACGGGAGAGAGAGAGACAGACAGATAGACACACAGACAGACAGACACAAACATACATACTGACTGACTAACTGACTGACTGACTGACAGAGAGAGAGACTGACAGAAACGCTTTATTCATGATAAAAGTTTCAGTCATGACAAATTCACAAACCATATAGGTGAGGCTAGCGCATGTAGAATAGCACACATACCAAGGAGAATTACTCAGCACTGGACAGACAAATGGTTACATCGCCTGCCCCCTCCTATCAGGCACCCAATCGCCAGCCCACAGAAAAATACGCAATTAAAGAACAAGACGATCATGTCTTAAATAATTATATGATCGTCTTGTTATTTACTTGCGTATTTTTCTGTCGGCCGGCGATTGGGTGCCTTTTAGGGGGCAGGGGATCTAACTGTTTGTATGTCCAGCGCTGAGCAATTCCCCTTGGTGTGCGTACTAGTCATGACAAAGCCTAACTTCCGAAACTACCCTGAGAGAGATGTGCACACCCATTCGTGCACAAACTATGTAAACCTTACTTGCAATATTCCAGTTATAGTACGTCGCAAGCGGGGAGTAGAGAAAGTACGGGTACGCTGTCCCAAGCTGCTCCCAAGAACACGATCCTTTTTCCACAACTGTGATCCAGCCATAGTCTGCCGGGCAGCCGCCGTGGGACCGACTCACGTAAAACCGCCTGGTCGCTTGACTGTCAATCCTGACAAGAAAAGTACATGCCCTCAGTAGTAAAACGTCTTCGGGCCCACGACGGCCTCGGTGGGCCTGCGCACAGCCGTGCGCTGGCCCACTGCGGCCGTCGTGGGGCGGAGGACCTTTGCTGACTGGGGCCTTTGCTGGTATGTGACTTTGGACCTTACGGCTTGCAGCCGCGATTTCATAGAGGGGAGCTGAGTGGCTCGGTGGTCCGCAAGGTTGCGGGTTCGAATCTAGCATGGGTAAAAATTCTTCCAACTCTAATCGGTGCCCCGTCATTAAAATCACCTTCGTGGTGGACAAAAGGCGTGAAGCCCTAAACGTTTAACCTTATTTTAAATGTCAAAGACGGGGAACCGAATAAGGTCTGAAATTTTCACCCCAGCTGAATTCGAACCCGCGACCTTTTTCTCGGACGAGTATCGAACATTCTGCACGCTAGAAGATGTGCAACAGGAAATATGAACTAGTATGGCTACCCACCCGAACATGGAGAAGTAGTTGTAAGTTTGTGTGGATGAGACGTCCGTATACGAGGAAGCCAGAACCATGGATGCAGTGAACCAGTTGCTGAGGGTTGTCCCCGCGCCATTAAAAACGATGTTGACCACCTCAGAACCGCTCTTGAACAAGCTGAACTTGATCTGCAAGTCAATGCAAAATTCTCTTCTACCCCGTCGATCAGTGACGAGAGAACTGATGACCGCCCAATTATCACGAGGTACAGATCCTCATGTGTCAGCAAGAGGTATAGATCCTCATGAGCCCCCGCAGTTGCGGTGGCTCATGACGATCTATGTCTCTTGCAGTTTGGATCGTGCTCAGTCAACTCTTGCTCTTGCTCTCGCAAACCGCCCAAAAGTGATGGATACACAGTTGTGTGAGCAAGAGGCATAGGTCCTCATGAGCCCCGCAGTTGCGGGGGCTCATGAAGATCTATGTCTCTTGCAGTTTTGGATCGTGTTCAGTCAACTCTTGCTGATACCGCTTTGCGTCCATCTTCTTTTAACGGCTGGGGATCTTTAATGTTGAATTTACAATGATTTCAAACCACAAGTCTGCGTCTGCTGACAATGAAGGGCAAACTCTAACGTAATTGTCATATGGACATTGAGTGCTTCTAACTAAGACGACATAGCCTCAACATTCGCCATAATTATCAGGATCACGAAACGAAAGCTAACTGTGTCAGTGATACATAATTATAGATTCTTCGGTGTTTAGGTGATACTGAGAATCTCACTCGAGTGGTTTTAAAACCTTATCCTATGAGTGAAAGCGAGTAGGATAAAGTTTTAGACGACGACAGAGAGATTCTCAGTATCATCTACATACCGATGTAAGAATCTATTTCTTACTCGCATTTTTCTTGGCATAAATCCGAAGTGAGTTGGCTTTCGACACATGCCTAGTCACAACGCAGCCGCCATTATTAGTTGTATTACGAGTTAGGTTGTGCCAGTGGTTCTTGTCGCCTCGAGGGTCCGTCAGGGGGGGGGGGGGGGTCAATGTTGGAGGTAAGAGTCAAGGGCTTTAGCCCGAGAGGGGACAAGAACCACTGGCACAGCCTAACTCGTAATACAACGATGTTGTCTTCAACTGTAAAAAGTAATAGCGTGAAGTATACCTTGAAAGGACCCCAAACTTTAAGTGTGACGTAGAGATTCGGGGGACGTAATTTTAAAAAACCTCACGCGAACTGCATTCGAGTGAAATTTCTCTCTCTCTGGTATTTTTTTCATTTTAAACATTTTCAGTCATTCTTTTGTATGCTCTCCTCTCCCCAACACACACAGCAAAAAAGAACTCCCGTCCGCTTTTTCTACCTATTTTTCGGACAAAATCCAAACTCTGCGCAACACACTCGACACTCTGCCTTCTCCGCCTTGCCCTCCCGACCCCACTTTTCCGGCACTCCCCTCTCGTCCTTCCGCCCCGTCTCTAAGGATGAAGTCCTCAAGACCATAAAGTCCATGCTCTTCAAAACCTGCGAACTAGACCCCCTTCCAGCTTCTCTCTACCGTGACGGCCTTCCAAAACTTCTGCCCTTCATTACCGACATCATCAACGCATCTCTAGAAAACGGCTCCGTCCCCGATATCTTCAAGTCCGCCATCGTCCGTCCTCTCCTCAAAAAACACAACCTCGACCCAAACGAACTCAAGAACTATGGCCCAGTCTCCAATCTCTCTTTCCTGTCCAAGCTTTTTGAGAAGGTTGTTCTCAACCAGCTCAACCTCCATCTCACCGACAACAACCTCCTCAGTCCATTCCAGTCTGCCTATCGCAAACATCACAGCACTGAAACAGCCCTTCTACATATCTTAAACGATCTGCTTCTCTCCACCGACTCGGGCAACATCTCCCTTCTTACACTACTCGATCTCTCTGCCGCCTTTGACACTATTGACCACTCTATCCTCCTCCACCGACTCCACCACTCCTTCGGCATCACTGACTCTGCTCACTCCTGGTTTCTCTCCTACCTCTCCGACAGACAGCAGTCCGTCACCATCAACGGCGTCTCTTCAAACCCAGTCACGCTCTCCTGCGGAGTTCCACAGGGGTCCGTCCTGGGCCCAGTCCTTTTCACACTCTACACCTTTCCCCTGTCCAACATCATCCAGTCTCACCGCATACACCACCACCTCTACGCTGACGACTCACAACTGCTAGACAAAGACAAACTCGACAACACTCAGTCACTACTGACTCGCACGGCTGACTGCTACGAAGACGTGAAAAACTGGATGACATCAAACAAGCTGAAACTGAACGACGACAAAACGGAAGCCATGCTGGTAGGCACTCGCCAGAAACTCTCCCAGCTCCCTCCCTCTCTCCACCTTCAACTCGATAGCACCCCCATCTCCCTCTCTGACTCGGCCAAAAACCTCTGCGTTATCCTCGATTCCTCTCTGTCCATGACCAGCTTCGTCTCCGCCACGGCCCAGGCATGCTACTTCCACCTCCGCCGCGTCAGTCTGATCAGAAAATACCTCACTACCGAAGCTGCCACCAAACTTGCTGTCTCTCTCATCTCTCTCATCTTATCTCGCATCGACTACTGCAACTCTCTCCTTTCCGGCCTCCCTCACTCCACCATTTTCACTCTCCATCGCGTCCAGAACAATGCTTCCCGCCTCGTCCTCAGAAAGAAAAAATCCGACCACATCACACCCCTGCTCAAACTCCTTCACTGGCTCCCCATCCCCCAACGCATCCAATACAAAATTCTGTCTCTCTGCTACAAATCCCTGAACGACTGCGCTCCTGCCTATCTCTCCAACTTACTTCACCCCTACACTCCTTCCCGCTCCCTCCGCTCTGCCTCCGACCCTCTCCGCCTCCACATCCCTCGCACCAAACTCAACACTTTCGGCCCCCGCTCCTTCTCCGTCTACGGTCCATCCACCTGGAACACTCTCCCACTCTCTCTCCGTCAGAAACACTCTCTCTCCTCCTTCCAGTCCGCCCTCAAAACTCACCTCTTTCAACAGTTTTAGCACTATATCACCACACTCCCCACCGCAAGCTGACCGTCGTAATGTATTTCACTATTTGTGGTACGTGAGTCATTGTCTAAAGCGTGCGCATGCGTGCGCGAGTTGTGAGTGCGCGCTTAGGGTTATAATTATTATAAGATAAGCGCATTACAAATACCGTAATTATTATTATTAATAATTAACGTAGGCCGAAGACAACGCGTGCATATAGTTATTTTGTTGCTTAACATTAGTTGTATTACGAGTTAGGTTGTGCCAGTGGTTCTTGTCGACTCGAGGGTCCGTCAGGGGGGTCAATGTTGGAGGTAAGAGTCAAGGGCTTTAGCCCGAGAGGGGACAAGAACCACTGACACAGCCTAACTCGTAATACAACGATGTTGTCTTCAACTGTAAAATGTAACAGCGTGAATTATACCTTGAAAGGACCCCAAACTTTAAGTGTGACGTAGAGATTCGGGGGACGTAATTTTAAAAAACCTCGCGCGAACTGCATTCGAGTGAAATTTCTCTCTCTCTGGTATTTTTTAATTTAAAACATTTTCAGTCAATCTTTTGTATTGGTAATGTAGGCCGAACACAACGCGTGCATATAGTTATTTTGTTGCTTAACCCCCTCAATTTTTATTTATACAGTTTTTTTTTCTTCGTTTCGAACACAGTCAGTACGTGATAGGGCGTTAGCTTCGGTTGAAATTTCCTGTCGTTCAGATTATCTAATTTATCCAATTATTCAGATATGTTTTGTATAAAATTGATACCAGCGGTATTACAAAAGACCTACATATAGGTGTTTTTTTTTTTTTTCGTGTGTAGCCCCTACATTATTTATTTATTGTCATTTTTTTGTTTAGAGGTTTGACTGAATGAAGATTAGAGTGTGTGTGTGTGTACCAAGAAAGGTGATTGGCCAAAGATTTATTTGGGGGGAAAAGCTTTGCTCAGCGAGTAACGTTGTCATTGTAACATTTAATAAGGGAGTCTACTTATTAAATGTTTCCTTGGTAATATGTGACAAGGGGACTCCTGCTGCCTTGAGAACGGACGACCACGGGGAAAAAAATCAAAAAAGAGCCAGGCCAATAAGAAAAAAATGTAAAGAGACTGAAAGAAGACAATAGGACTTGACAAAAATCTGGACGTAACTTTCTTTACTTTTTAATGTGACGTCAGTTTTCTGGATGCCAGACAAATGTTCCTACATGATGATGTAATAGCGCACTTCATGACGCCAGAGTGCCAGTCGTCACTATGAAATGATGTCATTGCACGTGAGCTGAAAGTAGGTCAAGTTTCAATATCGCGTGTGCCGGTACCTTTTTGTAGACCAGACTTTCTACAAGACAATTGTGTACACACTTAGCAGTTCACGCAGCAGAGCTGTATCACACAGGTGTGATACAGCCAAGAAATATAAAATCTTACATCGGTGTTTAGGTGATACTGAGAATCTAACACGAGTGGTTTTAAAACCTTTTCCTACGAGCGAAAGCGATTCTCAGTATCACCTAAACACCAATGTAAGATTTTATTTCTTACTCACCTTTTTCTTGGCATAAATCCCGCGATATCACCTGGTCTTCAGCACACACCTAGTCACAACACAGCCGCCATTGTGTCTTGGCATAGGTCTTAAAGTAATTTACTTTGTAATGTGACGTCAATATGTTCAGATGGGGGAAGAAGTATTCACTCGGAGCACATAAAAAAAGAGATGCAAAACATAAGAAGCGGACGACAGTCTGAAAGTGATATTAGTAGTAGCATCATTATTACTATTTCTATTATTATTATTATTATTATTATTATTATTATTATTATTATTATTATTATTATTATTATTATTATTATTATTATTATTATTATTATTATTATTATTATTATTATTATACCTTTTGAACTGCGAGAGTCCCAGCATTCCACGAATTCAGCATTGATGATCTAAGATGCTTGGTACACGAATGTGACCCGGAAGGCGACCAGCAAGAGATGGAAGCACTGGCGCCTCCTACAGGGTAGTCGTCATGACGACTCACGTTCAGGAAATCTGTGTAGACATCGTTGCCGATCCCATTTGATGCTCGAAATGCCAGGGCCCAGTTGCCAGGATACCACGCAACATCTACGAACATAATGTGGTCAAGGTTAACTCATTCAGCCCCGACACTCCACAGCAAGACATGGGTCGATCATGCTAGTTCAAGGGTGGTGCCAGAATAGCTTGGCGCCCATAGGCGCCAAGCTGTTCTGACACCACATTTGAACTATCATGCTCGATCTGTCTCTAGAATTTGTAATACAGTCCTTCAGAGGGCAACTTCAAAATTTGGGGTATTTCTGTCCTGGGGTAGAATGTGTTAAGTTCATGGTGACAGCAAGTAAGTTGAATGTCACAATATGCCCCTGCACAATTACAACTACAAAATCACGTCTGTTTCCGCCACGACGGCGATTTCATACGGGTTACTGAAACAGGTTCCCCCCCCCCCCCCATTTTTTTTTTTTTTTTTTTTTGCACCCCATCACGGTTTGAACCTGCGGCCTTTCTGACCTGAGTCCGATGCTCACAGAGCTATCTATTTTGCATTCTGCCTTTTTTTAAATATAGACGTTGCAGCTACATTTTTAGCACTTCTGTTTTTCTTTCTACTTTTAATGTTTCCTTCAACAAACAATAGTCATTTGATATCAACTTGGACATGAACTGTACAACACTGCATTGCAGTAAATTCGGTTATAAGGTAAGAAAAATTTGACACGACTATTCTGAGCTTTGTGGCAGTGTACAACTTGACATACTCATGCTTTAACCCCTTGACTGTCGGTATTGGTTTTAGTAGCGATGATTCCTACATAAACAAAACCTCTTACCGACAGTCAAGGTTCTGCTTTTTTTTTTTAACTTACTATGGGCATGGTCCAAATTTTGTTACAGTTAAAGAAAATTTAGGAAATGAAAAAAAAAAAAAAAGAACAGTTTCAAACCTGCTTTTGACTGAAAATAGACTGACTGAGCGTCCTGCACAAACACGACTCCGGCGTGGTAGATGAGGCTTTCGCTGACACAACACTGGCCGTCTTTGTGGGACCCGCTAACACATGTGGACACCTGGGAGCACCTTGCGACACACCCTGACAGCGTTGTACCTGAGTGAACACCCCCGTTGCAAGGTGAGGCTAATCGGTACCCAGGGTATCTGGTGTATATTTTACCCCCAGCAGCTACAAATGTGTCGAAGAGTGAGAAAATTACTAACATCGCAATTGACATTGCAAATGTTGAAGGCGACTTGTGCATTTTCATGTTGTCGAATGATTCACAAAAAGTTATAATCGTTTCGTATCCCAATGAACTAGCACAGTTTTCACAAATAACAGCAGTAACAGTCATTTGTCTCGTGGCTTTCTTGTTTGTAAGTCTCGACGAAACACAATCCTCATGTATGGCTCAACTTGTCGTGTCACTCTGTTGTTTTAAGTCTTGATTTTTCCAACAAAGATTGTTCTCATCATTTACAGTCTGTCGACTTCCTTGTGTATACTGTGTTGTCTGGTGGTGTAGCCCAAACGGCTAATGATGACAAAGGAAGCTGAATATGTTTGGGATTTTATGTTCCAGAACTTGAGAAAGATTGCATAGGTATAAGTATAGGTGTAAGTTAGTAAGTATTGCGGAACGGAAATTTCATTTTACTCACGTACATCACAGAGCAGACTTTATTTTGCGGTTTTACTCTGAGAAAAACATCAGACTGGCAATGCGTCCGCTTTCTTTGGCTAGAAAACCGCAAGCATCCTAAAACTGCTCGCTTCCCGACTAAAGAAACAACACACACACACACGCACACACACACACACACACACACACACACACACACACACACACACACACACACACACACACACACACACACACACACACACATACAGAGAGACAGAGAGAGAGCGAGAGAGAGAACAACAACTTTTTAGCTGTTTCAGTGCCACTTGACGCAGACAATGTTTCTGTAATTTTGGTTAATTCGACTGACCAACATTCTTAGCTGTCTCATGAACATAGATTCAAAGTGGTGTCAACAAGAAGCATAGATCCTCATGAGCCCTGCATTTACCTCTTGCATCTATACCTCTTGTATCCGGGTAATGTTCACGTTGCTCGGTAATGAACGGGTTAATAATTGATAATTACCATTTCACTCACCCCAAACTAAATTCACTCTCACGTGGTTTCCTTTGATACAGGAATTCCTAATCGCAACAAAAAAAAAATGACCCGTTTCAATGACATTTCATCCCACTTGGGATTTGTTTTGGGATTCCAGACACCACGTTCAGCTGAATTATTAATTAATTTCAAGCTCGTTCTTTCAGTCCATTAACTCCTTCTACCCCAACACCGAAATCCTTAAATGTTGCCTTTGTCCTCTGAAGACTGCATTTGCAGTGCATGACACAGATCGACCATGATAGTTCAAGGGTGATGCCAGAATAGCTTGGCGCCCATAGGCGCCAAGCTATTCT
Source organism: Semisulcospira habei (assembly GCA_036245525.1). Lineage (NCBI taxonomy): Eukaryota > Metazoa > Mollusca > Gastropoda > Semisulcospiridae > Semisulcospira > Semisulcospira habei. The sequence goes on along the minus strand of BTPG01000007.1, from coordinate 114,771,001 downwards.
GGCATCACCCTTGAACTATCATGGTCGATCCTTATCTTCCTGTGGTGTTTCTGGGGTAGAATGAGTTAAGAAAAAGCTACCGTTATTTGACAAAATTCTAGCCACTGTCCATTTTCCGCCTGTGCGTATGTGGCCAGAAAAAGCTTTTAACAGCCATAAAAATATGTAGATTTTCAATACCAGAAGGAGAACAAGAAAAGAGACTGGACACTTAAAAGCAGCATCAACAGAAGGAAATAATCGTTACAAGAGAGTCAACGACTCTGGTACAATAAATGTCTAGCAGTCCATGGAATAAGAGATCGATTGTATTTTAAACACAGAAAATAGCCTGACGCATTCAAAAGGCCATCGAATATTCCATGATATTAACTCATTCAAGAAGCCCTGCATCAATAGCTGCGGAAGTTCCGTATAGCGTTGCAACGCTGTACGACACTTTCGCAGCTATTGAGGCGGGGCGTCTTGAATGAGTTAAAGGGACACTACTCTTTTGCTGCTACTGAAACAAAGTCACACGTGTCATAAAATCGTTTTCTGTCATTAATATTTGATAATGACTTTGACTTTAAACTGCTATTCACGAAGGTAACTGTGCGTTAACCCCTTCACTGAAATTGATCACGAAGTGCTCGTCTGACAAGACTGCACAAAAATAACAAAGTTCGCGTGACGAACACAGATGTAAATGGGACAAAAACACCCATAAAGAACATAGGACTAACATTAACAACACGCATAACATCTCTTGAGCCCCCCGCAGCTCTTCTGCAGCTGTGTAGCGTTCGCAATGTCCCAGCATTTAAGGAGTTAGGGGCTTATCGTAGTGATCAGAGGTCATCACACGTGTGAATCAATGTTTATGGCGATAACTTTCTGTCATTATGCAATTATTTACAAAACAAAAGACTGCAACACTGTGTCACCATTGAGACACTGGGTTACTATGTCCATCGTAACCATTTAACACATTCTGCCCCAGGACCGAAATCCCCCAAATTTAGAAGTTGCCCTCTGAAGGACTGTATTACAATTTTAGAGACAGACCAAGCATGCTCGATCCATGTCTTGCTGTGGTGCGTCGGGGCTGAATGAGTTAAATGTATATTTGTTTATCCGTTTGTAATACATGTAGTACTAATTAAATCTCTACTGTGACAGTAAAAAAAAAAAAGACAAGAAGTCCATTTCACGGACTACCCTTGAATAATCATGGTCAATTCATCTCCTGCAACTGTTACGTAGTTGTTAGGTAACACCTCCAAACTCTGAGAAATGCGGCCGTGGGAACTTCAACAGTCTTCTAAACGCAGTGTCATTCGCAAATAAACTGACAAAACGATAATGAAAAGCCCGATTCCATCGTGCATCATTTCAAGCACAAGCTTTCTTTAAGCAATGAGTCGCAATTTCTCTTCAGCTTAACCCATTCAGGACGCACTACAGCAGGAGATGGGTCGACCATGATAATTCAAAGGTAGTGCCAGATTAGCTTGGCACCTGTCGGCGCCAAGCTAATCTGGCACTGCCCTTGAATTTTCATGGTCGACCCATCTCCTGAAACAGTTGCATAGTCGTTAGATGACGCCTCCAAAATCTGGGAAATACCTGCGCCGGGCTAAATGAGTTAATAGCACTGATCGGCCCCTTCGATGCAGAGAGAGCTTTTCCAAAGATTGGACTTGCAGTCTTTTGCTTTCTCAGTTAAATTGGAACTGCACGCAAAGCAAACACTTCAAAGTGGTTGACGGCGTCGAAATTGAACTTGTTCCCGCTAAACAGGGCACTCGATTTTTCACATCCTCTGCGGTGTTTCTGCATCGACATCGTATTATAATACATTTACTGAACTTTTTTTTTTTAATAATAATAAAGCACTCTATTTCTACACGCTCACGAATATGTCAGCTTCATCGTCATGCAGCAGGGGATGGATTGACCATGATAATTCAAGGGTAGTGCCAGATTGGCTTGGCGCCTTCAGGCGCCAATCCAATCTGGCGCTACCCTTGAATTAACATGGTCAATTCATCTCCTGCAACTGATACATAGTCGTTAGGTAACACCTCCAAACTTTGATAAATGCGGCCGTGGGGCAAAATGTCCAAACAGTCTTCTAAATGCAGTGCCATTCGTACATAAACTGACATATAGATAATGAATAGCGCTATCCCATAGTGCATCATTTTCAAACATAAGCTTTCTTTGAAGGCCCACTACCGCGTAATTGTTCAAAGATACACTTCTGTCACAGATGGTGAAGAAACTCTACACACAGGTCTAGCTATGGTTTATCCAGTTCAGCACACGTCGTCTGTATATCAAATAACATGACAATGACTCAACCCCGTTCTAAGAAATATAACGTTTTCAGCACGAGA
>BTPG01000007.1:114748620-114763620 GCA_036245525.1 Semisulcospira habei | reverse complement strand
TAATAATAATAATAATAATAATAATAAGGGCATTAAATAGGCGCTTTATCCCAATTGAAAATCGGCTCAAAGCGCCGCCGCGAACTGAACCCAACAAGCACGCTCACGTGAATCACACGCATTCACTCACACACACTGTACACAAACACATAACATTCACGTGGTGCTAAGGGCAAGTTCAAGCGAGCTACTGAAGTTTTGGAAATTCAAAATCGTTTGTATTTGAAATTTGATTAAGTGGGTTGAAACTGATACCAAAGTCGTGGGGGAGGAAGAGCCGGAGTACCCGGAGAAAGAACCCCCGACGGTCCGCCCGAATTAACGGTGACACTTACTAGAGGAGAAAAATCCGACGGCGGAACCCGTAATCGAACCTCGCACCTTTAGCATTGGTGGCAGGCGCCTTAACCACTGCGCCACGGACCGTGGTACGCGAGCCGTTGTCTAAGCGTGCGCATGCGTGCGTGAGTTGTGAGTGCGCGCTTAGAGTTATAATTATTATAAGATAAGTCATTATAAATACCGTAATTATTATAAACGTTAGAAACCCGACATTTGCACACAAAATTTACTGAGATATAAAGAGAAAGATTTATCATCCTTTTATTGATGTTTTGTTTACTGCAAACCCATAAAAAGCAACGCACTGATGCTCGCGAGTTGTGAGTGCGCGCTTAGAGTTATAATTATTATAAGATAAGCGCATTATAAATACCGTAATTATTATTATTATTAGAGTCCGCAATTTTGATTATATGCACTTGAAATTTTATGGCTAGTTTGTGGGTAGACATTGGAAAAGTTCGATAGCCAGCTTTGTACCTCTTCAACTTTTTCAAAAATACAAAGTTCAAGGGGGAAAAAATGTCAGAAGTAAGACTCCTTGATTTCATCAGAAGAATCAAACAGCGACGGTGACGTAAAAGCACCAAACGCATCAGTGTTTTGTACAATGTTCCTAATTGACGCAAATCACCAGCACGTCAGTGTTTTACATGTGTATGAGCTGGCGCGATGTTTTCCTTTGTTTATTTTTGTATGATATTCGCGAACGTATTGTGGAAAAGGTGGAATATGCATGCAAGCTCATACAGAAGAGGCATTGTGGGCATGGGCCATTCCACCTCATTATTCTTTAAAATGGCTCTGGCTACGCCAGCCCACCGGTAAGAAGCGCCGTGTGTCTGTCGTCTGTGTTTGTGTGTGCCATTGCAGTGCGGATCAGGCGGGTATGTGTGTGTGTGTGTGTGGGGGGGGGGGGATGAAAAGGAGTTACTGAATGAGTACATAATCTAGAGTTGTAAGTCTTCAACTTTTTCAATAATAATTAATTCATTTTTGCAAGTTTTGGAGCCACTATTTACTCCTATCAAACAGTCAGCACTGGAACAGGCTGTGTGAAACAAAAAACAGTCAGCTCTGGAATAGCGTGCCTTTCGGATGAGTGACGTGAAACATCAAATTCGTCACAGTGTACACGGCGTCGTGAGACCAGCGAAGCCATGACGTGAAGCTTATAGTGACGTCATTTTGCTGCTCGTGCTATTCTTCTTCTTCAGAATTCCTGTCGCTACTCAAGCCCACAGAGCGTACTGATAGCAGGAAGCGCTGTGTGTTCGTCTTTATTTGTGTGTGCCGGCGTGTGTGTTGATCAGAGGATGGCTTAGATTAAAGGGAAATGGCCCTTAAAAATATGGACAACTCTAAATGTTCCTAAAAGAAAACCGCACGTGAGCTCCAAACAATACGGTAGACTTTGGATAAAATCCTCAACTTGGTTGCTTTTTCCTTCTTTTCTTTTTTTTTTTTTTTTTTTTTTTTTTTTTTGGGGGGGGGGGGGGGGGAGAGGAGGGGGGAATTTTGCTGGTTTTGTTTTCTTGGGGGGGAGGGTCACATGTTAGAGGATAATACGAAGAGAACTGAACCCTTTGGCTGTCGGTAGCGCTTTTGGTCGCGATCGTTCCTTCATGCATCATCGCGACAAAAAGCGCTACCGACACCTAAAGGTTGATTAAGTCCTGAGAAATCCACATTGATGTACAGTGACGTCATCATCAATAGCCTTACAAGCACAGGACTTACAGGACTTGGTGATGGGGTCAGTATGAACAACAACTGACCAGCCCTGTTCGGCTACTTCTGCCCCACGCGGCCCCCACCCCTTACCCCCCCCCCCTCCCCTCCGCCCCCCACTCCCACTCCCGACTATTAAGGAAGATAACTCTTAATTTTTTTGTACAAGGTAGTTCATACTCTGCGTTAAATAGCTAACGTGGATGACAAAATATATATTTTACATTATATTGTGAAACTCTTTGGTCTTTATTTGTAACCACTGAACACTTTTTGCGTTTTTGCAGTCGCTCAGCATTAAATCGCATGCAGTCGACTATGACTTAGTCAACAGAGTCCGCTTGAGTGGTAGTGTCAGAGTTGAAACGTTGCAACGAAACGTTCTCTGAGGAGTTGTAAAATCTAGTTCTTGCCAATAAAAAGGCTATCAGAGATGTAACAGCAGCGATTGATATCCCAGTATGCAAAAGCTATCGGGCCGAAGTCAGCCACTGCGGGTGACTTCGGCTCAACTGCCTTTCGAGTGATGGGACTGTATGAGAGATTTACACAATAGCACCAGCAGTGCGCATTGTCAGAGATGGAAAGCTGGACGCAACTTTTCTCCTATGAGTTTCACAGTCCGTGGTTTTTGCAAATGGAAAACAGCTGTCTGGAAAATAGCCGAGGAGTCAGGCTTGGGAAGTGCCTAGCTACCTAATAATTATGGAAATGCGACACTGCCCATGAGCTGTAACAGTCGGTCCGTGCCCCATAGCTTGCACGAAGTCTTCACAGACGCCTCTTACAGAGAAGTCTTTATTAACTCATTCTACCCCAGACACACCACACTAAGAGAAGGATCGACCATGACAGTTCAAGGGTGATGCCAGAATAGCTTGGCGCCTATGGGCGCCAAGCTATTCTGGCATCACCCTTGAACTATCATGGTCGATCTGTGTCCTGCACTGCAATGCAGTCTTCAGAGGGCAACGGCAAAACTTGGGGATTTCGGTGTTGGAGTAGAATGAGTTAACCCCATAACTGCCGAGGAAAGGCGAACCTACCCAGCTGCAAGAGACATAAACCCTCATGCGCCCCCAGCAGTCGCGGGGTGAGGGGGGGGGGATTGGGGGGGGGGGGCTCATAAGGGTTTATGTCTCTTGTTACGTCCTGTGTTCTGTATGCCTATTAATTCATTCTTGGTCTTTTTCACGTCTGTCTTCTTCACGTGGATGTCAGCCAGTAAGCAGTCGTGTCAGACTGCGCGTCTGTTCGTGATCTGTGGCGGTGAAGGGATTAACCCCTTCACTTGTGAGATAAAGTGAGCACAATCCAACTGCAAGCGACGCAGATCCTCGTGAGGCTCGTGAGGATCTATGCCTCTTGCTTGTATCCCTGTTTCTTGGAAGGTGTCGGCTTTTGGTCGTTGAGTGAACCAAGATTTCAGAAACGAAGATGTACGTACAGTAGCAGGGAAGAGGCTAAACGCGGATGAAATTTGCCCTGTGGAGCCAAAGACAGCAAGTCCTTTTTTTTTTTTGAAAAGCTAGATTTTCATTGAAATATAAAGAAAATCTCGCTTTTCACAAAGATGGACTTACCGTCTTCTGCTTTCCTAGCGCAGAATGAAACAGGACGTTTAAATAGACGGGTCCCTTGAAATCCGATACAGATTTCACGACTCATAATTCATTAATTGGTTAGCATCTGTGAGTTAGCAACAGAGAATCGTAATTACAATCATACTTATTTGCATATTATTTACGTCCGTACCATGCCTACATTGTTCTCCGTTAACATACGGCAGTTGCCTTTCAAAAACAAATTGAAGCTAACATTATCTTAGTACGCATGAGCGCATGCTAATTGATTTTGTTAGCTTGCAGTGGCTTCTGTCTTTTGTCTGTCTGTAGAGCAATGTGGATGTTATCATTAACGGCCATCGTGTTTTATTCATCGCCAAATTCGTATTCGTATTTGCCTCGCGTGTGTCTCTTCATCAGCGAACTGCTGAAGACAAAATAACCTACAGACATTGACGGACAAATTGCCGGACGATATAAATTAATCAGCGCGCAATGGAAACTAACAAATAGAAAATTGCCAGCTCATTCAAGGCGCTCTGCATCAAAAGCTGCAGAAGTGTCGAATAGCGGTGCCTGCCGGCAACGCTATACGACAAATTCGCAGCTGTTAATGCGGGACTCCTTGCGTGAGTCATCGTCCTTTGTCACAAAGTCATAGACGCGGCAGTGTCGGAACAGAGCTGCAGGTGAATAAAGGCAGCCCGGGATACCTTTAGACTAAGGACGTATCGAGGACGTATCAAAGTGGAGCTAACACTACAGCGGGAGATGCAGTCAGATCGAATGCATATGAGAAGTCGAGAGTGAGTTTTCGGGTGAAGCGACACACAGTCGAATGACACAAAGGTCGAACGGCAAACTGTCAAAACCAAATTTTGTCAGTACGACATTTTGTCGACGCGGGTGAGGCTCAGGTGCGCTGTGCAACCAACGGTTTTGAATTAAACCTTTGGCTGTCGGTAGCGCTTTTCGTCGAGGCGATTCCTGCAGGAATCACCTAGATGAAAAGCGCTACCGAAAGCCAAAGGGTTAAAATGGTCGACCTATTTCTCTCAAGTAATAAAATGTTGGAAGAGGGCGCCTGGCAAACTTTCAAGGCCCTCGCACATCCGCTAAACTTATTGGCGCTCCCAAACATGTTTTGATAAAATTAATGATCGTTTGAAGATTCAAAGGACACCACAAAAAGACACCCACCAGGCCAATGTCAAACAGATATGATAGTCTTTGCGTCCGTGTGGTGTAAATTTTCATGTGTTACTGAAATATCTGCATAAACTCTACATCTACAAGCATGTACTCGTTACACCCAGAAGCGTTTCGCTACGCATCTCTAAGATAACGTAATAAAGCCTCGCATACACACATTACCTTCACTGAGAAAAAGTAAGAACGATCCAACTGCAAGAGACAGATCATAAACCTCCTCTTACCGAGACCAATTTTTGTGCATGTTTCTTGGACGGTGTTTGTAGTCGACGCGTTGTGTTCGATCGCCCTAGCTTGAAGGTTCCGTAGTGACGTAAAAGATGAGGATTTCATCCCAAGTCTACCGTATTGTTTGGAGCTCAGATGCGTTTTTCTTTTAGGAACATTCAGAGTTGTTCATATGTTTAGGCTTATTATGCCGATCCTTTTCCTTCCTCTCTAAGCCAACCTCTGATCAACACACGTCGGCGCACACAAATAAAGACGGACACACGGTTCCCGCCATTAGTACGGTTTGTGGGCTCGTGTGGCGACAGGAATCCACCTCCTACTCTAACCCACCCCCTAATCTACACACACTGGCACGCATAAATAAAGACGGACACACGGCGATTCACGCCATTCGTAAGCTGTGGTTTGGCGTAGCATAGCTATTCTAAAGAAGAAAAATAGCACGAGCAGCGATGTCACGACCCCGCTTCCGGGGCGCGAACTATGAGAGCTACCGCTCGAGACACACCCGACCCACACTAACACAAACCCAACACAAACACCAGAGGAACAATGACGACGACATTTATTAATTATAACCCTAACAATCACCAACTATACTCTCATTCAATCCTAACCATACGCTCACATGTCACATTCACACACACATACATCCAAACTCCCCAAACCGATTAACCACTGTACACAATACAAAATAACAAAATATAATAAAGTAAATATCCCTAATAAAATACAAACGAATAATATATAATAAAACTACTATCCTTACTACAACGAAACTGAAAAGCTTAAACCTAAAAGCCACCGGACCCCGACGGAAGCACAAGCGTCAGGCGCTAACGCCAGTAGACCAACGCCTTTGCTTCCGCGAAGAGTCCCTCAACAGCACGTGGCTCCTTCAGTAATATAGTATGGCAAATAGGACGATATCAAATATACTATCAACCAAATATGTTTACTAACACACAAATGAAGATCGAGAAAAAGGAATATTGTTCATAAGCTACTACATCTCAGCGGGAGCACGAACCACAAGTTCGAATTAAGCTAATGCTCTAGCAAACTAGACATTCACAGCACAAAGCTTTTATAACTAACAATGTTTCGGAATAAACTAAGCTCCTTTAACTAGCAACCTTTGAGAATAAACATGGCTCCTTTAACTAGCAACGTTTCAGAATAATCAAGGCTCCTTTAACTAGCAACGTTTCAGAATAAACAATATTGCGTATACAAATGGAGCAAATATCATTAATTCAACTTGACTGAAAAAAAGTTGAACAAACAATATATTTCACGTCACGGAACCTTCTCGCCGGAAGCTCAACCGTTAAGCGCAGCTCAACTCGACGCTCTTGCTATAGACGCGATAAGGTCTTCTGTAACACATGCTGCCTTTAAATAATACAATATCTCCAAATGTCACTGTGGCAAAGCTCCTCTCACAATACAGTCACTACGAGGAGACGAAATAAATATCACAATGTTCTTTACAAGATTATACGCAAACAAAACTTTGCTTAAACCGGTTAGAAATATTTAAACGGGACGACACGACCTGACTAAACGAGGCGCGCCGCGACACTCGCGAAGGCACCCAGGTTCGGCGTCGTAGCCCCACAAGGCGGAGTGACAGTCAGCCTCCACTCTCAGTACACCATTAGATTGGGAACCAGATTTGGATGCACTAAAACACAGGTGCAATAATACACATATAAATAACTAACAAAAGAAAGTATTCACATCACCCTACCCGCAACTTCAACTGCCGTCTCTTATATTCCCTTCACCACTCTCCCGCAACAATCAATTCAATCTCAACATATTCCCTTCACCTCTCTCCCACAACAATAAATTCAACCTCAACAAAATACATATTTACAATCACATCACGCTTCCTGCAACAATAAATTCAACCTCAGCAGAATACATATTTACACGTCACCCCGTGACTCACTTCCGATAACCCTCCGACGCTAATTACCGAGACGACCTTAGTCGCCTACTCGGCGTTAAATCCCAATAACTAAACCGCCGCCCACTACCCTAGAAACTACAACAGATGGCATTCCCTTCTACATTCTATTCTCCTCTATTCTGCACCTGCCCCCCAATACACTAGCCAAAATAATAATACTAACAGAATAAGCAAACACAAACAAATCCCCCGAGCAAATGGCCACTAGAGAATTGTTGCGTGCACTTACTGTCATCCATGAAGACGCCCCGGCTAGGACGAAGACAAACAAGGACAAGACAAGCCAGGGGTAAAGTCGTCGCAGCTCTCTCTTATCTCCCTCTCCTTCCTCGGACAACGGCTCCGGGGACGACCCGAACCGTATCGCAGGGCCGATACACAGGACTGACACAGCTGCTTGTGGCCTCCAGCAAATGGCGAACCACGACTGGAAAACCACCCTTGGAGACTGTTGGCAAAGGCGACCGACTCGTTCGCTGGTGGAAATGCGACTGTCTAAAATTTGGATAACTTTAGGTTGGCAAAAAAACTGCTCGCTACATCATGTGATGTGGAAACACGTGAAACATGTACCACCCGATGGCGTTCAGACTGGGCGGCCACACGTTTTACGCCGACCTCCAAACTCCCGCACAGCAGCAAATACTCGTGTACAGGCCAAATACTAGACACCTATGCTAACGCTACCCGGTGACTAACTAAACCCTGTCACCCCTCTAAACATACTCCCCTACAAAAATAGGCGGAAAAAAAACCGTGTCGTGACAAGCGAAATGACGTCACTTCACGCTTCACGTCATGGTATCATTAGTCCCACAACGCAGTGTTCATAGTGACGACTCGATGTTATACGTCACTCATCGCAGTACTAACATTTGACGTATCAGAGGATCAACTTTGCAATTTTCTTGCTGATTTTCACGCCTAGGGCTTACAGGTCACAATTTTGACATATTCCTACCACAGGGACGGGACAAACAGCAGGCTTATGCAAACACTGTTTATGAAAATCATGCTCGTAGTTAATGAAAAGATAGTTGTTTGTTTGTTTGGGTTTTTTTTGTTGTTGTTGTTTGTTTGTTTTGGGTTTTTTGTCTTTGTTTGTTTGTTTGTTTGTTTGTTTGTTTTGTTTGTTTTGTTTTTTTGGTTTTGTTTTTGTTTTGTTTTTTTTTCGTAAAAGAAAAATTAAAGATATGTTAGCTGTTTTACAAATGACCTGCTGTTCTGCCAATGCGTCAGTGAGCTGTATAAGGGGTGTAGGACATACGCGTCATTTGTCATGACGTAAGTTTTGTTTTTAGTTTTTACGTAATTTTATATTTTACATGATATGAATATCACTTTCCCTTCATGGGTTAGAGGAAATAGTGACAGAACTAGAATTTCACCATACAATTTCAGTCTTTCTATAATTTGTGTGAAAGCAGGTTGACTTTACCTAGCTACATGATATACAAAGTACACGGGTCACTTGCATGCTCTTCTGAAAGCGTGTCCGTGTGTGTGTGTGCGTGTTAGTGCGTGCGCGCTTAGAATCAAAATGTACGTCCGTTGGCAGGGAAAGGGTTTATCCGGGCCGCTTTCTCCGGGTATTCCGGCTCTCCCTCCCTCCCCCTCCACTTCGGTATCGGTTTCAGCTAGGCCTTATACTCCAGTCACTCTTACACCCTCCCCCCCCCCCCCCCCCCCCAATCTCCTTTTCCCGACCTCACTCGCTCCTTTCCACCGGTGCGCCCCTTTTGGTCATGTTATATATTTAAATTGGGCAGTTGAGGCAGTGCAAGGACCGGTGTTTTTAACAATAATTTTTGCCTTGTTTGAAAATTTATAGTAGGGCTGAATGTTGGAATTTTCTGGAAATTTCTGGTTAGATGAGAGGAGACATGCTTGGTGCTTTGATTCATACCATTCTGAGCTTATCCAGTGGACAATTGTGGGCCTATGTTGAGTTGCCGTTGACGTAGTGATTTGAGGGGCACGCTGATTTCAGCTGTGCTTGGGTGTGGGGTTGGTAAGGAATCAGGTTCATAGCCAAGAAATGAGACTGTCAATGTGCTGGTTTTGTTTGTGCATGGCAAATGTGCAGCTGGTGGGCGGTAGTGTTTTTTTAGGGGATTGAAATATTAGGGGATGCCTGGGACTGACTATGGCTAAGTGACTGGACAGTACGGAAACGGCACTGTGTTCTTTGGCCTGTTCTGACATCATCGCCCCTCTCGGCAAATTAATGACTGGACAGAGTTCCGGACCAGAACTTGGGCGAGGATTGGTCAGAACAACGCACACCGCTCCGGCTCTGCATCCACCCACACGCTCTCACTAACACACCTCAATCTCACGTTCAACTCCACACTACTTCCTCACGCTGATACACTGAACCAAAACTTTTTCTGTCAGTTGGGCAAAATAACGGAGGCATTTTTTTCGCGTGATTCTCACTTATCAAACATATAAGACAACATCTAACCCAACCAGTAAGTTTACTGGTTGTTTCCTGACCCCCTCCCCCCCCCCTTCCCCCTGCAACACTCCACACAACTGAACTAAAAACAAAACAACAAATCCGAACACAAAAAAATCCATAAACCACTTACGACTGAGCAAGCAATTAATGTATAGTACTATCTCATAATAATACAACACAAACGCCCGTCCAGTTAGTTGCGAGACTTATCAGTCATGTGCTACAAAGAACATGCATACCCAAAAAGAATTTAAGACACTCAGTTTATGTGCCGCAGATTACCAGGTGGTTGCTTGGGGTTGGATGGTGGGCTTTCAAATTCTAGCTGTCGCTTGCGACTGCTGCCCTTGAGCAGAATGACTGGTGTCAGTACTCTTCGGTACCGTTTCTTCAATTAACTCTTCTTTGCAACGTAGTCTATTAGACGTCTCAAATTTGTGCCGAGATAACTACATGATACCTAACCCTTCTCAATAAAACAGCGTGCATGTTAATCACTACACGTCAAAAGCACCAGCTAAACCCACCGCTACTTAGCCTTTCCCTTAACTGTGAGCCGATTAAACAAGTTAAGAAGCGCCGGCTGTTAGGCGTCATTATAGACGATCAATTGACATGGCATGCGCATGTAAACAGTGTGTGCAAAATTGTGTCCAAAAATCTATTTATCTTTTCAAAACTTAAAATAAAGTTTCATTTCATTCTCACTCCTTCCAGACTTTCCCAGCCTCTCTCTCTCTCTCTCTCTCTCTCTCTCTCTCTCTCTCTCTCTCTCTCTCTCTCTCTCTCTCTCTCTCTCTCTCTCTCTAAGTGTGTGTGTGTGTCGGCGTGAGAGAGAGAGAGAGAGAGGGGGGGGGGAGAGATAGCACCTGCATTCATATTTGCCCTTGCTGTATGAACTTTAATGTACTTAATGATTCTTTGTTTATTGCTTTACTTTGTATTTTTACTCATTTTATACTTTTGTGCGTACGCGTATGCGGGTAGGTATGTCTGGAGTGCGTGTCCGAGAGCGTGTGTTTGTTTTTGTGCGTATGTGCCTGAGTGCGTGCGTGTGTAAGTGTGTGTGTGTGTGTGTGTGTGTGTGTGTGTGTGTGTGTGAGTGTTCGTGCGTGTGTGCATGCGTACTGAATTGCGGTGTACATGTGTGTGTGTGTGTGTGTGTGTGTGTGTGTGTGTGTGTGTGTGCGTGCGTGCATGCGCGGGTTGCGATGTGCATGCGTGCGTACCTGAGTGCGTGTGTGGGTATGTGTGTGTGTATGTGCGTGGTGCGTGCGTGCGTGAGCGAATGTAGCAGTGCATGCAGCAGTGTGTGGTATGTGTATGTTTACATGTCTATGTCACTTATGTAGTAGATGTAGCAACGGCAAGTTTGAAAACTGGTCCTGTTACCAATAACTTCTACCGTTGGAAAATAAAGGTTCATTGTTCATTGTTCATTGTTCATTGTTCTCTCTCTCTCTCTCTCTCTCTCTCTCTCTCTCTCTCTCTCTCTCTCTCTCTCTCTCTCTCTCTCTCTCTCTCTCTCTCTCTCTCTCTTACTTACAAAGGAGATCTGAGGAGAACAAAGAAGTCTTTCATTTCATTACATTTAGACTTCAAAAGCAGTTTTAGTGTAAGACATACTGTGCACATTTGAATACACAGTAAGTATTGCCAACTATTGATCCTCCATCGTCGGAAACAGGTCGCTTTCAAAGTCGACCACAGGCACGAACTCTGCTGTTTAATTCTCTCTCTCTCTCTCTCTCTCTCTCTCTCTCTCTCGCGGTCACGTGATCGTGCAAGCAACAGGGCTGCCACTTGGGACCTCCTGCAAAAGTACTGCTTTTGCCTGTAAATCTCAACGCCATGCCAGTTGAAGGACTGCCTTCAGCTTTGGAAGCTGCTTTGAACGCCCTGCTGTGCGACAACACGCTGTCATCCTTTAAAATTGACGGTAGAGGCGACTCGACAGTTGTCATTCTGAGGTTGACCGGTATGGCACACGGGTCCCCTGCCATTACCGCAACCTACCGCAAGAAGCCGCCATCCCACAATCGCCGGGACTACATGAGAGCAGAGGCCAGGAGGCAGGAACGTTCGAACAAGGCAAGTGACAATCTAACACCAGTATTGCCTTTGTTTATGCCCACCCCGCCCACACAAGCTATAAACAGCGAAGACAAACAGCTACACACTCTCGACACGCCGTGTACAACAACTCCCCAAGCCACAGGTGACGAGGTTGCACGTGTTTCCTATGATGTCTACACACCCACAGCGGACAGAACAGAGACCATTGACGATGCACCTACAGAGTGCATTGGTACCAGCGTGACAACACAGCTGACTGGAGCGTGCACAATGGACTGTGTCGACAGTGCTGAAGCCGACCCTAGTGATACGAATGTAACCTCTGATTCTTACACTCTTGAAGAGAGAGATTACGTCGCATCAATCATGAACAGAACTTTACAAAGACGTTTACGCGATAACCAGAGAAACACAGGATTTGAGAAATGCGTTTTGTACAAAACAAATCAGCAAGAGCACTTGTTGTGCTGAAGTGATGACATAACAGTGGTCTTGGACTGTGAGAATGGTTCTGTGTGTCACTGGTTCATCCATCAAAGAAAAAAGCTGATGAGTGACTATGAACAAAAGGTGCAAGAGAACATTTGCCGCTGGACTGCCATAGATCCAAATGGTAACTACCAAGAGTGTTTTGAGAGGGCGCTGATCGAGTTGGAGAATATACGTTCCATGGTTCGTCACCTCCTGGGTTAACATTCTGACTGACTCGGTGCTTGATTTGAAGCCTAGCCTGACTGATGACGACTGTCGCATTGTTGCTGACTTTTAGCTAATAGAATAACCCATTCCTAACATGGACATTTACCTTGTTGGATGAGACCTCATTTCGGTGTTTTCATTTCTTGTCGAATATTTCGATTTTTTCCTCCCCATCCCACTGTTCCCCCATTGCAATGGGCCGTCGGCCTGAGCAATAAACATCGTTCGTTCGTTCGTTCTCTCTCTCTCTCTCTCTCTCTCTCTCTCTCTCTCTCTCTCTCTCTCTCTCTCTCTCTCTCTCTCTCTCTCTCTCTCTCTCTCTCTCTCTCTCTCTCTCTCTCTCTCTCTCTCTCTCTCTCTCTCTCTTTTTTTTGTTTATTTTCTGATTCTTTATACATAGCTGTCGAGCCTTTTATTTTGTATCTGACATTACCAAGCAATTCGAACTCGCAGCGGACTCTGACCACGAGAGTCAAAAAATTTTAATTTTGCTTTATTGTTGTTGCTGTTGTTTTTCCTACGTTTTCTTGTCGCTTTCTTATTCATTATACATTGACATTATTTTTTATTATTTTTTTGCAATATTATTGCTACGTTTGTTCTGTTACCAACATGCCAAAATATAGTGTAAAAACTGCCCCACAACGACCTGATGAGTTGAGAATTGGTCACCTCAACATTTACCATTTAGTTAATAAGGTGCCAGATTTGTCTGTGTTCTTAAACACGCCAACACATTTTCATGTTTTTGGTGTATCCGAGTCGAGGCTCAAAAGCACTGTCAGGGATAACTCCATCTCAGTTCCAAACTTCTCAGTACTCCGCAGAGATGCCTCAAGTCCCCAGCACACTGGACTAGCAGTATATATACATGATTCGATAATTAGTAACGTTAAACGACGACAGGACTTAGAGTCAGCCGAAGTTGAAAGTTTATGGGTCGAGGTGAAAACATCTAAATCCCCCACAGTCCTGGTTGGCTTTATCTATAGAAATCCAGCAGCCAACTGGGACTGGTATGATGACTTCGTAGAAATGATGGATAAAGTTAATCAAAGTAAAGATAACATTGTTCTTCTGGGCGACTTTAACATTGACCTACTTAAGCCCAAAGGGCACCATGCTGCATGGGCATCAACAACAGCCTTATTCGGTTTAAAACAATTAGTTAAAAACCCCACTAGAACCACATCTACATCATCAACCTTAATTGATCACATTTACGTGACAAATGACGATACAATATCAAATGTGCAGGTTCCCTCCTTAGCTGTTAGCGATCATAACCCAGTATGTTGTAACGTCTCCATGAAACTAGACAAGCAAAAAACTAAAAGACATAAAACTATAAAATATCGCTCCTTTAAACACTTTAATAAAGACGAATTTCTGTGGGACCTGCACAATGCTTCGTTTACTGAGGTTTATGATCACCAATCTCCTGACAGTGCCTTGTCGTGCTGGATGGATCTGTTTCTCAGTGTACTCAATAAACATGCGCCAATACGTGAAAAACGAGTTAAACATTCCACCATACCACCGTGGTTAACAGCGGATATCAAGCAGGCCATGTCATTTAGAGACAAACTGAAAAAAGAGCAAAAGTACGAAGAATACAAAACACAACGCAATCGTGTCAAATATTTAGTTAGAGCGTCTAAGAAGTCTTTTTTCCAACAAATGATTCGAGACAAAAAGGACACGGCATCTGTTCGTCATAACAAAGGGTAAATCAGCACCCGAAATCCCATCTCATATGTCAGCTGATATATTAAATAACCATTTCTTAACGACAGCCGAAATATTGGCATTGTCAGCTGCAAATAACAGTAAACCGTATGAAGTGCCGAGTTCTCTCAGAGAACACTTTAAAAAAAACAACTATATCAAATACTTTCACCATCCCTGATATTACAGTTGCGGAAGTCGGCAGATATATTTCTAGCATGCCCAACAAAAAGTCTGCTGGCATTGATGGTATTGATAATGAAACCCTAAAAATCTCATTACCGTATACAGTAGAATCACTAACATATATTTTCAACCTCTGCATAAAGCAAAGTACATTTCCAACCATTCTTAAAGAAGCAAAGGTAATCCCAATCCCTAAATCAAAAGATCTTGAAGATATTAATAACTATCGTCCAATCTCCCTTCTGTCAGCTTTGTCAAAACCCCTTGAAAAGCACATTCAAAAACATCTCCTTGATTTTCTGGAAAAAGGTAAATTACTTAATATTCACCAGTCTGGTTTTAGACCGAAACATTCTTGTCAGTCAGCACTGACACATATTGTAGACAGCTGGCTGGAATCAATCAATAAAAGCCTGATGTCAGGAGCAGTTTTCTTAGACCTTAAAAAGGCGTTTGACCTTGTGGACCATGACATTCTCCTAAATAAGCTAACAGTTTATCACTTGGACGCAACCGCTATAGAATTCTTCCGATCATATCTCGAAGACAGAAAACAAATGGTGTACGCCCATGGAAGATACTCTAAGCAAGGAAATGTAAAATACGGCGTCCCCCAGGGATCTATTTTGGGCCCTCTTCTATTCATACTATTTATTAATGATCTACCGTTGCATATCACTAATTCTGACGTTAATTGTAATCTATTTGCTGACGATACGAGTCTTCATGTTTCTGGCCAAAAAACGACGGACATTAGCCATAGTTTACAATGCAGTCTCAATGAGGTA
>BTPG01000007.1:114673620-114746120 GCA_036245525.1 Semisulcospira habei | reverse complement strand
AAAAAAAAAAAAAAAACTAAGACAGCCCTATCTCCTGAACACACTATTATAATGTTCTTTATTAAGTTCCTACTTGGCTAAAACTAGTACATAAAACAAGTTAACAACAGAAAACAAAATACCCGCGTCGATACGGAGATGATCTCCGATCTAGGCCGCCAACATAAAACTGAACAACGGTCAAACAGCACCTGGGGGCCCGTCGCCGCCATAGTACAGCGCCGGTGTTTAGACAGTCGCTCCGGCATAAACAGTCAGCACCTTAATTATACTGAACTTAACTAGTATATAACTTCATAGTCATTTTAAAAGCAAAAGTAGTAGAAGTACATCAATAACGTAAAAGCAGTCCAAAATTAATGGTTTCTAAAGTGTTAACCCACTTCCCTGCCACTGGACGCATATTTTGTTTCTGAAATCCTTGTTCATTCAACGACCGAAAGCCACAACCGTCCAAGGAACACTGATCTAAATTGGTCTCAGCAAGAGACATAGATCCTCATGAGCCCCCGCGACTGCGGGGGCTCATGAGGATCTATGTCTCTTGCAGTAGGATCATGTTGCCACTTTCTCGGCAGCGAAGGGTTTTAGCCTAGGGCTTACTAAGTACTGCATCACTCTCAGCACAAACACCAATGTGCGTGCCTCAGGGCAGACACAAACTGCATGTATTGTAAGCTGGAAATGGCAAAGAGATTCAACGCCCCACAACAACAAGAAAGTGAAACAGAAATAAATAATTGTTGCAAGTGCGACTATATCGATAACGCATTAGTAGTTACAATGCTTCAAACTGACAGAATGCCAAGTTAATGTCAAAATGTCATTGCGGCTAAAAAAAAAATATATTAAATGCTTAACACGAAATAGGCAACATCAAATACATTAGAGACAGACACAAAGCAGGCAAACCAGTGGCGTGCGATAATTTTCTGAGGAGGTATGTCCTAAAGTTTTATATAAAACAATCTAACAAGGTGGAGATGGGAGGGGTGGGGGGGGGGGAGGGAGGGAGTGGGGGAGAGCTTTATAGGATTAATAAGAATTTACAATGATTTCGAAAACACAATCTGCCTCCACAATCCGTGAAGGGATTAACCCCTTCACCGACAGCGGACCCAGACTGCGTGTTGGACATCATCGCAAATTCGACATCCATGATCCGAAGACTTCAAAAGAACACGCATACAAAGTGATTTCAGCGAGGCATAGATCCTCATGAGCCCCAGCAACTGCGGACCTATACCTCTTGCAGCTGTTCTTGCAGGGTGATGTTCAAATTTTCTCTTCAGTGAACTGTTTAAGCCATACCTGGCCCTGTGGGTTCCTACGGCACAGCGAAATGTTCAAACGGGTTATTTTTTTTTTGTTTGTTTTGTTTTTCTTTTGTTCTTTTTTGGGCTGCTGTAGTTTGCAAATGGATGCACATTTTCTTTTGTCCGTATGTATTGCATTTCTAGTTCTGTGGCCGACCCGGCTGCGACTCTCATTAACCGGCCTTGTAACTGCAAGAGGCATAGAGTCTCATGAGCCACTGCTACTGCAGGGGCTCATGATACTCTATGTCTCGTGCAGAAAAGGGATCAGCAGGTCGTGGCTGTACTCAGATGGAGAAAAAAAAACGGGGGGGGGGGGGGGGGGGGGGAGGGGGAGGGGGGAGGGCGGGGGGAGATTTGCTTTCATGTTTGACACAGATGTCATGCAATCACACTGATTTCCACCCGCACTCCGCAACGCACGATCCTGCACAGGGGATTGCTGGAGGTCACCAACATTCGCGTAGAACCCCACAACGAACGAGATGGCGGATAGCCACCATCAACCATAAGCATAGACAACACTCCAAACATCTCCAAGAAGCATAGATCCACACGAACCCTCCGGGCACGTGTGGATCTATGCTTCATGGAGATGTTCGGAGTGTGCCATGGCATGGTCGTACCTCCTCTATATATAGCACGGCAAGAGTATCCCTTTCTTTTTCATTGTTGCCATACCTATAAAAAATATAACTACTTGTTGTATAGGTATGGCCACAATGTATACTTGGAGTATACTTCGACCAGACCCAACTGTCAATTTGCTTACAGCAGAGCTCTAGTTAAAAGCATAAAGACAGGAGGCGTGTCATTTGTGTTCTGGTCAGTAATGTTACGAAACGTACATTTTTGCTTCTGGCTCAGTCTGTATTGACATAAACGTGGGATGTGCTTTGCGAAATCGACCACCACGATATCACGTATTGTAGGAAATAGAACACACAGGTGATCGATTTCCTTAAGCATGTTCTTAATTAAACGAACTTTAGTTCGCGAACTCTGATGAACTAGAGTTCACGATCTAGGACGATCCAGGTTGGTTCTTAATTGGACGATCTAAAGATACGGCGAACCTAGTTCGAAGTAGTTCACAAACCTCGGCAAACCATAGTTCGCTGTCGGAAAAAGTTCGCTGAACGTTTTGAGCAAACCAAGGCGAACCTTTTCTCTGATTGGTCAAAACTTTTACCCTCTTTTGCGTTGGAGATAAGAAGACAGTCACCGATACAAACAAATATGGCAAACGCCGATATTTCACTCGTGCGAAGAACAAGACCTATTTTTATTGATTTGTGGGAGGCGCAACGCTGTTTGTGGGGTCGCTACTGCAAGGAGTACAAAAACAAACATCGTTCAAATCGCGAAGCGGCATAGCGGCAGCCATTTTGAACACCTTCGCAGACAGTAAGTACGCCAAATCAAGCACTTCAGTTAAGAAAGAGAACCATGGCAAACCTGGTTTGCTGAAGTTCGCCTAGGTTCGTTCAACCTCAATTAAGAAACAAACCAAAAGATCGCCGATCTTTCTCCGATCTAGGTTTGCCGATCAAAAGTTCGTTTAATTAAGAACATGCTTAACGATTATCTCACGCCTCTGTGTACTGGTCACATTTTCCTTGACCCCAAGTTCCCTCCTCCCACCCTTCTGACTCTCTCCTCTCGAGAGTCTTGCCCCCACCCGGGTCTGCCCTGGGGGACTTGGGTGGGGTTAGGTACTTTTTAGTTCCCAGGGTCACCCTGGTCAGCCCCACAGGGTGAGTTTTTCTCTCTATTCTGGGGCATGTGTTTCTATCTACCCGAGGTCCATTCACCTGTATTTGTCTTTTTAAAACTCTGCCACTGTCTGCACTGCCTGTAGCTCTTGATATTGGATGTGTGTTGCTAAATGGTCTTAGCTTTAATTGGGCCCCATGTGTTAGGTTTATTTAACGTATTTGACCGGCTGGCGACATACATTCAATGTTATGTTGGGTTTTTTTTCACAAGCAGTGCAGGCACGTCCTGAGAAAGCCTTGTTGCTGTCGGGACGTTAAGCAATGTACAATCGAGAGTCTGGGACAAACTTTTCCGTACGCCTTCCTAAAGCATGTTCTTAATTAAACGAACTTTAGTTCGCGAACTCTGACTAACTACAGTTTACGATCTCGGACGAACCAGGTTGGTTCTTAATTGGACGATCTAAAGATACGGCGAACCTAGTTCAAAGTAGTTCACGAACCTCGGCAAACCATAGTTCGCTGTCGGAAAAGGTTTGCTGAACGTGTTGAGCAAACCAAGACGAACCTTTTCTCTGATGGGTCAAAACTTGTACCCTCTTCTGCGTTGGAGATAAGAAGACAGTCACCGATACAAACAAACATAGCGGACGGTGATATTTCACTCGTGCGAAGAACAATACCTATTTTTTTTTTATTGATTTGTGGGAGGCGCAACGCTGTTTGTGGGGTCGCTACTGCAAGGAGTACAAAAACAAACATCGTTCAAATCGCGAAGCGGCATAGCGGCAGCCATTTTGAACACCTTCGCAGACAGTAAATACGCCAAATCAAGCACTTCAGTTAAGAAAGAGAACCAATGCAAACTTGGTTTGCTGAAGTTCGCCTAGGTTCGTTCAACCTCAATCAAGAAACAAACCAAAAAATCGCCGATCTTCTCCGATCTAGATTTGCCGATCAATAGTTCGTCTAATTAAGAACAGCTCTAAGGCACTATCCAGTGTGAAATGCAACCCCAGGTCAATTGAGGATTTTCTGCCCAAATGCACTCCGTGTTCGGAAACCGCAGAAGTTGTTGAAAAGCAGAAATCCGGCGTGGATAAAAAAGACAAAGAGGCAGTTAATGGCCAAATGCTGTCTTACTCATGGACACAGGAATTAACTAGGATCACATAACAAATGCACACTTCGTCTGGTATCCTATGCAATTGTAGCACGGTAACCATGTGCGTCCTTAACCCCATCACTGCCACTGGTCGCAGATTTTGTATCTAAGATCTCTTTGTCAGTCAGTTCAACGTCAAAAGAATCCAATCCATAATAATTAAAAGAAAATTTAAAAAAACATGGATACAAAGCTGGTCCAGCAAGAGGCATTGATCCCAATGAGCCCCCGCAACTGCGGGGGCTCATGAAGATCTATGCCTCTTGCACCTGGACGTTGGTCCCTTTTTTGCTTGACAGTGAAGGGGTAAATATGGTAACCATGTGTTTTGTCAACAATCAAAGCTCACATGGTCACTCTTCCGGGTACCTTGACATTGCTGAAATCTAGGACGTGTGTGTGTGTGTGTGTGTGTGTGCGTGTGTGTGTGTGTGTGTGTGTGTGTGTGTGTGTGTGTGTGTGTGTGTGTGTGTGTGTGTGTGTGTGTGTGTGTGTGTTCCGGTCTTTGTTGCTGGCCCCTTGGTGCATATCCCAGTAAGGAGAAGAAGCTCGGTCCGACGTAGGCCGCATTAGGACCGCGCACAGTCGTGGTAAGCCCATTGCGGCCGAGTTCGGCCCGAGGACCTTTTCACTGGGTATCGCTGAGAGATCCAAATTCACAACATGGGAAATGTGTACGACAAAGTGGACAAATACTCGCTGGCTACAGGCAAGCATAACAACCAGGGCCTGTGCCTTGAGACATCAAACACATTCATGTTAGCCCTAGATGCATCCATGCACGAGGTATTGTAAACTCATTCAGCCCCAACACACCACAGCAAGAGATGTATCGAGCATGACAGTTCAAGGGGGTGCCAGAATAGCTTGGAGCCCATAGGCGCCAAGCTATTCTGGCACCGCCCTTGAACTATCATGCTCGATCTGTCTCTAAAATAGCAATACAGTCCTTTATAGGGAAACTTCAAAATTTGGGGATTTCGGTCCTGGGGCAGAATGTGTTAATGTGAAATGCGCTCACGCGTGGTATTTGTTCCACAGATCACAAATAAACACTGACACGCGAAGGACATGTATTTCAAAATGCACCAGCACCCCAGTAGTATTCCAAGGCTGAATTTCCAGATTTGGGATTTGTCCTCTGTGTGACTGCATTTCAGCTCAGGAGATCGACTCGTCGACCAGGATAGTTCAAGGTTAGTGCCAGAATAGCTTGGCGCCTCTAGGCGTCAAGCTATTCTGGCACTAACCTTGAACGATCAGAGCCTAGCCATATCTTGTTTTAGCATGACTGAATTGATTCATCTTTTAAACTGCTCGACGTTAAACCCTAATAAACTAACTAGAACTAACCTGAAGTCTGACAACAAAGGACAAATACTGCGCAGAACTGATGCGTCTTTTGTTCGCGAAGTAACCGGAAGTCAATTTTCTAAAGTCAATAAAGATTGTTAACTGAACAAACTATTCCTGTGGTTGCGTTAATTGCGATCTGACCTGATCTGATCTGAGCGAGGGGAGTAAAACGCCAAATAACTCTTACGGGTTGGTTGGTTAGTTCGGGTTTAACGTCCACAGCACCGAGGTGATCATGGACGGCCCTGACGGGCTGGTTATGCGGGAGAGGGAAATCTATTGCCAATGGAGTACGACCTGAACACTGATCAACTTAGGCGTACTCCAACTGTGCCACTTTGATTTACCAGGATGTGTGTGACGGATTGAATGGGTAAGGCGAAGGTCACCCCGCTGCAAGAGACTTAAACCCTCATGAGCCCTCCCGCAGTTGCGGGGGGGGGGGGGGGGGGGGCTCATGAGGGTTTTTGTCTCTTGTTAGTCCTGTGTTCTGTATGCGTATTTTTGTCCCATTTACATTTGAGATCTTCATACGAATGGCGGTCAGGGACTTAGTTATAGCATTTTACAGATTTTTTTTCGGGGGGGGGGGGGCGAAACCCATCGAATCCCACCCCCACCCCCCACTCCCAGATCCGCCCTTCACACACACACACACAGAGAGAGAGAGAGAGAGAGAGAGAGAGAGAGAGAGAGAGAGAGAGAGAGAGAGAGAGAGAGAGAGAGAGAGAGAGAGAGAGAGAGAGAGAGAGAGAGAGAGAGAGAGAGAGAGAAAGGACAATAATTAAGTCTTCTAGTTTATTTTGGGAAATTCTACGCTGCAAAAACCCTAAAAAACTAAATGTTAACACGGCATTTTACGACGTCTTGTCATGCTACAAGCACACCCTACATGTCTTGCTGCAGTCACAAAATGTTTCATCTTGCACACATCACTACACTGCAACATGTGCAACAGTTGTCACATCGCGCCCCACCGCACCTCATCTGAAAATCTTCCTACGCACCTAAATGATCAGTCAACCGCCCAGCAGAACACAATGCTGTTTGATTAGTGTGACCGTAATCCGACAGTCAGTACGCCAGTGTATTGCCAGTTAACGAAGAACAAAAGCCGTATCGTGTTTTCTCGTCCGAAACAAGATTTCAGATGTCAGATCAAATAGGAACATGATATGTGTGCTGTTTTGTGACTTTCAGCTTTACGAGCTGTAAGGTCTAGAACCACAGACCACCGTGAGATGGCCTTAGTCGCCTGCTCGGCGCTAAAATCTATTAACACATTCTGCCACAGGACCTAAATCCCCAAATGTTGAAGCAGCCCTGTGAAGACTGTATTACACTTCTAGGGACAGATCGAGCGTGATAGTTCAAGGGTGGTGCCAGAGTAACTTGCCGCCTGTGGCGCCTAGCTATTCTGGCACCACCCCGGCTTAAACTATCACGCTCGATCCATGTCTTGCTGTGGTGTGTCGGGGCTGAATGAGTTAACTAACTGACTAGAACCGCAGAGCAGCAACACAATTACCACACTCCCTTACACTCACACAGTGAAAGATGCCAACTAGAACACATTATGATAGTTATACATACGGTATAAAAGATGCGACAAAATGTTAACTCATTCACTATCGAGAAAAAGTGAGCGCGATTCAATTGCAAGAGGCATGGATATTCATGAGCCCCCGCGACTGCGGGGGCTCATGAGGATCTATGCCTCTTCCTGAGACCAATATGCGGGAGCTCATTAATTACGATCCAGTGGCGGATCCGGCGGGGGGGGGGGGGGGGGGCAGGGGGTCCTGCCCCCCCCCCCTTTTCCCCGTCAGCCCTGACAAAAAAAAAAAAAAGGTTTTTTTTTTTGGTTATTTGTGGAAGTTGGGTTTTTACTATTCGATGGCTCTTCTTTCCTTGTACAGTGTATTTTACAATTATCTCACGGGATCGGTGGGTGAGCCTAGTGTGTTCATGGGCCTATAGTCAAATATCCTCACTTGGCACTCCTTACCTGCACCTGTCATAGTACCATATGCCCAGCACTCACAGGGGATCATGTAAATCAGTGTCTCTTGTTGTGCGATACAATTCTCATTGCAATAAGCCTCTCCTCTGGTCAACCCCAGCGGTAGAAAGTGTCCCATCATTGCTGAACTGGGGCCCAACTCAGTCCCTCAGCCAGGCATAGAGTTTCATGTGCCACTTCAGTCACAGGGGCTCATGAAAAGCATTACCTCTTTCTGTGCAAACGAATGGTAATGCATTCTCATACGTGGCAGTGATATAGGTTTAAGTCTACGCATGTGAACACACCAACTGTGATCAGAAAGCAAGAAATCAACTGCGCTGTGAGTGTCTCCCCCGGCTGGCCCGGGTGTCACTGGTAACAGAACAGAACAGAACAGAATAACATTTATTGTCGAGGGGCCCATTGGGGCCAAAGGACACAGAGGGTTCGGACTTAACTATCATGTACATTACTTTTTAGCATTCTTTAAGATCGTCAGTTCAGTCCACACGGAATTTTGCACTTTTTTGTCGGCAGTAAGTCAGTTCATCGTTCATCGCGCGGCGTCTGTGTTCGTGCAGTCCCGTCCGTATTATTCCTGTGACCGCCTGTGAATGTCTTGTGGTCCGTGGCTCCGTCCGGTCTTGTAGCGTCTCCGACTGTCCGGGGCGTGAAAAAGAAGAGAGAGGAATACGCAGTATCAATGCTGTTTGGTCGTTACGTTTCACTCCCTTACGGAGAAGCAGTCAAATAAGTATTAGCAGTGGTAATTGCTAATCCCCTAATCCTGTCACACAACACTCACACAGATTGCATAGCTTTATCTTCCGTCGACATGCACAAGTGCCCATCAGAGTAGCAATGTGGTCATTGATGCACGTCACCAGAGGGGAGGAGTGAAATGTCTTGATTTTCATCAACCTTGAACTAACCCTTAAGTAATCGTCAGTCAGTGTAAGAGTTATACATCATGAGTGATAATGAAGATTTCTGTGATCTGAATGGAGAAGGTGTGTGGGTGTATAGAGCAGTATAACAATTTTCACAAATGGCTGTGTTGTTCCTCACACGGAGGAGTACTTGGTAGTGTAGTGTTGTTGTCAAACACAATGTGATTGCTTCTGCAGAAACTCCAGGTATTCTGTATTTTTTTCAATAAAAAAATTAACACATATAAGAATCAGAAATGCCAGATTAATCTTGTTTTGTTAGGGAGGTGGCGTGAAGGCTAGGAGGGGTCAAGTGCATGTAGATGTGATCAGCTCTTCCTTTTAAACTTTTTTTTTAAATGCCAAAAGCGGTGCTGTGTCCCGAGATGAAAGAAGAAGCGTTTTAACAAATAAAAAGAAGAAGCGTTTAAACAAATAAAAATCGTAACCTCTGCAAACTTTAAATATGTCTAAATATGTCTAAAAAAATCCCAACAAAACAAAACAAAAAGAAAAGAAACACGCGTAGAGAGAACGGTTACAACACTATAGTACAATTTTAAAGAAAATCCCAAAAAGGAAAGCACCAAGAAAGAATAATTTCAACACAACTTATTTGTAATTGTTCTTTTTAAGCGCGTTTCTTTCTTTGGTATAAATTTATGCTCGCCTGATACTCACTGTTTTGGTCTGGATTCTTTTTTTTTTTTTTTTTGTATGACACAGTTTGGAAAACAGGGTTGGGGGGGGGGAGGAGGGCTGTCGGCCCCCCCCCCCCCCCGTCGAGACACCCCTGGATCCGCCCCTGGATTTTGCTGAGACCAGTTTGTATTCGTGTTCCTTGGACGGTTGTGGCTTTTGGTCGTTGAATGAACTATGATCTCGAAATATGCGTCCAGCGGCAGGGAAGGGGTTAATCTGAGCAATTGCTCAGATTACAGTTTTTCACTATAGCATTATAAACTATACAAATCCCAGAAGAATTTCTTATTATGAAAAACTCTTGGAGGATATAAAATATGATCATCTACAGTTCAGCCGCAGTGTATCGCTGTGAGGCTGCGTTATTCGCGATCGCGTTACGGTCAGTCACTCACTGGTGATGAATTTGCACGCGCTTGTGAAGAAGAGCCACTTGGATGGCAAAAGGTTCTCGGGCCGACGTCAACCCTGAAGCTACGCTTTTATAAACACGAATCTAATACGAATTATTCGAAGTGGTTCCGACAATCCTTGCGATCATTTTCATAGTTGAGCGACGAATTTGCATTCGACTTCGAGCAAATAAGCACAATTTTTAAGGAAAACTGCATGACCGTATCGGGTTAGTTTCGGATTCGTGCTCATGGAACCGCAGCTTAAGGCTGACGTCGACCCGAGGATGTTTTGCTCACCGGGCATCGCCCTGGGAGCCAGAGCCCTGTGCGCGTTACCTCGAGGTACCGCGGTACACTGGAGCCCGTAATGGACTCATTAGAGGTGCCCCGCATTAATAGCTGCGAAAGTGTCGTAAAGCACCAATAAAGTGTCGTACAGCACCAGTGTAGTACAGGATCAGTAGCTGCGAAAGGGTCGTAAAGCACCAATAAAGTGTCGTACAGCACCAGTGTAGTACAGGATCAGTAGCTGCGAAAGGGTCGTATAGCGTTGCCGTCGGCAACGCTATACAACACTTTCGCAGCTATTGATGCGGGACTCACTCTTAAATGAGTTAACACCCTCTAATGGACGATTCTTAATGAGCTTGGGGTCAAAAGGTCGCGTGCGCGAAAACGAGGCTATCTGGGGCTGGACGCGCGACAGCTACTTGGCGAGTGAAAGTGCAGAACGTCGAGACCCTAGAATTGTGCCGTATTTTGAGCATTAGCAAATATCTGACCACATATAAAAATCAGTCCCCTGTAAACCAATCACAGCCATTTGCATTGACGCTTGATTGAATTGTGTTCGAAGAAACTTGTCAGCCAGAAGATTGTGGTTTTATGATTTTCTTCTAGTGAGAGATATATGAGTGTTTTGTCAAAGCTTACGCGGAACTTGTAACATACTGAGTGCACACTATTTTTTTAAAAAAAGATTTGACAGCACATTAGCATTGTTGGAGGGGTCAACTCGGTTATATTTTGTGAATTTAGCGAGCGAAAAACAACACAGTTTGAATTTAATTATCGGTTGTGGGCCTACTTAGTGTTGTCCCATGCTGCCCCCCCCCCCCCCCCCTCATTGTTTCCAGTTTGGTGAATTCACTGAAGCATGTGTAGGTGTGCGTCAGGTAGCTAGCGGGTTAACACTATCTACAAGTGTTTGTCCTCTCTTAACCCGGCATTTCGCAGTTGGAAGTAATTTCAGAAGTGTTTTTCACGGGCATCATTTCAAGCAAATCGATGCTGACAGCTAAAGGTTTAAAATTGTCGAAGTCAGAAGACTTCAGCCGAATAAAATTTATGACATTCATCACTCTGTGTGTGTGTGTGTGTGTGTGTGTGTGTGTGTGTGTGTGTGTGTGTGTGTGTGTGTGCGTGCGTGCGTGCGTGCGTGCGTGCGCGCGCGTGTGTGTGTGTGTGTGTGTGCATGGTGTGAGTGTGGCAGCACTACTCAATCATCTAAAGGAATCAACGATTTGATCTGAAGGGTAGTGCCATGACACTACGCAAGCCAGCAACCAACACCACAAAGCAAGCCCTAAGATGGAACCCACAGGGAAAAAGGAAGAGAGGTCGGCCACGAAACACCTGGCGACGTGAACTGGAGACAGATGCCAAGAAGATGGGCCACACCTGGGGACAGCTGGAGAGACTCGCCCAGGACAGAGACGGCTGGAGGGACCTTGTCGGCGGCCTATGCCCCAGGGGGGGTGATGGGCGTAAGTAAGTAAGTAGTGCCATGGTACTTTCATGTGTTAAGCTGATCAGACAATACCCTTAAGCTATCACAGCTGATCCCATGTTTTCTTGGAATCACGATTGTAAGCCAAAACTTTAATACAATGACATTCTATAGCAAAACACGCACACATACACACGTGAGAACAGGCACCCAACTTAAATTTTACAACAGAATAAATGTTAACACAGCAGAACCTGTTCTGGCAATCGCCATTTTTGCTAAGTGGCCTTAAACATCTCATGCCCTCTCAAGAGAGTTCTTGTAGGGCAAACGGTGTCATTCGGGCTGCAGCCACCTAAATGTTGGTCTGTAAAGACAGGCCGTGATCTGCTATAGGGATGGTCGCTCAAAACAGTTTCTGCTGTAGTCCATAAAGTCTATACATGCAAGTTTCTCTCACACCCAACACACTTGCACATGCACCCACACACGAACAGACGAATTCGGATCA
The DNA here is from genome assembly GCA_036245525.1 of Semisulcospira habei. Taxonomy (NCBI): domain Eukaryota; kingdom Metazoa; phylum Mollusca; class Gastropoda; family Semisulcospiridae; genus Semisulcospira; species Semisulcospira habei. The sequence goes on along the minus strand of BTPG01000007.1, from coordinate 114,734,294 downwards.
ACCATTCCTTTCTCCGTTGAGTTTCGGTTGCGTTTGGAAAAGTATGAAATGAAAGTTTCGCGTTTTCATTATTCTGTGCTCTATTTGATGTGCGGCATACAGGAACAACGCAATGGTGTTTGGATATGCGCTTCGACTGCTTCTTCTCTGTCGCCATGAAAGTACTGTCTGCCCCTTCCTACACTGATGTTCCCCATATAGCCTCGCTTTCGATGCGACCTTCACCTAAGAGAAACGTTTGGGTTAACATGCCTATAGCCCGCTAAGATCGAAATTTTGCAGATTTGAGAGATTTCCTCTGTTACGATTGTGGTTGTGTTGTTCTGTGAGAGCATGCATGCCTTAATCGTAGGAAACGATCCGATATTTATTTGAGCTATCATGATTACGAATCACATACCTTTTTAGTAAGATTCGCTATCGTTCGCGCGTAGAGCGGAACTGGCTTTGTTATGATACGCTAAGATTAGTCTGGAAGTTTCTAGAAAAGCCGCACGGAGAAGAGCGGTCGATTTTTTTGTGATGATTCGCTGAGAATAGACCAGAACATTCGAGCAAAATCGTGCTTTGTCTAGTGATCTCGTATGTGTGACATCAAAGTGTCGGCAATATTTTGCAACACAGTATTAAAGCCGCTCTAATACTCATAGTCATAGTTGTTTTCTGTACGCGTGAAGTTAGCAGCCGGTCAGTATGTATTATGAAAGATCGTGAAACTTCCAGAAAGCGTGGGCAAGGTCGTGAACTGTCCACCATACTTTTGTGAGACGTCATAACGCGCCGAGATTCCCCAAAACAGGGGCTGGAAATAGCAGCCAGATTTTTTAGACCATTCTGGTGTATTCTGTTTCATTAATATTTGTGTTTTGGTTACGTATTATATGTTGATTGGTTGTGTTGTATGAATTTGCTCGATTATTCTGGAAAGCATATCACTATAAAAGATCGTGCTAGGAAGCACGTGTGTACATTGTTCAGTTGTAGAATTGCGATGTAACAGCGTCGGTACATTATTCAGTTGTAGAATTGCGATGTAACAGCGTCGGTACATTGTTCAGTTGTATAATTGCAGTGTATCGTAAGCACATTGACATTGAGAGAGAGCTACGCAAGATATCGTGGTTCATTGTCAGTGAAGGAGTTATGCAGTGTATGGTGATGTCTCTCTTGGCTTGACTTCGCGAACGAAGATTTTATAGGAGTTGACCACGACGTCTGCAGGCTTGTTCGTGGCTGCGGAGGCCAATCCGAGACAGGCAGGTTCGACCGCAGTGGCTGCAGGGGAAGGTATGGCCAGGGTTCTGAGCTGCGGCATCTCTGTTTTTTCTCCTGAGCCGCTTGTCCTTAAGGCTAGCTCTGTGAGAGTCCTCAAAGGAGACAGCTGCCTTGTAAATGGTGGAGCGCCAGGTGTCACGGTCCGCAGCAAGCGAAGACCACTGGTGGTGGTCGATTTGGCAGGCACTAAGTGACTTTTTGAGACAGTCTTTGTATCTCTTCTTTGGTGCCCCTCTGTCACGGTGTCCAGTAGCAAGCTCGCCGAACAGTGTGATCTTTGGTAAGCGATGATCCTCCATCCTGGAGACATGCCCCGCCCAGCGGAGCTGTGTCCGCAGCAGCAAAGCCTCGATGCTCACAGTTTCAGCCTGTTCAAGGACCTCGACGTTGGTGACATAGTCACTCCAGTGAATGCCCAGGATGGTACGCAGGCAGCGCTGGTGGAAGCGTTCGAGGAGTCGTAGTTGGCTGCGGTAGAGGGCCCAGGACTCGGAACCATACAGCAGGGTGGTGAGGACCACAGCTCTGTACACGCTGATCTTGGTGCCTGTTTTCAGCTGTTGATTGTGCCACACCCGCTTGAAAAGTCGCCCGAAAGCGCTGTTCGCTTTTGCCAGCCTGCTGTCAAGCTACTTGTCCAGCTTGGCGTCCGACGTGATAATGCAGCCAAGGTAGGTAAACTGGTGCACTGACTTTAATTCAGACTCGCCAATGGTGATGTGAGGAGGGCGATACACTGTCTTGGGTGCCGGCTGATGGAGGACCTTTGTCTTTTTCAGACTGACCTCGAGTCCAAAGAGCTGGGCAGCATCTGCGAAGCAAGACGTGATGCGCTGCAGGGCTCTCTCTGTGTGTGCAACGAGGGCAGCATCATCAGCAAAAAGCAGCTCACGAATCAGTTGGTCTAGGGTTTTCGTGTGGGCCTGCAGTCGTCTGAGGTTGAACAGGTTGCCATCGAGACGATACCTGATGTACACTTCATCGTCATCATCGAGGTCCACTGTGGCCTGCTTCAACATCATGCTAAAAAAGATGGTGAAGAGGGTCGGTGCCAGCATGCAGCCCTGCTTTACGCCGTTGAGAATAGGGAATGGTTCTGAGAGGTCATTGTTGAGTCTGACCTGGCCTTGCTGGTCCTCGTGTAGCTGGACAATCATGTTGAGGAACTTTGGGGGACAGCCAAGTCGCTCCAGGATCTGCCACATGCCTTGCCTGCTCACAGTGTCGAACGCTTTTGTTAGGTCGACAAATGTTACGTACAGCCCTTTGTTCTGCTCGCGGCACTTCTCCTGTAGCTGTCTCAGCACAAAGACCATATCGGTGGTGCTCCTGTTTGCTCTGAAGCCACACTGGCCCTCTGGGAGTTGGTCTTCAGCGATGGCAGGTGGTACCAGCCGATTCAGGAGCAGCCTTGCAAGGATTTTCGCAGCAATGGACAGCAGGGTAATTCCCCGATAGTTGGAACAGTCAGACTTCTCGCCTTTGTTCTTGTACAGGGTGATGACGACTGCATCACGGAGATCTTTTGGTAGTGTTCCTACCTCCCAGCAGCAGAGAAAATGGTGATGTACATTGTATGAGAGACGCATGGTGTCAAAGTGTAGACATTTTGCAGAGGAGACATTGTATCAGTGTTGGTGGATTTGTGAACGCATTGCGTGGAGATCGCATCGCTGCAATAAAATACTGTTGGAACTGTTACTCCAGTGTGGTCTACATCCTTAAGCCACGTGTGACGGGTTGCAGCTGAATGAAGTTTCTTTAAAAGAACCTTACGTGCGTGCCGACTGGTGTGATAATCATACTACGACCACTACTCAACACCTAACATCCTCTGAGGACCACGTTAGAGTTCAGGAGACGGATAGACCTTGACAGTGCGAGGATAGTGCCAGAATATCTTGCTTCAAGCAGTTCGGGCATTATCCTTGGAACAATTGTGGAAGAGTCATAGCTGAATTGGCTATGTCTACGTACACAGGCGTGGGATGACTGTTTGTGTAATTGATCACCTCTGTAACACGGGTAATAAGGAAATATTGTTTTCATTCCTACGTCACACGACCAATTACTTTAACCCAATCCGTACCATGTAGCCTCGCTACAAAAACCTTTGTAGCGACAAATGGCGGAGTTATTGTAGCCCTCTTTGTGACGCATCTTGGATGCGAGTTTTGTTTTATAAAAGATCATCAAAACGTTCTAAAGTAAAAAGTTACTTAGTGTTACAGGCACACTACAGGAGACGGCAACGTCATGAAAGATTTTAAATTACGTCATAAGTCTATTATGTATACATGTATATTCCTTTTACCTCGTCATTCATGTCTGGCGTGATCCAGGTCTGAAGATTTCTTCTTGTTTCTTTTACGAAAATAGTGGAGGAATGAAAACAAGTACGTTATTGGAAGCAGGGGCTTGCTGCACGGACCCTTGTAGGCCTTCGAGAGGTCAAAGGAACCATTGTATCCCTCAGGCCTTCGGGGTACAATGATTCCTTTGACGCCCTCAGGCCTACAAGGGTCCGTGTAGGGTCCCTGCTACCAATAACTTATGTTGCCACTAGAGGTGATCGATTTCGGCTCAACTTACGGTACTGGTGGCAAAAACTTACATAAATCGGAGCACAAGAGATTTGTCACACATAAATACTCATTAGAAATTGTAAACTGACGATCAAAAGAAAGCGACATTTTTTGGAACCACCGAAAACACTTTTGGAGTTCCCAAAATGTCGCATTTCCTTTGCTCGTCAGTTCAGACTAGACCAAATTGTTTTTAATTGTTCAACTCCAAAAGTAACATTGATCTTTCCCGTGTAAAAGTAACAATAATTTGTGCACACAAAACCGGGTAAATAGGTGTGACTTGAGGGGTTTCAAAACGCAAGCCAAATCAGTGGCAAACACAAAGTTTAATTTTGTCACAGACAGTAAAGAATCTCCAATAATCCCTAAACTACAAGATTTATTTTTACCAAAATGTCTTCATTTTTTCTAGTCTAACACAATCGCTAATAGATTTAATATAAATTGTACGTGAAGAAGAACAGAGAATAAGTTTATCAAAGATCAAAATAAATACATTTTGATATAGGGCCATTTTGTAAAAGTAAAACAGGTCTGCTGCAAATCTCCATGGGCCAGTTGCATGAGCGGGATTAGTCCTACACCAGCCACTATGCAGGGTGCGCCGTTAGTGGCTGGTGCAGGACTAAGCTCGCTCATGCAACTGGCCCCATGTTCATATGACAAGACTGTTTGTCAAGCGAGGATGTAGCTGAATGATGTCACACACGGGGCTTTTACAATTCAGGCTCTCGCACTTTACTCATTCGAGAGGTGCCACCTCCGGATACGCGGCTTTTGTCGCGTATCCGGAGGCGGCACGCCTCGAATAAGTTAACTGACTAAAATTAAAGGCATCAAAACATTCTAAATATTTATTTAACACAACAAGACATATATACATAATATACTCAAGGATCCGAAATAGGCTTTGCACAAAGCAATACTGACAGGCAGATGCTGAACCTCTAATACTTACTTACTAATTCAAGTTTATTTTCCCGCTGACACTAAAGTGATCGAGGACTAGTATTTTGGCTTAATTTCAAAAATAACAAATAATAAAAGAAGAAGAAATTAAAACTTTTATGATGTAATTTGGTTACAGAAGCTGCCATACCGTGCATTTGACTAATTTTAATATTTGGTCTCAACCAACAACGGATATTTCTAATAAGAAAATTATTTATTTATTATAACAATGTTCTGTACTATTAAAATCAAGGTTAAAATTCAGGACCACCAACGTAAAAAACAAGTTAAAAGGTTAAAAATATATGATGATAAGAGATACTACTACTAAGTCCTTATTTCTACTTGATTTCTTTATTAATAAATACTTTATACTTGTATTTTTAATTTCCATCATCTCTTTACTATTTACTATTTGACCGGGGCCCTGGTCTGGCCTGCTGCATTACTGTTTTAGATCAGTTGCGCAGATGGCATTCAGTGTGTCTGATGATCCTACAGCCTACAGACAGGCCATTTGGACCATGCTGGACCTCCAGCAATATAAGGATCTTAGAGCACAATCGACAGCGGTCCTTATATAAACTTTTTAAAAAAATATTGCATTATATTATCGGGTTAAAAGTTGGTTAAGAGGACGATATATACAAATTAAGGGTATAAAATAATACTAAATATGTACAATCAAATATCAAAATCGATATGTATTTGCGAATTATAAGTAAAATTTAAGTTAAAAGTGATGGAGTGTGATAAAAAAAAATGTACAACGTCAAAAGAGATAAAAGATATGTACAACGTCGACTATATATATCGGGGGGTAGCTGAGCGAGGGAGTGGGTTACAACTAGACAGGCCGGCGACAGCGCCCTGCCCTTCGCCAGGAACTAAGCGCGCAGCGCACATGCGCAGAAAGATTGGAATGTGCGCGAAAGTCGATCAGCAGAGTGTTTTAAAGAAAAGTGGACTACACACGATTGTTTATGAAAAGTGATGAATATCAACAGGTAGGAGGGTAAATATTATTACTTTTATTTGTTATCGGGTGTTAGGATCGAGGAAAATTGCCGAAAACGCGCGCATTTAATCAGATCTTCATAGCTAGACAGCGAGATTTCAATACCGTCCTGACTCTAATAATAGTGTCAGAGTTAGCCAATTCTAAAATAGAGTGCATAGCTCTTGCATCCGGATGTGAGTTTCTGATCCCCTCGCACTCTGCGGCGAAGGCTTCACACTCCAAGATCGCATGATCAGGGGTGAAGTCTTCGCCGCAGAGGCAGACGGGGCCAGGCCATCGGACCCTCCAGCTATTTGTGCATAAACGGGTAATAGCTTCTGCCAAAGTAGGTAAATTATGAATAGGGTTGTTTCTCTTTAAGCGATAAGCAAGGACGCCCGGATACTCAAGTGCAAGGGATTTTTTTTTTCCAAATAATTATCAGTTATTTGCTTTTTAAGTTTCGTTTGCATTTCTTTTACAGACAATGAAAGACGGATGTGTTGGGAGCCCATGCTGTTTGCAGCGCCCATTCGGGCGGCTCTATCTGCAATTTCGTTACTTAGGATGCAAACATGTGTTAATGAATCCACTGAAGAGCAGTTTCGATACCTCTACTGGTTAGTTGGTGGATTATCATATTTATTTCTATAACGATATCTGGACGTGCGGATTTATCTTTTAATATAATAGTCTGTACGGCCGCTTTAGAGTCGGTGCAGATAAGGAACTGATACAGCTGCAGTGGAATAGCTAAAACATGGTTTAAAGCCATCAAAATGGCGGTGAGCTATGCCGTGCATATGGACCAGTGCTCACCTAAGTTGTAATAATAAGTGTTTTCCAAAAGAAGGGATAAATATACTGCCGGCACCATTAATAGATCCGTCGGTGTAGGCAATAAGGGCATGGGGGAACTTAGATTCTAAGTATTCTAGAGTAGTTACTTTTTGTAAATGTGGGTCACTTTTTTTTAGTGATTTGGGGGATTTCTGTTTTGATATTGGTCGTGAGGAGAGTCCAAGGAGGAAAGGGTGAAAGGGGTTGAAGTTTGTGTGGAACTACCTTGGCCTGACTACAGAGTTCCTGAATAGCTGTGATAAGTAATCCTTCGCCGTTACGTTTTTGTGTAATATTGGGATTTTGATTAACGGGCTCAATTTTTAATTCTTTGTAGTAGGTCTCTTGTGCATTATTTTCAGTTACAAAGATGTGAATTAAATATGTAGCACAGGTTTTGAGTCTATAGTAGTGAAGAGAGAGAATATTTGCTAGAGCATAAACTGCCTTATTTGACTCATGTAAGATGCACTTTAAAGAGCGCATCTCTGTGGATTCCACATTTTTTAAAGAATGTTTAGAGGCCGAGAAGAAACATTCGGCTCCATAATTCAAGTTAGATCGCACCAGTGCGTGGTGCAGGTGCAGTAATAACTTTGTGTTTTTGCCCCATGGCTCATGTTTTAAGATTTTAATCAGTTGTTGTTTGTTTTTTGTTTTTTTTTGTGTTAGCTTTAGAAATAAGGTAGTTTATGTGAAGAGTCCAGTTTAGAGTGGGAGTAAAAAATACTCCTAAAAATGTTATTTGGTTCGAGGGATTTAGAGGATATCTTATATCGTGAGTACTTACAGTGAACTGGAAATTTGATTTGGTTTTTGCCGGACTGAAAAATATCAGTTGGGTTTTTTCGGGGGCCAGTTCAAATCCATTTTCCTCAAGGTATTTTTGCACCGCATCTCTGGAATGCTTTAACTTTGTTTGATGGTATTTATTTATCCCCTTTTGCTGGGCTTTTAGTCTTGACGGGGTTCCAGATGGCAATGTCATCTGCGAACTGGGATAGTTTTAGGGTCGAATTCGTTATTTTATCCAGTTTGGATTTCAAAAAAGGAGGGAGGTCAGCCAACATGATATTAAATAGCATCGGGGCAAAGCAAGTGCCTTGAGGTACCCCGCAATCTATTTTATGCGTTTTACAGAGGGCATGTTTAAGCTTAACCTGTATAGTTTTTAAAGTAGGTATAAATATTCCCAGAAAGTCCTAATATTTTATTTTTTGCACTAATTTTCTATGCCATACGACGCCAAATGCGCGTCTGACGTCAAAGAAGCAGGCCATGACTTTCTGTTTTTCTTAAAGGCTTGCTTAATCGAAGAGGAGAGGGTATAAAGGTGATCAGAGGTAGATCTGTGTTTTCGGAAGCCAGCTTGTACTATTGGGATAACCCCATTCCTCTCCAGGTGGTAACCTAAGCAATTTTTAAGTAGCTTTTCGAATACTTTACTTAGATGGGAAGTAAGGGTTATGGGCCTATAGGAGCTGGGAAGGTTTCTTGTTTTTTTAGGTTTTGGAATTGGAATAAAAAATACCATGCTGCAAGGCCGAGGGTAATGCGCCCTCACTATAGCATGTATTAAAAGTTGGAAAAGAAGACTCCTTCCCGCAGGAGGGAGGTGTCTTAGCATTGTATAGGTAATTTCGTCTAGTCCTGGAGAGGTTTTGGTGGGTTTTATTTGATTAAGTATGGTATCTTTCTGCTGTGGTAAAGGGGAGATTGATTGAAGTAGTGTTTTCAGGGGAAGAGGGATCTTGAAATTCTACTTTAATTTCTTCAGAAACTCTATATTGTTTTGCTGTGGCATGAAGGTTATTAGTGGTACTAATGGCGGCAAAGGTTTCTGCCATTAGTTCAGCTTTTTCTTGATCTGTGGAATATTTGAGTGTTATTTACCAGTGGAACTGGGGAGGGATTGTTTTTTTTTTTTTAATTATCTTCCATGCTTTAGTAGTATCAGTAGGAGACTGGATTTCGGCCTGGATTTGCTGGTTTAAATATTTTAGTTTAGCCAGGGCTGTAATTGTATTGCATTGGATGTTTGCTAACTTCATGGCTAAGTGATTAGAGGAAATTTTGTGTTTTTTTTCCATTTATTATAGGTATGGTTCTTTTCTTTTACAGCGTTGGCACAATCCTCCGACCACCAGGGGCCGGTGGGTTTACCAGCCGGGGCTCCTCTGCTGCAGGGAATGGCTCTTTCCGCAACATCTATTATTAGTTTAATTAGCGTAGTATTAAAGGTGTTGACCTTCAAAGTGTCAACTTCTTTGAATTTCTGTTTAAATGTGGTTTCATAAAGAGGCGAGTTGGCCTTATCAAACAAACATTTTCTTTTATTTTGTGTATGGTTGGGGGCAGGTTGTTGATGTGAGTTTAGTTCAAGACTAATTGGGAGATGATCATTCCACATGGTGTCATCCCCCAAAGTCCACGTGGTTTCAGTAAAAAGATTTGGAGAAATTAGTGTTAGGTAAACTGCTGAGGGATTATGGGTTGAGACATCTGGAATTCTGGTTATGTTACCATTGTTTAAAATCAATAAATTGGATTGAAGTATATCCTCGGCTTGTTTGTGTGGTGTGTGCTCTGGATTTCTAAGATCCACAACGGGTGATGGATGTTCAAATCCCCCAAGACTATCCATCCATCGCCCAGTAGGGCTCTCAGCCACTCCAGTTAGTTAGTTAGTTAGTTATTTGGGTTTAACGCCCAGCAGGCGACTAAGGCCATCTCACGGCAGGTCAGCCACTCCAGTCCAGTGGGATGAACAGATTTAATAATAATAATAATAATACCGTTATTATATAGGCGCTTTTTCTCAATTTTTGGGCGAATCGACTCAAAGCGCCGCGAACTGAAACGCAACACGCACACTCACGTAACAGACACAGATTTACGCCATTTAAGACAAACACAGCACAAGAGAGACGAAGGGCCAGTTCAGCTACTGAAGTTACAGAGATTTTTTATCGCTTGCATTTGAAATTGGTAAAGTGACCTGAAACCGGTACCAAAGTGGGGGGGGGGGGGGGTGGGGGGGGGAAGAACCGGAGTACCCGGAGAAAGAACCCCCGACGGTCCGCCCGAATTAACGGCGACATTTACCAGAGGAGAAAAGTCCGTCGCCGGAACCCGGTATCGAACCTCGCACCTTTGGCATTGGTGGCAGGCGCCTTAACCACTGCGCCACGGGGCGTATGTGTTAATTAGGTTAATTTCCTTGTAGGATGGAGAAAAAATTATTTTAACGTGATTGCTATAAATGGGATGGGTTGGATGTAAAGTGGCAAGGGAACTAATAGCTTGATGTTCTAGCCCTATTTTGATGTAGGTAACTGTGTGTATGGGGTCGTTAAATGTTTTATTCAACTCTGTCTCTTGGCTTGACTTCGCGAACGAAGATTTTATAGGAGTTGCCAACGACGTCTGCAGGCTTGTTCGTGGCTGCGGAGGCCAATCCGAGACAGGTAGGTTCGACCGCAGTGGCTGCAGGGGAAGGTATGGCCAGGGTTCTGAGCTGCGGCATCTCTGTTTTTTCTCCTGAGCCGCTTGTCCTTAAGGCTAGCTCTGTGAGAGTCCTCAAAGGAGACAGCTGCCTTGTAAATGGTGGAGCGCCAGGTGTCACGGTCCGCAGCAAGCGAAGACCACTGGTGGTGGTCGATTTGGCAGGCACTAAGTGACTTCTTGAGACAGTCTTTGTATCTCTTTTTTTGGTGCCCCTCTGTCACGGTGTCCAGTAGCAAGCTCGCCGAACAGGGTGATCTTTGGTAGGCGATGATCCTCCATCCTGGAGACATGCCCCGCCCAGCGGAGCTGTGTCCGCAGCAGCAAAGCCTCGATGCTCACAGTTTCAGCCTGTTCAAGGACCTCGACGTTGGTGACATAGTCACTCCAGTGAATGCCCAGGATGGTACGCAGGCAGCGCTGGTGGAAGCGTTCGAGGAGTCGTAGTTGGCTGCGGTAGAGGGCCCAGGACTCGGAACCATACAGCAGGGTGTTGAGGACCACAGCTCTGTACACGCTGATCTTGGTGCCTGTTTTCAGCTGTTGATTGTGCCACACCCGCTTGAAAAGTCGCCCGAAAGCGCTGTTCGCTTTTGCCAGCCTGCTGTCAAGCTCCTTGTCCAGCTTGGCGTCCGACGTGATAATGCAGCCAAGGTAAGTAAACTGGTGCACTGACTTTAGTTCAGACTCGCCAATGGTGATGTGAGGAGGGCGATAAACTGTCTTGGGTGCCGGCTGATGGAGGACCTCTGTCTTTTTCAGACTGACCTTGAGTCCAAAGAGCTGGGCAGCATCTGCGAAGCAAGACGTGATGCGCTGCAGGGCTCTCTCTGTGTGTGCAACGAGGGCAGCATCATCAGCAAAAAGCAGCTCACGAATCAGTTGGTCTAGGGTTTTCGTGTGGGCCTGCAGACGTCTGAGGTGGAACAGGCTGCCATCGAGACGATACCTGATGTACACTGCATCGTCATCATCGAGGTCTACTGTGGCCTGCTTCAACATCATGCTAAAAAAGATGGTGAAGAGGGTCGGTGCCAGCACGCAGCCCTGCTTTACGCCGTTGAGAATAGGGAATGGTTCTGAGAGGTCATTGTTGAGTCTGACCTGGCCTTGCTGGACAATCATGTTGAGGAACTTTGGGGGACAGCCAAGTCGCTCCAGGATCTGCCACATGCCTTGCCTGCTCACAGTGTCGAACGCTTTTGTTAGGTCGACAAATGTTACGTACAGCCCTTTGTTTTGCTCGCGGCACTTCTCCTGTAGCTGTCTCAGCACAAAGACCATATCGGTGGTGCTCCTGTTTGCTCTGAAGCCACACTGGCCCTCTGAGAGTTGGTCTTCAGCGATGGCAGGTACCAGCCGATTCAGGAGCAGCCTTGCAAGGATTTTCGCAGCAATGGACAGCAGGGTAATTCCCCGATAGTTGGAACAGTCAGACTTCTCGCCTTTGTTCTTGTACACGGTGATAACGACTGCATCACGGAGATCTTTTGGTAGTGTTCCTTCCTCCCAGCAGCAGAGAAAGAGGTCATGGAGCTTGTTGTGCAGTGCTGTGCCTCCATGTTTCCAGATCTCTGGCGGTATTCCATCAACGCCTGCTGCTTTGCCACTCTTGAGCTGGTGGATGGCTGTGAGGGTCTCTTCAGCGGTGGGCGGTTCGTCCAGTTCAACCTTTACTGGGAGGTGTGGGATTTGTAGGACGACTGCTTCTTGAACAGTGCGCTCAGCGCTGAAGAGGCTCTGAAAGAGGTTCTTTCATTCAACTCTGTAATGGGGGGGATAATGATAACCAGAAATACATGGTCTTCTTCTTGGCTTGACTTCGCGAACGAAGATTCTATAGGGCTTGCCCACGTCGTCTGCAGGCATTTTCGTGGCTGCGGAGGCCAATCCGGGACAGGCAGGTTCGACCGCAGTGGCTGCAGGGGAAGGTCTGGTCAGGGTTATGAGTTACGACAACTCTGTTTTTTCTTGAGCCGCTTGTCCTTAAGGTTAGCTCTGCGAGAGTCCTCAAAGGAGACGGCTGCCTTGTGAATGGTGGAGCGCCAGGTGTCACGATCCGCAGCAAGCGAAGACCACTGGCGGTGGACGATTTGGCAGGCACTAAGTGACTTCTTGAGACCGTCTTTGTATCTCTTCTTTGGTGCCCCTCTGTCTCGGTGTCCAGTGGCGAGCTCGCCGAACAGAGTGATCTTGGGTAGGCGATGATCCTCCATCCTGGAGACGTGCCCCGCCCAGCGAAGCTGTGTCCGCAGCAGCAAAGCCTCGATGCTCACAGTTTCCGCCTGTTCAAGGACCTCGACGTTGGTGACATAGTCACTCCAGTGAATGCTGAGGATGGTACGCAGGCAGCGCTGGTGAAAGCGTTCGAGGAGTCGTAGTTGGCTGCGGTAGAGGGCCCAGGACTCGGAACCGTACAGCAGGGTGGTGAGGACGACAGCTCTGTACACGCTGATCTTGGTGCCTTTTTTCAGCTGTTGATTGTGCCACACCCGCTTGAATAGTCGCCCGAAAGCGCTGTTCGCTTTTGCCAGCCTGTTGTCCAGCTCCTTGTCCAGCTTGGCGTCTGACGTGATGATGCAGCCAAGGTAGGTAAACTGGTGTACAGACTTCAGTTCGGACTCGCCGATGGTGATGTGGGGAGGGCGATGCTCTTCCTTGGGTGCCGGCTGATGAAGGACCTCTGTCTTTTTCAGACTGACCTCAAGTCCAAAGAGCTGGGCAGCATCTGCGAAGCAGGACGTAATGCGCTGCAAGGCTCTCTCTGTGTGTGCAACGAGGGCAGCGTCATCAGCGAAGAGCAGCCCACGAATCAGTTGGTCTAGGGTTTTCGTGTGAGCCTGCAGTCGTCTGAGGTTGAACAGGCTGCCATCGAGACGATACCTGATGTACACTGCGTCGTCATCGTCGAGGTCCACTGTGGCCTGCTTCAACATCATGCTGAAGACGATGGTGAAGAGGGTCGGTGCCAGCACGCAGCCTTGCTTCACGCCGTTGCGAATGGGGAATGGTTCTGAGAGGTCACTGTTTAGTCTGACCTGGCCTTGCTGGTCCTCGTGGAGCTGGACGATCATGTTGAGGAACTTTGGGGGACAACCTAGTCGCTCCAGGATCTGCCACATGCCTTGCCTGCTCACAGTGTCAAACGCTTTTGTTAGGTCGACAAACGTTTCGTACAGCCCTTTGTTCTGCTCGCGGCACTTCTCCTGAAGCTGTCTCAGCACAAAGACCATGTCGGTGGTACTCCTGTTGGCTCTGAAGCCACACTGGCCCTCTGGGAGGTGGTCTTCAGCGATGGCAGGTACCAGCCGATTCAGGAGCAACCTTGCGAGAATTTTCCCGGCAATGGACAGCAGGGTAATTCCACGATAATTAGAGCAGGCAGACTTCTCTCCTTTGTTCTTGTACAGGGTGATGATGACTGCATCACGGAGATCCTTTGGTGGTGTTCCTTTTTCCCAGCAGCAGAGAAAGAGGTCGTGGAGCTTGTTGTGCAGTGCTGGGCCTCCATGTTTCCAGATCTCTGGCGGGATTCCGTCAATGCCTGCTGCTTTGCCACTCTTGAGCTGGTGGATGGCTGTGAGGGTCTCTTCGGCGGTGGGCGGTTCGTCCAATTCAACCTTTAGTGAAAGGTGCGGGATTTGGAGGATGACTGTTTCTTGAACAGTGCGTTCAGCGCCGAAGAGGTCCTGAAAGTATTCCGACCAGCGGTTCAAGATGGAGGTATTATCTGTGAGGAGTGCTTCGCAGGGGACTTTGTACCAGGTGCCTAGGGCCATACACTGCTTTCAGTGCTTCGTAGAAGCCCCTGTAGTCACCGTTGTCAGCGCAGAGCTGGGTCCTCTGAGCGAGTCTGGACCACCACTCGTTCTGGAGCTCTCTAAGCTTGAGCTGGAGACTGCTGCAGATGAGGCGGAAGGCAGACTTCTTCACAGGGCAGGAAGGCTGGGCTAGGTGGGCCTGGTGGGCGGCTCTTTTTTTTTTTTTTTGCTAGAAGTTCCTGGATCTCTACGTCGTTTTTGTCAAACCAGTCTTTGTTCCTCTTTCTAGCAAAGCCCAAGACTTCCACAGAGGATTTTACAATAGCAGTTTTCATTTGTTCCCAGAGTGTTTCAGGGGAGGAGTCTGCTGGATCAACTGTGTCTTTGAGCATGCGCTGTAAATCGGCCTAAAGGGCAGCTTTCTTGTCGTCACGCTGAAGGCTGGCAACATCAAGCTTTTTCTTGGGGGGGGGGGGGGGGCCCTTTCTTGGGTTTCAGCTTGAGGCGGAGCCTGAGTTTGCAGCGAACAAGGCGGTGGTCAGTGTGGCACTCTGCGCTGGGCATCACTCTGGTGAGGAGGACGTCACTGCGGTCCCTCTGACGCACTAGGACATAGTCGATAAGGTGCCAGTGCTTGGAGCGAGGATGCATCCAGGTGGTCTTTCGACTGTCCTTTTGCTGGAAAGTAGTGTTGGTGATGACAAGTTGCTGCTCTGCACAGAGCTCCAACAGTAGGCGACCATTGTCATTGCAGTTCCCAACGCCATGCTTGCCGAGGACTCCTTTCCAGGCTTCAGAGTCTTGGCCCACTCTGGCGTTAAAGTCGCCAAGGATGATGACTTTGTCGTCTGCAGGGGTGCTCTGCATGAGGCTGCGCAGGTCAGAGTAGAACTTGTCTTTTTCTGCAGGCTCTGCCAGGAGGGTTGGGGAGTACACACTGAGAAGGGTGACGTATTGCTGGTGTCTCAGTGGGAGGCGCATGGACATGATGCGGTCGGAGTGACCCGTTGGTAGGTTTTCCAACTTAGTCGCAATGGGGGTCTTCACCATGAAGCCCACGCCTGAGAGCCGTCTTTCTGATGCAGGCCTGCCTGACCAGTAGAGGGTGTAGCCAGCGCCAAGTTCTTGGAGGCTGCCTTCCTCCGGAAGGCGTACTTCGCTGAGCGCGGCGATGTCGATGTTTAACCTCCGCAATTCATGGGCAATGAGGGCGGAGCGACGTTCAGGGCGTCCGCTGTCTGCTGTGTCGAGCATGGTTCGGATGTTCCAGCATGCTACGTTGAGTCCGGTCGTGGTCGTCATGAGAGTGGATCCATTGTTTTTTCTTGTTTTCTGACCGCATGAGAAGATGCCCGTTGACCGCGACTAGCCAACTGGGGTTACGAGGGGATGAGCTTTGGTTAGGCCACCTTTTCTAGGCCCCTCTCCGTGTGGAGCAAGCAGTGCTGTCCCTAGAGAAGGCTGCTTGGTCGTTCAGGATGTGCCGAGTGACGTTGTCATCCCCAGGTCAACATCAGGCGACCAATATCCTGAACCGCCTGCATGCAGGTTTGAGACTGCGGCTTCCAGTGACATCTTTCACCTGCCGTTTTGCCCCTTGCCCATCGCTACAGGACTTTGAAAGTTCAGTGTCATAGTCCGTGGGCGTTTCCTAAAGCCTGCGCGGTGGAGCTTTTTGGTGGAGTGCAGTGTGTGCACTACTGGCCCCACCCTTTAAACCCTTGGTTTGTTTGCCATGGCCTAGCAAGCTGGGACGGTGGCATCGAGGTCCTCGGGTCGTAGGTTTTATATCAGACTGTCCTTGTCTTAGTCTCTGGCTCAAAAGCCTTCCCCGGAGACACGGGGGCTTTGATGTCAGGGGTTTCCTCCCTTAGCCTTTCCGCAGCCAAGCGGCCAGGCTTGCAAGGCAGCAGGGGACTCGTGGGGGCCGGGGTCGTCTATGTCCCGTGCAGATGTGAACATCTGCCCACTGCCCAGACGGTGACACCAGAGGAGAAAAATCCAACGCCGGAACCCGGTATGAACCTCGCACCTTTGGCATTGGAGGCAGACGCCTTAACCACTGCGCCACTTCCCCGCCTTACATGGTAATTTAGTTTTAATAGTGTTTGGAGATTGTAGGCAGATTATTTGTGGATTAAATTCTTTTAAATAGTTATTTAAATAATGAATTTTGGGGGAAATAGCTCGACAATTCCATTGAAGGATTTTTAGACTTGGTTTAGGGTTGTTATTCGAGGTATAGTACATTAGTGAGGAAGAGAATCATTACTGGGAAAGTTAGGTTTAATATACCATAAGTGGTATTATGTTGTGGTCAATTTTGTGTTCCAATTCAGTTGGAAAAGAGGGGGAACAAGATAGTAATAATTAGTTGGTTAAACTGTAGAATGGCCATCATTGTCTCTTGAGAGCTCCCGTCGGAAATCGCAGCAATTAAGGTCTGTGTTTGCCTTTGGATATCTCTGATCATGAAAGGTTTTAGGTCTTTCATGGTGTTTTCCACGGAGGTCTGAGGGCCGCTGAACTGCAGTTGTCTGCGGCTGTGTGAAAGAGAAGTCTCCTCGACCACCATTGGTGAGGGATGGGGGGGGGGGGGGGGGGAGATTTATCAAGGGGAAGGGGAATGGGAGTTGATGTAGTCTTGTGTTGTGGAATACTCAGTAGGGCCGCATCACGATAGTAGCGGGTCTGAGTAGTGGGTCTAGCCACATTAGGTTAGTGTTGGTGGTTACTTGGGATGCAGTTGGTTTCAGAACTGCAGCATTTTTATTCCTTCTTAGGGGAGGCGCTATTTTAGGTGGGGCAGCAGACGTCCAGGCCGTAACATCCAGATCTCTTTGGAGTTGAGTTTCAGAAAGGGATTGTTGTTTTTTAGTTTGGATTATGGTTTGGGCTCTCCTCACGGCCTCTTGGTAAGGAATGTAATTTTGGTTCCTGATACGGTTTGCTTCACGGAACAGAACAATTTTAGGGCATTTTTTGTATGCGGCACTGTGGGAGCCCCACAGTTGACACATTTGGGGGAAAGACTGTCCGGGCAGGCAGCCCGAGAATGCTCGCGGCTGCCGCACCTGACGCAGACAGGGTGCTTTGCTCTGCACGTTCCAGCGGTATGCCCCAACCTGCAGCACTTGGTGCAATGTGATGCAGGAGGGGCATACGGCTCGACTAGCATCAGGTGCACACCTATTTTAATGTTAGGGGGCAGTTTAGTGAGGTTATAGAAGTCAATCTTAACTGCTCTCGGCTGGGTGTTATCTCTGTTGGTCAGCATGGTAACTGTGGGTTGAAAGCCTTGGGCTATAAGTGAATTTTTTAATTTGATTAAGGTCTTCGGCGAGAGGGACGCCGTGCACCACCCCCACCACACCAGGGGTGGGAATGGTGCACTCGACGTCAGCCTCTCCTATGTTTCTTTTACTAGCTAACAGTTTTTGTGAGCGGGGATTTGGGCAGGATACAATCCAGGCGTCCCGGCCTATCGATCGGCCGATAAGCTCGGAGAGGGCGACCCGGGCCATCGCAGAGGTGCGGCTGTTGAGTACCCTGGTCCCGCAGACCGGTAGTACCCATCCCGAGATCCTGGACACGAATTGGGTACAAGAACCAGACCTGGGCGGCAGCGACGGGGCCGGTCCTCGCCGTGTCCATTCTATGGTTATAGCGGGTTTTGTCGCCGTGTCCATTCTATGGTTATAGCGGGTTTTGTTTGGGTTTTGTCTTTGGATCTGGGTAAAGGCTGTTTTAGGGTGAGTATCCTCTTCCCCCTCCTTACCGGCAAGGATCGCTGACTCTTCGATGACGAGGGGGGAGGATTATTTTGAGGAGAAGGGGTAGAGACGGGGGTGATGTCACGTCGCAGGGGGGGTCAACCGCGAAGGTGGAGAAGATCCCTCCACAATAGCAGCCGCTCCCCCCGGGCTACCAACCCCCATCTCTAAGGATGATGGAGCATGATTTGGTGGAGATTTTAGGAGGGGGGAGGCTGTCCTAGGCTCTCCTGGGACTGTGCCAGAGGCACGTGCAATGTCCGAGGAGATGTGAGAGGCAGAAAGCCTAAGCTCTCCCCGGGCGGGGTCCTCTAAGAGGACCACGCCCGGGGAAGTAGTAATCGGGCTAAGCCCGTTGATATAAGTAGAAGAAGAAGAGTTGGAATAAATAGAGGTGCTGGCCCTGGCTCGCTTACCCTGAGATTAAATATTTTTTCTTCTCTTCCTTGGTGGTGCTTCTAAGTTCTCAGTGTTGACCGGTGGTGAATCAAGTCCCTCATCGGTCTCGGAAGAGGATCAAGGAGGCCATACAGTTAGCCTCCATGCGGGCCAGATTACAATAAGAGAAGGATTAAATAATATCTTAAAGATAAGCTTAAATACTGGATAAAAGGAAACGAGAATCAAAGAATCTAGAGTTCCAAGAAGAAAAATTTGACCAAGTTTGCCGACCAAAAGTGAGCTCCTACTGGCGAGGTAAGTTTCAGATGTAGATAAAAGCTGAGTCCTGAAAAGGCTCTAGTAGAGAGCTGAAAACAGCTTACGGCGGAGTAGAGGACAGCAGGTAATTAAAGTTGAAGTAGTAGTGGAGCTAGTACTAGTTGCTGGTGGGCCGGCTGGAAAGGAGGCGACGTAGCGGGCGTAGTAGTAGCTGGAGTAAGTTCAAGATGGCGGCCGGCTGTGGATGGTGAGAGGCAGTGTAGGTCATGTTATATATTTAAATTGGGCAGTTCAGGTAGTGCAAGGACGGGTGTTTTTAAAAATAATTTTTGCCTTGTTTGAAAATTGGTAGTAGGGCTTAATGTTGGAATTTGCTGGAAATTTCTAATTAGCTGAGAGGAGACATGTTTGGTGCATTGATTCATACCATCATGAGCTTATCCAGTGGACAATTGTGGCCCTATGTTGAGTTGCCATTGACGTAGTGATTTCAGGGGCACGCTGATTTCATCTGTGCTTGGGTGAGGAGTTGGTAAGGAACCAGTTTCATAGCCAAGAAATGAGACGTGTGATATGCTGTTTTGGGGTTGTTGTTTGTTTGTTGTTGTTTTTTTGTTGTTGTTGTTGTTGTTTTTTTTTGGGGGGGGGTTTTGGGGGAGGGGGGTATTTTGTGCATGGCAAATATGCAGCTGGTGGGCGGTAGTGTTGTTTAGGGAATTGAAAAATTAGGGGATGACTGTGACTGACTAAGGCTAAGAGACTGGACAGTATGGAAACGACACTGTAGTCCGTGGCCTGTAGTAGAAGCAGTGTATACAGAGACTGGCACAGTAGCTCTGTTGCAGGTGGGTGGCTGAACTGACAGGCCATGGAACACAGTGCCGTTTCCGTACTGTCCAGTCTCTTAGCCATAGTTAGTCCCAGGCATCCCCTAATATTTCAATCCCCTAAAAAACACTACCGCCCACCAGCTGCACATTTGCCATGCACAAAATAACACACACAAAAAACATCACATTGACAGTCTCATTTCTTGGCTATGAACCCGATTCCTTACCAACCCCACACCCAAGCACAGCTGAAATCAGCGTGCCCTCAAATCACTACGTCAACGGCAACTCAACATAGGCCCACAATTGTCCACTGGATAAGCTCAGGATGGTATGAATCTAAGCACCAAACATGTCTCCTTTCATCTAACCAGACATCTCCAGCAAATTCCAACATTCAGCCCTACTACAAATTTTCAAACAAGGCAAAAATTATTTTTAAAAACACCGGTTTTGCACTGCCTGAAATGCCCAATTTAGATATATAACGTGACCTGTAAGAAAAACTCTCCCACCTGAACACCATTCGATCTGCCATCAATGCAACCCTTAGACACTAGTTAAGTCATACCCAAAGTGACACCATTGAATGTTACTGCATCTTTATGTTATGGCCCATTATGTGAAGCGCGTTGTTGTGGCGTTCACTGTGCTGTTGATGTTTTGGATCATGCATATCTGATGCCATGAAAAACAAACTAGATATGGTCCGAATGCCTCCAAAATTGGCATGTGCATCAAGTAATATATCTGATCTTCAGAAATATTGCATTTGAGACACAGGCACATGAAAGTGGGTTTTTTTCATATTTTTCCACTACCCACCCTCTTACTTTTTCTGTATTTCCAAATTTACACACACATGCAATACAGTCAAACTGACTTCTGGTGGGCTGGACAACTGAAAAAGGTTACCATGACATTGACATTGATGAAAAATGAGCTTTCAGACCCAAGGCCATTTCCTTGTGTAACTCAGGGCAGCCAAAACGACAATGCCCGGGCATCCTCATTGACCCTGTTGTCTTGTGACAACAAGCAGGAAGAGGCCTGTAACCAGCTGCCAGGCCCTATATGCTGCTTGCAATCTTTTCCACAGTCAAAAGAGGTCACGAAGCAGCTGTGCAATTTAAACATTAAGTCTACTGAACTAACCCACAGACAAAAGACTACACAAAACAGCCAAAACTATGCTACGCAGGACACACCTCATACCCAAACAAGTGTCTGGAGTGTTTAGTTAGGAGGTAGCTGGGAAAATGGTTATGTACAGTTAATTTTTATATAAAACACACTTGTCAGAGTCTCAAAAGACCTCAACTCATGTTGCAAATGCAGCAGGCATGTGTGTACCAAACCTGTGAACACTCCTGTAAAAGCCTGTACTGGTGGCCGCAACTGCTGGTCCCATAACAATGCACTCATATGAGCTTTACGCAGTCTAATAGTGCTTGTGATTGGCTCAGAATAGACACTAGGGACATCCTTAATGACAATTACAGCACAATGACACCTTAGACGCAGCCAGTGTAGATGGATCATGCAAAATAACACTTTTGCATGTCACACTATTTTGGCGGCTTATTTCACTCTGAGGTCAGCTGTCTGATGAAATGAACATGCTGACACTGTTTCATTGTAGTTTTGATCTTAACCTTTGACCTTAACCCCCCCCCTCCCCGCACCTCCACCCCCACCCACTCCCACCCCCCACCCCCACTCCCACCCCCCCCCCCACCCCACCCACCCCCAACCCACCCCACCCCACAACTTCAATAACTCAAAGAGTGCATTTTTTTAACGCATTTATCAAACTGAACGCCCCAAACCCCACCCCTTTCAAGGTCAAGGTCAGACTCATGACTACCTGTAAGACAAAAAATAAATGAACAAACACACTAACCATAGCTCACAGTGTAGGTAAACAGGGTGTTGCGACGCAAAACATGCAAAAACGCCTATAAAACTGCAATCGCAGCGATTTTTTGGCAAAATTGAAATTTTTTCATGATTTTCTCAGTTTTCCAACTGCAAAAGTCCAAACTCAATCATATGGTTACATTAAACCAGCTTCTGATCTATGTCACATATGGCATGTGGTGCCCTGACAAGCCACGGAACACAGTGCCGTTTCCGTACTGTCCAGTCTCTTAGCCATAGTCAGTCCCAGGCATCCCCTAATATTTCAATCCCCTAAAAACAAATTACCGCCCACCAGCTGCACATTTGCCATGCACAAAATAACAACAACAAAAAACACAGCACATTGACAGTTTCATTTCTTGGCTATGAACCTGATTCCCTACCAACCCCACACCCAAGCACAGCTGAAATCAGCGTGCCCCTCAAATCACAACGTCAACGGCATAGGCCCTCAATTGTCCACTGGATATGCTCAGGATGGTATGAATCAAAGCACCAAACATGTCTCCTTTCATCTAAACAGACATTTCCAGCAAATTCCAACATTCAGCCCTACTACAAATTTTCAAACAAGGCAAAAATTATTTTTTTAAAAACACCAGTCCTAGCACTGCCTGAACTGCCCAATTTAAATATATAACGTGACCTATAGAGGCTGTCGCTGAGCTATGTTCAAGGGAGCGTAGTCAGGCTGCGACCGTCTCGTGTTCCAAAAACAAGCGACTGAACCTCTAATACGAATTTACTTTCCCCCTAATATACCATCTGGAAGGACAATCAATATTCTTGCCATTCCGTGCAACTATCCATAACCTTCTTACTTTGTTGGTTCGGCCTGGCCCCATTCTTATTCCCGCATAACACCTACCATCTAAGCGTCTACGCTAATCCTATATTCATCAACACCCAGGATTTTCATATTTACTGCTGTCAGGGGTGGAATTTAACTATTGACAGTAATGGTTAACTCAGTCATTCGCGGGTAGCCGCATCCGGATGCGTTTTTCCTCGAATGAGTTAATGTCTGCAGCAATATTGACCACTCGCACTGCGTGACATAAAAATTCCCATCAATACCGACCCGTGATATATATGACATTTTTTCATATAAGGCCTGGAATTGAACTACTGACAGTAATGGTTAATGTCCGCAACAATGGTGACCACTCGCGCTGCGTGACATAATCATTCCCATCAATACATTGTAAATGCCGATAACGCCTCAACCACTTCTTGTTGTTGTTGATTTCTCCTTCAAACAATAATAATAATAATAATAATAATAATAATAATAATAATAATAATAGTAATAATAATAATAATAATAATAATAATAATAATAATAATATATTAATTATAAGAAAGTCCTCTTTAGAGATTTATTAAGCACTTTTTCTAAAAGTAGCTCTGAGCGGTGATACAAAAAAAAAGAGCTAACACACGCACACGCACACACACACACACACACAAACACACACACACACACACATGATAGTGGTGATTTAATGGTACATGGCGGCTGGAAACATGGACTATAAAAACGAGGGAAGCGTTTGACAGCTGACAGTTTGACAGTTAATGTAGGGTGTATCCCAATGCGCAAAACGCCATCGGGCCGATGTCGACCCAATGGCCTTTGCGCACTGGGACTACTCCCACAGTGCGACATGTCGGCTAAGAACGATGAGATTAATCAGTTTCGAAAATAACTTGATGCATATTTTTCAGCTGACCTGGTTTCCAAAATAGCATGAATCCAGCCCTCTTTTTATTCATTTTGTTTTTCTTTTCATTAATCCTTTGGGTGTCGATAGTGGTTTTAGTCGCCATGATTCCTGCAGGAATCATCGTGACTAAAACCGCTTTTGACACCCAAAGGGTTTAAAGGGGCACGACCGACCTTTTTTAATGCTTCAGTTCGCAAAAAGCTTTTACTGGGCTTCAGTATACATACCCACTTAGACAGTGACCACCCTATTGTCCCACCAAATGCTTTCTTTCGTCCGTTCAAAGCGAAAGAGGCCACCGGAATCGTGCGGCTGGACCCGGTCAAAAGATTGCTTCCGCTAGACGATCAGGAAGCTGACGTCATAACTATTTTATACGACCTTAGGTCATCTGCATAATTATAACCAATCAGAGACAAGATGTCGGATGAACCAGCGAAGAAAAAAAGAAAGTATCAGTCGACTCGCGCCGGCCGACAATGACAGACTCGTAATTGAAGAGAAGAAAGAGAAAGAGAGACAAGATACCCCTAAGTAGAACTGACATCGGACAAGGGAATATAGAGCTTGGCTTGACCGCCCATCCGGAATTTGTCGCTTTCTTGCTATGTGAGTAAGTAATCCGGTTACGATCTTTGTCGATCTTCCTGTAGTTTCACGAGCGCTAGTAGAATTTATCTCTTACTGATTTTGCAAGATTTTAAACCTGTTGTATCATGAAGTTACGAGCTAGTTCATCAGATTTTATGCTGCAAGGATCAGACAACTACGGCCTGTGTGTCAAAATTGCGGCACTGGCTGCCGACATCGATGGTCGTGACACATTTTTGTCTGTGCGGGCTCTCATTCACTCGCTTCACAGATGTAGTGTTTCTGCTGCGATGGTGCATTTGTCGTTTCCAGAGATGCTTTCAGTTACGTAGACTTCGATGTGTGTGATGTGAAACTGCAATGCAGAAATGGGTATAAGTGGGTGAAATACCACGTTTTGTTTCGTGATGCTGGCTCAGTCGCCGGCTTGGCGCGGAGACCGAGTCGAAGAACTTGAAGCCACGCCCACAGCACGATTTGCCCGTTACTCAGGGCAGCAGGTCAAGCGGAACCCGCATTGATTTTGACAGCATAGCGAATAAGTGGAAAATTTATTTTACATTCTCGTGGAAAATTATGTCAAAGGGATGCCGGAGAACATCAGTACATGTCTACACTGACGCGTACAACGATGACCGCCTCCGTCGTCTACAGTATCGATTGATCGGGTTCTGCCTTGTGACGTAGGCTAGTTAATATGCACAAATTCAAAACGAGGCCGATGCAGACGATAATTTGCACCCTCGGGTACAAAAACAACACACCCATCAAACGATGAATTTCGACATTTGGCATTGTATTTACATCAGTTGGGGTGTAGAGTGTTCATGGAGAAGTAGTACCTTTGACTTTTCAGCCAGCAGCGCTTCTTGGGGCAGGCGGGAGCACTGGTCTTCACATGGCACTCAACTCTCACAGCTGGCTCCAGGTCCTTTACCTAGCCACACCCCGGTAACCGCTTCTGCTGGCGGGCGAAACGTTGTGAGGGGCTGACGCGTCTCTCAGTCAGTTGAAATACTTGGAGAGGAGACGGGCGCCGCCAAGTTCGCCTAAGCCCATTGAAAGGACTGATGGACAAGCAACAGAATAAAAATAACATGCCGGATCGGTCGGGGCCCGGATCACCAACGACCGCGCACCCCATTGGAGGTCTCCAGGGTGGGGGCGACAAGTGTGTTACTGGAACCAAACCCACCATCAAGCTGCCCACGCAAGGAATAACTATCGGAACTTGGAACGTTCGCACACTCTACCAGTGCGGCCAAGTGAAGGAACTCACCCACGAGTTGAAGCGCTATCGCTGGGACATTGTAGGACTTGCAGAAGTTCGATGGACAGGCTTCGGAGAAACAACAACAGATGAAGGCCATAAAATCTGGTTCAGCGGAAAAGAAACCAAGCACGAACATGGCGTAGCTTTTATCGTAAGGAAAGAGGTGGCTGGAACTGTCATCAGCTGCACCCCCGTGTCAAGCAGACTAATCTCCATCCGCATCTCCGCCCGACCGCACAACATCACTATCATTCAAGTATACGCTCCAACAGCAGATCATGATGATGAAGAATTAGAAGAATTTTACGAACAACTGGACAACATCATCAAGAAAACACCTAAGAAAGACATTCTGACTGTCCTCGGTGACTGGAATGCAAAGATCGGCCCTGACGCCTACCAACAATGGGCAGGAACAGCTGGCAAGTTTGGCCTTGGAGAAACAAACGACAGAGGCCTGCGACTTTTAGAGTTCGCACAGAGTCACCGTCTCACCGTTGCTAATACCCTCCATCCACACAAGAAGTCAAGAACAGTGAGGAGGCCTGGTCCATAACCAGATTGACTTCATCTTGCTGCCTCGACGATTCAAATCCAGCGTTAACAAAGCACAAACGAGGTCCTTTCCTGGCGCTGATATTGGCAGCGACCACAACCTCATCCTTACTAGCCTCAAGTTGAAGCTGGCATTGAAACGAGATAGCAAGAGCCCTCGCATCAGATTCGACCTCCAGAAGCTAAAAGACCCGGAAGTAGAAGAGCTCTTCCAAGCCCAGGTGGGAGGCAGATTTGCAGCCTTGGCTACTTTGGACTGCGACGTAGACACCCTTGCTGGAAATATAAAAGAGGTGTTACTTTCTACAGCAGAAGAAGTGCTGGGGAAGCAGAGGAAGCGCAAACAGCCCTGGGTCACCGATGACATCCTCGATCTCTGTGATGAGAGGAGAGCCTGGAAGAAAAAGAGAGGCCAAGACCTCACATCAGCAAACAAGTACAGACTTGTCAACAAGAAGATCAGGAAGAGGATGAAAGAAGCCAAAGAAGATTGGATTGAAGACCAGTGTTGTAGCGTGGAAGAGGGCATGGCAAACGGCAACAGCAAGAAGGCTTATGAAACGCTAAGGACCCTCACCAAGACTCAACAGCGAACAGCCACAGTCATCGAAGACAGCAGCGGCCAACTCCTTACGGAAAACACTGCTGTACTAAACAGATGGACTGAGTACTGCCGAGACTTGTATAACTACAAGGCTGAGCCAGACACCAGCATCCTCCAAAACAACCAGGCTGGGGCCAGGAAGGCTGAAGACCTGCCAGTGTTAGCTGAAGAGGTGGAAGCAGCCGTACGCGGCCTGAAGGGAGGAAAGTCTCCAGGTGTAGACAACGTACCTGCTGAACTGTTGAAACATGGAGGAGAAGTAACAACGAAGGTCCTCACTACACTCTGTCAAAAGATCTGGGAGCAAAAGAAATGGCCAGTAGAATGGACACAGTCTCTAGTGATCCCGCTCCCCAAGAAAGGAAACCTGAAACAGTGCCAGAACTACAGAACTATCAGTCTGATAAGTCACCCTAGCAAAATAATGCTTAGAATCATTCTCAACCGCCTCAAAACTTTCGCCGAGGAACTGCTGGCAGAAGAACAGGCTGGCTTCAGAGTTGGAAGAAGCACTGTAGAGCAGATTTTCAACTGCCGCGTCCTGATCGAGAAACATCTGCAGCATCAGCGCGAACTCTACCACAACTTCATTGATTTCAGGAAAGCATTTGATCGCGTCTGGCACGACGGACTCTGGCAAGTCATGAGATCGTTCAACATAGAGGAGGGACTGATCCAAATGATAGAAGCGCTTTACAAGAACGCCTGCAGCGCGGTTCTACTTAACAATCAGTCAGGCGAGTTCTTCAGGACGACGATCGGTGTCCGTCAAGGATGCCTGCTCTCTCCTGTCCTTTTCAACATATTCCTGGAGAAGATCATGCAGGAAACCCTCCACGACCACCATACTTCAATCTCTATTGGTGGCAGATCCCTGTGCAATCTTCGATTCGCAGACGACATTGACCTCATGGCAGGCAGCAATAGTGAGCTCCAAAACCTGACAGACAAACTTTCAACTGGCGCAGGGTCTTATGGCATGGAGATCAGTACGGATAAAAGCAAAGTGATGATCAACACCACAAGCGACAGCAGCAGCAACATTCACATGAACGGCCAGAATCTAGAAGAGGTCAATAGCTTCAAGTACTTGGGAGCCACCCTGTCCAAAGATGGTAGTTGCATAGCAGAGATCCGTATCAGGATAGGTACAGCAACATCCGCAATGGCCAGGCTGGACAGGATATGGCGAAGTAACTCCATCAGCTTCACCATCAAGTACAGGCTTTACAAGTCCCTCGTAGTGTCTATTCTACTCTACGGCTGTGAGACTTGGACACTGCTTGCAGACTCAGAAAAGAAAATCCAGGCCTTTGAGAACAAGTGCCTGAGGAAGTTGCTCCGCATCTCGTACCGCGAGCACAAAACCAACGAATATGTACGGAGCATCGTCACTTCCCTGGTGGGCCCACATGAACCCCTTCTGGCAACCGTGAAACGGCGCAAGCTTGCTTGGTTTGGCCACGTGACCCGACACAACACCTTGTCCAAGACTATCCTCCAAGGCACTCTCGAAGGAAGTCGTCGGCGAGGTCGTCAGAGAAAGAGTTGGGTCGCAAACATAAAAGAATGGACCGAACTCGAGATGCCAGACTTGCTTGCCACCGCCCAAAATAGAACTCAGTGGAGAGCACTGTCTGTTGCTGCTGTCTTTCAGTCCCCCCAACGCCCAGTTCGGGCAAGGGACTGATGATGATGATGATGATTACATCATAAAGTTCTAAGTTAGTACACAAAGGACCCATACATAATACTGTCAGCAGTATCTGTTGCAGACAGTTTTCTGACTGTGTTGAGATGATTAAACCTGGGGAGAATCGCGTACATTTTCACGCTAATCGAACACTCCCTTTGTTTAACTCATTCAGCCCGACGCACGCATTTCAGAAATTGTGGAGGCGTCACTGATCTAACGACTATGCAGGAGATGGATCAACCATGATAATTCAAGGGTAGTGCCAAATTAGCTTGACGCTGACAAGCGCCAAGCTAATCTGACACTACCCTTGAATTATCATGGTCGACCCTTTTCCTGCTGTAGTGCGTCAGGGCTTAATGCGTTAAAGGTCAAGTTTGTGATGAAACTCTATGCTCACGCATAGGGTTCACACAGAGGTTTTTGCATGGTACGGTTTTGTCAGCGGTTTGTCTTGTGACAGATATTCCGTGTAGGCACGAGACCACATGCAATCATAGGGAAACGTTTTGCAAGGGGGTTTTAGCGAGAGTTTGGGCAAACAGATCTGTAGGGAATTTAGTACGGGGCTATACTGTCAGTGGGGGCAGACGTGTGTGAGATACCCTAGTCCGTATTCCAAGACTCTAAAACCTAGAATTCATGTATGTTTTTATGTGTATTATTAACAGCTACTGAGTTAAGGATAGTATTCGTTAGTAAGAGTTAATTCGGTTTTGTAGTGTTTATTTGGTTCAGTTATTCTGGTTTGGAATTCGCTGAGATAATCGGTGATTTCCTATGTAGTTATTTACCGAGATGGATAACTAAGGAATGTGTGGTGTGTATGCCTAAGTCCTTTATGAAGGTAGTACGTGGTTAAGTATAGTCTTTTCCAATGTATGAAATAATGTATGGCGAGAGTGTCAGGTTATAGTCTGTTTCAAGGTAGTGAACGAGTTATAGTATGTTGCGAAGTAGTTCGTGTTTAAAGCACATGTGTGTGAATGAACGTGTGAGTTATTTGTATCAGGCAGGTTACGTAATGTATCTCATATCATCCAATATGTGTGTGTTTAGCAAGTGTTATGATATTATGACTTTATTGTACAGAGTTTTTGTGTGGAGCGGAGCGACGGACGCCGAGACGTCAGTCAACAGAGGATACCGCCGAGGGACCTACTGCGAGGTCATTTCTTCACTCAGAGAGTGAGCGACCGGTGCCGAGACACCCGGGTCAGCAGGGATTGCGCTAAGGAGCGAGTCAAGAGGACGTCCACGGTACGAGAAACGGGACGACTCGGAAGCCTGCGACAAAAGAGCTGCACGCCTAGACGTGGGAAGACAGAACGTTACCAAGCGAGAACACCAGTAAAGCAGGTTGGATTGTGAGAGACAATTACCTAGCCTGGCGTTTACATTGTGTATGTGTATGCGGTGTTGATGTGCGTGTAGTGTGGGAAGGTGTGGTGTACATAATCTTTTGAGTGTTCTTTTGTTGTTTACCTTTATAAAAGCCCACAGCAGAAAGAGAGCTAGTGTTTGTGTTTTACCGCGTGAATGCGCCCGACTGAGTCAGTGGCGGTGTATGCGTCTCTTGTGCGAGAGTCTTACGTACGAGTCTGCGTGCGTTACAAGGTTCTTACGTTCATGCTCGGGTGATGGCCAAAAATAATTGTCGACACAAACGATAGATGATTGTCCATTTTCGTATAGGGATTATCATTGTTAGGCGCACGTCGCTTTGGTCGAAACTTACTACCGTTGCTTCCACGAGAACCGGTTGCTTGTGTCAATGCAGGGGCGGATCTTGAGTGGATGGATGGGTGGGGTCCAGGGACTCCGGAACTTCCCCCTGCCCCCCCCCCCTCCCCGGATCTTGGGTGGGTGGGGTTCAGAGATTACGGAACTCTCCCTCCCCCAGACCCCCCTACCCCACCCCACCCACCCACCCACCCCCACATCCTACCCCCATCCACCCACCCACCCGCGCAGTTTGTTTTTTCGGCCACTTGGAAGTAAGGTCTATCGTCGGGCGGCCTTTTGAGGCGGGTTCAAGGTCCAAAACAATAAGTTGGAATCCCCCCCCCCCCACCTCACTCCCCCCCCCACCCCCATCCCCACCCCCATCGAGGTAACTGCTCCGCCCCTGCAATGCGTGTGGTACTCTTGTACCCAGCGAGCGACCTCAAAAGGTCTTACTGCGCAAAACGACGTTTTTGTATACGTAATTATTGACATTATTGAAAATATCTTATCTGAAGCACAGGTTACAATCAATTAATTTTTGTTTCACATGCTTTGTACAGAAATACAAGTATTTCACCTAACGGGGAAGGCGCGTTATGAAACTTCACACTTTGTTCAAATTCTGTTAGTTTGTTGTAACTGTCGCTTTGTTGTTTACGTTTTCTGGGGATAGGGGTGGTGGTCTCCGCGTGGAGGTGATGGTGGTGGCGGTGAAATACACTTGCTTATAGCGACCCAAATGAGCAGTTTGCAAACACTAAAAGTTGAGTGTTTCCTGTGGCCGCCGGTCCAAGTTTTTAAAGTTGTACAAATATCGCCAGTACGTCCGCTTTCCCGACTGCTGTAACAAAAGATAAAAATCGAATTAGCAGCTTTTCAAGACACTTTATTCCTACAATTTACGTCGTAGCAAACACTAGATCGATCCGATTCCTACAGGAAATACCGCGACAAAAAGTGCTACCGACAGCCAAAGGGTTACATATGAAAGATTAAACAAACACTTTATTCCGATAATTCCCGTTGTAGCCAACACTGGATCGATCCGTTAACCCTTTGGCTGTCGGTAGCGCATCTTGTAGTAGCGATTCCTACCGACCGCAAAAGGGTTAAAATTAAAGAAAAAAATGTTTTAAGAATAAGAATAAGAATAAGAGTACTTTATTATCTCGAAAAGAGAAATTCGGTTGTGGTACATTTATAACAAATAGTACAAACAAGACATGAAAGCATTATAACATAATTATGAACATTTTCTCCCTGCACTAGCACAGCTATAAATTCCAAATGGACATAAGTGAACACCACAAAATCTTTACAAATAATTCTTACACATCTCACACATAAACATCTTTTATGGACTGAACTGAGCGGCACTTATTCACACAGATACACCTTTACTTTAGCAACCGGCCAAAGTTAACCCTTAAGCTGTTGAAAGCGGTTTTTGTGGCGGTGATTTCGGCAACCAAAGGGTTAATGATTGTTTGTTCCGTGGTCTAGCATGGGTACTCAACATGACCTGCGAATATGATGTTGTATTACTGAAATTTAACACACAAAATAAAAAGTTTCGAGAGTATTGACGCAAATAGCGTCAGAGAGCGAGAGAGAACTGTAAATAATGAACTATTATCTAACAACGGTAAAAGTTGAAAAGAAAAGGGGAGACTGCCAGTGCTAATATTTTAGGAAGGTTACAAAGTAAAGCAGGTTATAGCACTGTCAGGGGAGAGAAATGTGCATGATCGACCAGTGATCATAGATCTACTGTGGCCAAAGCAAAAAAAAATAAAAAATAAAAAAAAATAAATAAATATGCATATGCATTGCTTTCAGTCACTCTCTTAGCGCCCCCTTTCTTTCCTATCTCTTTTTTTTTCTTTTTTTTTTTTCTTTTTTTGTGCTTTGGCCACAGTAGATCTATGATCACTGGTCGATCATGCACATTTCTCTCCCCTGACAGTGCTATAACCTACTTTACTTTGTAACCAACGGTGAAAGTTGTTTTTTCTTCCACCAGTGGTGCAGTAAGCCCGGAACAGATCGAGGTGTGGGCCGGAGGGGGGGTGGAGGTGAAGGGGAGGGAAGGCGTGACCATATTTTCTCTGAACGGAGTTTCCTTTGGCCATAACTCATTGACTTCGACCGGTACGGCCAAATGATACTTTACTCATGACCCTGTCTGTACACAAAACAAAACAAACAAAAAAAAAAAAAAAAAAAAAAAAAAAAAAAACAGCACTTGCACTATATCGCCTCTAAACCGAAATGCCACTAAGTTAAGAAGTACCCAAGGGAGAAAGAAACACGCTTACTAAGTTAAGTAGAGCTCTTGCTCTAGGCTGCTGGACCCCCCCCCCCCCCCACACACACACACACACACACACCCCACCACCACCACCACCACCACCACCACCACCACCACCACCATCCGTCTCTTGCCCTCCCCCCTAAGGACTTTTACGTTTTTAAAGGGGCACGCCTTACCTTTTATAATGCTTCAGTTCGCAAAAAGCTTTTATTGCGATTCAGTATACATACCCACTTAGACAGTGACCACCAAATGCTTTATTTTGTCCGTTCAAAGCGAAAAAAAGGTCACCGGCATAATGTGATGAACGCCATGAAAAGATTGCTTCTGATAGGCGATGGTAGCTGACGTCATACTATTCTATACGACCTAAGATCATCTACATAATTATAACCAATCAGATAAAAGATGGCGGATGAACCAGCGAAGAAAACAAACAATCCAGACCAAAAAGGTGACTGCCAAGCGTGTAATATGCAAAGAAGTACCCAACGGAGAAAGTAACACGCTTAGAAAAGACGGGTACAACACAATGTATTAATATTTTGGGTAAATACCCTTTGTCAAAATAGACAAACAAACAAACAAAGAGATTAGCCGCTACTTATCTTCATTGGCAGAAGGAATGTGGCAACTAGAAAAGAAAACAAAGTATCATCGACTCGCGCCGATAATGACGGACTTGAAGAAAGAGAAAGAGGGACAAGATACCCCTAAGTAGAACTGACATCGGACAAGGGAATATAGACATGTGGAATCGCAAAGAGCATGGCTTGAACGCCCATCTAGAATTTGTCCATTTCTGCTGAATCAGTGAGTAATTGTTACACTTCAGCCACACGCAAGGGTGTTGATGGAAGACGCAGCCAGACAAGAGTGTTTCCAGAAGATTCTTTTTTTGGTTGGTCATCATTCGTCTAATAGGTTGGGCAAAACCAACCTACTAGTATGTAATTCGAAACGGCGAAATCGGAGCTGTGTCCCTTGCTTCTGAGCTCTCTCGTTCTGATGGTGCTCCCTACTATATATACCCTGGTCCCATCTATCAAGGGCCCACCACCAATCTCCTCAGCATTCCACATCAAAGAGAATCTAAACTTCACTAAACTAATGATATATACTCCTTAATCTCAGTTCCCTTTGGTCCATCTGGTCAAGTGTACTTTGACTTTCCCCATACTATTCTACATCAAGGGTAGTCTGTACTCGGTGGAATATGTTTCTGACTACCCTTGGCCCATTCTCCTGTATTTTCCTTTTTTAAACTCTCCCTACTGCCTGCGCTGCCTGTAGCTCTTGATAGTGGATGTGTGTTGCTAAAATACTTCCTTAGCTTTATTTCGGCCCCATGTCGTAGTTTTATTTAACGCATTGGACCAGCTAACGACATACATTCAATATATATTTTTTCTTTTTTCACAAGCAGTGCAGGTACGTCCTGAGAAAGTCTTGTTGCTGTCGGGACTTTAAGCAATGTACAATCAATCAATCGATCAATGTACTCAGTGGACATCATATACTCCTTGACCCCAGTTCCCTTCGGACCCTCTGGTCAAGTGAACTTTACTTTTCCCCGTACTATTGTACTTCCGAGGGATTATGTACTCGGTGGTTATCCTATACGCGTTGGCCGCAGTTTTCCCTTTAATAGGGTCCATAACAAGATAGCGTATCTGGTCATTAGTCCCAACCCCATAGATCCCGAATTATTTACCTACGTTAATTCTAGCTAAAGGGAACTTGTGTCAATACACGAAAGTGCTGTGGTCGTGAACACTATAGTGTAACATAATCTACGGTCTTTGTCGATCTTCCTATAGTTCCGCGAGCGCTAGTGATTTTCAGAATTCATGATCTTCAGTAAAATTTATCTGTTACTGATTTCGCAAGATTTTAGACCAGTTTTGTCATATAGTTACGTGCAGAAAGTGGGTATAAATGTCAATGTTCTGTTTCAATGATGGAACGCGTTGCGTGTTTCCGAGAGGTAAAGGGTCAACGGTCAAACTAGGCCAGGCACCGTGCACGCAGGCTCGTCGGTTTCAGTTGCGAGTCACTGAAATAAGCCACGCCCTCGTAACGATCGTTACTAGTAAATACTAGCAGGTTAAGCGGAACCCGCATTGTGATTTTGACAGCATAGCGAATATGGAAGGTTTATTCTATTTTTCTTGTGAAAAATTTCGTCAAAGGGATGCCGGAAAACATCAGTACACGTGTACACCGACACGTGTGTACGCCACACCGATGACCTCGTGACCTGCAGTATTGCGATACACTGATAGTCGGCCGGGTTCTGCCTTGTGACGCAGGTTCATAAATATGCATATTAATTCAAAACGAGGTCGATGCAGACAATAAATCCGCGACTCGGGTACAAAAACAATACCCCATCCAAACGAAAAATTTCGACATTTGGCATTGTACTTACACCATAAAGTTCTAAGATAGTACACAAAGGACCAATACACATACTGTCAGCAGTATCTGTTGCAAACAATGTTTTGACTGTGCTGAGATGCTTGATCATGGGGAAAATAACTTTAAGCGTTGGGCCATACCTGAAAATCTTCCAACGCCATTGTTCAAAGTCTTTTTTTTTTTTTTTTTTTTTTTTTTTAACAATTTGCGAATATTTGACAATGGAGAAAGAGAACGAGAGAGACAGACACACAGACAGATAGACAGAGAAAGACAGACCGGACCGGACAGGACAGGACAAACACGCTTTATTCATGATAAAAGTTTCAGTCATGACAAATTCACAAACCATATAGGTGAGGCTAGCACCTGTACAATAGTACGCATACCAAGGGGAATTACTCTGCGATGGACAGACACATTGTTAGTGTGATGGGGTGAGGTGGAATTGATGAAAGATTTTGATGGTTGGGCTTAATGACTCTGAGAGGCATTCATATTGAGTTTTCTTTAATAACACCAGAATGCAGAAGGCAGAACAGAAATCAGAAAGCAGAAAGCAGTACCTGTGGAATAAACAAACGGGCAATCAGTAATGGTGCCAAGAATACAATGAACAAGGCACATAACTAAACTAAGGCATATAATTATCATGCAGTGAACGTAAAACACTTTGATGTTAAACACTCTGATAAAATCAAAGTGGTGGTCGAGTAACATATAGAATGATTGTGTAGTAAAATACCTAACAACAAATAAAATGAAAAAATAAGTAAGTCACAATACGAACTACAAAGTGATGCAAAGCACAAGTCAAAGAGTAAAGCAGAGCACCAATACACAATTCTGCTATACAATCAGACCTGGTAAGGCGAACACGCAAATGACTAACAAGCAGGTAGTCACTCCGACCGGGGCCTCCCTAACAGGTCAGACAATATCGAAACGAATGCATAAGTACTAAAAGTAACAAACCAAAAGTAAAATACAAAATTAATGAGATGCCATGCCAGTAGTAATGTGACTAAGCACTAATGAATAGTAAATGGAACAAAACTAGTGTAAAGGGGAAAGTAATGTGTGAACATGACACAAAGTGAACTCGCAATACAACCGACTTACCATCAAACGAATAAGGACGTACACACAACCTCATAATTCATTCTGTCTTTATTACATTTGCACCGCAGACACAAGCGCAACGAAGGACGCAAACATCTACACGCACTGCAGTCATTCATGACGAAGAGGAAAGACAGACATAAAAGATGTGTACATGAAGGGTAATCATGTGCATGTAACATAAAATAGCCTAGAATAAAGTAGATCTACTAAAAATATAACCTAATGAATGTCGCCATGAAATAAATAAATGCATGGTCCATTTAATATGACTACAAGGTACCTTTAAGTTTCAAAGGCTGCTTCTTATACATAGCAGTGAATAACGACCCTTGAGGTCGCATGACAGATGTCCTGTACTTTCTTGCAGTCACTCAAAGCCTACACTTATTTCACATAGTAGTGAACAATGACCCTTGAGTACGCATAACAAAGATGACCTGTATCGCTTGCCGTCACCCAGGCTCATGTCTGTCGGTGAAGTGAACCAAGCCTAAGTACTATGTCAAGTGAAATAAAATAGGAGGCAAATACGGACTAAAGTCCAAAAAAAATTTTTTTTTAAAGACCTATGAACAAATGACTAAATGAATGGAATGAGTGACTGAATGAATGAATCAATCAATCAATCCACCAACCAGTCACTCAATCCGTGGCTATGCATGGTATACGGTAAGACAGCAACGTGTAAACAACTTAACTCATTCTACCCCAGACTAACTACAGCAAGATAAGGATCGACCATGATAGTTCAAGAGTGATGCCAGAATAGCTTGGCGCCTATGGGCGCCAAGCTATTCTGGCATCACCCCGTTGAACTATCATGGTCGATCTGTGTCCTGCACTACAATGCAGTCTTTCGAGGACAACGGCAAAATTTGGGGATTTCGGTGTTGGGGTAGAATGAGTTAAGCGGAAGTTCAAAAATCAAAACAAACATGGTGGCTGAGAGAGTCAGCCGTGAGTGACGTCACCAGCGCGGGAACATCATCGGGCTGCCCTCCCTAGCTAAGAGTGATAGGCAAGGGAAGAATCAACAGAACATAGAACTAAATAAAAGAAAGATCATCCTAACCATAAAATACTTTAAATCTCTACCACAGCAACAACTAAACAATCAACAAGTAATGAATAGCATTAAATGAACAAAAGAAAATGCGCGCATTATGGTGCATTCACAATGCAAATAATGTAATGAATTGTAATGATTGTCATTCATTTCAGCAAGACCAAACTTAGCGAATCATTTTTGTGAGAGGATAGTGCACTCCCTTTTACTCCCACGGTTATGCGCAAAAGCAAAACTATCCGGCCTAGTCACAACCGACCACGTGCGGTCGTGCATGCTAAGCGCCGCATCATTTTGACACGTTAAGTTTTCTAAGGCAAAATTCATGTCACACATTCCACATCAACATTGTTACAAAAGTTTGTGTACAAATTTCCACACTGCAGCATTACATGGAAATTTACTACCGAGTAGATAATCGTCTAGCAGAAAAAAATGGAATCAAGCTAGCCTCACAAAATGGCTAATGCCGACCGGTCTGGCAATCATGTCGATCGCATGGTCAAGAAAATCATCAAAACATCAAGCTTTGTAAAATGATCAAACAATGTAAAAACAAACGGCAAATACGATATGAAAACTCAGTATTACAGGGTCTCCAAAACCCGCGCAGTTTAGGGTGAATTAGAAAACGTTTTCCTCCACGGCACCGGTGCCAGAAGTGAAGTCGGTCACTATAAGGCTGGGTCACGCGTGTTAGGTAAAGAAAAGGAAAGCGTGCCACGCGGGCAGCCCTATTTATAGACGCATGCCGGCTCCCGCCGTATCCGCGTTGGTGCTAAAGTCCCCGGGGGTCTGGGATAGTGGACATGGCAAATCTGTGTTTCTTGCCAGCCGTAAGAACTAGAATAACTTCTGAACTACATAATGCAGAAATATAAACTTTGAATAGAAAAATTAGGACAATTTACCAGCTTTACTCTGGATTAAGTTTGTGGTTACGGGCTATTAATTTTTTTTTTTAATAGTCATTCTTAAAGTAGTCTCAAGGCCGGGCCACAGAAAATGGTAAATGCTACTAAATAACAATCATCACCCTGATAGGTTACAATTAACCAAAAGACATATACATCATTAAAAACTATTAAGTGAGCCAACTCTAACCATGCAAAATACTAAGCAAATGGTGTTGTAGTTTGGCTACAATACACGGTCAAAATATCAAAGAAACACAACACGTACACTGTGCTATCGCGTACACAATTCTAACGCTGCGTTTGGCAAGGCACCGCGAGCGGCGCACGTTATCGCTAACAGACGACACAATTGAAATCCGAGAAGCAATGGTCATAAGTGCTGTCGGCCTATGTACACACAGGAACATCTGGTTCGCTCTGTTACATTAAATCCCCTGCCCACTCCGACTACAAGCACCCAATCGCCAGCCCACAGAAAAATACGCATGTAAAGAACAAGACGATCATGTCTTAAGTCAGTGATATATATATGATCGTCTTGTTATTTACATGCGTATTTTTCTGTGGGCTGCCGATTGGGTGCCTGATAGGGGGCAAGGGATCTAACTGTTTGTATGTCCAGCGCTGAGCAATTCCCCTTATTGTGCGTACTAGTCATGAGAAAGCATAACTTCCGAAACTACCCTGCTGCACACATAATTAGAGAGTTGAGAGAGAGAGAGAGAGAGAGAGAGAGAGAGAGAGAGAGAGAGAGAGAGAGAGAGAGAGAGAGAGGTGCACACCCATTCGTGCACAAACTATGTAAACCTTACTTGCAATATTCCAGTTATAGTATGTCGCAAGCGGGGAGTAGAGAAAGTACGGGTACGCTGTCCCAAGCTGCTCCCAAGAACACGCTGCTTTTTCCACAACTGTGATCCAGCCATAGTCTGCCGGGCAGCCGCCGTGGGACCGACTCACGTAAAACCGCCTGGTCACGGCCGGTTGACTGTCAAGCCTGACAAGAAAAGTACATGCCCCCAGTAGTAAATAGTCTTCGGGCCACCGCGGCCGTCGTGGGGCGGAGGTTCTTTGCTGACTGGGCGTGTGCTGGTATGTGACTTTGGACCTTACGGCTTGCAGCCGTGATTTCATAGAGGGGAGCTGAATGGCTCGGTGGTCCGCCGCAAGGTGGCGGGTTGGAATCTGGCAAGGGTAAAAAAATGTTCCAACTCTAATCGGTGCCCCGTCGTTGAAATCACTTTCGTCGTGGACAAAAGACGTGAAGCCCTAAACGTTTAACCCTTTTTTAATTTCAAAGACGAGGAACTGAATAAGGTCTGGATTTTCACCCCAGCTGAATTCCAACCCGCTACCTTTTTTGGACGGGAATCGAACATTCTGCACGCTAGAAGATGTGCAACAGGAAATATGAACTAGTATGGCTACCCACCCAAACATGGAGAAGTAGTTGTAAGTTTGTGTGGATGAGACGTCCGTGTACGAGGAAGACATAATCCTGGATGCAGTGAACCAGTTGCTGAGGGTTGTCCGGGTGCCGTTAAAAACGATGTTGACCACCTCAGAACCGCTCTTGAACAAGCTGAACTTGATCTGCAAAATGTCAATGCAAAATTATCTTCTACCCCGTCGATCAGTGACAAGAGAACTGAAGACCGCCCAACATCACGAGGTACAGATCCGCATGTGTCAGCAAGAGTCATAGATCCTCATGAGCCCCCGCAGTTGCGGTGGCTCATGACGATCTATGTCTCTTGCAGTTTGGATCGTGCTCAGTCAACTCTTGCTCTTGCTCTCGCAAACCGCCCGAAAATGATTGATGCACAGTTGTGTGAGCAAGAGGCATAGGTCCTCATGAACCCCCGCAGTTGCGAGGGTTCATAAAGATCTACGAGTTGCAGTTTTGGGTCGGGTTAAATCAACTCTTGCTGAAACCGCTTTGTGTCCATCTTCTTTTAACGGCTGGGGATCTTTAGTGTTGAATTTACATTGACTTCAAACCACAAGTCTGCGTCTGCTGACAATGAAGGGCAAACTCTAACGTAATTGTCATATGGACATTGAGTGCTTCTAACTAAGACGACATAGCTACAACATTCGCCATAATTATCAGGATCACGAAACGAAAGCTAACTGTGTCAGTGATACATAATTATAGATTCTTCGGTGTTTAGGTGATACTGATAATCTCACTCGAGTAGTTTTAAAACCTTATCCTATGAGCGAAAGCGAGGTGGGATACAGTTTTAAGACCACGACAGAGAGATTCTCAGTATCATCTAAATACCGACGTAAGAATCTATTTCTTACTCACCTTTTTCGTGGCATAATCCGAAGGTGGCTTTCGGCACACGCCTAGTCACAACACAGCCGCCATTATTAGTTGTATAACGAGTTAGGTTGTGCCAGTGGTTCTTGTCGCCTCGAGGGTCCGTCAGGGGAGAGGGGGGGGGGGGGGGGCAATGTCGGAGGTAAGAGTCGAGGGCTTTAGCCCGAGAGGGGACAAGAACCACTGGCACAGCCTAACTCATAATACAACGATGTTGTCTTCAACTTTAAAAAGTAACAGCGTGAAGTATACCCTTGAAAGGACCCCAATCTTTGAGTGTGACGTAGAGATTCATAGGACGTAAATTTCCATACTTCCGACTGTAAGTAAAAAACCTCACGCGAACTGCATTCGAGTGAAATTTCTCTCTCAGGTATTTTTTTTTTAATTTAAGACATTTTTAGTCATTCTTTTGTATAACATTGGTAATATAGGTCGAACACAACGCGTGCACATAGTTTTTTTGTTGCTTAACCCCCCCCCCCCCCCCCCCCCCAATTTTTATTTATCCAGCATTTAGTCTCTTCGACGTTTCGAACACGGTCAGTACGTGATAGGGCGTTCACATCGCTTGAAATTTACTGTCGTTGATATTATCTAATTTATCCAATTATTCAGTTATGTTTTGTATAAAATTGGTTCCAGCGGTATCACAGAACACATACATATAGGTATTTTTGTTGTGTAGTCCCCTAAATTATTTATTTATTGGCATATTTTTGTTTAGAGGTTTGACTGAATGAAGATTAAAGTGTGTGTGCGTGTGCCGAGAGAGGTTATTGGCCAAAGATTCATTTGGGGGAGAAAGCTTTGCTCGGCGAGTAACGTTGGCATTGTAACATTTAATAAGGGAGTCTACTTATTAAATGTTTGCTTGGTAATATGTGACAAAGAGACTCCTGCTGCCTTGAGAACGGACGACCACGGGGATTGGGGGGGGGGGGGGGAGGGGGGCATCAAACAGAGCCAAGCCAATGAGAAAAAGTGTAAAGAGACTGAAAGAAGACAATAGGTCGTGGCAAAAATCTGGACGTAATTTACTTTGTAATGTGACGTCAGTATTCTGGATGCCAGACAAATGTTCCTACATGATGATGTAATAGCGCACTTCATGACGCCAGAGTGCCAGTCGTCACTATGAAATGATGACATTGCACGTGAGCTGAAAGTAGGTCAAGTTTCAATATCGCGTGTGCCGGTACCTGTTTGTAGACCAGACTTTCTACAAGACAATTGTGTACTCACTTGGCCGTTCACGCAGCAGAGCTGTATCACACATGTATTTATAGTCAGATTTTCCGCTCAAAGGCAGCAAAGAAGGTGGTGTGTAAGAAACATAGAATCTTACATCGGTGTTTAGATCACGATACTGAGAATCTCACTCGAGTGGTTTTAAACCCTTATCCTACGAGCGAAAGTGAGTAGGGTAAGGTTTTAAGACCACGAGAGTAAGATTCTCAGTATCACCTAAACACCGCTTTAAGATTCTATTTCTTACTTACCTTTTTCTTGGCATGAATCTGATATCAGCTGGTCTTCGGCACACACCTAGCCACAACACAGCCGCCATTGTGTCTTCACATAGGTCTTGACGTAATTTACTTTGTAATGTGACGTCAATATGCTGAAAACGAGGGGGGGGGGGGAGGGGGGAAGGAGTATTCACTCGGAGCACATAAAAAAGAGATGCCAGTCTGAAAGTGACATTATTATTATTATTATTATTATTATTATTATTATTATTATACCTTTTGAACTGCGAGAGTCCCAGCATTCCACGAATTCAGCATTGATGATCTAAGATGCTTGGTACACAAATGTGACCCGGAAGGCGACCAGCAAGAGATGGAAGCACTGGCGCCTCCTACAGGGTAGTCGTCATGACGACTCACGTTCAGGAAATCTGTGTAGACATCGTTGCCGATCCCATTCGATGCTCGAAATGCCAGGGCCCAGTTGCCAGGATACCACGCAACATCTACGAACATAATGTGGTCAAGGTTAACTCATTCAGCCCCGACACTCCACAGCAAGACATGGGTCGATCATGATAGTTCAAGGGTGGTGCCAGACTAGCTTGGCGGCCATAGGCGCCAAGCTGTTTTCCCACGACATTTGAACTATCATGTTCGATCTGTCTCTAGTATTTGTAATACAGTCCTACTGAGGGCAACTTCAAAATTTGGGGAATTTCTGTCCTGAGGTAGAATTTGTTAAGTTCATGGTAAGTTGAATGTCACAATATACTCCTGCACAATTACAACTACAAAATCACGCCTGTTTCCCCCACGACGGTGATTTTATACGGGGCACCAAAACTAGTCAAAAACTTTTTTTTAACCTCCTCTCGGTTTGAACCGGCGGCCTTTCTGACCTGAGTCCAATGCTCACAGAGCTATCTATTTTGCATTCTGCCTTTTTTTTTAAATACAGACG
This sequence comes from Semisulcospira habei, assembly GCA_036245525.1. Lineage (NCBI taxonomy): Eukaryota > Metazoa > Mollusca > Gastropoda > Semisulcospiridae > Semisulcospira > Semisulcospira habei. The sequence continues at coordinate 114,692,407 of BTPG01000007.1, read as the reverse complement.
TTGCAACTACATTTTTATCACTTCTGTTTTTCTTTCTACTTTTAACGTTTCCTTCAAGAAACAATAGTCATTTGATATCAACTTGGACATGAACTGTACAACACTGCATTGCATTAAATTCGGTTACAAGATAAGCTGTTATGAGTTTTTAAAATACAAATGAATGTAGGAAACTTTTGACACGACTATTCTGTGCTTTGTGGCAGTGTAAAACTTGACATCCTCATGCTTTAATTGTCGGTATTGGTTTTTGTCGCCATGATTCCTACATGAACAAAACCCGCTACCGACAGTCAAGGTTATGTTTTTTTAAACTCACTATGGGCATGGTCCAAACTTTGTTACAGTTAAAGAATAGTTCGGAAATAAATAACAATAAAGAACTATCAAACCTGCTTTTGACTGAAAATAGACTGACTGAGCGTCCTGCACATACACGACTCCGGCGTGGTAGATGAGGCTTTCGCTGACACAACACTGGCCGTCATTGTGGGACCCGCTAACACATGTGGACACCTGGGAGCACCTTGCGACACACCCTGACAGCGTTGTACCTGAGTGAACACCCCCGTTGCAAGGTGAAACCAATCGGTACCCAGGGTATCTGGTGTATATTTTACCCACAGCAGCCACAAATGTGTCGAAGGTTGTGAAAATTACCAACATCGCAATTAACATTGCAAATGTTGAAGGCAACTTGTGCATTTTCATGTTGCCGAATGATTCACAAAAAGTTTCCCAATGAACTAGCACAATTCTCACAAATAACAGCAGCAACAGTCATTTGTCACGTGGCTTTCTTGCTTGTAAGTCTCGACGAAACACAATCCTCATGTATGGCTCCACTAGTCGTATCACTCTGTTGTTTTAGGTCTTGATTTTTCAACAAAAATTGTTCTCACCACTTACAGACTGTCGACTTCCTTGTATACCGTGTTGTCTGGTGGTGTAGCCCAAACGGCTAATGAGGACAAAGGAAGCTGAATATGTTTGGGATTTTATGTTCCAGAACTTGGGAAAGCCTAGGTATAAGTATAGGTATAAGTTAGTAAGTATTAAGGAACGGAAATTTCATTTTACTCACGTACATCACAGAGCAGGCTTTATTTTGCGGTTTTACTCTAATGAAAACAGCAGACAGGCAATGCGTCCGCTTTCTTTTGCTAGCTAGAAATCCGCAAGCATTCTTTTCTACATTAACCCTTTCATGACGAAGAGAAAACGAGCCCCCACCCAACTGCAAGAGGTATAGATCCTCATGAGACCCAGCAGCTCCGGGGGCTCATGAGGATCTATACCTCTTGCTGATACCACTTTGCATCTACGTTCTTTAAATGGCTGGGGATCTTAGCCCTCGAGACTGGACACTGAAATCAGCATCAACAAAAGGAAATAATCGTTACAAGAGAGTCAATGCCTCTGGTACAATAAATGTCTAGCAGTCCATGGAAAAAGAGATCGATTACATTTTAAACACACAAAAAATAGCCTGACGCATTCAAAAGGCCATCGAATATTCTATGATATTAACTCATTCAAGAAGCCATACGTCAATAGCCGCGGAAGTTTCGTACAGCGTTGCCGACGGCAACGCTGTACGACACTTTCGCAGCTATTGAGGCGGGGCGTCTTGAATGAGTTAAACGGACACTACTCTTTTGCTGCTACTGAAACAAAATCACACGTGTCACACGTCGTTTTCTATCATTAATTTTTTATAATGTTTTCCTCTTTGACTTTTACCTGCTATTCACGAAGGTAACTATGCGTTAACCCCTTCGCTGGAAATGATCACGAAGTGCTCGTCTGACACGACTGCACAAAGTACCAAAGTTCGCGTGACGAACACAGATGTAAATGGGACAAAAACACGCGTAAAGAACATAGGACTAACATAAACAACAAACATAACTTCTCTTGAGCCCCCCGCAGCTCTTCTGCAGCTGTGTAGCGTTCGCAATGTCCCAGCATTTAAGGAGTTAAGGGCTTATCGTAGTGATCAGAGGTCATCACACGTGTGAATCAATGTTTATCGCGATAACTTTCTGTCATTATGCAATTATTCACAAAACAGAAGACACTGCAACACTGTGTCACCATTGTAACCTATGTCTATCGTAAACAACCTTTATTTAACTCATTCTCCCCCAGACACACCACAGCAAGATAAGGATCGACCATGATAGTTCAAGGGTGATGCCAGAATAGCTTGGCGCCTATGGGCGCCAAGCTATTCTGGCATCACCCTTGAACTATCATGGTCGATCTGTGTCCTGCACTAGAGTGCAGTCTTCAGAGGACAACGGCAAAATTTGGGGATTTCGGTGTTGGGGTAGAATGAGTTAACACATTCTGCCCCAAGACCGAAATCCTCAAATTTAGAAGATGCCCTCTGAAGGACTGTATTACAATTCTAGAGACAGACTAAGCATGCTCGACCCATGTCTTGCTGTGGTGCGTCAGGGCTGGACGAGTTACATGTATATTTGTTTACCCGTTAGTGTAATACATGTTATTAAACTGTCTACTGTGACAGTAAAAAAAAAAAAAACTCTGAGAAATGCGGCCGTGGGAACTTCAACAGTCTTCTAAATGCAGTGTCATTCGCAAATAAACTGACAAAAAGATAATGAAAAGCGCGATCCCATTGTGCATCATTTCAAGCATACACTTTCTGTAAGCAATGAGTCGCAATTTCTCTTCAGCTTAACCCATTCAGCCCTGACGCACTACAGCAGGAGATGGGTCGACCATGATCATTCAAGGGTAGTGCCAGATTAGCTTGGCGCCTGTCGGCGCCAAGCTAATCTGGCACTGTCCTTGAATGATCATGGTCGACCCATCTCCTGCAACAGTTGCATAGTCGTTAGATGACGCCTCCAAAATTTGGGAAATACGTGCGCCGGGCTAAATGAGTTAATAGCACTGATCGGTCCCTTCGATGCAGAGAGAGCTTTTCCAAAGATTGGACTTGCAGTCTTTTGCTTTCTCAGTTAAATTGAAACTGCACGCAAAGCAAACACTTCAAAGTGGTTGACGGCGTCGAAATTGAACTTGTTCCCGCTAAACAGGGCACTCGATTTTTCACATCCTCAGCGGTGTTTCTGCATCGACATCGTAATATAATACATTTATTGAACTGTTCTTTTTACAAATAATAATAAACAAGCACTCTATTCCTACACGCTCACGAATATGTCAGCTTCATCGTCATGTCTTATGCAAACAGTCGATCCAGTCTTTAACCCATTTAACCACGGCACCGTGCAGGAGGAGGTGGATTGACCATGATAATTTAAGGGTAGTGCCAGATTGGCTTGGCACCTTTCAGGCGCCAAGACAATCTGGCACTACCCTTGAATTATCATGGTCAATCCATCTCCTGCAACTGATACATAGTCGTTAGGTAACACCTCCAAACTTTGATAAATGCGGCCGTGGGGCAAAATGGGTTAATGAACTTCAACAGTCTTCTAAATGCAGTGCCATTCGCACATAAACTGACATAAAGATAATGAATAGCGCGATCCCATAGTGGATCATTTTAAAGCATAAGCTTTTTTTGATGGCCCACTACCGCCGTAACTGTTCAAAGATACACTTCTGTCACAGATGGTTACCAAACGCTACACACAGGTCTAGTTATGGTTCATTTAGACACAGGAGAATCCAGTCCAGCACACGTCATCTGTATATCAAGAAACCTGAAAATTACTCCACCCCGTTCTAGAAATACAATGCTTTCAGCACGAGAAACAGCTAAAGATAGATTGACATGCTAAAGGGCTAAGCAGAATAAATTAGTGCGATTACTCGTGTGTTTTTGCTGCGTGTTCAAACTGATGTTAAAGTTCATTAGGTGTGTCGACAAGGCATAACAAACACAAATGGTGCTGAAATGTGTGTTCAGATTTATGCGTACTGGTACATTAAGCAATAAGTCGCAATTTTTCTTCTTCTTAATAAAACTGATCAACTCCTTCGCTGCAGAGAGAAAACAAGTAAACACCATTCATACTGCGGGGCTCATGAGGATGTATGCCTCTTCATAAACCACTTTGTATCCACGTTCCGTTGACGGCTGGAATTCTTTGACGGTGAAAAAGTGTTTGACTCAAAAGGTACGAAACACCAGAGTTCATAGTTACTAACGCTCCTGAGAGCGCCTTTGAAGCCTTTTGTCTGCCTGCAGGAATCATCGCGACAAAAACTGCTGCAGCAAGACAAAGGGGTAATGCTGGTCGGTGATTTTGTACCTATTGGTCAGTTATAGAGCGTATGGTCCAAAATCACACACCAGCTGTGCTGGCACACAAGAGCTCATGGTCTACACGGAATAACCGATCAAGAGACAATTACAAGACGACTGCGCTTAAAGCAACGTCGGATATAACAAACGTCGGATTAAAATCTGACTTTTGTGATGTCCGACCCTACTTTAACTCATTCTACCCCAACACCGAAATCCCCAAATTTGGCCGTTGTCCTCTGAACACTGCACTCTAGTGCAGGACACAGATCGACCATAAGAGTTCAAGGGTGGTGCCAGAATAGCTTGGCGCCCATAGGCGCCAAGCTATTCTGGCATCACCCTTGAACTATCATGGTCGATCCTTATCTTGTTGCGGTGTGTCTGGGGTAGAATGAGTTAAGCAGGTTTATTACAGCGACCTACTCCAGGCAGTAAAGATTTAACTCATTCAAGAGAGGTTTTACGCCGCGTATCCGGATGCGGCACGTGTCCGATATGTTTATACTTCACAATGTTTCCTTCATAAATTTTATTTTATTTTAGTTTAGTTTAGTTTATGCTGTCACTGTCGTTCTCGATGTAGAGCTATCTCGATGTAGAGCTGGTTCTGGTGGTCTCATTCCTGAAGTCTTTAAGCATGCCTGATGTGATTGTTCCATTTCTTGTCAAGCTGTTTAATCACATTTTCTCCACAGGCCTGTACCCTGAGTCTTGGTCAGAAGCGATCGTCCAGCCTATCCATAAAAAGGGCAATATGGATGTACCTGATAATTACCGTGGCATTTCACTACTTGTTGTCTGTACTAAACTCTATAGTTTCATTTTAAATAAGCGTTTGACCGATTGGTCCAAAAGTCATGATGTGCTGGGAGAAGTGCAGGCTGGGTTCAGAAGAGATCACTCTACTATTGATCACATCTTCACTCTATTTTCTATGATTCAAAGATATTTTACCCGCAATAACAAAAATTGTACGTTGCTTTTATAGATTTTCCGAAAGCTTTTGACTATATATCACGTTCTAAATTATGGGCAGTTCTTAAGAAAAGGGGCGTTAATGGCAGAATGCTGCAGGCATTTCAAAGCATGTACAAGGTCGTTAAAGCTCGTGTAAGGTGCGGCCAAAGTGTGACTGATCCCTTCCTCTGCCCTAGAGGCTTGAAACAAGGGGAGATAACCTCGCCCGCACTTTTCTCCTTGTTTATTAACGACTGAAATTGCCGCTGAAATTATGAACAATGGAAAACATGGTGTTCAGCTTCTCCCAGACTTAGTTGAAGTTTTTATTTTATTGCTTGCAGATGACGTAGTACTTGTGTCAGACACACCACGTGGTCTGCAAAATCAGCTTGATATTTTGATTAAAAATGCTGATGATGTGGACTTGTCTGTTAACCTGGCCAAGTCAAACATTGTGTCTTTCGTAAAGGAAGGTACTTGGCACGCAGAGAGAAGTGGCTTATTAAAGGTACACAAGTGTCAGTAGTTAATGCTTATAAATATCTAGGATTGTATTTTTCTACACGACTGTCATTTTCCAGAGCTTTTGGTGATATTTGTACTAGAGCACGGAGGGGCACTATAGAAATATTTAAGATCTTTTGGAAAAGTAGGGACTTTTCCCCAACCATGTTTTTCAAGCTGATTAAGCCCATATTGTTGTACGCTTCAGAGGTATGGGGTCTGTACAGGCACGAAGAGATTGAGAAATTACATCTCTTTGCACTCAAAAAGCTTCTTAATGTAAATCAACGTACACAAATGACCTTGTTAATGGCGAAACCGGTAAATATCCACTGTACATCTATGCCAGGGTTAGCTGTGTAAGGTAATGGTTTCGTCTGTTACGAATGGAGCCTCACGGACTTCCTTCTAAAGCGTACAAAATGTTGCTAGCTTTGCAAAATAGTGGAAAAGACTGTTGGGTCACTCGTGTTCATGATGAACTGTACCGGTATGGCTTTGGTTTTGTATGGGAGAACCAAGGTGTTGGCAATGTTGACAGGTTTCTGCTAGAATACAAACAAAGATTGATTGATTCGTTTGGGCAGGTCTGGCATAGTAACTTGCCAGACATTCCGCGGTTCAAAGTGTTTAAGCATTTTAAAGCATCTTTATATTTAGAAACCTACTTCTTTGATATTCACAATAAACATTTACGGGACCTTCTTATACGGTTTAGAATTGGGGCTTCAGAAATTAATACGCACAAATTCAGATATTTTATACTAATGATACTAATTTGGCCTTCACTTGTTCGTTTTGTGAACTGCCGATTTGAGGACGAATGCATTTTTTTTGTTTCATTGCTGATCACTTGAAGACCTTAGACAAAAGTTTATTCCTACTAAATACACCCTTTATGCCAATTATGGTTCCTTTAGTCGTCTGCTTAATGAGAGAGAGACGGTGCAAAATGTTGCCCGATTTATTTATTAGTTTAAAACGTCGCCGTGAGGTCCGCTGATATTTGTGTGGTTCACGTGCTTGCCAGCACTGGCCTATTTTGAAAAACGCAGCTGGTCCATTCTTGGGAAGAATGAACTTGCTTCGTTTTTCATGACGCAACATGAAAAACGCATAGAGTGTGTGCACAACTTATTTGCATTTTGTAATTTCTTGTTGTTGTTGTACGTTTTACCAGAGTTTTCATGTGATGGGCCGATGGCCTAAACAATGAAATGATTGAGTCTTGAGTCTCTCTCTCTCTCTCTCTCTCTCTCTCTCTCTGCGGCAAGCGTGAAAAATGGCACATGTGCTAACTGCTTCTTCCGTTCAGAAATAAAGTTTCATTTCATTTCATTTCATTTCATTTCATTTCTCTCTCTCTCTCTCTCTCTCTCTCTCTCTCTCTCTCTCTCTCTCTCTCTCTCTCTCTCTCTCTCTCTCTCTCTCTCTCTCTCTCTCTCTCTCTCTCTCTCTCTCTCTCTCTTTTATTACCCTGTGTTTGTAGAGTAGCAACGGCAAGTATGAAAAATGGCACATGTGCTAATTACTGCATTCGTTGAGAAATAAAGTTTCATTTCATTTCATTTCATTTCATCTCTCTCTCTCTCTCTCTCTCTCTCTCTCTCTCTCTCTCTCTCTCTCTCTCTCTCTCTCTCTCTCTCTCTCTCTCTCTCTCACGCACGCACGCACACACACACACACACACTTCTTGGCTTTTGACTTCGCGAACGAAGATTCTATAGGGCTTGCCCACGTCGTCTGCAGGCATTTTCGTGGCTGCGGAGGCCAATCCGGGACAGGCAGGTTCGACCGCAGTGGCTGCAGGGGAAGGTCTGGTCAGGGTTCTGAGTTACGACAGCTCTGTTTTTTCTTCTGAGCCGCTTGTCTTTAAGGTTAGCTCTGCGAGAGTCCTCAAAGGAGACGGCTGCCTTGTGAATGGTGGAGCGCCAGGTGTCACGGTCCGCAGCAAGCAAAGACCATTGGTGGTGGTCGATTTGGCAGGCACTAAGTGACTTCTTGAGACCGTCTTTGTATCTCTTCTTTGGTGCCCCTCTGTCTCGGTGTCCAGTGGCGAGCTCGCCGAACAGAGTGATCTTGGGTAGGCGATGATCCTCCATCCTGGAGACGTGCCCCGCCCAGCGAAGCTGTGTCCGCAGCAGCAAAGCCTCGATGCTCACAGTTTCCGCCTGTTCAAGGACCTCGACGTTGGTGACATAGTCACTCCAGTGAATGCTGAGGATGGTACGCAGGCAGCGCTGGTGAAAGCGTTCGAGGAGTCGTAGTTGTCTGCGGTAGAGGGCCCAGGACTCGGAACCGTACAGCAGGGTGGTGAGGACGACAGCTCTGTACACGCTGATCTTGGTGCCTTTTTTCAGCTGTTGATTGTGCCACACCCGCTTGAATAGTCGCCCGAAAGCACTGTTCGCTTTTGCCAGCCTGTTGTCCAGCTCCTTGTCCAGCTTGGCGTCTGACGTGATGATGCAGCCAAGGTAGGTAAACTGGTGTACAGACTTCAGTTCGGACTCGCCGATGGTGATGTGGGGAGGGCGATGCTCTTCCTTGGGTGCCGGCTGATGAAGGACCTCTGTCTTTTTCAGACTGACCTCAAGTCCAAAGAGCTGGGCGGCATCTGCGAAGCAGGACGTAATGCGCTGCAAGGCTCTCTCTGTGTGTGCAACGAGGGCAGCGTCATCAGCAAAGAGCAGCTCACGAATCAGTTGGTCTAGGGTTTTCGTGTGGGCCTGCAGTCGTCTGAGGTTGAACAGGCTGCCATCGAGACGATACCTGATGTACACTGCGTCGTCATCGTCGAGGTCCACTGTGGCCTGCTTCAACATCATGCTGAAGAAGATGGTGAAGAGGGTCGGTGCCAGCACGCAGCCTTGCTTCACGCCGTTGCGAATGGGGAATGGTTCTGAGAGGTCACTGTTTAGTCTGACCTGGCCTTGCTGGTCCTCGTGGAGCTGGACGATCATGTTGAGGAACTTTGGGGGACAGCCTAGTCGCTCCAGGATCTGCCACATACCTTGCCTGCTCACAGTGTCAAACGCTTTTGTTAGGTCGACAAACGTTACGTACAGCCCTTTGTTCTGCTCGCGGCACTTCTCCTGAAGCTGTCTCAGCACAAAGACCATGTCGGTGGTACTCCTGTTGGCTCTGAAGCCACACTGGCCCTCTGGGAGGTGGTCCTCAGCGATGGCAGGTACCAGCCGATTCAGGAGCAACCTTGCGAGAATTTTCCCGGCAATGGACAGCAGGGTAATTCCACGATAATTAGAGCAGGCAGACTTCTCTCCTTTGTTCTTGTACAGGGTGATGATGACTGCATCACGGAGATCCTTTGGTAGTGTTCCTTTTTCCCAGCAGCAGAGAAAGAGGTCGTGGAGCTTGTTGTGCAGTGCTGGGCCTCCATGTTTCCAGATCTCTGGCGGGATTCCGTCAATGCCTGCTGCTTTGCCACTCTTGAGCTGGTGGATGGCTGTGAGGGTCTCTTCGGCGGTGGGCGGTTCGTCCAATTCAACCTTTAGTGGAAGGTGTGGGATTTGGAGGATGACTGTTTCTTGAACAGTGCGCTCAGCGCCGAAGAGGTCCTGAAAGTATTCCGACCAGCGGTTCAAGATGGAGGTATTATCTGTGAGGAGTGCCTGTCCATCAGCGCTTCGCAGGGGACTTTGTACCAGGTGCCTAGGGCCATACACTGCTTTCAGTGCTTCGTAGAAGCCCCTGTAGTCACCGTTGTCAGCGCAGAGCTGGGTCCTCTGTGCGAGTCTGGACCACCACTCGTTCTGGAGCTCTCTAAGCTTGAGCTGGAGACTGCTGCAGATGAGGCGGAAGGCAGACTTTTTCACAGGGCAGGAAGGCTGGGCTATGTGGGCCTGGTGGGCGGCTCTTTTTTTTGCTAGAAGTTCCTGGATCTCTACGTCGTTTTCGTCAAACCAGTCTTTGTTCCTCTTTCTAGCAAAGCCCAAGACTTCCACAGAAGATTTTACAATGGCAGTTTTCAGTTGTTCCCAGAGTGTTTCAGGGGAGGAGTCTGCTGGATCAACTGTGTCTTTGAGCATGCGCTGTAAATCGGCCTGAAGGGCAGCTTTCTTGTCGTCACGCTGAAGGCTGGCAACATCAAGCTTTTTCTTGGGGGGGCCCCATTTATTGGGTTTCAGCTTGAGGCGGAGCCTTAGTTTGCAGCGAACAAGGCGGTGGTCAGTGTGGCACTCTGCGCTGGGCATCACTCTGGTGAGGAGGACGTCACTGCGGTCCCTCTGACGCACTAGGACATAGTCGATAAGGTGCCAGTGCTTGGAGCGAGGATGCATCCAGGTGGTCTTTCGACTGTCCTTTTGCTGGAAAGTAGTGTTGGTGATGACAAGTTGCTGCTCTGCACAGAGCTCCAACAGTAGGCGACCATTGTCATTGCAGTTCCCAACGCCATGCTTGCCGAGGACTCCTTTCCAGGCTTCTGAGTCTTGGCCCACTCTGGCGTTGAAGTCGCCAAGGATGATGACTTTGTCGTCTGCAGGGGTGCTCTGCAGGAGGCTGCGCAGGTCAGAGTAGAACTTGTCTTTCTCTGCAGGCTCTGCCAGGAGGGTTGGGGAGTACACACTGAGAAGGGTGACGTATTGCTGGTGTCTCAGTGGGAGGCGCATGGACATGATGCGGTCGGAGTGACCCGTTGGTAGGTTTTCCAACTTAGTCGCAATGTGGGTCTTCACCATGAAGCCCACGCCTGAGAGCCGTCTTTCTGATGCAGGCCTGCCTGACCAGTAGAGGGTGTAGCCAGCGCCAAGTTCTTGGAGGCTGCCTTCCTCCGGGAGGCGTACTTCGCTGAGCGCGGCGATGTCGATGTTTAACCTCCGCAATTCATGGGCAATGAGGGCGGAGCGACGTTCAGGGCGTCCGCTGTCTGCTGTGTCGAGCATGGTTCGGATGTTCCAGCATGCTACGTTGAGTCCGGTCGTGGTCGTCATGAGAGTAGATCCATTGTTTTTTCTTGTTTTCTGACCGCATGAGAAGATGCCCGTTGACCGCGGCTAGCCAACTGGGTTACGAGGGGATAAGCTTTGGTTAGGCCACCTTTTCTAGGCCCCTCTCCGTGTGGAGCAAGCAGTGCTGTCCCTAGAGAAGGCTGCTTGGTCGTTCAGGGTGTGCCGAGTGACGTTGTCATCCCCAGGTCAACATCAGGCGACCAATATTCTGAACCGCCTGCATGCAGGTTTGAGACTGCGGCTTCCAGTGACATCTTTCACCTGCCGTTTTGCCCCTTGCCCATCGCTACAGGACTTGGAAAGATTCAGTGTCATAGTCCGTGGGCGTTTCCTAAAGCCTGCGCGGTGGAGCTTTTTGGTGGAGTGCAGTGTGCGCAGTACTGGCCCCACCCTTTAAACCGTTGGTTCGTTTGCCATGGCCTAGCAAGCTGGGACGGTGGCATCGAGGTCCTCGGGTCGTAGGTTTTATATCAGACTGTCCTTGTCTTAGTCTCTGGCTCAAAAGCCTTCCCCGGAGACACGGGGGCTTTGATTTCAGGGGTTTCCTCCCTTAGCCTTTCCGCAGCCAAGCGGCCAAGCCTGCAAGGCAGCAGGGGACTCGTGGGGGCCGGGGTCGTCTATGTCCCGTGCAGATGTGAACATCTGCCCACTGCCCTACACACACACACACACACACACACACACACAAACTGTCATGCGCGCATCTCCATGAGGCATAGATCCTCATGCGCCCTCCGGGTGCATGAGGATCTATGTCTCCTGGATATGTTTGGATGCGCACGCACTAACACGCACACACACATCGAAGCGCTTTCAGAAGATCATGCAAGTGACCCGTGTACTTAATATATTATGTAGCTAGGTAAAGTCAAACTGCTTTCACACAAATAATAGCAAGACTGAAAGTGTATCGTGAAATTCTAGTTTTGTCACCATTTTCTCAAGCCTATGAAGAGAAAGTGAAACTCATATCACGTAAAATATAAAACTTAAAATTAGGTCATGACAAATGACGTTTGACAAACCAATGACGCATATGTCCTGCGACCCCTATAGAGCTCACTGATGCATTATTTACATACATACGCGCGCGCGCGCACACACACACACACATACACACACACACACACACACACACACACATACATACATACATACATACATACATACATACATACATACATACATGCATGCATGCATGCATGCATGCATGCATACATACATACATACATACATACATACATACACACATACACACATACACACACACACACACACACACACACACACGTGTGTGTGTATGTATGTATGTATGTATGTATGCATGTATGCATGCATGCATGCATGCATGCACGCACGCACGCACGCACGCACGCACGCACGCACACACACACACACACACACATACATAATACATACATACATACATACATACATGCATGCATGCATGCATGCATCGGCGCTTCGCACCAAATGTAGGTTCAGCAGCGAAGTTAGCGTAACTAGACATGACATAATTTTTATCTTGTTACTTCAATTGTCAGAGGTTTAGGCCTGCCCGCCTTTGACATCATGGATATGCTATTAAATTAACCCCACCGCAACCCGTCCTAAAAAAAAGTCCCATCAGGGGTTTAAAAACGCCTATAGGCGTAAACAATTGCTAGAACAGTATATTTCCTCATTCATACCATGAAATCCCACTGGAAAATCCAAAACGAACATCAAGGTAACAAGAATTACTCATTCCGAAAAATAACTGTCACTCATTTAACTTTCAATTTATTTAGCCAAACAAAAAACGCTTATCGGTGTAAAACAATGGCCAAAACTTTACATTTCCCCATAGTGACACATTCGATCAAATCCCACTGAAGAATCCAAAATGAACAGTAACATAACAATTTAGATTTTCTCATTCCGAAAAAAAAAGGTGTCACTTTATTAATTTCTTTATGTGTTTGGCGGTTGTTTCAAAACGTATGCAACAACCACCAAACACAGCTGAGCCTCTTGTTACGAAGCATAATTTTTTAAGGCCCACTACCGCCGTAATATTGTTCAAAGATACACGTCTTTAACAGATGGTTTCGAAACGCTACAGACAGGTCTAGTTATCGGTCATTTAGACACAGAACAATTCAGTTCAGCACACGTCGTCTTTATATCAAATATGACAATGACTCCACTCCTCTCTATAAATACAACGCAATCAGTACGAAAAACAGCTAAAAATAGATTGACACACTAATTTCTGTGCAGTATAAATAAGAGCTATTGCGCGTGTGCTTTGCTGTGTTAAAACTGCCATAGAAGTTCATAGGAGTGTCGAGAAGGCATTAAAAACACAAATAGTGCTGAAATTTGTCCTCAGTTTTAGGCATAATAGTACTTTAACTCATTCTACCCCAGACACACCACAGCAAGATAAGGATCGACCATGATAGTTCAAGGGTGATGCCAGAATAGCTTGGCGCCTACGGGCGCCAAGCTATTCTGGCATCACCCTTGAACTATCAAGGTCGATCTGTGTCCTGCACTGCAACGCAGTCTTCAGAGGACAACGGCAACATTTGGGGATTTAGGTGATGGGGTAGAATGAGTTAAGCATTGCGTTCTGTAAAAAATAAATACTTTTTTTTTTTAATGAAGAAGAAGAAGTTTATATCTTATAGCCCTTCTGGGTTTGCACTTACCGCGGTCTAAATATCTTCCTAATAAAAATTTCTTATTACGCAAAACGACGTTTCTATATGTGTAATTATTGACATTTCGGGAAACATATCTTATAATCTAAAGTTACAATCAATTAATTTTTGTTTCACATTCTTTGTACAGAAATTCAAGTAGTTCATCTTACGGGGAAGGCGTATTATGAAACTTCACACTTTGTTTAAGTTCTGTTAGTTTTGTTTTTGCTGTCGCTTTTTGTTTAAATTGGGGGGGGGGGGGGGAGAGGGTGGTCTCCGCGTGCAGTGTGATGGTGGTGGTGGTGATATACTCTTACTTACAACGATCCAAATGAGCAGTTTTCAAACACTGAAATTTTAGTGTTTCCTGTGCCCGCTGGTCCAAGTTGTTAAAGATGCACAAATATCGCCAGTACGCTTGCGTTCCCGACCGCTGTAAACAATAGATAATCGAATTAGCAGCTTTTCAGGACGGAGTATCCTTTGACAATAACTATGGCCAAAGGATATTTACTCGTTACCCCCTCTTCTGTACAAGAGGTACACTTGAACTATATCGCCTATAAACCAAACTGTCACTAAGTTAAGTAGAGCTCTTGTTCTAGGTTGCTGGACCCCACACACACACACACACACACACACACACACACACACACACACACACACCACCACCACCACCACCACCACCACCACCATCACCACCCCCACCACCACTGCCACCACCACCATCCGTCTCTTGCCCTCCCTCATCAGAACTTTTATGTTTTTAAACGTTGGACCATGCCTGAAAGTCTTCCAACGCCACTGTTCAAAGTCATCTTTTTTACAACTTGCGAATATTTGACTACAATGGAAAGAGAACGAGAGAGAGAGAGAGAAAAAAAAAAAACAACCAGACAGACAGACAGACAAACACAGACTGTCTACAAACATAATGTGGTCAAAGTTAATCACACCGCAGCAAGACATGGGTAGATCATGATAGTTCAAGGGTGGTGCCAGAATAGCTTGGAGCCCATAGGTGCCAAGCAATTCTGACACCATCCATGAATTATCATGCTCGATCTGTCTCTAGAATTTGTAATAAAATCCTTCAGAGGGCAACTTCAAAGTTTTGGGGATTTCGGTCCTGGGGTAGTAGGTGTTAAGTTCATGGTGATTGCAATTAAGTTGAATGTCATAATATGTTCCTGCACAATTACAAATACAAAATCACGCCTGTTTCCGCCACGACGGTGATTTCATACGGGGCATCGAAACAAGTCAGAACATTTCTTTTTTACCCCATCTCGGTTTTGACATGAGTCCGATGCTCTGCCGCACGAGCTATCTGTTTTTGCATTCTGCAATTTTTTTTTAAAGACGTTGCAACTACATTTTTAGCACTTTGGTTTAGCGGTTTTTTGACTACATGAACAAAACCCTCAATCCACAGCCAAGATTCTGTTTTTAAGTCCCTTCTATTTATAGAAGGGACTTTTTATGATAGGTCGCGGTGGGGCGAATTTAATAGCATGTCCATGATGTCAAAGGCGGGCAGGCTAAACCTTAAAAAATTGAAGTAACAAGATAAAAATTATGTCATGTCTAGTTTCGCTAACCACACTGCTGAACGTACATTTGGCGCAAAGCGCCGTATGTGTGTATGTATGTATGTGCGTGTGTATGTATGTCTGTATGTATGTAAACAAGAGAATCACATATATGTCTGTAGACACAAGCTTGAAACGTGACGAAATACTTTCTTAAGTGGGTGGCTAAGAGAGCCTGCGAGCAGATTGTAATTGAATGTCTCATTGAATTCTTAAAAACTGTTTATAGGAAGTCGGTTGACCCCGATTAGAGTCCATAATTTTTGTCATATTTACTTGAACGTTTGCATATAGCTAGTTTAGAGACAGACATTGGATGAGTTCGTTAGCCAGCTTTGAACCCTTTCAACTTCTTTAGTAAATATTAATTCTTTTCAGAAAAGAATTAAAACAGTTGTCACGTAA
This sequence comes from Semisulcospira habei, assembly GCA_036245525.1. Taxonomy (NCBI): domain Eukaryota; kingdom Metazoa; phylum Mollusca; class Gastropoda; family Semisulcospiridae; genus Semisulcospira; species Semisulcospira habei. The sequence goes on along the minus strand of BTPG01000007.1, from coordinate 114,677,037 downwards.
CGGATGTGACATGTTGTTTTATTTTTTCGCCAAGTCGGTTTTTTTTTGTTAATAAATGTAGGTCGCCGACTTCTGTAAATAGCCTTAGTTTAGGGAAGTTAATAAATGTAGTGTGAGCGTAATCGTAAAGCCCGTGCAGCAAGCTTAGCAGTGAGCGAGTACAGCGGTTGCACGCTTTCGTCAAGTAGCTTTAAACCGAACAGTGTTCAGAAGCAAAGTTAACCTGCGAGGTAGCAGTAGGATATTAGTCAGTCAGCGGAGTTAGCCAGCGAAGTGAGAGTCTGGGTCAGGGTGCGGCCTCGTTTGGAGCCCTTGACAAGCTGTGTGAGGGTTCTTTTACCCTCCCTGCAAGACCACGGCCAGTGTTCCTGGGTGTGGGTGTCCCGAAAGACTTGCGACCACGGCTGCTACTCACCAGAAGACCCCTCCGGTTCGTCTTCGTCCTTGTTTTGTCTCGTCCTGCCGGAGGACTCACCAGTGACAGGTATTTACTCATGCCATTTTCCTCAGTTAGCTGCTGCGCTCTCGGGTGTGTGAATGTGTATATAGGTGCGGAAGGGTATGTTCGTCTAGTTTTTTAGTGATGTTTTAATTGAGTCTTTAACCATGTTTTTTAGGTTGGGTTGTAATGTGGTGGGTGTCGGATTTAGTTGTTTATATTCGGCTGTCGCCGAGTGAGTATATTTAAAGGGCCATGTTGTAAAATGGATTAAAGTGGGTATCCTTTCAAATATATCTGTATTAAGTCCTAGACGTAATTTAATAAGATTGTCACGTTGGGTGGTTGCTGGTGATTATTTGATATCTTTGTATGTACATGTGGATATTTTGATAATGTTGGTTTTAGCAGTGGCAATGTTATTATACAAAAGTGGTTGTGCTAGCTTAATGCTAGTGTAATGGAATAGTGCAGACCTGGTGAATGTTGAATGTACATAGGAATCCTCTTTATCCATGATTGTATAGTTAATATGGCCAAGGCGGATATTAGGGTGAGACGAGACACAACTCACGTGGTTTGTGAGTAGGTGCGTGTCAAATAGGCCAGAATTAACTGTGTTGGCACTTTGACTGACAATGCGCCCTTTTCCAGTGCACTGGCTTCAAAGACTGGCTTCAAAGACTGGCTTCAAAGATTGGCTTCAAAGACTGGCTTCAAAGACTGGCTTCGAAGACTGGCTGCGATCACTGGCTTCGATCATTGGCTTCGAAGATTTCGTTCTTCGATCTCATCATCCACGACCAACGGTGACGCATCATCGGGAGTCAGAACGCCTTCGCTAGCCGGTCCTGTTGGACAAGTACGTTGGGCTACAGTAGGCTGACTCTACGTTCTGAGCGTCGGTCACAGGCGTGCGTGAGCAAGCGCGGCTACGGTGCTCTGTGGTGCAGGGGTAGTACTCGTACGTTATGAGCCACCCTGTCTAGTGTGGGACAGAGGACACTGTACAGAGACTAAGTTACCCGCCTTGTATAGCCGTTGGCCATATTAGTCATTTTTGTCTGTTAGTCATATTCACATATTAGTCATTTTCGTCTGTTAGTCATATTCACCTGTTAGTCATATTCACCTGTTAGTCATTTTCACTTGTTAGTCATTTTTTATATGTTAATCTTTTTTAAGTGTTAATACGTTATGAGTGCATGTGTGGGTATGTGTGAGTGTGTGGGGCGTTAGTGGGTCGGGGTGGGAGTTAGAGTAAGGGTAGGTAATAAAGGATTTGTTTGTTGTTTATCACTGGCGTTGCGTTATTTATTTAGAGTGGGTGGGTTTTCTCGAGTGTCTGCACTCATATTGTCCACGGCGCCCTGACCCCGTCAGGCGTGTCGTGACAACAGTAAAAAAAAAACTTGACTTCTATAGATAGTCAGACTGTGGCGTTGACGTAAAAGAGGCAACTCCGTCACCACGCAGACATTGACATAACACTGTAAATATGACAAAGGAAGCTGAATATGTTTGGGATTTTATGTTCCAGAACTTGGGAAATGATTGATTGATTGTACATTGCCTAACGTCCCGACAGCAACAAGACTTTCTCAGCACGTGCCTGCACTGCTCGTGAAAAAAACTAAACAGAATATTGAATGTATGTCACCAGCCGGTCCAACACATTAAATAAACCTACGACATGGGGCCTAAATAAAGCTAAGACCATTTAGCAACACACATCCATAACAATATCCAGAATTACAGGCAGCGCAGACAGTGGGGAGAGTTTAAAAAAGGAAAATACAGGTGAATGGACCAAGGGTAGACAGAAACACATGCCCCAGAATAGAGGGGAAACCCAACCCTGTGGGGCTGACCAGGGTGACCCTAGGAACTAACAAGTAGTTAACCCCACCCAAGTCCCCCAGGGCAGACCCGGGTGGGGCAGAACTTGGGAAAGATTGCTTAGGTATAAGTATAAGTATAGGTGTAAGTTAGTAAGTATTGCGGAACGAAATTTCATTTTACTTACGTACGTCACAGAGCAGACATTATTTTGCGGTTTTACTCTAATGAAAACAGCAGAATGGCTATGCGTCCGCTTCCTTTGGCTAGAAAACGAAAGCATTCTTTTCTACATTAACCCTTTCACGGCCGGGAGAAAACGAACCCCCATCCAACTGCAAGAGGTATAGATCCTCATGAGACCCAGCAGTATACAACACACTTTTCTGAGGTCACCAGCACGTTGTTTCGGTGTAAATTACGTCGCCGATAACGAACCTGGGATCTAGCACGCTGTTCTGTAGGTTCCAAGCTCGCCGTTTCCGTGTAAATTACGTTGCTGACAACAAGTTGATTGGCATGTGTTGATACAGTAGCAGCGACTATGACATAGTCAGCAGTGCCTGCTTGCGCGGTAGTGTCAGAGCTGGTACGCTGCAACGAAACGCCCTCTGTATTAACTCATTGGAGACGTGCCGTATACGGATACGCGGCGAATCGCCGCGTGTCCGTATACGGCGCGTCTCCAATGAGTTAAACTTACTGGCACTCCCGAAAATGTTTTGATAAAAAAATTAATGATCGTTTGAAGATTCAAAGGACACTATACAAAGACCCAGCAGGCCAATATGTCAAACACATTATGATAGTCTTTGCGTCCGTGTGATGTGAAAGATATTGTCGAGTAATTCTTTCATGAGTTACTGAAATATCTGCATGAACTCTCCACAAGCATGACTCCCAAAAGCGTTTCGCTACGTCTCTCTAAGATAACGCAATGAAGCCTCGCATACACACATTAACCCCTTCACTGCCGAGATAAAGTCAGTTAACAAAACTTCAGAAACATAATCTGCCTCCACTGGCATTATAAGGGTTAAATCTGCGAGTATGACAATTCTAATCTTTTTCAGTACGCGGCTTGGTCACTTGTCTTTGGTCGCAGTTAATCCGCGCCGCGGGGAATTCTTCGGTATGTT
>BTPG01000007.1:114611120-114668620 GCA_036245525.1 Semisulcospira habei | reverse complement strand
CTCGGCAGCGAAGGGGTTAGCCTAGGGCTTACTAAGTACTGCATCACTCTCAGCACAAACGCCAATGTGCGTGCCTCAGGGCAGACACGAACTGCATGTATTGTAAGCTGGAAATGGCAAAGAGATTCAACGCCCCACAACAACAAGAAAAAGTGAACAGAAAAAATAATTGTTGCAAGTGCGACTCTATCGATAACGCATTAGTGGATACAATACTTCGATGTGACGGAATGCGAAGTTAATGTCAAAATGTCATTGCGGCTAAAAAAATAATTAAAAAAAATGCTTCTCATTCAGCCCGACGGCCGTACTTCTCAAATTTTAGAGGCGTCATCTAACTACTATGCACCAGTTGCAGGAGATGGGTCGACCATGATAATTCAAGGGCAGTGCCAGATTAGCTTGACGCCGACAGGCGCCAAGCTAATCTGGCACTACCCTTGACTTATCATGGTCGACCCATCTCCAGCTGTAGTGCGTCAGGGCTGAATGGGTTAACACGAAATAGACATCAAAAACATTAGAGACAAAGTAGGCAAAACAGTGGCGTAGGAAGATTTTCTGAGGAGGTGTGTCCCAAAGTTTTATATAAAACAATCTAACAAGGTGGGGATGGGAGGGTGTTTGGGGGGGGGGGAGGGAGGGAGTGAGGGACGAGCTTTATAGGATTAATAAGAATTTACAGTGATTTCAAAAGCACAATCTGCCTCCACTCTCCGTGAAGGGATTAACCCCTTCAGCGACAGCGGACCCAGACTGCGTGTTGGACATCATCGCAAATTCGACGTCCAGGATCCGAGGCCTTCAAAAGAACACGCATACAAAGTGGTTTCAGCAAGAGGCATAGATCTTCATGAGCCCCTGCAACTGCGGGGCCTCATAAGGATCTATACCTCTTACAGCTGTTCTTGCAGGGTGATGTTTAAATTTTCTCTTCAGTAAACGGTTTAAGCCATACCTGGCCCTGTGGGTTCCTACGGCACAGCGAAATGTTCAAACGGTATTTTTTTTTTTCTTTTGTTCTTTTTTGGGCTGCTGTAGTTTGCAAATGGATGGAAGCAAATTTTCTTTTGTCCGTATGTATTGCATTTCTAGTTCTGTGGCCGACCCAGCTGCGACTCTCATTAACCGGCCTTGTAACTGCAAGAGGCATAGAGTCTCATGAGCCCCTGCTACTGCAGAGGCTCATGAGACTCTACGTCTCTTGCAGAACAGGGATCAGCAGGTCGTGGCTGTACTCAGATGGAGAAAACCACCGGGGTGAGGGGGGGGGGGCGGGAGGGGGGAAGGGGGTGGGGGAGGTGGGGGAGGGGGGGAGGGGGGGAGGGGGGGGGCGGATTTGCTTTCATGTTTGACACAAAATTAATGTCATGCAATCACACTGATTTCCACCCGCACTCCGCAACGCACGATTCTGCACAGGGGATTGCTGGAGGTCACCAGCATTCGCGTAGATCCCCACAACGAACGAGATGGAGGATAGCCACCATCAACCATAAACACTCCAAACATCTCAAAGAAGCATAGATCCACACTAACATAGCACTGCAAGAGTATCCCTTTCTTTTTCATTGTAGCCATACCCATACCTACCTTTTGTATAGGTATGGCCACAATGTATACTTGAAGTATACTTGGACCAGACCCAACTGTCAAGTTGCTTACAGCAGAGCTCTAGTTAAAAGCATAAAGACAGGAGGCGTGTCATTGTGTTCTGGTCAGTAATGTTACGGAACATACATTTTTGCTTCTGGGCTTTTGGCTCAGTCTGTATTGACATAGACGTGGGATGTGCGTTGCGAAATCGACCACCTCGATATCACGTGTTGTAGGAAATAGAACACATAGGTGATCGATTTCCTAACGATCATCTCACGCCTGTGTGTACTGGTCACATTTTCCTTGACCCAAAGGTCCCTCCCCCCAACCCCCTGACTCTCTCCCCTCGAGAGTGTGGGACATACTTCTCCGTAATCCTTCCTAAGGCACTATGCAGTGTGAAATGCAACCCCAGATCAACTGAGGATTTTCTGCCCAAATGCACTCCGTGGTCGGAAATCGCAGAAGTTGTTGAAAAGCAGAAATCCGGCGTGGATAAAAAAGACAAAGAGGCAGTTAATGGCCAAATGCTGTCTTACTGATGGACGCAGGAATTAACTAGGATCACATAACAAATACACACTTCGTCTGGTATCCTATACAATTGTAGCACGGTAACCATGTGCGTAATTAACCCAATCACTGCCACTGGTCGCAGATTTTGTATCTAAGATCTCTTTGTCAGTCAGTTCAACGCCAAAATATCCAATCCGTAAAAAAAAAAAAAAAAAAAAAAAAAAAAACATGGATACAAACTGGGCCAGCAAGAGGCATTGATCCTCGTGAGCCCTTGCAACTGCGGGGGCTCATGAGGATCTATGTCTCTTGCAGCTGGACGTTGGTCCCTTTTTTCCTCGACAGTGAAGGGGTGAATAATTATGGTAACCATGTGTTTTGTCAACAATCAAAGCTCAAATGGTCACACTTCCGGGGTAATCTAGGACGTGTGTGTGTGTGTGTGTGTGTGTGTGTGTGTGTGTGTGTGTGTGTGTGTGCGTGCGTGCGTGCGTGCGTGCGTGTGTGTGTGTGTGTGTGTGTGTGTGTGTGTGTGTGTGTGTGTGTGTGTGTGTGTGTGTGTGTGTGTTCCGGTCTTTGTTGCTGGCCCCTTGGTGCATATCCCAGTAAGGAAAAGAAGCTCGGTCCGACGTAGGCCACAGTTGGACCGCGCACAGTCGTGGTAAGCCCATTGCGGCCGAGTTCGGCCCGAGGACCTTTTTCACTGGGTATCGCTGAGAGAACCAAATTCACAACATGGGAAATGTGTACGACAAAGTGGACAAATACTCGCTGGCTACAGGCAAGCATAACAACGAGGGCCTGTGCCTTGAGACATCAAACACTTTCATGTTAGCCCTAGATGCATCCATGCACGAGGTATTGTTAACTCATTCAGTCCCGACACACCACAGCAAGACATGTATCGAACAGGACAGTTCAAGGGGGGTGGGAGAATAGCTTGGCGCCCATAGGCGCCAAGCTATTCTGGCACCGCCTTTGAACTATCATGCTCGATCTGTCTCTAGAATTGCAGTACCGTCCTTCATTGGAAAACTTCAAAATATGGATATGGGGATTTCGGTCCTGGGGCAGAATGTGTTAATGTGAAATGCGCTCACGCGTGGTATTTGTTCCACAGATCACAAATAAACACTGACACGCGAAGGACATGTATTTCAAAATGCACCAGCACCCCAGTAGTATTCCAAGGCTGAATTTCCAGATTTGGAATTTGTCCTCTGTAAGACTGCATTTCAGCTCAGGAGATCCTCACAAACCAGATAGGTGAGGCTAGCGCTGGCAGAATTGTACAACAAACCAAGGGGAATTTCTCTGTGGGCTGGCGATTGGGTGCCTGATAGGCGGGGGCAGGGGATCTAAATGTTGTCCAGCGCTGAGTAATTCCCCTTGGTTTGTTGTACAGCTCAGGAGATCGACTCGTCGACCAGGATAGTTCAAGGTTAGTGCCAGAATAGCTTGGCGCCTCTAGGCGAAAAGCTATTCTGGCACTAATCTTGAACGATCAGAGTCTTACCATATCTGGATTTAGCATGACTGAATTGATCTATCTTTTAATCTGGCGACGTGAGATGGCCTTAGTCGCCTGCTCGACGTTAAACCCTAATCTTAGAACTAAACTGAAGTCTGACAACAAAGGACAAATACTGCGCAGAATGCGTCTTTTGTTCGCGAAGTAACTCGCCCCGAAGTCAATTTTCAAAGTCAATAACGATTTTTAACTGAACAAACTATTCCTGTGGTTGCGTTAATTGCGATCTGACCTATAAAAGTGTAATGTGACTAGTCTGAAATCAGTAGTGGGTTGCGCTTGGAATGTCATTGACGTAGGAAGTTGTATGCTACTTAAGGGTCAGACCAGAATGACTGCTTCGCAAAACGGATTTGTTCAATAGCATGTCCGTTGAAAGGTCCTGGTAAATCAAAGTGGCACAGTTGGAGTGCGCCTGAGTTGATCAGTGTTCAGGTCGTACTCCATAGGCAATAGATTTCCCTGTCCCCCATAACCCGCCCGTCAGGGGCGTCCATGATCACCTCGGTGCTGTGGACGTTAAACCCGAACTAACCAACCAAGACTGCTTCGCCGTGGGGTGGCCCCTCAGTCACTGTGGCGTGGATCTGTCTAGCGAGGGGAGTAAAACGCCAAATAACTCTTACGCCGGACTGACTTTGCGGGGGCTCATGAGGATCTAATATGTCTCTTGCTACCCCAAATAGCTTTGTATTCATGTTGGTTTTTTTGTGACGGATTAAAGAGGCAGGGCGAACGTTACTCAGCTTCAACAGACATAAACCCTCATGAGCACCCCTCCCCCCCCCCCCCACAGTTGCGGGGGCTCATGAGGGTTTATGTCTCTTGTTAGTCCTGTGTGCTGTATGCGTATTTTTTATCACGTTTACATCTGAGATCTTCACACGAATGGCGGTCAGGGACTTAGTTACAGCAATTTAAAGATTTTTTTTTTTTTGGGGGGGGGGGCGGAACCCTTCGAATCCCACCCCCACCCCCAGATCCGCCCCTCAACACAGAGAGAGAGAGAGAGAGAGAGAGAGAGAGAGAGAGAGAGAGAGAGAGAGAGAGAGAGAGAGAGAGAGAGAGAGAGAGAGAGAGAGAGAGAGAGAGAGAGAGAGAGAGAGAGAGAGAGAACAATAATTAAGTCTTCTAGTTCATTTTTGGAAATTCTACGCCGCAAAAACAAAAAAACTAAAAAAAAAACAAATTATCATGGCATTCTGCGAAGTCTTGTCATGCTACAAGCACACGCTACATGACTTGCTGCAGGCACAAAATGTTTCAGTATGATCTTGCACACATTGCTACACTGCAACATGTGTAACAGTTTTGTCACATCCCGCCCCACGGCACTTCATCTGAAAATCTTCCTACGCACCTGAATGATCAGTCAACCGCCCAACAGAACACAATGCTGTTTGATTAGTGTGACCGTAATCCGACATTCAGTACGCCAGTGTATTGCCGGTTTCCGAAGAACAAAAGCCGTATCGTATTTTCTCGTCCAAAACCTGATTTCAGCTGGCAGATCAAACAAAAACATGATATGTGTGATGTTCTGTGACTTTCAGCTTTACGAGCTTTAAGGTCTAGAACGACAGACGGCCTGAGATGGCCTTAGTCGCCTGCTCGGCGTTAAAATCCATTAACACATTCTGCCCCAGGACCGAAATCCCCAAAGTTTGAAGCAGCCCTCTGAAGACTGTATTACACTTCTAATAAAAATAAAAAAAATAATTACGGTATTTATAATGCGCTTATCTTATAATAATTATAACTCTAAGCGCGCACTCACAACTCGCACACGCATGCGCACGCTTTAGAGAATGACTCACGTACCACAAATAGTGAAAAAACAAAACAAACATTACGACGGACTGGAAGGAGGAGAGAGAGTGTTTCTGGCGGAAAGAGAGTGGGAGAGTGTTCCAGGTGGGTGGGCCGTATACTGAGAAGGAGCGGGGGCCGAAAGTGCTGAGTTTGGTGCGGGGGATGAGGAGGCTGAGGGGGGCGGAGGCGGAGCGGAGGGAGCGGGGAGGAGTATAGGGGTGGAGTAAGTTGGAGAGATAGGTAGGAGCGTAGTTGTTCAGGGATTTGTAGCAGAGAGACAGAATCTTGTATTGGATGCGTTGGGGGATAGGGAGCCAGTGAAGGAGCTTGAGCAGGGGAGTGATGTGGTCGGATTTTTTCTTTCTGAGGACGAGGCGGGCAGCATTGTTCTGGACTCGCTGGAGAGTGAGAGTGGTGGAGTGAGGAATGCCGAAAAGGAGAGAGTTGCAGTAGTCGATGCGAGATAAGATGAGAGAGACAGCGAGTTTGGTGGCAGCTTCGGTAGTGAGGTATTTTCTGATCTGACTGATGCGGCGGAGGTGGAAATAACATGCCCGGGCCGTGGCGGAGACGAAGCTGGTCATGGAAAGAGAGGAATCGAGGATAACGCCAAGGTTCTTGACCGAGTCAGAGAGGGAGATTGGGGTGCTGTCGAGTTGAAGGTGGAGAGAGGGAGGGAGCTGGGAGAGTTTCTGGCGAGTGCCTACCAGCATGGCTTCCGTTTTGTCGTCGTTCAGTTTGAGCTTGTTTGCTGTCATCTAGAGACAGATCGAGCGTGATAGTTCAAGGGTGATGCCAGAATAGCTTGGCGCCTATGGGCGCCAAGCTATTCTGCACCACCCTTGAACTATCATGCTCGACCCATGTCTTGCTGTGGTGTGTCGGGGCTAAATGAGTTAACAAACTAACTAGAACCGCAGAGCAGCAACACGATTATCACACTCACACAGTGAAAGAGGCCAACTAGAACACATTATGATAGTTATACATACGGTATAAAAGATGTGACAAAATGTTAGCCTATTCACTATCGAGAAAAAGCAGTGAGCGCGATTCAATTGCAAGAGGCATGGATCCTCATGAGCCCCCGCAGTCGCGGGGGCTCATGAGGATCTATGCCTATTGCTGAGACCAATATGCGGGAGCTCATTAATTAGGATCGACCTGTGGCTTTTGCTGAGACCAGTTTGTATTCATGGCTCTCGGGCGGTTGTGGCTTTTGGTCGTTGAATGAGCTAATATAATCTCGAAATATGCGTCCAGCGGCAGGGAAGGGGTTAATCTGAGCAATAATTGCTCAGATTACAGTTTTTCACTATAGCATTATAAACTATACAAATCCCAGAAGAATTTCTTATTATGAAAAACTCTTGGAGGATATCAAATATGATCATCTACAGTTCAGCCGCAGTGTATCGCGGTCAGGCTGCGTTATTCGCGATCGCGTTATGGTCAGTCACTCACTGGTGATGAATTTGCATGCGCTTGTGAAGGAGAGCCACTTGGATGGCAAAAGGTCCTCGGGCCGACGTCAACCCTGAAGCTACGCTTTTATAAACACGAATCTGATACGAATTATTCGAAGTGGGTCCGACAATTCTTGCGAGTCCTTTTCATGTTTGAGCGACGAATTTGCATCCGACTTCGAGCAAAAAAAGGCGCAATTTTTTAAGGAAAACTGCATGACCGTATCGGATTCGGATCGTATTCGTTTCGGATTCGTGCTTATGGAACCGCAGCTTCAGGCTGACGTCGACCCGAGGATGTTTTGCTCACCGGGCATCGCCCTGGGGGCCAGAGCCCTGAGCGCGTTAACTCGAGGTCCCGCGGTACACTGGAGCCCGTAATGCAGAAGCTCACCTGTAATCGACTCATTAGAGGTGCCCCGCATCAATAGCTGCGAAAGTGTCGTAAAGCACCAATAAAGTGTCGTACAGCACCAGTGTAGTACAGCATCAGTAGCTGCGAAAGGGTCGTATAGCGTTGCCGTCGGTAACGCTATACGACACGTTCGCAGCTATTGATGCGGGACTCACTGTTGAATGAGTTAACACCCTCTAGTGAAGAGAAACGTTTGGGTTAACATGCCGATAGCCCGCTAAGATCGAAATTTTGCAGATTTGGGAGATTTCCTCTGAGGACCACCTTAAAGTTCAGGAGACGGAGAGACCTTGATAGTGCGAGGATAGTGCCAGAATATCTTGCTTCAAGCAGTTCGGGCATTATCCTTGGAACAATTGTGGACGAGTCATAGCTGAATTGGCTATGTCTACGTACACAGGCGTGGGGTGACTGTTTGTGTAATTGATCACCTCTGTAACACGGGTAGTAGGAAATATTGTTTTCATTCCTACGTCACACGACCAATTACTTTAACGCAATCCGTACCATGTGGCCTCGCTACAAAAAAAACCTTGTAGCGACAAATGGCGGAGTTATTGTAGCCCTCTTTGTGACGCATCTTGGATGCGAGTTTGTTCTATAAAAGATCATCAAAACGTTCTAAAGAAAAAAGTTACTTAGTGTTACAGGCACACTACTGGAGACGGCAACGTCATGAAAGATTTTAAATTACGTCATAAGTCTATTATGTATTATAAGTTATTGGTCGGAGGGGTTCGCTACACGGACCTTTGTAGGCCTGAGGGAGGTCAAAGGAATCATTGTACCCCGAAGGCCTGAGGGGTACAATGATTCCTTTGACCTCCCGAAGGCCTACAAGGGTCCGTGCAGCGAACCCCTCCGACCAATAACGTATTTGTTTTCATTCCTCCATTATTTTTATAAAAGAAAATCAAGAAGAGATCTTCCGACCTGGATCACGCCAGACATGACTGACGTCAAAGGAATATACATTTATACATAATAGACTGATGACGTAATTTAAAATATTTCATGACGTTGCCGTCTCCAGTACCGAGTGCTTGTTGTTTCGAACAACACTATGCAACTTTTTACTTTAGAACGTTTTGGTGATCTTTTATAGAACAAAACTCGCATCCAAGATGCGTCATCGAGAGGGCTACAAAATGTCCGCCATTTTTCGCTACAGGGGTTTTTATATCACGGTCACATGGTACGGTTTGCGCTAACGTGACTGGTCGTGCGACGTAGGGAGGATTGATTGATTGATTGTACATTGCTTAACGTCCCGACAGCAACAAGGCTTTCTCAGGACGTGCCTGCACTGCTTGTGAAAAAAACTAAACAGAAAATTGAATGTATGTCGCCAGCCGGTCAAATACGTTAAATAAACCTACAACATGGGGCCTAAATAAAGCTAAGACCATTTAGCAACACACATCCAACATCAAGAGCTACAGGCAGTGCAGACAGTAGGGAAAGTTTTAAAAAGGCAAATACAGGTGAATGGACAAAGGGTAGACAGAAACACATGCCCCAGAATAGAGAGAAAAACCCACCCTGTGGGGCTGACCAGGGTGACCCTGGGAACTAAAAAATACCTAACCCCACCCAAGTCCCCCAAGGCAGACCCGGGTGGGGTGACGTAGGGAGGAAAACAAACATGCGGTATATTTCTTTTACCTCGTCAGTCATGTCTTGCGTGATCCAGGTCTGAAGATTTCTTCTTGGTTTCTTTTACGAAAATAGTGGAGGATTGAAAACAAATACGTTATTGGAAGCAGGGGCTTGCTGCACGGACCCTTGTAGGCCTTTGGGAGGTCAAAGGAACTATTGTACCCCTCAGGCCTTCGAGGTACAATGATTCGTTTGACTCCCTCAGGCCTACAACGGTCCGTGTAGCAAACCCCTGCTACCAATAACTTATATTGCCACGAGAGGTGATCGATTTCGGCTCAATTTACGGTACTGCTGGCAAAAACCTACATAAATCGGAGCACAAGAGATTTGTCACACATAAATACTCATTAGAACTTGTAAACTGACGATCAAAGGAAAGCGACATTTTTGGAACCATCAGAAACACTTTAGGAGTTCCAAAAATGTCGCATTTCTTTTGCTCGTCAGTGTAGACTAGACCAAACTGTTTTAATTGTTCAACTGCAAAAGCAACATTGGTCTTTCCCGTGTGAATAATTTGTGCACACCAAACCGGGTAAATAGGTGTGTCTTGAAGGATTTCAAAACGCAAGCCAAATCAGTGGCAAACACAAAGTTTAATTTTGTCACAGACAGTAAAGCATCTCCATTAATCCCTAAACTACAAGATTTATTTTAACCAAAATTTCTTCATTTTTTCTAGTCTAACACAATCACTAATAGATTTTATATAAATTGTACGTGAAGAAGAACAGAGAATAAGTTTATCAAAGATCAAAATAAATACATTTTGATAGAGGGCCATTTTGTAAAAGTAAAACAGGTCTGCTGTAAATCGCCATGGGCCAGTTGCATGAGCGGGCTTAGTCCTGCACCAGCCACTAAGCAAGGTGCGCCGTTAGTGGCTGGTGCAGGTCTAAGCCCGCTCATGCAACTGGCCCCATGTTCGTATGACAAGACTGTTTGTCAAGCGAGGATGTAGCTGAATGATGTCACACACATGGCTTTTACAAGTCAGGTTCTCGTACTTAACTCATTCAAGACGTGCCGCCTCCGGATACGCGGCTTTTGTCGCGTATCCGGAGGCGGCACGCCTCGAATGAGTTAACTGACTAAAATTAAAGGCATCAAACATTATAAATATTTATTTAACACAACAAGGCATATATACATAATATACTCAAGGATCCGAAATAGGCTTTGCACAACGCAATACTGACAGGCAGACTCTGAACCTCTAATACGAATTTACTTCCCCCTTATATACCATCAGGAAGGACAATCAATATTCTTGCCATTCCGTGTAACTATCAATAACCTTTTTACTTTGTTGGTTGCCTGTCCCCATTATCTCTTATTCCCGCATCAAAACCCAGCATTTTCATATTGATTGCTGTCAGGCCTGGAATTTAACTATTGACAGTAATGGTTAACTCAGTAATTCGCGACCAGCCACATCCGGATGCGCGGCTTATGCCGCGAATCCGGATGCGGCTGCCTGCGAACGAGTTAATATCTGCAGCAATAGTGACCACTCGCACTGCATAACATAATAATTCCCAACAATACCAGCCCGTGATATATATGACACTTGTTCATGTAAGGCCTGGAATTGAACTACTGACAGTAATGGTTAATGTCCGCAGCAATGGTAACCACTCGCGCTGCGTGACATTATCATTCTCATCAATGCATTGTAAATGCCGATAACGCCTCAAACACTTCTTGTTGTTGTTGTTTTTTCCTTCAAACAATAATAATAATAATAATAATAATAATAATAATAATAATAATAATAATAATAATAATAATAATAATATAATCTAAATAGTATTAATTTTAAGAAAATCCTCTTTAGAGATTTATTAAGCACTTTTTTTTTTTTTTTTTTTTATAAAAGTAGCTCTAAGCGCTGATACAAAAATAAGACCTAACACACACACACACACACACACACACACACACACACACACACACACACACACACACACACACACACACACAAACACACACACACACACACACACACACACACACACACACATACACACATGATAGTGGTGACAAATTGTACATGGCGGCTGGGGAAATGGACAACAGGCAGTGTTGTAGAGGTGGGTTTTGAGAAGTGATTTGAAGGAGGGGGGCGTTTGACAGCTGACAGTTTGACAGTTAATGTAGGGTGTATCCCAATGCGCAAAACGCCATCGGGCCGATGTCGACTCAATCCCCTTTGCGCACTGGGATTATTTTCACTTTGCGACAGGTCGGTTACGAAAGGGTGAGATTAAACAGTTTCGAAAATAACTTGATGCACATTTTTCAGCTGACCTGGCTTCTAAAATAGCGGCATGAATCCAGACCTTTTTTAAAAATTAACCTTTAGTTTGTCGATAGCGGTTTTAGTCGCGATGATTCCTGCAGGAATCATCGCGACTAAAACCCGCAATCGACACCCAAAGGGTTAAGCGACGGTTCCCCCCCCCCCTCCCCCTCCCCCCCCTCCTTACCTGCCTTTTTTTGACCCAGATGCCTGTGAGTGGGTCTGCCCATCTGAACTTCACGAGACCGGGTTACATCATGCCTCTCGCTCAACGATTAGTCGGCCGTTGGAGGTTTGCGGGTAGTAGAAGCGTACCGAATTCTCAGGCTCTTCGGCGGTGGCTGAAGGAATCCCATTAGAAGCTATTGATTTTGCACAAGAAATAGTTTCTTGTTACTAAAATTACGTTTTAGATTTTCATTTTTACGCAACTTTATTAGGAAATTGTGCCGGGTTGGGCGGGAAATGCTGCACTTTGACTTCCGGGTTAACATGCATAGGTCAATATCCCCGTAACCCGACTTTTGAGATTTCTGGGCATAAAGTGACTGGACATGTCTGACTTGGCTAGCCACAACTGGGTTCATTTGAGAGCAAACCGTGCGTACATTTTCCTACTAATCGAACACTCCCTTTGTTTAACTCTTTCAGCCCGACGCACGTATTTCCCAAATTTTGAGGCGTCATCTAACGACTATGCACCTGTTGCAGGAGATGGATCGACCATGATAATTCAAGGGTAGTGCCAAATTAGCTTGGCGCCGACGGGCGCCAAGCTAATCTGGCACTACACTTGAATTATCATGGTCGACCCATCTCCTGCTCTAGTGCGTCAGGGCTGAATGGGTTAAAGGTCAAGGTTCTTAGGTTCATGCTCGTGTGATGGCCAGAAACAACTGTCGACACAAACGATAGATGATTGTTCATTTTCCTATAGGGATTATCATTGTTAGGCGCACGTAGCGTTGGTCGAAACTTACTACCGTTGCTTCCACGAGAACCGGTTGCTTGTGTCAATGCAGGGGCGGATCTTGAGTGTTTGGGTGGGGGTGGAGGGTCCAGGAACTCCGGAACTTCCCCCTCCCTCCCCCTCCCCGGATCTTGGGTGGGTGGGTGGGGTCCAGAGATTCCGGAACTCCCCCTCCCCAGACCCCCTACCCCACCCCACCCATCCACCCACCCCCACCATCCTACCCCCACCCGCGCAGTTTGTTTTTTCGGCCACTGGGAAGTAAGGTCTATCGTCGGGAGGCCTTTTGAGGCGGGTTCAAGGTCCAAAACAATAAGTTGGAATCCCCCACCAACCTCACTCCCCCACCCACCCCCACCCACCCATCCATCGAGATAACTGCTCCACCCCTGCAGTGCGTGTGGTACTCTTGTACCCAGCGAGCGAGAGCTACCTGAGCGCACGAAGAAAGAGTAGTAGAACACTAGGGATAAGTATGACTGAATCTATCTGGACTCGTTCAAGTCAGTGGTGGTGAAAATGGCCACTGTCAAAAATTCCCAGATGATAGATAGATGATTAGATAGATAGATGATTAGATAGATAGATTAGATAGATTAGATAGATAGATTAGATAGATAGATTAGATAGATAGATAGATAGATAGATAGATAGATAGATAGATAGATAGATAGATAGATAGATAGATAGATAGATAGATAGATAGATAGATAGATAGGCAGGCAGGCAGGCAGGTAGGCAGACAGACAGACAGATAGATAGATAGATAGATGGATAGATAGGCAGGCAGGCAGGCAGGCAGACAGACAGACAGTTAGATAGACAGTTAGATAGATAGATAGATAGATAGATAGATAGATAGATAGATAGATAGATAGATAGATAGATAGATAGATAGATAGATAGATAGATAGATAGATAGATAGATAGATAGATAGATAGATAGATAGATAGATAGGCAGGCAGGCAGGCAGGCAGGCAGACAGTTAGATAGACAGATAGACAGATAGAGAGATAGATAGACAGACAGACAGACAGACAGACAGACAGACAGACAGACAGACAGATAGATAGATAGATAGATAGATAGATAGATAGATAGATAGATAGATAGATAGATAGATAGATAGATAGATAGATAGATAGATAGATAGATAGATAGATAGATAGATAGATAGATAGATAGATAGATAGATAGATAGATAGATAGATAGATAGATAGATAGATACTGTTTATTGCCATTTGCCTTAAGAAACAAAGCATAGCAATGCGTGTCCGCCTCAGAGACAGAACAACAGTGAGGTTTCGTTTGCAACGAACGACTACCGACAACAAACGAACGAGAGCGAAATCGGTGTCGATAACCAGTGTGTACCATAAGCACAGACAACACTCCAAACATCTCCAAGAGGGAATAGATCCTCATGAGCGCTCCGCGCTCATGAGGATCTGTTGCTTCTTGGAGATGTTTGGAGTGTTGTCAATGCTTATGGTACACACTGGTTATCCGCCGTGACTTCGCTCTTTTTCGTTGTGGGTAGTCGTTCGTTGCAAACGTTTGTTGTGGGTAGTCGTTCGTTGCAAACGAAACCTAATGAGGCGGCCGCTCGGAACGGGATACCTCCTGTTCGGGAATTTCGTCATAGTTAACGCTCTGAGTGTAAAGGCCGTTATTTTTAAAAGCTTATTCTAACATTGTCCACCAAATTAATATTTACAGGAGAAGATCATAGTGTTTTAATATTTCGTTGTTTTTAAGTCCCTTCTATTTATAGAAAGGACTTTTTAGGACGGGTCGCGGTGGGACGAATTTAATAGCATGTCCATAATGTCAAAAGTGGGCACACTAAACCTGTAACATTTGAAGTAACAAGATAAAAATTACGTCTTGTCAAGTTACGCTAACCTCGCGGCTGAACGTACATTTGGCGCGAAGCGCCGTATGTGTGTATGTATGTGCGTATGTATGTATGTGTGTGCGTAAGTATGTAAACAAGAGAGTCTCCGACATTTCTGTAGACACAAGCTTGAAACTTGGCGAAATACTTTCTTAAGTGGGTGGCTAAGAGAGCCGCCGAGCATATTGTAATTGAATGTCATTGAAGACATAAACAACCGTTTATAGGAAGTTGGTTGACCCAGATTAGGGTCCGTAATTTTTGTCATATTTACTTGAACTTTTGCATATAGCTAGTTTGGAGAAAGACATTGGATGAGTTCGTTAGCCAGCTTTGTATCCTTTCAACTTCTTTAGTAAAAAAAATTTTCAGAAAAGAATTAAAACACTAAAAAACACGCTTTACTTCTAGAGAAAGTCGACAGTGGCGGTGACGTAAATGAGGCAACTCAGTCACCACGCAGACACTGACATAATACTCTAAATATGACGTCATTTTCTTTCTCTCTCTCTCTCTCTCTCTCTCTCTCTCTCTCTCTCCTCTCTCTCTCTCTCTCTCTCTCTCTCTCTCTCTCTCTCTCTCTCTCTCTCTCTCTCTCTCTCTCTCTCTCTCTCTCTCTCTCTCTCTCTCTCCACACCTGAAATCAATTTGTAAGATTAGCGTCTTCAAAGATCGCCTCCATAAATATTTACTTCAAAAGTAATAGTATTTTCGGCTCCCTTATGCTACTATTTGTATAGTTAGTGACAAGTTTCCTATTACCTAATACTCTTCTACTGTTGCTACAGATTATGTAATAGTTCGACTGTCTGCATTAACATGTCAGGCTCATACCTGTGTATATAATTATATATATATATATATATATATATATATATATATATATATATATATATATATATATATATATATATATATATATATATATATATATATATATATATATATATATATATATATATATATATATATATATATATATATATATATATTTCTTTTTTTTTCCCTCTGAGTGGTGGTGGTGGGGGGGAGGTCTTTTTACTTACATATGTTTTATCTTTTGATGTATCGTCTGGTGTATTTTTATATGTGTAGAGTAGCAGGACAGTTTAGAAGATAGGCATTGCTATGCCTAAAACTTTTTATCCTGAATAAAAACGTTTCATCATCATCATCTCTCTCTCTCTCTCTCTCTCTCTCTCTCTCTCTCTCTCTCTCTCTCTCTCTCTCTCTCTCTCTCTCTCTCTCTCTCTCTCTCTCTCTCTCTCTCTCTCTCAAACATGCGCTCATCTCCAGGACAAATAAATCCTCATGCGCTCTTTAAGTTCAAGCTTATGTAATAAATGCATAAAACTCAAGTTGTTGAACTATTGTTACAATTAGATTATACACAAAAGGGAAATTACGGAATAGTTAACACTCTGAGTGTAAATGCCGTTATTCTTAAAAGCTTGTTCCAACATTGTCCACAAAATTAATATTTACAGGAGAAGATCATATTGTTTTAGTATTTCATTGTGTCTTTTTTTTTTTTTCATTTCAAGTTCAGCTTAAGCTTATGTAATAAATGCATAAAACTCAAGTTGTTGAATTATTGTTGCTCAGTATTAAATTACACCCAGCACACAAAAGCTCGCAGTCCTGGGGCCGACGTCGGCCAGATGGCTTTAGCTTAACCCATTACACCCTCAAAGGCGATCTTTTTTCAATATGTGTATTGTCCGGTGAACTTACTTACTTACGCCTGTCACCTCTCCCCGGGTATAGGCCGTCGACGAGAGACCTCCAGCGACTCCTGTACTGTGCTTCTCCTTCGATTTTACTCCAGGTGGTTCCCAGTCTTTTGATATCTGCTTGGAGGTCTCGACGCCAGGTGTTTCTCGGCCTGCCTCTTTTCCTCTTTCCCTGGGGGTTCCATGACAATGCCTGCCTAGTGATACTGGAAGCTTGCTTTCTCAGACTGTGACCAATCCATCCCCATCTTCTTCGCCCAGTTTCATTCTCTGCTGTTATCTGCTCTGTTCTCTCCCAGAGTCTGACGTTCCTGATCTTCTCTGGCCAGTGGGTTTTCAAAATTCTTCTAAGGCAACTGTTTATGAAGATCTGTACTCTGTTGACTGTGGTTTTTGTCAATCTCCAAGTCTCTGCTCCATATAGGAGAACTGCTTTTACGTTGGAGTTGAAAATCCGGACTTTGGTGTGTTGTGACAGCTCTCTGGAACTCCATACTTTTTTCAGCTGGAGAAAGGCTGCTCTGGCTTTACAAATTCGTGCTCCGACATCTGCATCAGTGCCGCCTTTTTTGTCTATGATGCTCCCGAGATAGGTGAAGGACTCCACCTCCTCCAACGGGGTGCCAGCAAGCAAGACTGGTTCTTCCCTGGTTGCGTTCAGCCTCATTGTCTTTGTTTTCTGTTTTGTGGATGGTGAGGCCCACTTGGGACGAGATGTCAGCAAGCCTCGTGGTCTTGTCCTGCATTTGTTGATGAGTGTGTGGGACAGTAAAACCAAATCGTCTGCAAAATCAAGGTCGTCAAGCTGTGTCCACAGTGTCCACTGTATTCCACTTCGTCTGTGCTCTGTGGTCCTCTTCATGACCCAGTCTATGGCCAGTAGGAAGAGGAACGGAGACAGCAAACACCCCTGCCTGACACCAGTTTTGACCTGGAGCTCCCTGGTGAACTGCCCTTCGTGGATCACGCGACATGTCATGCCATCGTAGCTGCTCTTAATCAGGCGGACGAGCTTTGTGGGTACACCGTAGTGTCGTAGGAGTTTCCACAGAGTCTCTCGGTCCACACTGTCAAATGCTTTCTCATAATCCACAAAGTTGACGTACAGCGGGGAGCTCCACTCCAGAGACTGTTCCACGATGATGCGGAGAGTGGCGATCTGGTCTGTACATGATCGGTTTTTCCTGAATCCTGCTTGCTGGTCTCTCAGCTGGTGGTCAACGGAGCTCTTCATTCTCTCCAGGATCATCCTGTTGAAGACCTTTCCTGGTACTGACAGCAAGGTGATTCCTCTGTTGTTGGAACACTTGCTGAGGTCGCCTTTCTTGGGATGCTTGATTAGGTACCCCTCCTTCCAGTCAGCCGGCATCACCTCCTCTTCTCAGATCTTTCCAAACAGTGGGTACAGCATCTCTCTGTTGTCTCTAGGTCTAGGGGCGGTCCGTGGCGCAGTGGTTAAGGCGCCTGCCACCAATGCCAAAGGTGCGCGGTTCGATACCGGGTTCCGGCGTTGGACTTTTCTCCTCTGGTAAGTGTCACCGTTAATTCGGGCGGACCGTCGGGGGTTCTTTCTCCGGGTACTCCGGTTCTTCCACCCCCCCCCCCCCCCCCCACTTTGGTACCGGTCTCAGGCCACTTTACAAATTTCAAATACAAGCGATCAAAAATCTCTGTAACTTCAGTAGCTGACTGGCCCTTCGTTTGTCTTGTACTGTGTTTGTCTTAAATGGCGTAAATCCGTGTCTGTTTCGTGAGTGTGTGTGTTGGGTTTCAGGCGCGGCGCTTTGAGTCGATTTCCCCAAAAAATTGAGAAAAAGCGCCTATATAATAACGGTATTATTATTATTATTACTTTCAGAGACTCCGCTGGGATGCCATCTGGCCCTGCTGCTTTGCCGTTCTTCAAAAATGCCACTGCTCTTCTTATCTCTTCACGGCTGGGTCAGTCACAGCTGATTGGTAGGTCGGTCTCTGCTGGCTGGATGTCTGGGGGGTCGGGTGGGCTGGGTCTGTTCAGTAACTCTTCAAAATACTCGGCCCATCTGTCGAGTTGGTCTGCTCTGTCTGCAATAGGCTTGCCTTCTTTGTCTTTTACTGGTCTTTCTGTATGGCCATACTTGCCCGACAATCTTCTGGTTATGTCGTAGAGCTGTTTCATGTTGCCGCTGCCTGCTACCTTTTCTGCCTTTGCTGCCAGGCTGTCTGTGTAGGCCCTCTTGTCTGCCCTGATACTCCTCTTCACCTCGCGGTTGGCTTCCGAGTATTCTTCCTGTGCCCTTGCTTTGGCTGCCGCTCTCGTGCGACTGATGTTGACAACTGCTTTCTTCTGCTTCCTCACTTCTATCTTCTTCAAGGTCTGTGCCGACAGCCAGTTCTTGCGATGGTGTTTCCTGAACCCTACAGTGTCTTTGCAGGTTGAGTTCAGCGCCTCTCTAACTGCCTTCCACTGCTGCTCTGTGGTGACCGCCTCCTCTTCATTTACTAGCTCCTGTAGCGCTTGAAACCGATTGGACAGCACCAGTTTGAACTCTTCTCTCACTCCAGTCTCTCTCAGGAGGCCTACATTATAGCGCTGTCTTCTTGTTGTCTCTGTGCGGCTTTTCTTTAGCTTGAGCTTCATTCTTAAGGTAAGCAGATGGTGGTCTGAGGCGACATCTGCTCCCCTCCTCACTCGAACATCTTCAAGGGATCTTCTAAATTTCTTGCTAATGCAGATATGGTCTATTTGGTTTTCTGTAGTATGGTCAGGTGAGACCCAAGTTGCTTTGTGTATTCTTCTGTGTGGGAAGATGCTGCCTCCAATGACAAGTCTGTTTAGAGCACAAAAGTCTACAAACCTCTCCCCGTTCTCACTCATCTCCCCTAGTCCCCGTCTCCCCATCACCTCTTCGTATCCGGTGTTGTCCTCCCCTATTTTGGCATTAAAATCTCCCATGATGATGGTGATGTCTCGCTCCGCACATTTGTCCACAGCACTCTGGAATCGGTCGTAGAACTCTTGTTTCTCTTCCTCGTCACTGTCATTAGTGGGCGCATAACACTGCATGACGTTCAGCTTGATCTTTTTCTTGGTTCTAAAGGCTGCTGTGATAATTCTTGGCCCAAGAGGTTCCCAGCCCATCAGCGCTCTCTGTGCCACTGGTGACAGCATGAATGCTACTCCTTCTGTATGGGGGGCATTCTCCTTTTCATGACCTGAATACACAATCATCTCCCCACTTAACAGCCTTTTCTGGCCAGACTGCGTCCATCTGGCTTCACTGATACCTAGCAGGGAAAGGTTCTACTTTTGCATTTCCGCTGCTATCTGGGCGGCCTTGCCGCTCTGGTACTTGGTCTTGACATTCCATGTGCCCATGGTTGTGTCCCTGGATAGAGAGAGGCGGCTCGGTCCTGTGGCCTTCCGAAGACTTCCGGCTTTCACCACAGGACGTCATAAATCTTCTGGTAGAAGAACCTTCCTCCTCCAGTAAAGGAATTACTGTTTGTCTTTTCGTCGGCGTTTTTGTAGCATTTCCTTTTTTGCAGGGTGGAGAAGCTACCCCCACGCCCAACCCCCTTACTAGGAGGACCAGGGGTTTTCTGTCGGGGTCACCTTCCCTTAGACCATGTTGGTTCACGGCACCTTATTTCATTCGGTGCACCCCTCTCGCGAGGGACCCCTATCCACCACCCAGGGGACGCGCCTCTACGCCATATGGTCCCAGCGCGAGGTTACCTTTAGTCTGTCCGGTGAAGACTACATTATATTCAGATTAGGAGACATAATACCAGGCGCCTGGGGCCATACACTGCTTTCAGTGCTTCGTAGAAGCCCCTGTAGTCACCATTGTCAGCACAAAGCTGGGTCCTCTGTGCAAGTCTGGTCCACCACTCATTCTGGAGATCTCTGAGCTTGCGCTGGAGACTGCTGCAGACGAGGCGGAAGGCAGACTTCTTCACAGGGCAGGAAGGCTGGGCTAGGTGGGCCTGATGGGCGGCTCTTTTTTTTTTGCTAGGTGTTCCTGGATCTCTACATCGTTTTCGTCAAACCAGTCTTTGTTCTTCTTTCTGGCGAAACCCAAGACTTCTGCAGAGGACTTTGTAATAGCAGTTTTCAGTTGTTCCCAAAGTGTTTCAGGGGAGGAGTCTACTGGGTCCGCTGTGTCTTTGAGCCTGCGCTGTAAATCTGTCTGAAAGGCGGCTTTCACGTCGTCACGCTGAAGGCTGGCAACATCAAGCTTTTTCTTGGGGGGCCCCCATTTCTTGGGTTTTGGCCTGAAGTGGAGCCTGAGTTTGCAGCGGACAAGGCGGTGGTCAGTGTGGCACTCTGCGCTGGGCATCACTCTGGTGAGGAGGACGTCACTGCGGTCCCTCTGACGCACTAGGACATAGTCGATAAGGTGCCAGTGTTTGGAGCGAGGATGCATCCAGGTGGTCTTTCGACTGTCCTTTTGCTGAAAAGTAGTGTTGGTGATGACCAGTTGCTGCTCCGCACAGAACTCCAACAGTAGGCGGCCATTGTCATTGCAGTTCCCCACGCCATGCTTGCCGAGGACTCCTTTCCAGGCTTCAGAGTCCTGGCCCACTCTGGCGTTGAAGTCGCCAAGGATGATGACTTTGTCGTCTGCAGGGGTACTCTGTAGGAGGCTGCGCAGGTCAGTGTAAAATTTGTCCTTTTCAGCAGGCTCTGCCAGGAGGGTTGGGGAGTACACACTGAGAAGGGTGACGTGTTGCTGGTGTCTCAGTGGGAGGCGCATGGACATGATGCGGTCTGAGTGGCCCGTTGGTAGGTTTTCCAGCTTAGTCGCAATGGATGTCTTGACCATGAAACCCACGCCTGAGAGCCGTCTTTCTGATGCAGGCCTGCCTGACCAGTAGAGGGTGTACCCAGCACCAAGTTCTTGGAGGCTGCCTTCGTCCGGAAGGCGTACTTCGCTGAGCGCGGCGATGTCGATGTTTAACCTCCGCAATTCATGGGCAATGAGGGCGGAGCGACGTTCAGGGCGTCCGCTGTCTGCTTTGTCGAGCATGGTTCGGACGTTCCAGCATGCTACGTTGAGTCCGGTCGTGGTCGTCATGAGAGTGGATCCGTTATTCTTTCTTGTTTTTTGACCGCAGTAGAAGATGCCCGTTGACCGCGGCTAGCCAACTGGGGTTGCGAGGGGACGAGCTTTGGTTAGGCCACCTTTTCTAGGCCCCTCTCCGTGTGGAGCAAGCAGTGCTGTCCCTAGAGAAGGCTGCTTGGTCGTTCAGGGTGTGCCGAGTGATGTTGTCATCCCCAGGTCAACATCAGGCGACCAATATCCTGAACCGCCTGCATGCAGGTTTGAGACTGCGGCTTCCAGTGACATCTTTCACCTGCCGTTTCGCCCCTCGCCCGTCGCTACAGGACTTGGAATGGTCAGTGTCATGGTCCGTGGACGTTTCCTAAAGCCTGCGCGGTGGAGCTTTTTGGTGGAGTGCAGTGTGCGCAGTACTGGCCCCACCCTTTAAACCCTTGGTTCATCTGCCATGGCCTAGCAAGCTGGGACGATGGCATCGAGGTCCTCGGGTCATAGGTTTTATATCAGACTGTCCTTGTCCTAGTCTCTGGCTCAAAAGCCTTCCCCGGAGACACGGGGGCTTTGATGTCAGGGGTTTCCTCCCTTAGCCTTTCCGCAGCCAAGCGGCCAGGCCTGCAAGGCAGCAGGCGACTCGTGGAGGGTGGGGTCGTCTATGTCCCGTGCAGATGTGAACATCTGCCCAGGCACCTGGTACAAAGTCCCCTGCGAAGCGCGAATGGCCAGGCACTCCTCACAGATAATACCTCCATCTTGAACCGCTGGTCGGAATACTTTCAGAGCCTCTTCAGCGCTGAGCGCACTGTTCAAGAAGCAGTCGTCATACAAATCCCACACCTCCCAGTAAAGGTTGAATTGGACGAACCGCCCACCGCTGAAGAGACCCTCACAGCCATCCACCAGCTCAAGAGTGGCAAAGCAGCAGGCATTGATGGAATACCGCCAGAGATCTGGAAACATGGAGGCACAGCACTGCACAACAAGCTCCATGACCTCTTTCTCTGCTGCTGGGAGGAAGGAACACTACCAAAAGATCTCCGTGATGCAGTCGTTATCACCCTGTACAAGAACAAAGGCGAGAAGTCTGACTGTTCCAACTATCGGGGAATTACCCT
This sequence comes from Semisulcospira habei, assembly GCA_036245525.1. Taxonomy (NCBI): domain Eukaryota; kingdom Metazoa; phylum Mollusca; class Gastropoda; family Semisulcospiridae; genus Semisulcospira; species Semisulcospira habei. The sequence goes on along the minus strand of BTPG01000007.1, from coordinate 114,646,558 downwards.
GCTGTCCATTGCTGCGAAAATCCTTGCAAGGCTGCTCCTGAATCGGCTGGTACCTGCCATCGCTGAAGACCAACTCCCAGAGGGCCAGTGTGGCTTCAGAGCAAACAGGAGCACCACCGATATGGTCTTTGTGCTGAGACAGCTACAGGAGAAGTGCCGCGAGCAGAACAAAGGGCTGTACGTAACATTTGTCGACCTAACAAAAGCGTTCGACACTGTGAGCAAGCAAGGCATGTGGCAGATCCTGGAGCGACTTGGCTGTCCCCCAAAGTTCCTCAACATGATTGTCCAGCTACACGAGGACCAGCAAGGCCAGATCAGACTCAACAATGACCTCTCAGAACCATTCCCTATTCTCAACGGCGTAAAGCAGGGCTGCGTGCTGGCACCGACCCTCTTCACCATCTTTTTTAGCATGATGTTGAAGCAGGCCACAGTGGACCTTGATGAAGACGATGCAGTGTACATCAGGTATCGTCTCGATGGCAGCCTGTTCAACCTCAGACGACTGCAGGCCCACACGAAAACCCTAGACCAACTGATTCGTGAGCTGCTTTTTGCTGATGATGCTGCCCTCGTTGCACACACAGAGAGAGCCCTGCAGCGCATCACGTCTTGCTTCGCAGATGCTGCCCAGCTCTTTGGACTCGAGGTCAGTCTGAAAAAGACAGAGGTCCTCCATCAGCCGGCACCCAAGACAGTGTATCGCCCTCCTCACATCACCATTGGCGAGTCTGAACTAAAGTCAGTGCACCAGTTTACTTACCTTGGCTGCATTATCACGTCGGACGCCAAGCTGGACAAGGAGCTTGACAGCAGGCTGGCAAAAGCGAACAGCGCTTTCGGGCGACTTTTCAAGCGGGTGTGGCACAATCAACAGCTGAAAACAGGCACCAAGATCAGCGTGTACAGAGCTGTGGTCCTCACCACCCTGCTGTATGGTTCTGAGTCCTGGGCCCTCTACCGCAGCCAACTACGACTCCTCGAACGCTTCCACCAGCGCTGCCTGCGTACCATCCTGGGCATTCACTGGAGTGACTATGTCACCAACGTCGAGGTCCTTGAACAGGCTGAAACTGTGAGCATCGAGGCTTTGCTGCTGCGGACACAGCTCCGCTGGGCGGGGCATGTCTCCAGGATGGAGGATCATCGCCTACCAAAGATCACCCTGTTCGGCGAGCTTGCTACTGGACACCGTGACAGAGGGGCACCAAAGAAGAGATACAAAGACTGTCTCAAGAAGTCACTTAGTGCCTGCCAAATCGACCACCACCAGTGGTCTTCGCTTGCTGCGGACCGTGACACCTGGCGCTCCACCATTTACAAGGCAGCTGTCTCCTTTGAGGACTCTCACAGAGCTAGCCTTAAGGACAAGCGGCTCAGGAGAAAAAACAGAGATGCCGCAGCTCAGAACCCCGGCCATACCTTCCCCTGCAGCCACTGCGGTCGAACCTGCCTGTCTCGGATTGGCCTCCGCAGCCACGAACAAGCCTGCAGACGTCGTGGGCAACTCCTATAAAATCTTCGTTCGCGAAGTCAAGCCAAGAGAGGAGACATAATTATCAGTAATTTCAGTTCAAGGGTAGTGCCAGTTGGCGCTCGTGTGTTCTGGCGACGTCGAGATGTGACCAAAAGCCATAATTTTGTCGCGGGTCTAAACAGCTCGTATTGTACGATTTATCTGCCATGACCCGTACAGGGGCTTTTAAAACAAAGGGAGGCAATGAGTCTGAAATACGCGCTTCAGAATGTATAATCTGTTTACGTAGTTTCTTCCCTTGAACTGTATTTTTCATTCCAGGCTCGCAACCGATCCGATTCGATTATTTAAAGAGAAAGGACTTCCAGCTCTCCCTGATTTCGTCTTGAGGGGGGGCTTATTTATTCTTTGTCGCTGATGTTCACGCATCACTCACTCAGTCCTTCCGTCCATCATGTCCAGTCGCGCCTCAGAATGCAGCACATCGGGAAGGGGCAGGCGGCCTTTCCCTCCGTTCTGTGTCATTTGTTCCTCTCCCCGTGTGGGTCAGAGTCCCAGGCCTTTGCTGCACCTCTTATGTCCCTAGGTTTGAGGTAGGGTTAATTTTACTACCCCCCCCCCCCCCTCCCCCCCTCCCCCCCTCCCCCCACCCCACTATGCGTTTCTGTATTCTCTTACAGGGTGCTCCGGTGGTCTAGATGTCAGTTCTGGATGGGGGTGCCTATTTAGTAGTTTGCACGGTTTCCGCTGGTGAGTGTGCTATGCCAGGAGTCCCGGAGGAGGGGGGGGGGGGGTTGATCAGTAGCGTTATGAGGGATTGGAGAGTGTTCGTTATTTGTGCTCGTGTGCACAGTCACCCAGACTTGAGTACCAAAATCATTCAAAACAGTGTCGGATGTCTAATCCACTTACAATTTGGCAGAGTGATAGCAGAAATGTGGTACTTTAGTGTGATAACAATTATTTAAACCCGCTTATTGAATAAGACGACCCCAAAAATAAATATTTGAAAATATGCTTTTATCATGTAGTGAAAAATGCCTGGCAGTGTCAAACTCACCAGTGCACAACAAAAAGAGATTGAGCCACAACTCTTTTACAGCAGAATATATGTATGTAGGACTATACTGAGTATGAACCTCTATGTTTATTCTTGTGTCAATAGTTTGTCAGTTATGGCATTTGGAAATTTACGTCAAAATCAGTTTTGCTAAAAATACAGCACACACTCCCACATAAATTTGTTCAGAATCAGTTTAGTGCAATAATCCTGCTTCATACCAAAGCAGCAGCCCCCAGCGGCATTTGTGCAAAATTTGAAGAAAATCCAGCCACAAATGTGGAAATTATCGGGGGAAAAAAGTGTGCATATATAGCGTTTTTCAGCAAACTTTCGCCATTTTGAACATTTTGACAGTGACCCTTACCCTCTTTGGATGCTAATAACTAAAAAACTACTGCAGTCTGGCGCAAAAATATTATTATCAATTGAAAGTGGAATGATTTCTAAATAAAAGTATTTATCAAAATTCATGTATCCCCAAAAATGATGTTTCATGCATAGTCTGGGTGACTTTGCTACTTAAGATGTGGTCTGTTTAGAAAAGGGCTATTGGGACGCTATATAGGTTATGATATCATGAGGGAGGGGGGGGGGGCCGCGTGTAGCCTGGACATAACGTACGCGTGGTATAAGTTTAGTAGTGATCTGGGGTCCGTGCCCCAGTCCGCGCCGCTAACTTTACGCATTAAGTTTATCCCTTTCCTGGCCGACTGCGTGAGCTGATCCGGCTATGTAGGGGGTCCAATTATTATTATATGTAAAGACCACTCCTAGAAAGGTGATTTGTTTCATGTATTTTATTTCTGCCCCGTTGATCAGTCTTAAGTGGGGGGATGAGAGCCGTCATTTTGTATCTCCTTGACTTATTGGTGTGAAATACTATTGCTTGCGTCTTTGGAGTTGACATTTTGAAGCCCGCTCTGGTTAGCCATTTCTCTACTCTAGTTAGGTCCTGTCAGTTGGAGTTCTTCGAGGGGTACCAATTCTGCATCTGTACTACTCCCTATTCTACTCCCTATTCTCTTACATTGGATTTTGCCAATCAGGGAGGTGTCGTCAGAAAAATGCATAATTTTGCTATTTCTCACTACATGATGCAATCCTGAAAGCATGATGGTAAAAAGAAGTAGGCTTAGTACTGACCCTTGAGGAATCCCGTTTAGGGTGTGTTCCTTGGATATTTTGTCCCCTGTACACAGGAGTCGGCCAGGAAAGATTTAACAAATTGATACATTTTATTTGTTATGCCTAGATCGTTCATTCTGCTGAGTAGCTTTTCATGCCATAGCATATCGTACGCTTTTTCAATGTCTAGGAAGACCCCTACCAATTCTGTCCTTCTTTCCCGGTGGGTGTTTAGGCTCTCTTGCTGTATGATGGCGAGGTGGTCTAGCGTACTACTACTCACTACTACGTTTTTTCCTGAACCGGGCCACTCTGTTGTGGGGCAACCTAACTGAACTTGTGACCGAAGAATGATCACTGGGAGTTTTTGATTTCTATGTATCTGTTGTTGCCCGTATGTTCTCGCATTTGTTTTACTTCTCTTGAATTTATTCAAAAGTTGAGCTGCAAGTGCATGTGTATGCACACATTGTGTGTGTGTGTGTGTGCGTGCGTGCGTGTGCTGTGTGCGCGTGTGTTTTGTTCACTGAGTGTGGGCTGCATACACGTGCTTTCATAGAAAAGAAATTCCCAAGACAAACACGCTTATGATATGGACAAGTACAACTCAGCTTATTTCATTTAGGAATAAAACAGTCATATAGACAAAAGCGGACATCCGCACTACTGTCTTTCACTGGGATATGTACTAAGTACCTTCTTGCCTCATTTAAAAGATTACCCCATCCGGGTCTGCCCTGGGGGACTTGGGTGGGGTTAGGTATTTTTTTAGTTCCCAGGGTCACCCTGGTCAGCCCCACAGGGTGGGTTTTTCTCTCTATTCTGGGGCATGTGTTTCTGTCTACCCTTTGTCCATTCACCTGTATTTGCCTTTTTAAAACTCTCCCTACTGTCTGCACTGCCTGTAGGCTCTTGATATTGGATGTGTGTTGCTAAATGGTCTTAGCTTTATTTAAGCCCCATGTGTTAGGTTTATTTAATGTATTTGACCGGCTGGCGACATACATTCAATGTTCTGTTTATTTATTTTTTTTCACAAGCAGTGCAGGCACGTCCTGAGAAAGCCTTGTTGCTGTCGGGACGTTAAGCAATGTACAATCAATCAATCAATCATTTAAAAGATTAGTGCATGTAGTCTGCAGCCATAATTATCTGCACATTTTAACCCCTTGACTGCCAAAAAAAGTGAACACGTTCCAACTGCAAGAGGCATAGATCCTCATGAGCCCCCGCGACTGCGGGGGCTCATGAGGATCTATGCCTCTTGCTGAGACCAATTAATTTGTGTCTATGTTTCTTGGACGGTTTTGGCGTTTGGTTGCTGAATGAACAAAGATTTCAGAAACAGCAATGTACGTACTGTGCCAGGGAAGGGGTTAAAACCTGAAAATTATGTTGTAAGCGTGTGTTGTGGTTGGGTGTGTTTTGTTGGTGTTGTTGTTTTTGTGTTTGGTTGGTTTTTTTAGGGGGGAGGGGAGGGGTTGATTATTTTTGGGGGTGGGGGTGATTTGTTTGTTGTTGTGTTAGGGGTGTTTTTTGTTGTTGTTGTTTTTGTGTGTGTGTGTGTGTGTGGGGGGGGGGGGTCTTTGCATTCTATACTCTTGACAGTTACATTTTTGGTCTTGGCTATGACGGGGGGGGGGGGGGGGGGGGGGGGCAAATTTGCTCCCCTCTCCACACGACCCCACCCCCTCCCCAACCCCCATAGTTTTACACCCATGAAAGTTTGTTTTTGGGTTTTTTTTAATGCAAGAATGGATAAAATAACTGAAAAAGACCACAACACAAAAACATCTATTAACCCGTAAAGGCCACACATGCTATGACAGGATGTGTATCAACCATGACAGTTTAAGGGCGGTGTAAGAATTGCCTGGCGCACATAGACGCCAAGCTCTTCCGACATCACCTTTGAACTATGACAGTCGACATGTATCTAGACCTGTGACGTAGAACTGAGCGCACACGGCGGGGTCCGCACATGCAACCTCGTTGGTGATAATTATAATTGTCTTTTCTGACAGGTCGCAGTCACAGTCTGTTGCCTGTCAGAGAAATATGCCAATCTACTTTTTTCCCTCCAGTACCTGGCACATCGCATTAGTAGTACACCATGACTGGTAAATCCAAACAAGTGCCTTTTGTCAATATTAACGCACAGAATCGTGGAAGCCGATGCGGCGGTGACAGGTAGTCAACTGATGTATGCCGATATCAGACAGTCGGGTTGCGGCACCGCGGCTGACGGTCAGCGGCGAGCCCTGCCAGTACCTACTGATAGGGTGTGTGTGTATGTTTGATGATATTGTGATGCTTGTATTTTAGTTGCATATATGTTGTACATATTATTATTATCATTATTTATGTCAATCCACCATCTTCACTCTCCAACGCGTCCAGAACAATGCTGCCCGCCTCGTCCTCAGAAAGAAAAAATCCGACCACATCACACCCCTGCTCAAACTCCTTCACTGGCTCCCCATCCCCCAACGCATCCAATACAAAGTTCTGTCTCTCTGCTACAAATCCCTGAACAACTGCGCTCCTGCCTATCTCTCCAACTTACTTCACCCCTACACACCTTCCCGCTCCCTCCGCTCTGCCTCCGACCCTCTCCGCCTCCACATCCCTCGCACCAAACTTAACACTTTCGGTCCCCGCTCCTTCTCCGTCTACGGTCCATCCATCTGGAACACTCTCCCACTCTCTCTCCGTCAGAAACACTCTCTCTCCTCCTTCCAGTCCGCCCTCAAAACTCACCTCTTTCAACAGTTTTAGCACTATATCACCGCACTCCCCACCCCAAGCTGACCGTCGTAATGTATTTCACTGTTTGTGGTACGTGAGTCATTGTCTAAAGCGTGCGCATGCGTGCGCGAGTTGTGAGTGTGCGCTTAGAGTTATAATTATTATAAGATAAGCGCATTATAAATACCGTAATTATTATTATTATTATTATTATGTCACTTGATTTTTTGTTTTATTTAATTATCCTACACCAGTGTTGCAAAGCGGAAAATTTCCATATAAAATCTTTTTTATCTGGACAATAAAGTTTTTGAATCTTGAATCTTGTCTTGACAAAGTTGTAAAGGAAACAATGAACAGGGATTGAATGGCACACCGCTCTGGTTTCGTTTTGTTGACTGTTTTACTGATTTCTTCGGTTAAAGCGATCGTCGCTGCCTATGCACCTATTCAGTCATTGCAGTACTGTTACAATGTGATTGTCAAAGCAAGACAAGATTCACGTTGTCATCAAACTAACTTGAACCGGAACTGACATAAAGACGTGAGACTGTCGTGAAAGCGGGCATCCGTTTTATCCTCGCCGCGGCCGGACAAAGGTGAAGTTCAATGTAACCGTTCACCGCTGTATCAGCAGTCAGGGGCAATGAGTATCTGATTAACAGGTGACTTCAGATGGTCCACCCCATCCACAAAGCCGACCTCTCGCTTTCTGATTGGATAATTGCCTCAGCCGGGCGTGTGATCAGTCATAGGCATATCCGCAGATGACTGCCTCAGTCTGAGGATAGTACATGTGTATAGCATATCAAAAGGTATGGCTTTTCAGGAGCCCCTTTTCCTGCAGGGGCGCATGGAACTCTGTTTTTACTGAGGAGCCCTGCATCAGCAGGGACTGAATTCTCACCCATAATTGGGGTGGACCAACACTCAAGGGCTTACATCATATAGCTGACTCGGAGTGAGGATACGATGCTGATGATATCGCACAGCGAGAGATACTACTTTTCATGAGCCCCTTTTTACTACTGGGGTACTTGACACTCTGTTTCTGGCTGAAAGACCATGACGTATTTAGTGCGAACTGAGGTTATTTGACTAGTCTCCACACATTCAGGCCACCCACTGATTCAGTACGTAAGAGAGGACAAGAAAGGTTAAGTAGACTGTGTGCCCTGGTGAAAATAACTCACACCAACCAATCACTCGCCACTAAAAATTTTTTTTTTAAATAAATAAAATGTAATTTTAAAAAAATCCTGACCAACCAACCTCCACTAAAAAAAAAATAATAATAATTGCCAGAGCTGCCCCCCCCCCCCCCGGATCCACCACTGGTGTAGACTTATTTGCATACAACCTTCAAAAGCACTTAGTCAGCAATAGCCTCTTTTCACTCATTGTATACACAGGAACCGTCAAACGCACATCATGCAAACTGTGATGCATTACACCATGCAACCACTACAAACTCAAAAACATCAAATTTAATTTTGCTTTTTTATTATTTGTACAGCAAAGAAAGCGTACACAAAACATATAAATTAACTCTGTTATGTACATGAACTGAGGGTGAAATGACATGAAATGACAAAAATTGCATTGAAAAGTGATAGGTTTATATAGTGACACAGTACATCTGAACAATGAACATTTGAATATTGTGTTATAGGACAATATTCAAATTAATGTCCAATGTCCAAATGACTGAAACACATAAATATCATCGCATAGGATAATATTCTAATGTTCACTGTTCAAATGTACCAGTGTACAATTTTCAAAGGTGATGATCCATGTTAAAATGCTCACTGTTTAGGGGTAGTGATCATGTGCAACATTAGTGTTCACATGCAACCGCAATGTTTACATATTCATATGCAGAGGGTTCAATGTTCACTGTTCAAAGGTAGTAATCATGCGCATGTGTAACTGTTAAAAAAATGTGACAAATGTTCAAAGTTTAAATGGTAGTTATTGTTCAGTGTACACTGTGCCATAGGTACAAATGCAGTTGTCATTTTCAACTGATCATTGGAAAAATGCAATGTGACATACAAATGTTCAAGTGTACTAATAAGATGGTAAGCATCACATTCAATATTCAAAATTAGTGAATGCGTTCTGTTCCATGTCAAATGAATTGATGACTGACTGAATGCAATCATTTGCTAAATCCCCCTGTTTTAAGTGCCACTTGTCGGAGTAACCGGGAAACCTCGCATGCGACACAAAAATAAAAGGTGACAACATCACAAAGTATACTGACAGACGAGCAAAACAAATGCGACATTTTGGGAATCATCGGAAACACTTTAGTGTTTCTGATGATTCCCAAAATGTTGCATTTCTTTTGCTCGTCAGTATACATTTGAACAATAAACATTTCAATATTATCCCATAAGATAATATTTAAATGTTCAATGTTCAAATGACCAAGTCAAACGTGTCAGATATAAGGTTTTCAAGTTACAATGGTGAACTGTAATGCAATAACCTAACAATGATTAAAAGATCTTCTCACTTATTTGTTTTCACTTTCAGTTGTACCGACAGGTTCAAAAGTTCACTGTTCAAATTCTGTATGATTACAAACAGCTCAACAGCTGAACAGCATAAACACAAACAATGAACCAACCCCAAAGAACAACCAACTTCAAACAACGATAGACATAAAAACAGTAACGGGAAATTTTGGCAACAAGTCTTTCAAGATATTTTTCATCTTTCAAAAGATATAGCTTTTTCAACTTTCAGTAGACATAGCTTTCCATCAAAGTCAAAACAAAACGGAAAAATCACAAGCCTATAATCTGGCCTTGATAGTTCAAGGATTATGCCAGGATAGCTAATCGGCACCTTTAGGAACCAAGCTATTATGGCACTATCCTTGGACTATCCTGGTCAATCTAGCATCAAAATTGTAATGCAGAAATTTAACCCTTTTCATCTTGATACACCCACTGCTTGAAATAAATTTGATTATGATAGTTAAAGGGTGGTGCCAGGTTACCTTGGTGTCTGAGGCGCCAAGCTTTCTGGCACCACCCTTGGTTGATCTATCTAATATGTAGTGCAGCCTTAATAGGCCAATAAGCAATTTTTTAAAAATCTGCTTTAGGATGTAATGGGTTAACTCATTCGCGGCAAGCTGCATCTGGACGCACGGCATAAGCCGCACATCTGGATGCGGCTGCCCGCGAACGAGTTAAAGAGAAACTCACAAATTAGGGCTGCAAATGTGTTCAGCACATGACTCAAAACTAAAACTTTGGAGGCTCTTTCCAAATTTCAACATGTAACACAGACCTAAAAAAAAACTGTAACCGCAAACATAAATCAGAACTTCAAACAAATGGAATCTGAATTCACATACTGACAGATTTATCACAAGTAAACAAAATGGACTAGCACAAGCTGCAGCGCAACTAAATCACAGAAACAAGCTTTGAAATGAAGTGTGCGCTGGTCGGTGCGCCTGGACCTTACAGCCTGAAGCATCATGGTCCAGGACCTCAGGTTAGCACATGCATGAACAAAACGAACATGGAAAAAAAAAACTGCAGCAGCCAGACTGACGCAGAGAGTGAGGAAGAAGCAGGAAGAGATTCATACGTCATTTTATGACTGCCAATGCTATGAAATGGACATGAATGATAAAAACTATACATGTATACGAGATGCAATGCAATTTATCATGAAATCCGGCCATTTCTTTGTCCCATCCATGCCAGCGGACACAGATGTTTTTTTAAAATCATTGTAAAAATTCAACCCCAAAGATCCCCAATCATCCAATGAACGTGGACACAAATTGGTTTCAGCAAGAGGCATAGATCCTCATAAGGCCCCGCAACTGCGGGGGCTCATGAGGATCTATGCCTCTTGCAGCTGTGTGGTGTTCAGCTTTTCTCAGCAGTGAAGGGGTATTTCACTGGGGTAAACGGTTTTTCATCTAGCAAGAGGCACTAATTATCATCAACTCCTACAGCTGCAAAGACCCCACAAATCTTATTTATCTTAGGGTTCGATGGCCTTACAACAAGACTGTCAGGTCCATTTCTGCCATGAAATTTCTGAATTTCATGATAAACGACATGCAACACATGAAAGAAAGTCTTTATGAAAATGCATCATCAATTATTGTGTACGCAGTATTTGTTACTGCACGTCCGCATTACAATCACAAAATTTTACAGGTATCTTATGATATGACTCCAAGAAAACATTTTAAGACGAGAAATTTACAACACTAAATGTTATAATACTCACACGCACATCAAGGCCCAGGGGCTGGTGCCAGAATTGCTTGAAGCAATTCAGGCACCATCCTCAAACTAACATTGTTGATAAATCAATGTGAGAAAACGAAAAACACGTGTATCTTATAAACCATTTCAATTACAAAATAAAATAAACAAAACACACTTCTGTACATGTATGAAAGCAAAAATGACACCATAACTTCTGTGGAAATTGTCAAAGGCTGTTAGATATATATTTCACACAAACACACACTCTGTAACACCATTTAACAATTCACACACACTCTCCTTTCAAAGACACCTTCACACTCCCTCCACCCGAAATCCAAATGCAGCCATTACACAACGCACACAGACACTGTCAAAAAATCCTCTGAGACAACATCAACATGAGAATGTATCATCAAGAATACAATGATTAACCGTTTGTTATTTCACTGAAAGCAGCATGTGCCTCTCCTTTTCTTTCTCCAATCTAATTTCACGCTCAGCATGAGCTTTTATTTCATGGGGTGGCTTAACCTGTTCAGTGCCGAGAAAATTTTAACCCATTCAGCCATGACGCACTACAGCCTGTCAGCACCAAGCTACTCTGGCACTACCCTTGAATTATCATGATCGATACATCTCCCGGTGCATAGTTGTTAGATGACGTATCCAAAATTTGGGAAATAGGTGCTTCGGGCTGAAGGAGTTAATGCACCCAACTGCAAGAGGTTGGGTGCATCACAAGCCCCCCCAGTCACAGGGGTTCATGAGGATCTATGCCTCTTGCTGTCGCCGCTTTGAAGCCATTAGCTTGGGACAGGCAGGGCTTGTTGATATTGAATTGACAAAGAATGCAGATTCCGTCAACAGGCACTGAACAGATTAAAACTTCTCAAAGTACCATAAACTATATTTAAAGTGGGGGTCACGTCGGATTTGACTTTAACTTATTAAGCCCTGAGGACGAAATTCTCAAATTTTAAAGATAATCCCCCGAGGTCTATCACTCTATGTCACACTTTTTTAGATAGATCAACCATAATCATTCAAGTGTGGTGTCAGAGTAGCTTGGCGTCACGAGGCGCCAAGCCATTCGGACATCTCCCTTGAAAAACAATGGTCAATCCACATCCAGTCATACCGTGTCAAGGTTTTATGGGATATAAATGAAATCAAATGTTGATTTCTCAATGCATTCAAAATGTTCTACTTTTAGTGCATAATATATGCACACGCCTTCATTACCAGGACTTATTAGTTATTGGGGTTTAATGAGGCGCAGGGGACAAAGGTCATCTCACAGCAGAGGGAGCACTACCTACCAGTATTCCAACCTGGCATACATACTAAATAAACTACAACTAAAGCAGGGGGATGTGGTGGCTATGAAAGTTTAAGGGTAGTGCCAGACCAAGGTAATCCGGGACAACCCTTTAACTATCTATCAACATGGTTGATGCATTACAAGAATCTGTCGCAATTACAGTATGACACTGAAAGTAAAATTTGTTCCTTGACAATGGGACTTAAAATAACTTTCATTGGTATAGTCCTATAATAAAATGTCAATGAAAATGGGGCAGTAAACTGATTTTCAAGTAAGTTTCTGATAAGGTAGCTGAACAGCTCACAAACTATATACACGCTCATCATGAATACATCTACAGAAGTACTTTATGAAGAATGCCATTTGCAATGTTGATGTATATTGGAAAGAAGCGTCACACACTACTGAATTTCAAGTTTCTAAAAGCTTCATAGATACTGAATTTTTTAAGCAACAACTGCAAAACACGCATTGAGTGCGCATGAATTTAATGATTCAAAGAACTAGAATTCTCTTAACTTCAAAATTTGGATGCATGGTTTCAGTTTTCATTAGGCTTAGCGTGTGCACGGGGTTGCGGGCCAGGAGAGGAGGGGAGGGGAAAGGGGGGAGGGGGGGGGGGAGGGAGGGAGGATGGGAATTGGGGGGGGGGGGGGGGGGGGGGTATGTTTTGTAGACCATGGTTTCAGTCAGCCCCATGTGATGTTATGGGGTAAAAACTTGTGTAAGTGTACGTAAATTCTTAATTTATTTTTATACATTTACAGTATCACGGTATCCACAATTTATATTTTTCAAGTCTAACCTATATTGTCTAACCTTACTTGCCTTCACAAGCCATGCAGGACATCATGACAGCGTTATCAACAGAAAACATAATTTGTGACCACTGTGTGTTTAACTCTTTGCATATCGGTAGCGGTTTTAGTTACAATTCCTACAGGAATCTGTCGGAATCATAGCGACTAAGGGCACTACTGACACTCAAAGGGTTAACAGGATGGGATCCGAAAAATATTCAGTGCATTTGCAAAAACAACAGCAACAGCCAAGCACTTACTTTTGAAAAAAAAACGTCTGACAATACAAATTTCTACAAAACACCACATTCATGTTTTAGCTTTAAAACCCCCAGCATGCAGCCACCTGTGCCGTACACAGTACCATCACATGGACTGTACACAGTAGTGGTGGCTGCGTGCATGATAGAGGAATAATTTCACAGGTACAGCGTGCATGTCATGGGGAAAAGCACAAAAATGTACTGGGAATTTTTGCATGGCAAAACATGAAAAGTGCAATGAACATTTGTATGAATACAAATGCCAGGACTTTTGAGAAAGGGCAAACTTTGACAATTGCAGCCAAATCATGACATAGATTTGGCCAAAACAGGATATGAAGTTCTCCAAAGTATGACATACTTTGACCATTTCAACATATCTCAGCCAAAGTGCATCATACACTTGGTAAAAAGTGACCAAATTGTAACAAATCTGAATCTGTGAAAGATTTAGCACTAACAACCTGGTTTCACACAGGAGATCTTGCAAAGTACCACTCTGATGAATACAAAAATTCTCTGCTGGTCTGTGATTTATGATCTTAAGAATCTCAGGTCAAAACTCACACCTGCACACGTATGTAAGCAAAGCCTCTGATCAAGTCTCTGATAGTCAAGCGCACAGCCTGAGTGACAAAAAAGTAAGGCAGAACCTTCTTCATGCAGGAAAAAAACACCTCCTCTGCTCACAATTTTAAAATGTCAGTGTTCAAGAAAGAAAATCATCTCCGATTTTGATTGAAAAACATTCTCCTCCGAACACAACACTGTAACCAGTCACTTAACTTTGCTCCAATCTGTCCATCCAACAGACATTGTCTAAAAACAGAGAGTCAAGATTCAAGCATGGATTTCCAAACGATCGAACGCTTGGAGATAGACAAAACCTTGGCATGACATCTGAAGAATTAGGAGTCCTAATCCATTGGACATCTCTGAGCCAGTGGCACACATCCATGCTGTAGCAAAGTCGAGTCGTTCATCAATGTAGCCTTCATTAGCATGTCCAGGCTTTTTTGCCAGTTCTTCAATCGTAAACGGCAGGCATTTGCACAAAGCTAGTACGTTGAAAAGTTGCGTTAGCTGGGAACAAAAAGTCCGCACAAAAATGGAGGCAGATGTGTGCTGGTCTGTGATATTGGACCTTATGGCCTTTGGCCATAACATCCCAAATCCCAGACCAGCACACAAATTTAGTCTTTTAAGCAGAGTAGCTGAGGCGTCAATAAATTGTATGTGTATCTGGAGAAAAAAAAACGGTGGAAAAACTGTCTGAAAATCAGGACACAAGCTCAAGCGACCGTATAGTCTCTGTCCATCTATGAACACTCAAGGCAAGGTGACGACAAATGGGTATAAAACTGTCAAAAGAAAACTTGGGCTCAGAATTGCATCTATGACAACTCTACTGTGGAGAAAATGGTACAATGAGTAATGCTATGAAAAGTCAAAAGTTGCACGTCATCCGCAGCAAAGTCCGAACGACAATGTAGCACTTACAAAAATTCAAGTTGAAAATCTTCTACACAGCATGAAATTTGAAAGTGTTAACTCTAAAAAAAAATGGAGAATGCGATTTTCACAATATTTGAAGTGAGATGCGACAAAATATAGTCTGCAGAATAAATGAAAATGTGTAAATGATGATAAAAAAATGTTAAGTCTCTGCTCATTTCTCACCTATCTATTGGTATGCTCATGATAAAGTCTGTTGCATTGATGAATTTTAATGGCATGCAGTAAACATTTTTTATAAGTTTGTCACACCGATGATGACACAAAATTTCTACTACCGTACCTTTAGCTTACTCACACACTGGAAAGGGTGATGGAACAATCATGATAGTTCAAGGGTAGTGTCAGAACAGCTTAGCACCTTGAAAGGCGCCAAGCTGATCTGGCACCACCCTTGAAATATCATGGTCCATGCATCTCCTCCAACAGATTCTTTGTCAACGCGAACCGGTTCACTGTGAATGGAGAACACACTCCAAAGTTGCAAAGCTGAGCCCGAAGGCTGTACGAGTTAAGTGAAGTCACAGGAAACGTCTGTTTGTAGACTGACAAGGTTCTCGATCCAATGGGACGTCTGTTATGAGATGAGACAAGAAATGCGGAAGGGTCCTGACGAGCCATTGTCATGAAAGCACTGGTGGGTATAACCTTTTACAGTTTACATTTAATTTTTTTCTTTTATTTTATTTATTTATTTGTCTAAGTATTACTCCCCCTACAGCTGCTCCAAGTCGAAAAAATTGTCTCCCCTTCTTCTGTAGCATGGTAGGCTTTTTTCTTTTTTTGCATTTGATCGTGGAAAGCATGGTGATTCTGCCTGTCCATATAATGCAAAAGTTCCTCCCTCAACACTGAAGGTGTAAAAGCCTGAAAAAAATGATGTTGTGGCCACAAATTGCAGGGAATTGAATGAACTGTTCTGGAGACTGGTGAAAATATCTCGAAAGAAAAGCTGACGACTTCTGAAGTGAAGTGTTCCTTGGCAGAAGGTCTCTAGAAATTGAGACCACTTCCTGCCAAGAAAACTGACCTCTGCAAATGTTCAGCCTGCTTTGCCATGTGTAGCCCATTTCTCCACATCAGCAAAAAGGAATTAACCCTCATGCAGATGCCTCCGCTGGTAGTGTAAAGAGTATCAGTGGTTGCAGGCACAAAGGGATTAACACTTGGGGTGTCGGTAGTGGTTTTAATCACGAAGGTTCCTGTAGGAATCATCGCAACTAAAACCGCTACAGATACCAAAAGGGTTAATCTGCTTGTTCCCTGGCAGCCAGCAGCTTCAGGATCACAACATTATGATCTGCCAGAAACCCTGCTGCTGATGTAGAAAATATGTCGCCATGGCTGCGTCACTAGAAGAAGGGGCAGGTAGCTGTCCTCTCAAATAAAAGGGGCATATCTCATCCTCTCGAGTGACAGAGGATAATTCTCATCCTCTTCAACGAAAGGGGGAAGAACCCGCACTCATCCTGTGTAGGTGACAGTTGCTGGGGAGGGGGCGGCGGCAGCGGGGGTGAGGAGTGGACCGCGTCTCATTCCCAGCCATTATCTTTGATCATGTGCGCCAGCTCAATGATGTACTTCCCTTCTTTATACTTCTGACTCGACTCGAATGCATGCTCCTTTAAGAAAAAGAAAAAAATTTAAAAATTTAAAACAAAATTCAAAAACATTACAAATAGGAAATTCATGCTCCTGACACAAAGAACACAGACACGTTAATTTTACATTAAGTTTACATTATCATCCCATTACATCCTGAGGGTGATATTTTGTTATAATTTGTTTATTGTCCTACAACAGCTACATTACAAATTACAGTTTAGTTCAAGGGTGGTGCCAGAATAGCTTGGCGTCTTAGGCGCCAAGCTATTCTGGCACCACCCTGGAACTATAATAGTCAAATTTATTTCAAGTGATAGTGTATCAGGGTTAACCCTTTGGCTGTCATTAGCATGCTTGCTTGAGGTTATTCCTGTCGTAACCACCTCACCCAAACACGCTACCGACAGCCAGGGATGATGACGGCCATATCAGATGATGAGCCTTGGAATTTTCCGCCTGAAGCCCTGCAACTTCACACTGCACATGCAGACTTTGCCGCATAACAGGACTCCAGGGAGATTAGATTCCCCCGTAGACCTAAACAGAATCATTTTAATTTTCATGCATAACAATTAACCCTTTGGGTGTCAGTAGCAGTTTTAGACGTGATGATTCCTGCAGGAATCATGACTAAAACTGCTACCGACACCCAAAGGGTTAACACTAGTAAGCAGATACCAGTAAATGTGTGCTGGTCTGTGATTTTGGACTTGAGGTCCTATACTGTTACGTCCAAAATTACAGACCAGCACACGCTTTCTGCACTGGAGCTTTGCAACTTTCAAGTTTACTTCTTATGGGTGTTATGCTATAGTATAAACATGTACCGACAAGCACAAGAAATGCAACTTTATTCCAGTCCTATGACCCGAATCTTCTTCTTCTTCTTCGTGTCGTTCGCAGTGGGCTATACGGTCAGACCAGCACCGGCGGTGAATGAAGTCGTTTTCTCCAGGTCTTCTCGACTGCCGTAGAGTTTGGTCTGCAGTGGAGTTGGCGATGGCCACACTTCTTTTCTTTTAGTTTTATCGTCCAGTAGAGGGCATCTCTGGAGAATATGTTCCGCTGTTTGGTCTTCCTGACCACAGGCGCAGGTTGATGATGGCGCAAGCTTCATCTTTCTGTTCATGTGAGCGTTCAGTCTGTTGTGGCCAGTACGCAGTCTGATCAGGACGACTTGCTGCTCTCTGGTCATTGTGTGGTAGTCGTCTCTGACCTCGGCCTCATATTGATGAGGCCTTTGATGATTGTCTTTTGCTCAGTATAGCTGACGCTGTTTTCTTGTTGATCTTTTGTGGCTCCTTCTTTCACCAGCTCGTCTGCCCTTTCATTTCCTGGTACCCCACAGTGGGCTGGTATCCACTGGAGAACAACTCTTCTGGTTTCTCTGACCTTCTGCAAAGCTCTGGTCCGCTGGGCGAGCTTGTCGTTCTCGAGGGCCTGAAGGACTGAAAGGGCATCGGAGAAGAAGACAACTTGGTAGCATGGGTCTGCGGAATTCTGAACCATGGAGGCGGCCTGCATAAGTGCTTCGGTTTCTGCTTTGTAGTTTGTGCAGTGTTTGTCGGTGGCTACACTGGATGTGGCTGTATGTCCCCCAGGAAACTGGATCAAGATGCCAGCACCTCCATTGGAAACGGCATTTGTTGCTGATCCATCAGTGTAGATGTGGATCCATGCCTCCTTTGGGTACTGTTCGTCGATCAGGGCTAGGGTGAGTGCCCGTCGAACGGTGTCATCCTGACTGTCTCCTGAGGCAACATGTGGGACACTGGTGCAGATCTGGATGTCTGGTTTGTCCATTGCCCAAGGGTTTTCCTCTACTTCTGTGATCAGAGGTAGAGTGCTTTGTGGAAGGACTTCCCTGTACTGTCGAGAAAGTCGCATGCTCTCATGGACAAAGCTGCTTCCTTTGAGCCGGTTCTTGGTGAGGTTGCTCAGTCTGTACTTCATGGGGTGGTCGGGCAAGCACTTGAGCTTCTCAGCCTGTACCATGGTTTTGGCTTCTCTCCTCTGGATGAGAGGTTGTATTGAGGTCAGCTTCTCCATTTCCTTGATTGGAGTAGATTTCATTGCACCAGTGATGAGTCGAAGAGCCTGGTTTTGCACTCGGTCGAGGGTCTGCAGGTTCGTCATGGCTGAGGTTAACCACGCTGTGGAGCCGTACTCGAGGTGGGGCCTGACTGTTCCCTGGTATACTGTCTTCAGTATCTTCTTGTTCGTTCCCCAGGTGGTGCCTGCCAGTTTCCTGAGTATGGCCAGCTTGTGCCGGGGCCTTCGCCTCTGCCTGTGCAATGTGTGGTTTCCAGGTCTGTCGTCTGTCGAAGGTGACACCAAGGTAAGTAGCTTCTTCATCCTCTCTCAGAGGGGTTCCACCAAGCTTGATGGTTCTGGCTTTCTGCTTTGGGGACAATGTGAAGAGGGTGGTGGAGGATTTCTCCTTGTTGACGGAGATGCACCAGTCATCTGCCCATGCGTTCAGCTTGTCTGCCGCTAGCTGCATTCTGTAGGTGGCAGTACTTGCATGCTCCTCCTTGCACCAGATCACAAGGTCGTCTGCGTATAGGGCAGCTTCGATTCCCTTGGGCATCTCAGACACAAGATCGTCGATGAAGAGAAGGAAGAGGGTGGGGGACGCCATGATGAAGGAGGAATTTCTTGCTTTTGGTCTGGTTGACGCTGACTCTTGCCCTGCGGTTGAAGAGGTAGGAGCGTATCCACTGGAACATGTTACTGGACACGCCTTTTCTCAGCAGTTTGACAAGCAGCCCATCTTTCCAGACCTTGTCAAAAGCCTTCTGAAGATCAATCCAGGTTACAAAGACCAGCGTCTGCTCCTGGAACAGTGGAAGGCATCTTCAACTTCCTGCACCAAGTATGTGACCTGGTCTTCGGTGCATGACCCGAATGAAGTTGCATGACTTTTTTTGTCAGTATATATGTACATAAAAAAGCCAGTACTCACGTATTTCCATCCAAGCGTGGTCTTACAACATTCGCAGTAGATGTCGGCCACTGCATGCAAGCCGGTCAGAAGTATGCGCTCCTCTGCAGGGCCACACCCAACGTTCACCCTGAAAAACAACACACAATATTTGTCAGACACATAAACTGTTAGCTAATGATTGCAAAGTAAATGTAAATGGGAAATAATGGGACATAACTTTGCTAGCAAGACACAGAGATTTGCACTAGCCCCTGCAGCTTCAGAGACTGGTGAAAATGTGTGCTTCTTTTGTGGATGGTAATGAACTTGGGATGGCGAAGAAACTGTCACAATGCAAACTCCATAGTTCTGGACACCTGGGGAGATGGCCTGACAAACCCCTTCACTGTCAAGAAAAAGTGAATGCAACACAACTGCAAGAGACATAGATCCTCATGAGCCCCCACAGTTGCGGGGGCTCAAGAGTATCTATGCCTCTTGTTGAGACTAATTTGTATCCATGTTCCTTGGACGGCTTGGGGGAGGCGGGGGGAGGGGGGGGGGTGTCAATGAATTAACAAATATTTCATGCTGACAAAAATATGTGTCTAGCGGCATGGAAGGTGTTAAGGGCAGAGCCTGCTGTAGGGATAAGCTCCATAACATTGCAAATTCAGCATTAATTTTTATAGTCACAGATCACAGTCATGAGGCAGCACAATGTGTAAATGATCCCACCTAAATAGACCAATCATGGATTAAATACAGGTAACACCCTACAATACATTACAAACATGAATTAATGACAAACTCATGCTGTACAATTACCAGTGCTGTAGCTCTGTCAAATGAAACGCACATAAGTGGTAACAGGTTATGTTGTACTAACTGCTGCACTGCGCAAAGCATATTACAGTACCAGTGAATGATCTTGCACCAAAGAACAGATTCCTCATTACTCACACTGAATTGAACAGGTAGGCACGTCCTTGACTGCCTTGAAATGACTGGAAAATAAAACAATGGTTAAGAATTCAATTAAATGTGTTAACAAGAATGGCTGAAAAAGCCGCACACAAATTGTAAGGTTCAATTATGCGAGTGAAGTGTACAATATAGATTTACAAGCCCTGTACTCGTGCAAAAATGTGGGCACACTGAAGCTACACCTCTGTCAGCTCAACCCATAAAGCCCTCCTGAAAGACTACGACAGGATAGGGATCGACCATGATATTTCAAGGTTGGTGTCAGAATAACTTGGCGCCTCTAGGTGCCAAACTATTCTGACACCAACCTTGAAATACCAAGGTCGATCTGTCTCCAGAACTGTGACATATAGACCTCAGAGGATATCTTCAAAAATTTTACAATTTCGTCCCCAAAGCGTAAGGAGTTAACTCTTAAACTCCCAGAACTAAATGACTAGCTTCCATTCTGTGGAATGGACGTCACTCAGTTCTGGGAGTTTAAGAGTTAGCCCATATCACACTGAGGCTAAAAGCTTCAAATTTGTACAATGCCATATATGCAAGCTACATTATAGTACTTACAAATAAGGATATAGACCAATGGCTTTAGTTCAAGGGTGGTGGCCAGACTAGCTTGGCACCTAGAGGCGCCAAGCTATTCTGGCACTAGCCTTGAATTATTTTTGTCAAACTTATTCACACACTGGTGTATTCCAAATGATAATGGTTAGACTGTGTGCTGAACTGTGATTTTGGAACCTATGGTTCTAAACCGTACAATCTAAAATCACACATCAGCACACTGATTTATTCGCAGGATTAGATCAGGGCCTCTGACGTGATTATATAGTCTGTGTAGCTGAAACTCTAAATTAACTCCAAATTTTTTCATGTCAGTGCAACACCTGCAGTAGATCTTTTTTTCGTTGGTTTGCATAATAGCCAACAGTGCTGAGAACACCTACATTTAAATGTGCTGATCCATGATTTTTAACATTACAGCCTTGAAGCATAAGATGCGAAATCACAGACTTTTTAATTCACTGCACTGACAAAGTCAGTAAAAGAAATAGGCTAAACCCATGTGACAGCCAAGTTAACCCTTTTAGCCCCACGGGTGCTTTTCCCAAATTTTGGAAGTGTTACTGAACGACTATGTACCAGTTGCAGGAGGTGGATTGATCACTATAATTCAAGGGTAGTGCCAGATAAGCTTGGCGCCTTCAGGCGCCAAGCTCATCTGGCACTACCCTTGATTTGAATTATCATGATCAATCCATATCGTGCCGCAGGGTCCTGGGGCTAAAAGGGTTAACTGAACCTTGCCATGCAGCGCCTATGGTAAGGTTACATTTGTCTTGGCAACTTGCAATGCATACTTGGCCCTTGCCAACCTACCTCCTCTTTTACGTTCACAGCCACATGCAGTGGAGAGATCAATCACAACAGCTCAAGGGCAGTGACTGATTAGCCTGATGCCTGCATGGGCGCAAAGCTAATACCGAACGACCATTGAGCTATAGCTGTTTAGGTCTGCATCTCCAACAACTGTTAGAGCTATTAGTTCAACATCGATCTGGTAGTCCTGCAACCTAATTACAGGTACTAGTAACTACTGAATGACAAGTGCATTGTATATCAATGCAGTGGAAGAACATCAGATAGCACTGTAATATTCTATCTTTAACATCTGAAGCCAATCAGGCACTACCCCCCGGTTTTTCACTGGTTGTCTCTCTTGACTTGCTGCACTGTTATCAGTGCACAGCAAATTGAGGGAGACAACCACTGTGCCCTTGACCTATCTTGATCAACTGACATTGTAACAATTCATCTCCCATACAGATTACTACCTAAGCTTTATTATCATATAGTAGTCTACTAAAATATACAATTCAGCAGTAGATGATTAACAGTACAAAACTCAAAAGACACTCATGTGGCCCTGGCTGTGAAAGACTAGCTGGTAGCCTGGACATCAGCCAGAGTTCTGTGCATGAAAGAGCTGCTTGTTTTGTGTACAAATGATTATTCGTCTACAACTAAGCTCAGCGCAAAGAGTTTCAGCTGGTGCAGGGTCAAGTTAATGGCAAACTATATTTGGCCTTATCTATCCTTATTACACGACACTCAGTGTGCCAAATTCAGGTTGAAACATTCTCCGCTTGTTGTTTTTAAATTTCCAGACAAGCAGTGGTGGCAAATTAACCCATATCATACTGAGGCTAAAAACTTCAAATTTGTACACCACCATACGCAAGCTACATTATAGTACTTACAGATAAGGATATAGACCAATGGCTTTAGTTCAAGGGTGGTGCCAGAATAGCGTGGCACCGAGAGGTGCAAAGCTATTCTGGCACTACCCTTGAACTATTTTAGTCCAACTCATTTCACACACTAGTGTATTCCGAATGATAAGGGTTAACATGAAGGATCTTAGCAGTCAACTGGGCTGTTAACCAAGTAAAACCAATGAGCCCCAATAAATGAAGTTACCAAACAATGCTTAATTTAAACTGTCAGTGTCAAGCTTGCTCGTCTGTGAAATCAACACCTCCGGATGAGGATGACACAGCTTCATTTTAAGGGGCTGACGAACAAGCACCTGCATTATTTTGTCCACCCCTGAACATGCATGCAGTTATTTACATGCACACAAACTAAATATCTGAGAACCACATCGTTTGTATCAGATTTCGCATTTACTGTCTGCGCGCACACACACAAACCACCGACTTTTCACAACATTCATTCTTCACCCCTGCCAGTGAGCAGGTTAAATTTCACAAGAAACGCAAGATAACTATTAACCCATATCATACTGAGGTTAAAAGCTTCTAATTTGTACATTGCCATATGCAAGCTACATTAAAGTACTTACTACAGGTAAGGATATAGACCAATGGCTTTAGTTCACGGGTGTTGCCAGAATAGCTTGGCACCTAGAGGCGCCAAGCTATTCTGGCACTACCCTTGAACTGTTTTAGTCAACTTATTTCACACACTGGTGTATTCTGAATGATAAGGGTTAATAACCTCTTCACTGCCAGAGGAACTTGCCACCAATCAAGAAAAACGTAGCACCACCCAACAGCACGAGACACAGACCCTCATAAACTTAAGACTAACCCCTTCAATGCAAAGAAAAACTTAGCAATACCCAACTGCATGAGACATAGAACCTCATGAGCCCCTTGCAGATGTGAGTCTATGCCTCTTGCTGACACCATTTTGTATAAAATTAAAAGTTCCTCGACAGGCTGGAACTCTTTGGCGTTAGCCAAAGAGTTACAGCCTGTCGAGGAACTTTTAATTTTATTCAAAATGGTGTCACCCACTAAGTTAGATTCGACTACTGGCAGTGATGGTGTTGACTAAGAGTACGATGCTTTTGTTTAGATCAAATGCAATCCTGGCTGGAAATGCAGGCAACATATTTGGGCACACGGTTATCTCCTTAGATCAGCTACACATCGTGTATAGTGGACTGTGGAGGTGCAACCAACGCGACATTTAGGTATGCACAGACACACACACTTCTCCCACATAAAGGAACGTAAAGTTCTCCACTCACCTTTGAGATCAATTCATCGTGGTTGGCCAGGTGAGCCCTGCAGTGCACACAGCTATACGTGCGGTGGCACTTGTTCGGCAGGTAAGCCTGGAAGGTCTTCACCATTTTGGCCGAGCTGGACAGACATCGAATGGACTGGCGGGGAATTTTGAGGTTTAGGAGGGGGCCGAACAAGCAAATGAATGAACAACCCGTCTTGCCAGCTGGTCAGCAGCTCTAGCGGCTGGCGATCAATGCAGGAGAAGTCAGAAGTCAGACGAAGAAAGGAAGAGATGGTGATCTCAATGCGGAGCGATGCACCACAAAAAGGTGCAATGCCGCAGTGTGATGTACCTCCAAGTGGAGCGAAGTCGAGGTGTGATGTGCATCCAAAGAAGCAGTGTCGAGGTGTGATGTGGCTCCAAACGGAGTGAATTTAAGTCAAGGATCAGTTCACCTTTTACAGGACTGTAGTCAAGTAGCTCCGACTGTAGTCAAGTAGCTCTGTAAGTGTAACAGGAGTAAGGCCGTGGTATGGTTAAGGTAGGAAGGTCAAACTGTGATGTGCCTGGGTCCGGAGCAGGAAAAGAGGGGTTAGTTCAAACACTGACAAGCCCTCAGTGAACACAGCAAACAAGTCTCTTGGTCCCTGTTTCCTCACACAAACTGCAACACAAAAAGAAAACAGACACTGAATACTCTAGCCTATGAAGTTGACAGTTTTATACTATAACAAAATACATCTTTTATTTATACTTTAAACCTGAGTAAGACAACCCAAAGATTACTGAAGTGCCAAACTGAAAAATCGCGCAACGAGCAAAGTCTAGAAAGAGCCACAGTAATACACAAATTACATCACAATGCTCATCCAGCTTTCTGATCATCTGCTTATTAACCCTTTGAGCGTCAGTAGCGTTTTTTTCTCACAACAAAAACCACTACCAACATGCAAATGGTTTTAAACAATACTGGAGTATGTACATACTCCCAAATGCACAAAAGGTTAAATGGGCTAACATCAACTGACGCTGACCTGCCGCTGTCTGTCTAATGGCCTGTTCTGGACGGGGGTCATAATATATGCCCTTTCTTGCGCACTTCAGTCTGCACGATACTATAGTCTTTTATGTTAATCAGAGTTGTCCATTAATTTAACATTATTAGAAATAAACTCATTATGATATTATTATTTGACCAAAAAAAGTATAAGTTATTATAATTAACAGAACAAAGTATTTTAGTGGTTTTCCCTTATACCTTTTTTCCAGGTTAAATAATTACCAATCCATTATCAGTCTGACACCTATAAACAGCCCATTGGCAAGTGACAGGCAGGCACAGATGATGGAAGATGGGGCGACCAGCAACATTACAATTAGTACATGTATGTGTTCTATAGTATGAGCCAGGCCATGACTTTGGACCAAGCAGTTGTAGGCCATAAGGTCCAAAATCACACACTGGCTTGTACCACAGCAATCAGGTTTACAATTATGGACCAGTACACATCACTCTGCTCACCTGCTGATAGTGATAAAAGTCTGATCATAACAAATGTGTCATTGATACTTCTCATGATGTAAATATTGCAACAGTATTCACTCTTTGACACATGCAAGCGCTTGCTGAGCAATGAGTCAATACCTATGTGCACAATTACAAATCTGTGCAGATCTGAGCCTTTGGACCTTGCGGCTCTGAGCTGAAAGTTCCAAAATCACACACCAACACACTTTAACCCTTTATTTGTCAGTAGTGGTTTTAGTCATGATGATTCCTCTTGGAATCATCATGACTAAAACCACTACCATTACAACAAGCAAAGGGTTAACATCTGACCAACAGTCTAGATTCCTGAGAAAAATTAAAATGTTTTTCAGTGAAGACTGTACAGATGTTGACAGAAAATGTACAAATTACAAAGACAAGAACACAAAAACTCAACATCAGTGACCACTTTTTGTGAATAGGCCAAGCTTCAGAAGGAGTGTACTTTGATTTTTACCACTGACAAAAAGCTCTACCTGTGTCAAATGTGAACAAAATGTGTTCCACTGCCCAACGTGAAGCAGTTTCGTGAAACACTTGCTCCTAAAGTGCTGATAATGTTTCCTTTGAACTAGCTTCACAACCTGAGGCCAAGATTTCAACCACAAAGATAAGACTGCCCGATAAAAGCCTAACCTATCAAGTTGTAAACACTGCATTCATGCACCGACTTGGTGAAACTGACAAAGTTATACACACATGCAGTGCAAGTATGCTCTGTACACTTTACTACACCTCTACTTTCTTGCATGGCTACTCCAAAATCTACACCTCTCGATCTGTCAAGTGTGCTGTGTATGTAAACCTGCTAAGCAAGCTTAACCCATATCATACTGAGGCTAAAAGCTTCAAATTTGTACAATGCCATATGCAAGCTACATTATAGTACTTACAGATAAGGATATAGACCAATGGCTTTAGTTCAAGGGTGGTGCCAGAATAGCTTCACGCCTAGAAACTTATTTCACACACTGCAGTGTATTCCAAATGATAAGGGTTAAATTACCAGTGACACTAATGTCACTCTGTCACTTGTAGGTTCTATTGCACTCTACTTCCCAAGCGCCCGTGGTCATGCTCTGTCTTGAGACTTCCGAGTCCCGACCACAGACCTAGACCTACAGTACTGTAACTACTAAAGAAAGGCATGGAGCCCCTGGAAGAGGCTTGATTTCTCAGTTGCAGGGGCTCACGAAAATCCATACCTCTAGTTGGCAAGGGGTCTGACATCCTCGCAACTTATGGCGGAGATTGTCATCGGACTGAGAAAAGTCGTGATTGCACTGTTTGTTATGATACACTCCCTCTGACATTGAGGCAACCCGTCAGCCCACTGTGCAAGGCTGCACCGAAAAACATTTCCACTGAAAATGTCAAAGCAGTAACCATGACAGCATTGCACGTTAGTCACAAACCAACCTTTGTATCTTTAGCCTCAAGCCGGCTTTCTACGAAAATGGAAGCTGATCCGAGGTTGCGGGATAAACGCGTTAGAAATAAGTCGATCTGAGGCTAAACCGCAGTCCGCCATCACCGTTCTCCGTGAGGGGTCCGTGAGTGCTATAAATAGACACAACGATGGCTCATAGGTTACTATCCAAAGGCCCATCCATGCTACTTTTTCTTCCGGTGAAATGCGCTACTGAGACGACCAAGCGCATAAACAATGCAAAATGTCATAAAAAGTCATCCAAACATAACGTGCAAGTATCCTACAGCATGCGAAGCGAGGAAAAAACTGGCAATTCGACCTCATTTCTGGGCGACAAAAGGCAGATCGATTTGACAGATGGTAGCTGGCTGATTTTGGGCTCGCTTCCAAACAAAGAATGGAACAAAAGAAACAAGAGGATAAGGAAAATTCGTGCGCTGAACTAAAAGTAACTCCATAATACGGCAAACCCTGTAGGAAATGTGAGGTGCGGAGCAGCCGTTTGCGAGGAAAACCGCGCGTTTATTGCACCTCCTGGTCCTTTCCCGTCCTTTGTTTTGAAAGTCGGTCGCGCACTAAAATAGATGCTCATAAACCACCTCTCCTCCAGAATATTTTAAACACCTGCCTTACAAAGAAAATTCTGTCGAATAAAACTCGTGCAACAATGAAAGGACAGTACAGTCCGTAAACACGTAAACCTGCCTTATACTGTCATCAAAGGTGCAGTCATAACAATCGGGCGCCATTTGCATGCAGACGACACATTTTACATGCTGGAAGAAAATAAACAAACACCAGGTTAATGGACAGAAAACTTCGACACTCACCTTGGTAAACTGAACCAGGAATGTCTGCTCAATCAGGACAGTCATCCAAACTATAGCAACAAGTATGTGTCGTCTACTTAGCTCACAACTGGTAGTCCGTTTGGTCTCAGCTGCGAGCGCTCGAACGTCTGTTTATCTTTTGCCAGCGGAGAGGATGATGACGACATGTCACGTGACGCGAAGGGTCGCACGGCAACACAAACAGAGCGCACATGCTATGCTCATTCGCCCAGGCTGAACCTCCGTCACTTCCTTCATTTGAGAGTAAACAGGGCGACCAAGGCTTCGTGCAAATAAGCGGCAACAGATTCGCATAAGTTCCAGCGGATAATAGTGTAGGAGCTCACGAAAATCTGTGCCTCTTGCATTTAGAACGAACTGGCTAGGAAGATTTGCGGGCAGACTGGCCCGCCTGAGCGCGCGCAACCCAGTTCGGGCAAGCAAACTCAGTGGCAGCTGTTGAGACCTAGAGTGACATCAAGCTTCAAGCGCGGAAGACAAAGAAAATCAACATTGTATATGTACTAAGAAGTTGAAAGAAAACCAACCGATTATTCACCGCAGGGAAATCAAGTCGTGTGTATAAACGTACGTGTTTATTCAGTCTTCAGGAGACTGATTTCAGTCAGTGTTGGCCGGATCGGCCTCTCAGTAGTAATCAGTTGTGTCAGTACGTACACTGATGTATGTCAGTGTAGCTATAGTGGTTTGAACCGATCAGCTGGTCACAGTAATGGCGCATGTATGTCAAACCGCCATGTCAAACATGCGGGTAGTGCCCAGCCGTTGCTACCTGAAGTGTCAGTGTACTGACACTGTCACGTGGTCACTCAGGGTTCCAGCTTTGTCACGTCAGTCGCTGAATCAGTTCAGTTTTTAACCGCTATGAGAGGAGTGACGGTCCAAAGACCGAAATATCAAGCATTAAAGTCAACTCAGAATCTCAGTTCTGCTTTTCCCCCTCTTTTTTCAATGAGTATGATCTTCTTAGACTTATTGTTAATTTCCGGGGCGTCCATTTTTTTCCCCAACAATTTCTTTATTTAGAACTATCCGCGAGGGGGTACCGGGGATACTCTCAGATACCGCCCCCGCCGATCTCCCCCTCTCCCCCCCCCCCCCTCAAAGAGATGAGGGGGGGGGGGGGGAGGGGAGTGAAACCGACTGAGTCGGTCGCCGATACTGACTTGAAAACTCATGCCGCCGCCGCGCAATTTTATTCCGAAACGTGCCGACAGATCGGCCGTTGGTTTTTGGTTAGTTCGGGTTTAACGCCCACGGCACCGAAGTCAGTGATAATGGACGGCCCTGACGGGCGGGTTATGGGGGACAGGAAAATCTATTACCTATGGAGTACGATCTGAACACTGATCAACTCAGGCGCACTCCAACTATGCCACTTTGATTTACCAGGACCTTTCAACGGACATGCTATTGAACAAGCCCATTTTTCCCCCTGGATTGCGAGTCCAGCTACCGGAGCGGGACGGGGATTCGAACCCATGACCCGGCGATTCCCTTCGCTCTCCTGCTCCGACGCTTAACCGCCTGAGCTATTTCGGACTCCACCGA
The DNA here is from genome assembly GCA_036245525.1 of Semisulcospira habei. NCBI lineage: Eukaryota > Metazoa > Mollusca > Gastropoda > Semisulcospiridae > Semisulcospira > Semisulcospira habei. Next base: position 114,617,543 of record BTPG01000007.1, on the reverse strand, counting down.
CAGATCTGACTGTGTATAGTACTCAGAGGTCTGAAAAGAAATGTCGCCGGAAATCACGTCTCGACCGAAGTCTGTTAACCCTTTTCATTCGGAATACACCAGTGTGTGAAATAATTTTGACTAAGATAGTCCTATAAGCGCCAAGCTATTCTGGCACTACCCTTGAACTAAAGCCATTGGTCTATATCCTTATCTGTAAGTACTGTAATGTAGCTTGCATAATTCATGGCAGTGTACAAATTTGCCAGGAGAAGTGCCGCGAGCAGAACAAAGGGCTGTACGTAACGTTTGTCGACCTAACAAAAGCGTTTGACACTGTGAGCAGGCAAGGTATGTGGCAGATCCTGGAGCGACTAGGCTGTCCCCCAAAGTTCCTCAACATTATCGTCCAGCTCCACGAGGACCAGCAAGGCCAGGTCAGACTAAACAGTGACCTCTCAGAACCATTCCCCATTCGCAACGGCGTGAAGCAAGGCTGCGTGCTGGCACCGACCCTCTTCACCATCTTCTTCAGCATGATGTTAAAGCAGGCCACAGTGGACCTCGACGATGACGACGCAGTATACATCAGGTATCGTCTCGATGGCAGCCTGTTCAACCTCAGACGACTGCAGGCCCACACGAAAAAAACCCTAGACCAACTGATTCGTGAGCTGCTCTTTGCTGATGACGCTGCCCTCGTTGCACACACAGAGAGAGCCTTGCAGCGCATTACGTCCTGCTTCGCAGATGCCGCCCAGCTCTTTGGACGAGGTCAGTCTGAAAAAGACAGAGGTCCTTCATCAGCCAGCACCCAAGGAAGAGCATCGCCCTCCCCACATCACCATCGGCGAGTCCGAACTGAAGTTTGTACACCAGTTTACCTACCTTGGCTGCATCATCACGTCAGACGCCAAGCTGGACAAGGAGCTGGACAACAGGCTGGCAAAAGCGAACAGTGCTTTCGGGCGACTATTCAAGCGGGTGTGGCACAATCAACAGCTGAAAAAAGGCACCAAGATCAGCGTGTACAGAGCTGTCGTCCTCACCACCCTGCTGTACGGTTCCGAGTCCTGGGCCCTCTACCGCAGCCAACTACGACTCCTCGAACGCTTTCACCAGCGCTGCCTGCGTACCATCCTCAGCATTCACTGGAGTGACTATGTCACCAACGTCGAGGTCCTTGAACAGGCGGAAACTTTGAGCATCGAGGCTTTGCTGCTGCGGACACAGCTTCGCTGGGCGGGGCACGTCTCCAGGATGGAGGATCATCGCCTACCCAAGATCACTCTGTTCGGCGAGCTCGCCACTGGACACCGAGACAGAGGGGCACCAAAGAAGAGATACAAAGACGGTCTCAAAAAGTCACTTAGTGCCTGCCAAATCGACCACCGCCAGTGGTCTTCGCTTGCTGCTGACCGTGACACCTGGCGCTCCACCATTCACAAGGCAGCCGTCTCCTTTGAGGACTCTCGCAGAGCTAACCTCAAGGACAAGCGGCTCAGGAGAAAAAACAGAGTTGTCGTAACTCAGAACCCTGACCAGACCTTCCCCTGCAGCCACTGCGGTCGAACCTGCCTGTCCCGGATTGGCCTCCGCAGTCACGAAAATGCCTGCAGACGACGTGGGCAAGCCCTATAGAATCTTCGTTCGCGAAGTCAAGCCATGAAACAAATTTGAAGTTTTTAGCCTCAATATGATATGGGTTAGCTTCAGTGATGGAGCACGACTCTTCAAAACGACTGAACCAGATTTGTGGGGTATAAAAATAAAATCCTTTTTCCGAGGCCTTGGTCTAAACAATATGCCTACTTTCTTTCAGTCGCGCTCGGCTGCCGAAGCAGACTGTTTCAGTGCATTGAATTCAGTTTCGTTAAATCGAGACAAAGAGTCCGAGACTGATGATGTCCCACGAACATCAGTGGATCGCTGGTGTCCGTCAGCAAGAGGCATAGATCCTCGTGAGCCACCGCAACTGTGATGGCATATGAGGATCTATACCTCTTACAGCTGGGCAGTCATAGCTCAGACTTTCTCGGCATTTACTGACTGACTTAAACGGATTAATACCGCCTCCGGCCTCCGCCGAAGCGGGTCACTGACGTTGGCGCGCGGCTTCGGATTTTCCCGCCCGGCCAGTGCCCCCCCCCCCCCCCCTCCCACTGAGACGAGTCACGATTTGTGCTGGGTGTGACTAAAGTCATGACACATACAATTTCTTCCGGTGACAATTTTGCGGTTTCATTCACCCGCCGTTCGAGTCGGTGCCGAGAAAGTTGAATTTGCCTTGAACACCACCCAACTGCCAGTTGCGGGGGTTCATGCAGGCTGACACAACTGAGTCCCGACATGCTAGGGGTCTTTGGTCTTGAATTAGTGAAGACTGCAGAACACAGTCCCCGTGAGCTGGGACCAGGCTGAACAGGTTAAGCAACAATGGTCATTGTCGTAAACCTTTCAGATTCATCAGTAGTAGGCAAAATCGTTGTTGTCGTAAACATTCCGTAGAACTCCGGAAGACCAGCCACCGTTTACCACAGTGACGGCTTTGCCCACCTCCACGAAAAGTGTACAGGTTTACTTGTGAAGAACATATAGTACATGCCTTCGTCGCCGGTCGCCGTCCGGACTGATGGTCAACTGATCAGGTTTGTGACTGCTTTAGGCCGTTACCGGTTCAGTTGCTGATAACTTTTAGTATGTTGGTTTGCACTTGGACCAAGAGTCCAAAAATACTATGCAGACCAGCACTACACACATTGTTACTACTTCACTTCACCTTACAATCCAATCCAAAATTCAATCAATTAGCCGCCAAGGCCTACACTACCTTTGAGCTGTCCCTGATTGTCCCAATAATAAATAAACGAGTAAATAAATAAATCAGCTTTATTTTATTTGTCTATTAGGATAGTGCACTGTTACAGTGCTGAAGTTGCCTCGACCCTCCTCCCCACCCCAAGCCACCAATTTCGAGATTCATGTTCAATGCCCTACGGTTCTATCAGGCTGATAATTATATGTTACGCACCCTGGCCGGCCGTAGCATTGTCTCCCACCCCAATCCTTCCTCGCACCCCGACCCCATCCAGAATCCAACAGAACTAAATACTTCATTACTAGTAGGCCTACTTCATTGCACGTGGTACGTGGTGTTCTCTAGGCTTGTCCACGAACGAGCTCAGTGTAAGTCCAATAATTCTCCCGATGTCTTGCTAGCTTAGGCTCGAGTGGCGTTGAGAGTGGATTACAAGTCAAAAGATCCTTTTAAATCACTGCGGATACCTCGCGATGTTACGACATGGAAATATCGGTTTTCCGGCACGGCCTTGTGTCGCTCTTGAACAGACTCGGCGGCTGTGACAGGGTCAAAGGTATTTTCTATGCTGTAAATTAGAACCAAAAACGCTAGTTTGTCAGTCTAACAAGTGATAGTACCAGCTGAAGTTCGACCCTGATAATTCAAGGATAGTGCCTGATAAGCTTGCGCCTGCGGCGCAAGCGTATCAGGCACTACTCTTGAATTATCAGGGTCGATCGTCTCTCACACAGTTAGCGCCGCTAAAGGGAAAGGTACAGACGAGGGGTCAAAGTTATTGTCTTCGGTACAGTGCGACACAGGCGCTTGACGTGTCCCAGTTGGTAATAATGAAAATAAATACGATTTCTCCGAGCGAGCCCTCAACGCGCACGGTACATACTCCATAGCACAACACAAGGCATGACACGGAGACAAAGTAGGTCAAACCTAAAAGAAAAACAGAAGATAGTGGTAGAAAACCCTTTAAAATAGAAACAAATAACGACGTTTCGGATCAAAGATCCTTCCTCAGGTGACATGGAAACATGTTGTTTCCATGTCACCTGAGGAAGGATCTTTGATCCGAAACGTCGTTATTTGTTTCTATTTTAAAGGGTTTTCTACCACTATCTTCTGTTTTTCTTTCACGTGAAACCCTAGCGGCAACAGTTTTACTACATTTAGGTCAAACCTAGTTGTGAAACGGAAGTGACAGGTTCACAACAAACTTGATGATAAATAAATGTTAATATAAAACTATCAAAGGTCGTTTTAAGCACAGCTGATGAGTTTCACAAATAATCTGACCAACAATAACTTACAAAAAGTCGATGTTGAGGTCGAGATGAAAGGAACAAAGGTTTCTGATTGGTGCATTTAACAGGTCAACTTGAAGGTTCAGCTTCAAACTGAAAGTAGAAGAACAATTTACCTCTGTGTTTAGGTGTCTATTTCCTTCTCAAACTGATCAGCCATGTTTGGGACTCCATTGATAGTTCTGTATTGCCTTTAAATTTATTTATCAGCGAATTCAGTTTCAATAAATACTTCACTTCTGGCCGCAGCTAAGATTGACTGACCTACTTTTGTTGGTTGGTTGGTTAGTTCGGGTTTAACGTCCACAGCACCGAGGTGATCATGGACGGCCCTGACGGGCGGGTTATGGGGGACAGGGAAATCTATTGCCTATGGAGTACGACCTGAACACTGATCAACTCAGGCGCACTCCAACTGTGCCACTTTGATTTACCAGGACCTTTCAAAGGACATGCTATTGAACAAATCCGTTTTTCCCCCTGGGTTGTGAGTCCAGCTACCGGGGCCGGGACGGGATTCGAACCCACGACCCGGCGATTCCCTTCGCTCTCCTGCTCAGACGTTTAACCGCCTGAGCTATTTCGGACTCTCCTACTTTTGTCAATGTTTCATACCTTATATTGTACTATGAGTGTGTATCGTGCGCGCGCCAAGGGCTCAGAAAAAAAGTGTACTTTTGTATTAATTCCCGGCCACTGTACGTAAACTAAGCAATATTTGTTTCTGAAATCTTAGTTCATTCAAAGTCCAAAAGCCGACATCGTCCTAGAAACATGGATGCACATTGGTCTCAGCAAGAGGCATAGATCCTCATGAGCCCCCGCAGTCGCGGGGGCGCATGAGGATCTATGTCTCTTGCGGTTGGATCCTGTTCACTTTTTTATCGGCAGCGAAGGGGTTAAATCAACCCGCACGCGTCAGAAGCCTGTGGAACAGTGCGGTAGAGCTGGACTGTTTACTTGTCAGCCTCGGTGTACTTTTTCTTTTTCAAGATCAAGTTCAAATTTGACCCGCCTAGGTAAGCCGACTCACACGTGACGAGAATCACACGTGGTGCCGACTGAATCGAAGCATCCGCCTCAACCTTGCCTGTTTCACTGAGCGTCAGCTTCTAGGGTTTCCTTTTCAATCAAATACTGACTGAATCTCGTGACTGAAACAGCGGGAACAAAAATGGAACTGTTTCACCTGGGCGGCGCCAAAAATTGTGTGATTACGATCCTTTTGCCCCCAAGGACAAGGACAGCTGCTCTGTTTCAGTCATGCAGAAAACAGATAGACTGATTAAATTTTAACGTGACCCCACTGACTGTTACTTAAGGTACCTTTCCGCGGTAAAAACGCGTAGCTTTTGCTACTGAAGCCCGATACCGTTCGACGGACTGAAAAGACATTACGCGTCTTTTCTGCCTTACGGTATGGTCAAGCAGCAGTAAATGCGTTTTAACGACGTTCAAGTACAAAAGACTGCTACTCGGTTACACTGACATTTAGTACCTGAACTGACTTTTATCGTCGTAAGTCTAATAATATTATTACTAGACTGAGCTGGGGAAAAGAGTTTCGAGTTTAAAATTCAAGAGAACGAGTGGGGACAAGCGAAGGAATAAGTGACACGATGAGTCACCGAGACGTACTAATTTAATTTAAAACCAAGACATTGGAAGGTCAAGATCAAGTTATTCTATCTAGTAATTCACGTACGCACACAAGCACTACTAGTGACTAGAACCTTTTTCAGTCCCAGAGCCAAATGTCGAGATGGATCAGGATCAATTTCGATCATGAGTATAGCTGAGAGGAAGTGCCGATTGATTAACACGGCGGCTTGCACTGCATCAAGGTCAGTCCAGACACATGGGACACAAATAATCTGGATCAACCTTTAACCATAACGCCCCGAAAGACTACGACAGGACGTGGCTCGACCATGATATTTCAAGGCTGGTGCCTGATTAGCTTGGCGCCTCTAGGCGCCAAGCTAATCAGGCACCAGCCTTGAAACATCATGGTCGGGCTGTCTCCAGCGGAACTGTGATATAGACCACAGAGGATATCCCTACACAAATTTGGTAATTTCGTCGTCAGGGCGTAAGGGGTTAATAGTTCAAAGGCAGTAATTGGGGTTGTCCTCTGAGGACTGCATTACAATTAATTTTAGGAGACTGATCGACCAGGATAGTTCAACGGTGTTGCCAGAATAGCTGGGCTTGGCGCCTACAGGCGCCAAGCTTTTCAGGCACCACCCTTGAACTATCATGGTGGAGCCATATCTTGCTGTGGTGTGGTGTTTATCAATTTGATCTCTGTTGTGCGTGTGTGCGCGC
>BTPG01000007.1:114586120-114608620 GCA_036245525.1 Semisulcospira habei | reverse complement strand
TTAACTAGCTTCATTTAAGTAGTAACCCTTAACTCATTTACGACGTGACGCATCCGGATACGCGGCGTTAACGCCGCGTATCCGGATGCGTCACGTCGTGAATGTGTTAATCTGGCTGTCACTGTCGGCTCAAGAGGCAGAAAGCAATGAAAGTGATGAGCAAAGGACTTTCTCAACTGTGTCAGTCTTGAGGCGAAAGATCATGCCAGTGGTACGAGATACGATCAAAATGTAGATAGTTGTGCTGTAGAACCAAAACCGCTGGCCCAATTTACTTGATATTTTCACATTTTGTAATAGCATTATCCTCCACTATAAAAGTATGCAAAGTGTCAGCTACTTCGGGCGAAATTCAAAAGATGATGTGGTATTCTGATGAAGGTCAGGGTCGGTGTGAATTTAGGGCTTTTGTTAGGTCCTGAGTGCGGGGAAACTCTGTCCTGCCAGCCTCTTTTTCAGTTTAGGGAAGAACCAAAATTTGCATTGGTCGCGGCAAGGACTGTATGATGGTTGAGGAAGAACATGAATGATTTGCTACTCTGTGTAGGACACAGTGACTTTGGCTTTGTGATCACTGGCGTTTTCAAGAAAAAAATAGATTTTCTAGCGATTGAGAGTTGGCCGCTGCTCATGAACAGAATTCAGCAGTATTGAAAAAAAAAATTCCCACAGGAGAGTTTTGCATTGACTGCGCGCTCCACTGGTAAAATATAAACAATGACATGGACCTCTGAGTTTTACAAAATAGAGAAAAGGTTGCAGCGAATTCTGAAAATTTGACAAAAGTGCTCCTAGTCTCCTCTCATCAGAGGTCAACCACTCCTAATGGGACTGTTTCCTGGCTATACCATTACGGGGGCGAGCAAGTATCGTCTTCAGTAATGGCATTACACGGTCGTTAAAGGCCATTTATGCCGCTAACGTTCTGAGCAGTTAATCTAATCGATCAACTTTCTGCTGCATCTGAGGGTATCCTTATTGCAGATAGTTTTTGGAGGTCAAGGTCATTGCGCACTATTCTTTGAACTATTCCAAGAGAAAGAGCGGAATTTTAAAACATGATATTTCTCAAAATAAAATATAAGCGTATTTCTCATCAAAGTGCAAATAAAGAGCAAAGTGTTTTTCGTTCCTGGCTGAAATTTGACAGTCAGACCAGTACTTGTCTTAAAAGTGCTCTTTTTCCGAGTTAAATTGCACAATCCACTTATAGTCTGTACCAGACAATATACAAGAACCATATCAAACAACACTAAAATTTGTTGGGATTTTGACAGGGCTGTCTCAAAGTAACACTCTTTTAAAAACGTAGAAATAAATGTATTACTACAACTCTGTTATCTTGGAGAGTCCACTCTTTTCAAGCACAGCTGTTTACATCACTTTTTCAATGATGTCACACAGGGGCATGACTGAAGATATCAGCTCCATTATGTGCACGAATAAAGGGCAAAGGCTGAAATGTGTTGTGATACTAATTTTATTTATGTGACTTAACTCATTCAGCTCGACGCACGTATTTCCCAAATCAGTTTTGGAGGCGTCATCTGGCGACTATGCACCTATTGCAGGAGATGGGTCGACTATGATAATTCAAGGGTAGTGCCAGATTTTTGTCGGCGCCAAGCTAATCTGGCACTACCCTTGAATTATCATGGTCGACCCACTTCCTGCTGTACTGCGTCGGGGCTGAAGGGGTTAAGTAGTTCACAAATGGCGGCCCACTATCATTACTTTCTGATTACACCTCGTGTAGATTGGGGCAACAAGTGAACTGCAGGTGTTTGCTACATACATCTACAGCAAATGTGGTGGGTATTGGGTGAGTTATCGATGTGTGGTGGGTGTGGGTGAGCATGGGGAGGCGGGGGGGGGGGGTGTGCGGGCCGTGAGCGGGGTGTGTAACGCCTATTGCCACCATAGAGGTGATGTCGGAGGTTTTTGAGCAGTAAAATAAATCATTCAAGAACGTTTACACTTTAACTCATTCTACCCCAGACACACCACAGGAAGATAAGGATCGACCATGATAGTTCAAGGGTGATGCCAGAATAGCTTGGCGCCTATGGGCGCCAAGCTATTCTGGCATCACCCTTGAACTATCATGGTCGATCTGTGTCCTGCACAGCAATGCAGTCTTCAAAGGACAACGGCAAAATTTGGGGATTTCGGTGTTGGGGTAGAATGAGTTAAAGTACCATAACGCATAAATCTGAAGACACATTTTAGCACCATCTGTGTTTGTTATGTCTTGTCGACACACCTAATGAACATTAACAGCAGTTTGGACACGCAGCAAAAGCACACGCGTAATCGCACTTATTTATTCTGTGCAGCCGTTAGCGTGTCAATCTATTTTTAGCTGTTTCTAGAACGGAGTGGTGTCATTGTCAGGTTACTTGATATAAAGACAACGTGTGCTGAAGTGACTGGACGGGTCCGAAATAGCTCAGGCGGTTAAGCGTCGGAGCAAGAGAGCAAAGGGAATCGCCGGGTCGTGGGTTCGAGTCCCCGTTCCGGCCCTGGTAGCTGGACTCACAATCCAGGGGAAAAGGACGGGCTTGTTCCATAGCATGTCCGTTGAAAGGTCCTGGTAAATCAAAGTGGCACAGTTGCAGTGCGCCTGAATTGATCAGTGTTCTGGTCGTACTCCATAGGCCAATAGATTTCCCTCAGGGCCGTCCATTATCACTTCGTTGCCGTGGACGTTCAGTAAACCCCGAAATAATCCAGTGACTGGATTGTCCTGTATCAAAATGAACCATAACTAGACCTGTGTGTAGCGTTTCGTTGGCCTAACCATCTATAACAGAAGTGTATCATTGAACACTTACGGCGGTAGTGGGCCTTCAATGCCTACTTGGAGTAGTTTGACTAGAGACACACACTTAAGTATACACTCGGTGCATGCGTAAGTGCGTGTGTGTGTGTGTGTGTGTGTGAGAGAGAGAGAGAGAGAGAGAGAGAGAGAGAGAGAGAGAGAGAGAGAGAGAGAGAGAGAGAGAGAGAGAGAGAGAGAGAGAGAGAAATGAAATGAAATGAAATGAAACGAAACTTTATTTCTCAAGGATAAATGATTAGATACACAGACCTTTTTTCAATCATGTCCTTGCACACGCACTCACGCAACAATCTCACGCGCGTGACTAAAACTTTAAAAAAAAATTGGAAAGGCAAACCGTGATAAAAATAAAACAAACCACTATTTAGCAGTCGCACACACACACACACACACACACACACACACACACACACACACACCACACACACCACACACACACCACCACCACCACCACCACCACCACCACACCACACCACACAACACACACACACACACACACACACACACACACACACACACACACACACACACACACACACACACACACACACTAAGAACCTGATTAAACATGAACGTTAGAAGCTTATTTTGAACAGCAACAGCAAACTCGACAATACAACTCAATGCGCTCGAAAAACGCCGACACAACTACACAACTATGGGCTTAAGTTTCTTTCAGCTGCCGAAATAAGTGGGCCCTGAATGTGGTCAAAGAAGGAGCTCCAGTAATGTCGATAGGCAACAAATTCCATAGTTTGGCTCCTGAGTAAGACAAACTATAGTATCGAGGCGCGGCGGCCTTGGTATAAATAGATTGTTCCTCGTCTTTTTATAAGGCGTATGAGCAGGGCTGAATAGATCTGTTAGATAACTAGCCGTTTTAGAGTGGCAGATTTTAAACTTAAGTGCGCCTTTATTGTACATGAGTAACTTACGCAGAGGCAGCATGTCGAGGGCTTTGAGTCGGTCGTCGGTGCTTTCTTTACTATCCGGGTGGATTAATTTGGCTGCCCTACCCCGGGTGAAGAGCATTAAGCCTTTTTATGCACGCATCGCTACATCCATCCCAAACTGTGGAAGCATATAATAATTATGGGATTGAATAATTATGTGCGTTATAGAATATTTTCCTTGTCGGTGTGATCTGTAAAATCAACGCCAGAGAGAGAGAGAGACTGAGAGAGAGAGAGAGAGTGTCGTGTGTGTGCGTGTGTGCGTGTGTGCGTGATGTGTGCGTGCTTGCGTGTGTGTGTGTGTGTGTGTGTGTGTGTGTGTGTGTGTGTGTGTGTGTGTGTGTGTGTGTGTGTGCGGCCGGTGGTGGATTGGGTCCATTTCATACTGAGGCTAAAAGCTTTAACTTTATACACTGCCATAGATAAGGATATAGACCAGTGGCTTTAGTTCAAGGGTGGTGACAGAATAGCTTGGCGCCACACTGGTGTATTCCGAATGATAAGGCCGGCTAAGCGAGTGTTGTCAGTCAGTCGGTGTCTCAGTGTGTGTTCGACTGTTCGGTGGCTGTGCACTGTGCGTATCGTGTGTAACATCAGTGTGTACCGTATTGACGGCCGCGGCAACCCAGTGTGACGTGCAGGGTAAGGGAGAGGGGGGGGGGGGGGGGCGAGTAGTTAATAGGCTATCCTGGGGTTGAGATGGTATCAACAAGCGAAAGTACTATAATTATCCTTGACCCGGCTGTAACAAGGAAGCAACCCCTCGGGCCACTTCAGATGTCCGTCGGTTTTCCTTCTCAGTCATGAATCAGTCGCGAATCAAAACCTAGTTTTAGAACCCCGGCCTTACCTGCAGCTGTTTGTACTGTATACTGTCCCCGGCACACCTTTCACTGGGCCAACCTTCGACTGAGTTACTGCTAGTAGACGCGGACTGTGTCAAGTTTTGAAATCGTCGTCAGTTCAAAGTCAAAGCTTGCCCCCGGTCGTCAAACTCGGAAACATCGATACAGAGTGGTTTCAGCCAGAGGCATAGATCCTCATGGGCCCCCGCACTTGCGGGGGCCCAAGAGGATCTATACCTCTTGCAGTCGGATGGTCAACTGTTCATTTTTCTAGGTAATAAAGGGGTTACTAAAATGCGATGACCCAGGGGCATACCAGGGAAGGGGATAACAAAGCGACGGGGATTGGACTAGAGGGGAACGGAGGTGTCCAACATTTTAATTGGGACATTTTAAACTGAGACAGATTGACGGGGGTGGGGCCGGGGGGGGGGGGGAGGAGGTGGGAGAGAGAGAGCAGACGACAGAGGATCTGTCCTGGCACAAGCTAAGAAATTAAATGACGTGGTTCAGGGGAGCCGAGGTCAGTGTTTGTGTGTGTGTGTGTGTGTGTGTGTGTGTGTGTGTGTGTGTGTGTGTGTGTGTGTGTGTGTGCGGTGTGTGTGTGTGTGTGTGTGTGTGTGTGTGTGAGTGCCGTGTGCCTGTGTGTGTGTGTGTGTGTGTGTGTGTGTGTGTGTGTGTGTGTGTGTGTGTGTGTGTGTGTGTGTGTGTGTGTGTGTGTGTGGAGGGGAAGAGAGGTTTGAAGACATCCCGCTAACCGAAAAATCAAACGATAGGGGGCAGGGGTGAGGGGGGGGGGTGGTTTGGGGTGTGTGTGTGTGTGTGGGGGGGGGGGGTGTTTGCGTCGGTACTCTCAAGGAGACTAATTTATCACTTTCCAGAAGGTAACGGTGGGGAAGGGGGGGGGGGGAGGCAAAATCCCACCCACTCACCCACCTCCCCCCTCCCCCCCCCCAAAAAAAAAAAGTACATAAATAAATAATACTAAATAAAAAGCAACAAACAAATAACAATCACAAAGAGCAATACAATTTCAAATAGCTTTGAGTCAGTAAGGGGTGGGCTCTGGAACACCTCAACCCCCAACGCCTCACCCCACCGGCAACCCCAGATCCGCCCCTGCGTCCATTTTCAGTTCTTCAAGTCCTTCCCGCCTGTCGGTATTACTCACAGTGTAGTGTCGGTTTATTATTTAGTGTCGATGATTTGCTCGGACTGTCTACAACTTTTTGCCAGTGGCACAATGTCGAAACAAAGAACACATCCACAATTGCACGCTTTGACTCAGCCTTTTGTAGCACCGACAGACCGTCAAGGTCGATCTATTTGCCCCATCGCGGGACAAAGCAGCCGGGAAAGGATCGACCTTGACAGGCGGCTGTCAATGGAAAAATCCGGTCAGCGCGGAGAGTGTAAGAAGTGGGCTGGGATGCATGAGCTAAGCCACTGGAGGGGAAAGTGAGAGAGACGGAGAAGAACTGTCAAAATATGCTCAGCCTCCGATCAATAATTCGATCTAAAGCCCCTCCCCAACCCGCACCCCCTCCCTCATCAGGCCCCCTTCTGCATCTACAAGAGGCATAGATTCTCATGAGGCCCTGCCTCCGCAGGGGCTCATGAGAATCTTTTCCTCTTGCTAGCAAGCCAATGGGCCCCAGGTGCTGCAAGTCTCAGACAGGACTACGTCTTGGGCTCAGCCGTACGATACAATTTTATCCAAGTGGGGTTCTCCGCGGTTCAGCACGGGAGGGGGAATAGCAGACACTGATTTACTGGGAATTTCCCAGACGATCCTCTTTCAGTTCAGATCATTTTTTCGTCATTCATGTTTTTGCCGCGCCAACGCACTGACTACCGCGGTCCATGAGGCGACTTGATATTTCGGAAAGTCAGTCACTCACTCGAATAGCACTTCAGTTTTTCAGTGTATGCGCTCACTGGCGTTACTGAGACTCACTGACGGAGTGACACCGTCCGTAGCCAGTACGGGCCGTAGTAGTGCCGGCCGGCTCATTAGTTAACCCATTTAGTCCTGACGCACGACAGCAGAAGATGGATCGACCATGATAATTCAAGGGTAGTGGCAAATTAGCTTGGCGCCTTACGGTGCCAAGCTAATCTGGCACTACTCGTGAATTATCATGGTCGATCCACCTCCTCGCTGATACATTGTCGTTTGGTGACACAATCAGGCGCCAAGCTAATCTGGCACTACGCTTTAATTATCACGGTTGAGCCATCTCATGCAACTGGTACCTAGTCGTTAGCTGACGCCTCACCTCCAAACTGATTTGGGAAATGTGGCCGTGGGATTAAATGGGTTAAAGTACGATTTTAAATTAACCTACTGTCGATCCATCGCAGCCGGGGTGCCTGTCATGCTCAGTGACTCCGCAGTGAGCACGACTCTTAAGCTGCTTGCATCACAGCCCTATCCATCTTCCTGACTGGTGTAGCGGGCCGGTGATACTCCCCGGTACATTGGTGTCACTGGATTCGGAACGTGACCGGCCGAAGGAGCGGATTGTTCCGTCAGTATTTCACAAGCTGTCCTCCCTAAACTGAAGACTGACCTTCACGACTAGCAATGGTCCTCGGGCTGACGCATGGCCCGGATTAGTTGCACGGCCCGGTAAACCGGCGTCGGCCGGCTGTCAGGGGCCGCGGCCAACGACTTTTAGTATGTAGACAAAACAACATCAAGCTGCCGGAGAACCCCGGCGCTGCCCTCACTCAAACTCTGAGGCGCCAAATCGACATACCATCTATGTCTGTAGTCTGTTGCGATCTAACGGGGGCCAGTTTAACTTTTGTTTGAAGCAAGGCGAACGCCGCTGAACGGCCCAGCTACAAGAGACATAAACCCTCGTGAGCCCCCGCAGTCGCGGGGGCTCATGAGGGTTTATGTCTCTTGTTCACCGTAGGCCGCCTGTGTTCTTCACGCGTATTATTTTTGTCTCTCGTTATTGTCTTAAGCTCTTCACGCGAAGGCGGCCGGTCGGTGAGTTTGCAGTATGAATGTCGTCAGTAAAATGAAAGACTGCAGTCTCTGACCTACTTCTGGTTTGTGCATCACTAGGTATCCAGTGTTGTTGTGGTGCCAAAAGGATATTTTCAAAGGAGGCCATGGCCATCTGTCGCAATGAAAACAATCAATCGGCAGTAAAACCCCAGGGTATGCAGGCTCAGTGTCTATGTCAGTTTGTATGAAATGATGCCAAGGTGGTGAGGCCGTTCACACTGGGTGTTTCACTGATTGAGCTGATCAGCCCAGTCACTAATCCGGCGACGAGGCCGGACTGAGACAACAAGTGTGGATGTGATATGGGCCACAGAAAAAGAAAAAAGAAGAGGAGGCATGACCATAACATGCTCTGGGATGCGTATCAGCACTATGCATCTGAGACAGGGTTCGGCCATGCCGTGTTGAATCGGCGTGTTTTACCTAGTGCCATTACTGATATATTCGCCCGAAGACTTATACAACACTCTATTACTCTTGACAGACTGTTTTGCATTGACTCTGAACCGCCAGTGCCAGAAACTGACAAACGCCGCTGACTTCACTCTCATCCGCCGCATTTCTTGCTACAGTCAATGTCGGGCCGAGGATCTTTTGCTCATGCTGTCTCACTGTCTCCAACTGCTGCAGCACGCAAAAGGTCATCAGACCGACGTCGGCCCGATGACCTTTTGCGCAGTGCAGTACATACCACAGCAGTGAAAACACTAAGAGACTGTCTTGTGTACTGATCTGAGCGTGAGTGCCAACAGTAACACTTTAACACTCATCAGCATTTCCTGGTAAAGTGTCAGGAGTTCACTTCACACATGCGCGGGAGGTCAGTCACTTTTGGAGACGCCGATGACTTACGCGTGTGAGGAAGTCAGGGGAAATGGAACTCTGACTGACTAACGCTTGAATTTAAAGAGTTGTTATGTCCGACCTTTGATATACCCGTTCTCAAGTCGTTATAAGCGAAGTGGACTGCAACTGGGTCAGTCTATTTGCAACCTCAGTCTGGCAAAGTCGCAGCAACGTCTTCATCAAAGGTATAACCACTGTACTAGATAACTAAAAGCTTCGACATTATATGATGCGCTATTATATGCGACTGAGACGAAATTGTCATGAAATCCTGCAGATACCTACTCCCTGCCGAGGTTCCAAAAGACGAGGACTCAGTTGAACTGTAAAGCAGACAAGGTCCCCAGGCCGACATCAAGCCGAGGAACCAGGGTTGCTTTTTCAGATTTTTAAAATTTTTATGTGACAGGGAAGCACTGATACAAGGTGTTGGGAAGGGATCGGGTGGTTTAACTCATTCTTGGCCAACCGCATCCAGATGCGCGGCATATGCCGTGCATCCGGATGGGCTGGCCGCGAATGAGTTAAAGTAGTGTATGATTGTGTGCGTGTCTGTGAGACAGCCGAGCCTGAGTGCTCTTGTGCATGCGCAGTGGCTCTTGTGCATGCGCAGTGAGTCCAGTGTTTTCCTGAAGAACAGCGCTTTATAAGAGCTATTTATTATGTTGTCGTTATTTACTTAGTATGATATAAGTGTAGTCGATCCCTGTGCCGGGCGAGCAGTATATAATTCTCACTTCGAGCTCTGCAAGTTAAGCTCTGAAGACGGCTTCACATTGCCGTACAAGACAAACACTGAACAGCTGGCCTGCGAATGGCGGAGCCAACTCAAGACCAGAAACACCACAGGCATAGGATAATCATTTTGAAATCGATCACCTCCATAACACGGGTAGCGGGAAATAGCACGTATTTCCCACTACCCGTGTTATAGAGGCGATCGATTATGCAACGATCATCCCACGCCTGTGAGAAAGACGATCATCATTCTCATAAGCTTGAGCAATAATTTTCAAAGACCGATTAGATGATTTAACCCATATCACACTGAGGCTATAAGCTTCACATTTGTTCACTGCCATCTGCAAGCTACATTATAGTACTTATAAGGATATAGACCAATGGCTTTAGTTCAATGGTAGTGCCAGAATAGCTTGGCGCTAGAGGCGCCAAGCTATTCTGGCACTACCCTTGAACTATTTTAGTCACACTTATTTCACACACTGGTGTATTCCGAATGATAAGGGTTAAGAATATGTTCGTAGAAGAGCGGATGCAGGTGCTCGTGAGAATGCAAGCCACGGTGTGCGTCTGTGATGATGGTGCTGGCCAAGTGTGACGAAATTCACAGTCCCTCAGCCTCTGGCTGGGAGACTGTGTATTTCGTCACAGGCTGGACCGCACAACTGATCATCTTTGGCTCCGAAATTACCCCGGGGGATCGTCTCAGATGCGCCAGAAGTCGGGCAGTGCTTATAAGGGATGGGAAATGTTAGAGTGCGCTCTCGGAGGTCGGCGACTGATACCCGAAGATGACGCCATGTACAAATTGGCAGGCGCGTGCCCGAATAAGGGAGTGTAGTGGTTGGATGGCAAAAGCTGAAAGTACACAGTTAACCCTTTTAGCGCCAAGGGTCCTTTTTCCAAATTTTGGAAGTGTTACTGTACGACTATGTACCAGTTGCAGGAGACTGACTGACCATGATAATTTAAGGTTTGTGTCAGATTAGCTGGGCGCCTGAAGCTGTAGAGTGTTGGGGCTAAAAGGGTTAAATGTGGTGGCTGGTTTGAGCAGACGATTGATCGACTGGCTGTCTGACTAATTGATCGATTTCCCATTGACTGATCCATCCCTGATTGGCTGACTGATAAATCGTTGAATGGATGGATGGATAGATGAATGAATGGATACTTTTAATGGTTGGTGGGTTTGGATGGATTGATTGCTGGATGGCTGGTTGGATGGATGGATGGATGGATGGATGGATGGATGGGTGGACCCACTAGCTCCGGGGTAGTGTCGCGCTTAAACAAGTCTCATCTGCACCCGTTTAGCCGCCAGACTAATCAGACACAACCCTTACTTGAAAAAGCCTCTGGAAAGTAAACCATTCAAACCTGACACACTGTATTATAGCGGAGCACCTTGCTCAGTGGCTGGCGCAGGACTAAGCTCTCTCATGCAACTGATCCTAGTGTCTTGATGAATTGTAAAAGTCCAGCGGCCACTGTTGGCAGTGGGCAGATGTTCACATCTGCACGGGACATAGACGACCCCGCCCTCCACGAGTCCCTTGCTGCCTTGCAGGTTAGGTTTTCGATAACCAAAGGCTAGGGTGCTGACACGGTACCTGATTGGGTGTATGAACTTCCTTGATGAAGTCGCCACTCAGGGCGAAAGAGTCCCATGAGGGTCTCATCGGCCACGTGTACTGGACCAAGGCGAGCCACAAGTTATGTGGAGTTTCGGTTGTGGTTAACAGCCTGGAGAGGGATGGGCTCCGCCAGGCTCTTTTGCCCAAGACACACCACATGCAATGACAACCTTACCTCAATCCATACCGGATCGGTCGTCGCCCGGAACAAGGACCGCGCCTTCTGTCTTGCGCCAGGGCAGAGGTGTTAAGTGTGTTACTGGTGCACCATCACCATCAAAACTCCGTGCCAGAAACAACATCAGCATTGGCACCTGGAACGTCAGAACATTAAGAACGCCTGGAAAGGTAGAGGAACTGACACATGAAATGAACAGATACCATTGGACCATCCTAGGACTTTGCGAAGTACGATGGAAGAACCTTGGGGAAACATCAACCCAAGAAAACCACAAACTGCACTATAGTGGCAGAGAAGACAAACACGAACAGGGTGTCGGATTTCTCGTCCACAAAGACATCGTGAACACCGTCATGAGTTGTCGGCCAGTCTCCAGTAGGCTTATCACCATACGCTTGAGGGCAACCCCATTTAATATCACCATTGTAAAAGTTTATGCCCCAACAACAGACTATGGCGATGAGGAAATAGAAGACTTCTATGACCAACTGCAAGAAGTTCTGGACCAGACCCCCAAGAAAGACATTCTTGTGGTGCAGGGAGACTGGAATGCCAAAATAGGAGAGGATGCTGCTAGGAACTGGAAAGGCACATGCGGACGCTACTGCAATGCAGAGACGAACGACAGAGGCTTAAGGCTCCTGGAATTTGCCAGTTCAAATGATCTAAAGCTGATGAACACGTTTGGCCCGCACAAAGCATCCAGAAGGTGGACATGGCACAGCCCGAACGGAGAGCACCATAACCAAATTGATTACATCATGGTGAAGAGACGCTTCCAAACCAGTGTGAACATTGCCAAGACAAGAAGTTTTCCAGGAGCAGACATTGGAAGCGACCATGACTTAGTGATGATGACCTTCCGACTCCGCTTAAAGAAGGTCAACAAGCAGGGTCCCACCAGAATCAAGTTTGACCTCGAGAAGCTGAAAGACCCAGAGGTAGCGGAAGCCTTTCAGGCAAAGATAGGAGGAAAATTCGCACCACTGCTACTTCTAGGTGCAGAAGACACGGACGTGGACACACTGATTGACACATTTAACACTGTTGTAACCCAAACAGCCAGTGAAATCCTGGGCAAACACCGACAAGCAAAGAAACCTTGGGTTACAGCTGACATCTTTGTTCTATGTGACAAGCGTCGAGAATTAAAGAAAAAGAAATCAGAGGTAGAAGGAGCTAAACAATACAGGGAAATTAACCATGATATCAAGAAAAGCATGAAAAAGGCAAAGAATAAGTGAAGAAGTACCCAACGGAGAAAGAAACACGCTTAGAAAAGACGGGTACAACACAATTTAGTAATATTTCGGGTAAATACCCTTTGTCAAAATAGACAAACAAACAAACAGAGAGATTAGCCGCTACTTATCTTCATTAGAGTTGCCACATTCCTTCTGCCAATGAAGATAAGTAGCGGCTAATCTCTCTGTTTGTTTGTTTGTCTATTTTGACAAAGGGTATTTACCCGAAATATTACTAAATTGTGTTGTACCCGTCTTTTCTAAGCGTGTTTCTTTCTCCGTTGGGTACTTCTTTGCATATTACACGCTTGGCAGTCACCTTTTTGGTCTGGATTGCTTAAAGAATAAGTGGACTGAAGATCAGTGTAAACACGTAGAAGAAAATCTGAACAAAAATAATAGCAAAAAAGCATACCAGCTGGTGAAAGACCTGACCAGTGTAAAACAAGGACGCTCCTCGATCATTCAAGACAGTGAAGGGAACTGTCTTACGGAAGACCAAGACATACAGAAGAGATGGACAGAGTACTGCTCCGATTTGTACAACCACCGAGCTGCAGGGGACCGAGGCATACTTGTCAACCCACCCGTGACCAACAATGGCAACTATCCCATCCTCCGAGAAAAGTAGAGGCTGCAGTGAAGTCGCTGAAAAAAAGGGAAGGCAGCAGGAGCAGATAACATCCCTGCAGAGCTAGTCCAAGAAGGGGGAGAAGACACGATAAGCGCCTTACTAACAATCTGCAATAAGATCTGGCAGTCAGGGGATTGGCCCACACCATGGACCCAATCACTTATAATAACTCTCCCCAAAAAAGGCAACTTACATCAATGCCAGAACTATCGCACGATCAGTCTTATATCCCACCCAAGCAAAGTCATGTTAAAGATCCTACTGAACAGGCTAAAGCCACAGGCAGAGGAAATCATAGCTGAGAAACAGGCAGGCTTCAGACCAGGGCGCAGCACAACTGAGCAGATCTTCAACCTGAGAGTTCTATGTGAGAGATACCTCCAGCACCAGCAGGACCTCTATCATGTCTTTGTGGATTTTAAGAAAGCGTTTGACAGGGTGTGGCATGCAGCCCTTTGGTCCACCATGAAGCTATACAACATCAATGCCAACCTGATCAAAGTCATAGCAAACCTTTACAACAAGGCCACTAGCGCAGTCTGCTTTAACGGCAAAATAGGAAGCTGGTTTAGGACTACAGTTGGAGTCAGACGAGGCTGCTTGCTCTCACCTACTCTTTTCAACATCTTCCTGGAAAGAATCATGACGGACGCTCTGAAAGATCATGAAGGAACTGTCAGTATTGGAGGCAGAACAATCACGAACTTGCGCTTTGCGGACGACATTGATGGCCTTGCAGGAACAGAGAAGGAGCTAGCTCAGCTGGTGGAAAAGCTGGATAGTACAGCCATTGCATATGGGATGGAAATCAGTGCAGAGAAGACCAAACTGATGACCAATAACGCCAGTGGCATTGGCTCTGAAATCATGGTTGGAGGCCAAAATCTGGAAACAGTTAAGAAATTCAAATACTTAGGAGCCATTGTGACAGATGAGGGATCAAAACCAGAAATACTGTCCAGGATTGCGCAGACAACAACAGCACTGACAAGATTGAAGACCATATGGAAGGACAGAAACATCAAACTCTGCTCCAAGATCAGACTGATACGCTCCTTAGTCATCTCAGTGTTCTTGTATGCCTACGAGTCATGGACCCTCACAGCAGACCTTGAAAGGAGGATACAAGCCACTGAAATGAGATGTTTTCGAAGGCTGCTTGGCATCTCATACAGAGATCACATCACAAACAAGGAAGTGGGAAGCAGAATCAGGCAAGCCATCGGACCCTACGAAGACTTATTAGCCATTGTGAGAAAACGCAAACTGAAGTGGTATAGGCATGTCACACGTTAGCAGGGCTTGCCAAAACAATCCTGCAAGGCACTGTGCAAGGAGGACGAAGGAGAAGAAGACAGAGGAAAAGATGGGAGGACAATATCCCAGAGTGGACAGGACTGAAGCTGGGCGATACGCTGAGAATGGCAGAAAACAGAGAGGAATGGAGGGAGCTGGTTGTTAAGTCATCAGTGGTGCCCCAACGTGATATAGATAGATATAGATAGCGGCCAACTTTCTGCACTAACGACAAGACAGTGCTCTCAGCGTACCTATCTCCTCGGCTCTTGGCCGGAGATGCCCGAAGCTGACGTCACGCTGAGGTAATTTGCGTCTGGGTGAATGCTGCGTGACACGTGACACACGCTGACATAAATTTACAGAGAAACTGACAAGCCAGACTCCTCTGATTAGCTTCACTGATTTTCTACTGAAAGGGGGTGGGGGGGGGGGGGGGGGGGAGCGCATGATTTCTTCTGATCGATACTAGCAAGAAGCATAGATTCTCTTGAGCCCCCGGCCTGCGGCCGCAGGGGCTCAAGAGAATCTATGCTTCTTGCAGACGGAAGAAATAGATAAATTTGGAAGCTGAAACTGACCAGCTCGGCCCGGTCCCCTGGAGGACCTTTTCACTGTCAGTAACTCGACGGGCAGAGACTCAGGTTCGCTGCTGTTTGAAGCATTAGAAAGGTATTCCTGCCAGCTGGCTTACTGTGTCGCTGTTACTTCAGTGAAGCAGAACGGACAGTCGCAAAAACTCAGTGCTGGAATAAAATTTAATGTTCTCATTTCTGTGACTTTTAGACCAGTTCCCGAAACCGTAAGGTCCAGAATCACGGATCAACACTCACACTGACAGACGTAGCAGACATGCTGTTTTTTGTTGTGTTTTGTTGTTGTTGTTCTTGTTTGTATGTTTGTTTGTTTGGGTTTGAATTGGGTTTGGGTTCTTTGCTTGTTGGGTTGTTTGGTTGGGGTTCGCTTTTTGTTTGTTTGATGTTGTTTTGTTTTGTTGTTGTTTTTGTTTTTGTTGTTGTTTTTTGTAAGGGGGGGGGGGGTTGGTTGTTGTTTGTTGTTGTTTTTTGTTGTTTTTTGTGCGGGGCGTGGGGTTTGTTGGGGGGGGGGCCGGGGGGGGGGGGGGTCGTGTTGATTCTTTTGTTCTGTTTTGTGGGGGGAGGGGGGGGGAGGGTCTTCTTTTTTGTGTCGGTCGTTGTTTGTTTGTTTGTTAACTCGAGGCAGCATTTGTTCGTTTGTGTTTAGTGTTAACTTGAGGCATCAACAGCTTGCATTTGGTACATGTGTGATGGTCTGCAATTTTGGACAGTACGGGTTAGAACCTAGAGCTAAATGTCCAGACGGAATCACGGAACAGCACCCACAATGACAGATGGTGCACGGTTATGATTTAACTCATTCTACCCCAACACCGAAATCCTGAAATTTTGCCGTTGTCCTCTGAAGACTGCATTGCAGTTCAGGACACAGATCGACCATGATAGTTCAAGGGTGATGCCAGAATAGCTTGGCGCCCGTAGGCGCCAAGCTATTCTGGCATCACCCTTGAACTATCATGGTCGATCCTTATCCTGCTGTGGTGTGTCTGGGGTAGAATGAGTTAATTTACTCGGACTTTCATTTCTGTCTGAACAGCGTGAAATTGCTACATTTCATATACCGACTATGTTTTGATGAACACTGCAGGCAGCAATTTCTATAGAAGTGACCGTGCAGTGACCGCTGTGCCCCTCATCTAGGTGCCAAGTGCACTCAGCACAGCTCTTAAAGGCACTACCGCCATAACTGTTCAAGAAGACACACTTCTGTATCAGATGGTTACGAAACGCTACACACAGGTCTAGTTATGGTTCATTTAGACACAGGACGATCCAGTTTAGCACACGTCGTCTTCAAGCAACCTGACAATGACTCCACTCTTTTCTAAAATACAACGGTATCAGTACGAGAAACAGCTAAAAATAGATTGACACACTAACGGCAGCGCAGAATAAATAAGAGCGATTACGCGTGTGCTTTTGATGTGAGTGTCCCAACTGCCGTTAAAATTCATTAGGTGTGTCGACAAGGCATACCAAACACAAATTTTAATGGTGTTGAAATGTGTCTTAAAATTTACGCGTAATGGCACTTTAACTCACTCGAGACGTCTCGAATGAGTTAAGCTGTTACTGATATGTCTTCTCCTGCGTCTTGTTATTGTGACGTTTAGCTGAAGCACGATGCACGTATTTCCCAAATTTTGGAGGCGTCATCTAACGACTATGCATCTGTTGCAGGAGATGGATCGACCATGATAATTCAAGGGTAGTGCCAGATTAGCTTGGCGCCTGTCGGCGCCAAGCTAATCTGGCACTACCCTTGAATTATCATGGTCGACCCATCTCCTGCTGTAGTACGTCAGGGCTGAGTGGGTTAACCCGTTCACAGCTAGCGGTCGCAGATTTTGTTTCTTATTTAGTCTAGGTTCCTTATTTCAACAGCAAGACACTTGGACACAAAGTAGCGTCAGCAAGAGGCATGGATCCTCATCAGCCCCCGGAATTGCGGGGGCTCATGAGGATCTATGCCTCTTGCAGTTGGATATAATCGGTTTGTTTCTTATTTAGTCTAGGTTCCTTATTTCAACAGCAAGACACTTTTGGACACAAAGTAGCGTCAGCAAGAGGCATAGATCCTCATGAGCATAGATCCTCATGCGGGGGCTCATGAGGATCTATGCCTCTTACAGTTGGATATAATCTTGGCAGTTGCCAGTAATCGGTTTTAACAATATAATGATAATCACACAAGACTATCCATACACTGCTTATCCTAAAATATGCTCCACGCGCATAATACCTTTGATTGAAACTAATTTAATTACTCTCGGTCTAAACTTAGTGCGAATTTTAACCCAGAACAAAGGCGGATCAGTGATCTCGAGGGGGGTGGGGGGGGGTCCAACTTTTTGTTTGGGACATTAAACCTGACACAAAAGGCCTACCCGGCGCTAGACCTTCTTCCAGCGGCAAAAAAAAAAATCAAAGCGGGGGGAGGGGAGGGGGACGGACGGGCGGGAGGGGGGGGGGGAAAGAAAGCGTGTGTGTGAAGACTCGCCACCCCACTCGCCAAAATATCAAACAGCATGTGTGTGTGTGTTCGGGGGGGGGGGGGGGTAGCGTGTGTGTGTCGAGTGTGGAGATTTGCCATTAAAAAAATAAATTAAAAAAATAAGAAACAGAGACAGGGGGCGGGGGGGGGGGGGTCGAAACACTCCCAAAAGGGACTTTGTTATAGCATTTCAAAGAATTTGAGGTCCTGAAAGAGGGGGGGGGGGAGGCGATCCGGGACCCTGGACCCCCCTGCCAGGATCCGCCCCTGCAGAAACACAGATAAGCAGGTCCGACCACAAGCACTATATATTGACGCGCCTATCACACAAAGCCTGGACACAACTGAAAAGAAAACCAGAAATAAATATGCAAACTTGACGCTTTTTGTGCCAGACTGTGTAAGTGTGATCGCTATACCGCGCTGACCTGACCTACATAAAACTGGTACCTGTGCCAAGTTTGGAACCATTCTCTCACAGAGACTACTGAATGTAGTTTATCATCTGGCATAGATCTAAAGCAGTTCAAGTTAAGTTCAAGCCCTGGCCGGGTCGACTTTAATCAAGTTTGTTTTTTGTTTTTTAGAAGACTACGTGTCAGATCAGTCAGTCATGGAAGATTGATCGACTGACCATGATAGTTCAAAGGTGGTGCCAGAATAGCTTGGCGCCTGAAGGCGCCAAGCTATTCTGGCACCACCCTTGAACTATCATGGTCGAAGAAGTCATGTTCAGTGTAGTGTGTGACTATGATATTGTAAGCCTCTGTAGCATACAGACTGCGGTAGCGAAAAATATTTTAACACCGACCCCAGTCAGTCCTCATACACAGAGTACCAAAATACATGTACATATATCACTTATTCACTGCCTGGAGGCGCCAATCTATTCTGGCACCACCGTTGAACTATTATTGTTGAACTGAGAAGTCATGTTCAGTGAAGTGTGTGATATTAGCTGAATACGTCACGTTCAAGCCCTGTAATACACAGGCTACGGTAGTGATCCACTCATTTTGACTCTCCTGATAAACCGACTATCGGCATGCGTTGACTTTTTCACGGCAGAGAAAACCGCCTAACCTACATAAACTGATGCCAAGTTTCACCGATACCAGTCTTTCACAGCCCGGCGGTCTGAATGCATTACACAGAGATAGGTCAGGCCGTCCCATTGAATTTCGCAGGCCTGAGGTAAAAAACACGTTTGATCACTGCCGGAACTCGGCTTTGGTAGTCCACAGTCATAACTTTTTCTGACTGACAACTGTATACCGGAGATAGAATAATAAGAGCAGTGAGAAGTATGTCGAGGAATTCAGATTTAGTTTTATGTTTCGCTTCTTGTCCGAACCATCCATCCATCCATCCATCCATCCATCCATCCATCCATCCATCCATCCATCCATCCATCCATCCATCATCCACCCATCAATAAGAGTCCATGTATCTATACACCATACAACCCGGCAACCGGCAACCAAACAACCAACCAACCAACATCAATCAATCAATCAATCAATCAATCAATCAATCAATCAATCAATCAATCAATCAGTCAGTCAATCAATCAATCAATCAATCGATCAATCAATCAATCAATCAATAAACACCAAACAACCAGTCTATCAATCAACCAATCAATCAATCTAGTGGTCACTCAACTCGCTTCCCAGTCGCGGCATCAGTGACTAAGTGACGGACAAATTTCCAACGCCGGGACACACTGTTCGGCCCTTGTTTTCCTCGCAATTCAGGTCGAAACTAGTGGCATTTCCAGCCACGACTCACTCTCTGTATTACTGCCAGCTACTCAGTCAAAACTGATTTTGTGTCTCTGACAACGTCGGAAAATCGCTCCCGGCTTTCTGCCAGGCACTACACGTAAATACTGAATTGATGACAGCAAGAGGCATAGACTGGGGATGAGCCCCCGCGACTGCGAGGGCTCATGAGGATCTATTCCTCCTGCGGTTAGGTTTGTCTCCTAGCAGTAAAGAGGTTAAAATGAATCTGAGGGATTTGGCAAGCGGTCAAGATCTGCTCAGTTTCACCTAACCGATCCGTCACTGACTCAGGACTACTGAGCGCGCCCCGCGCACGTGCTTAGTTTACCTGAAAGGGAGATAAGCATAGTGCGAACGAGAGAGTTGTCTGATCTTTTCTGCTGCTGACCTAGTTATAAATTTTTGTGTGCTGGTCTGTTATTTTGAACCCTACGGCTTGCACGCCAGGTGTGATGTGTTGATGTTGTTTTGGAATGAATAATTTGACACAACAGGTATCTTGTATCAAGGGTGTTTTGGTGGCAATTTAAAAAAAAGAGGGATGTTGTGTGTCAGTAGCGCCCGCTACTGCCGGGGCGGCTTTGTAGTTTTGTCTTGACGGCAGATGCTCTCAGTACGTTGAACATGAAAGCAAAGGCGCCCATCACTGACACATACGTACGTGTTGATGTCAGTAGTACAATACCGGCAGGTTAGTCTCCTTATATCGCTATTCCTGGGAACCACAAAACTCAGAACCCGGTGTTATTAATAACAACAATACTGGTCATAAGCGCTGTGATTCAGGCATAGCTCCGCGAACCGTGCTCCGGCAACCGCGGCCCAACAAATTCATTCACTCTAGAGACTCGGACAAACACAGTACAAGACAAACACTGGACATTCACGTGGTGTGAAGTGTCAGCCCCGGTTGCTGAGTTTTCGGAAATCTGAAATTTATGAAATTGTCCGGGCTGAAATCGGTACAAAGGTGAAGGAAGGGGGGGGGGGGAGGGAGTGGGGGGGGGGGAGTGTGGAGGGGGAGGGTGGCCGGGGTACCCGGAAAAAGAACGGCAACATTTACCCAGCGGTACGCAAAAGCCATCCGACCGAAGTCGGCCACAGCCGGTGGGCCCGCGCACAACTGTGCGCGACCGGCCGATAGCCTTTCGCGCGCTGGGTACTAAACGATAAAAGTTTGACCCCGACACTTTCCGAGTATCGAACCTGGGACCTTCAGCATTGGTGGAAGACATACGCTTTACCACTGCGAGACAGGTGGTGTTAAACTTACTAAGCCTGATCACGCCCAGTAAGTAAAAAGTCCTTTGGCCAGCCTTAGCCGGCCCGCGCAAGGGTGGCTGTGTCGTCGTTTGCCTCAATCGATACAAGCTTGAGTGCCAATGATAGACTTGACCGCGTCATATTCAAGCTCGCGATATTCCGATGCTCATTATCTGAGGCTGACCTCATGTACCACTGTTTTCAGACCAAAAAGGGGACTCTGCCAAGCCAGCGTGTGGACCGCAGAAAACACCCTAAGGAAGAAGAAACACGCTTAGAAACGACAGTCACAACACAATTTGTAGCTGTCTTTTCTAAGCGTGTTAAGCTACACTGTCTTTTCTAAGCATGTTTCTTTCTTCGTTGGTATGTTCTCTGTATTTCGGTTTGTTCGAGCGAACCGGCCCTCGCGCGCCCGTAGTTACTGACGACACTCAGTTTGTACAGGGGGGTGCGCGACTGTGACATCGGCAACTCGATCGAGACGTGCGCCTTTAGTTAACCCTTTTGCTGCCGAGGAAAAGTGAATCCGATCCAACTGCAAGAGACATAGATCCTCATGAGCCCCCGCGAATGCGGGGGCTCATGAGGACCTTTGTCTCTTGCTGAAACCAATTTGTATCCATGTTTCTTGGGGGGGGTGGCGTTTGGTCGTTGAATGAACGTATATTTTGGAACAACAGTGTCAGTACCCAATGCGCAAAGGCCATCGGGCCGACGTCGGCCGCCGTTGGCCCGCGCACGACCGTGCGCGAGCCAACGGCGGCCAACGTCGGCCTTATGGCCTTCGGGCACTGGGTACGTACAGAAGGGGTTAAAAAGGCGAACTTTTTTTCTCTCTCAAAAATACTGCGTGCTAATACTCAACCGGTAACAGTGCATGGTCAACGCATGAAGTGAACCTACACTACTACATTTACACCATGCAGCCTGCCCCATCAACATATACATTAAAGGGGCACTCCTGACCTTTATTAATGCTTCAGTTCGCAAAAAGCTTTTACTGGGATTCAGTATACACACCCACTTAGACAGTGATCACCCTATTGTCCCACCAAATGCTTTCTTTCGTCTGTTCAAAGCGAAAAGAGGCCACCGGAATCTTGTGACTTAACGCATTAAAAGATTGCTTCTGATAGGCGATGGTAGCTGACGTCATAACTATTCTATACGACCTTAGGTCATCTGCATAATTATAACCAATCAGAGACAAGATGGCGGATAAACCAGCGAAGAAAAAAATAAAGTATCAGTCGACTCGCGCCGGCCGACAATGACAGACTCGGAATTGAAGAGAAGAAAGAGAAAGAGAGACAAGATACCCCTAAGTAGAATTGACATCGGACAAGAGAATATAGAGCTTGGCTTGACCGCCCATCCGAAATTGGTCGCTTTCTTGCTATGTCTTTGTCGATCTTCATATAGTTCCGCGATCACTAGTGATTTTCAGAATTCATGATCTTCAGTTAAATTTATCTCACTGATTTCGCAAGATTTTAAACGTCTTTTATCATAAAGTTACGAGCTAGTTTATCAGATTTTATGCTGCAAGGATCTGAAAACTACGGTGTGTGTCAAAAATGCGGCACTGACATCGCTGGTCGTGATACGTTTTTGTCTGTGTGGGCTCTCATTCACTCGATTCACAGAGGTAGTGTTTCTGCTGCGATGGTGCATTTGTCGTTTCCAGAGATGTTTTCAGTTACATAGACTTCGATGTGTGAGATGTGAAATTGCAGT
This sequence comes from Semisulcospira habei, assembly GCA_036245525.1. Lineage (NCBI taxonomy): Eukaryota > Metazoa > Mollusca > Gastropoda > Semisulcospiridae > Semisulcospira > Semisulcospira habei. The sequence goes on along the minus strand of BTPG01000007.1, from coordinate 114,586,502 downwards.
GCAGAAAGTGGGTATAAATACCTCTGTTCTGTTTCGTGTTTCCGAGGGATAAAGGATCAAAGGTCAAACTGAGTAGGCACCGTGGACGCTGGCTCAGTCGCTTGCCGCGGAGACCGAGTCGAACAAGCCACGTCCCCAGCACGATCGTTACTCAGGGTAGCAGGTCAAGCGGAACCCGCATTGATTTTGACAGCATAGCGAGTATGGAAGGTTTATTTTACATTCTCATGGAAAATTATGTCAAAGGGATGCCGGAGAACATCAGTACATGAGTGTACACTGACACGTGTGTACACCACACCGACGACCTCGTCTGCAGTATTGACCGGGTTATGCCTTGTGACGTAGGCTAGTAAATATGCACAAATTCAAAACGAGGCTG
>BTPG01000007.1:114546120-114581120 GCA_036245525.1 Semisulcospira habei | reverse complement strand
ATTCGGTTGTGGTACATTTATAACAAATAGTACAAACAAGACATAAAAACATTATAGCATAATTATGAACATTTTCTCCCTGCACTTGCACAGCTACAAATTCCAAATTGATAAAGTAAACACTACAAAATCTTTACACATAACTCTTACACATCTCACACAAACATCTTTTATGGACTGAACTGAGCGGCACTTATACATTCACACCCACCTCTACATATGCATACATAATACGCGTGTTTCAACCTAGTCCTAACCCTCACTACTTATTATACAAACGTCTCAGTACATTATTACACATTATTACACACGCTGCATAATTAAAGTCTACCATAATAAAATAATTAGTGGGTAAACACTCAGTAACCACAATCCCAGTATGTTCATGTTCACCACCAAATGAAACACAATATAATCACTTCTCTAAAATCAACAAGCTCCATTCCTACTGATTGCACAGGTAAAGGGGGATAGGGGGGAGGAGTTAGGTTTGGGTATGCGTGGATGTACCTACAGATTGCTTAGAGTGATGGATTTGGGGATGAAACTGTGCTGTAGTCTAAGTGTTCTAGCTTTGTGCGTGCGGAGTCTGCGGCCAGAGGGGAGGAGTTCATAGTTCATAAGTTTAAGGTATTTGAGTTTGTTGTTGTTGTTGTTGTATTGGAGCAGTTGAAAACACACAAAAAGGCGCACGCACGCACGCACGCACACACATACACACACACACCACCCACAAGCACACACACACACACACACACACACACACACACACACACACACGTGTGTGTAACCGACTACGTGCACACAGTGTATGTGTGTGTGTGTGTGTGTGAGAGAGAGAGAGAGAGAGATTCAATGATTCAATGAGGCTTTATTTATCAACGTTTGAGGCATTGACATCGTCACAGACATAGCCATTTTTCAAACCTGCCGTTGCTACAAAACTACAAAAACATTGCTAGCTTAGGGAAAGAAAGTCCCATGATGATCTCACACTCCTAAACACACACACACACACACACACACACACACACACACACACACACACACACACACACACACATACGCGCGCGCGCGCTCACGCACACACACACACACACACACATGCACACACACAGACAGAGTTTATGACTGGGAGCAAACGTAATCAGATTTACAGGGCAGTATATATTTCACAACGTAATGATTACGACTGCTTCGAGAAGTACTTGAAGAAACTGATTTTGAAATGGGCTAGAGAGAAAGCGGATTTCACATAATCAAGAAGCGTGTTTCAAGCCTGCGTTCTCGAGAACTGACAAACTAGATTTGTATATATCAACTCTTGTTTTGGGGACTAAGAAAAGTTGCCTAAGAGAGAGAGACTCAGAGAGAGAGAGAGAGAGAGAGAGAGAGAGAGAGAGAGAGAGAGAGAGAGAGAGAGAGAGAGAGAGAGAGAGAGAGAGAGAGAGAGAGAGAGAGAGAGAGAGAGAGAGAGAGAGAAATGAAATGAAACTTTATTTTTTCTCAAGGATAAATGATTAGGTACAGACCTGTTTTCAATCATGTCCTTGCACACACACACACACACACACACACACACACACACACACACACACACACACACACACACACACACACGGCACACACACACAAACATACACACAAACATCACACGCACGCACATACGCACGCATGCAAGCACTCACACAGACACGCACACACACACAATGAGAGACAGAGAGACAGGCAGACAGACAGACAGACACAAACAGAGAGAAATTAAATGAAACTTTACTTTTCAAGGATAAATTATTAGTTTCTGAAACCTTTCTTCAATCATGTCTTTGCACACGCACTTGCACAGAGAACGACAGACAGACAGACAGACAGACAGACAGAGGGGTCTTTTAACGGCAGCTTTCTATTCAGATTCTTTTAAAGGTGTATTTATTCTGTTTTTCAATCCCGTACTACAACATACATCTAATCTGTTGAGCTGTAGCTGCGTAGTACGTGTTTGTACAGTGGTTACCGACGGCCAAGCACTCTACCGTGAAAACTCATTATGCCCTTTGTTGAACCTGTCCTGTAATGGTGTCACCCTGGTGAGTGTGTGCGTGTGTAAAACTTTTTTTGTGCTTTATGCTAGGGAGCTGGGTGGGGGTGGGGGTGCGGAGCTAGGTCATGATATCTCAATCGCAGACCTGAAGGCCAAAGGGTCTGCTCAATGGAGAATCAGGTGGGCATGATACATCATACATCCCACTCAGAAAGTTTCCGCGCCATTTTTAACAAATAGCTGTAGGCAATACTTCCCCTAGGTAACATGAACATTTTGCGGTTTTCTAAAAGAACATGATTTTTTAGAAATAATCTAATTTTATAGTAAAAACACGTACTTTCACTAACTATACTCACAAGTAAAGTTCGAGGGAGGGGGGGGGGGGGAGGAAGGAGGTACTTCCCTCTGACTCGTCATGCATAGGAACATGCCACCACACAACATTCAACTCATTCAGCCCGACGCACTGACGTATTTCCCAAATTTTGGAGGCGTCATCTAACGACTATGCACCTGTTGCAGGAGATGGATCGACCAAGATAATTCAAGGGTAGTGCCAGATTAGCTTGGCTCCGACAGGCGCCAAGCTAATCTGGAACTACCCTTGAATTATAATGGTCCATCCATCTCCTGCTGTAGTGCGTCAGGGCTGAATGGGTTAAATATTTTGCGTTTTCTGGGCCTCACCCGTTCAGAGCCGAGAAAAAAATAAACACCATCAAGCTGCAAGAGGCATAGATCCTCATGAGCCCCCGCATTTGCGGGGACTCATGAGGATCTATGCCTCTTGCTGACGCCACTCTGAATCCATTCTCATTGGGGCAGCTAGGGTTCTTTGGTGTTGAATTAACGAAGAGTGCGGAAACACAGGCTGCGTCAGCTGGCACTCAAGGGGTTAATTTCGGCTACTATTTTGCCTGCTGTGTTTTGAGCTGATGCGAATGAGCGAACCGCGAAAAATGATTAACTACCTGGCCCACACCAGCCAGTCCTTTATATACTGACTTCAATTAAAAACGCGAAAAGTGTATGGAAGTCTACCCGCAAACAAAGAGCCACCCTGACAGCAAAACAAAAACATTTTATTTGTTGCTTACTTCAGATGTTCAGCCTACTGTCTGAGCTACCTTAAGACAAAAATTGGATGAGTTATCGCCCATGGCTACCTTGGAGGACACATGGTTTCATTAGTGGTGAAAATAAGCAAATCTGAACACAATCTGTGAAGCAAGTTTTCTGTGATATGTTTTAACATACAAGTTGTGTGGATTGCTTATGATGTTATTAACTGCCTCATAGGAAATTTGACTCGAAAAATATATTAGAGAACCAGAACTTCCGGTGCACAAAATTTTCTTAATAAATCTAATTTGATTTAATGTTAATTACTTTCAAACCATTTGTTATGCTCCAGTGACTGATGCAGAGATAAAGAACACACCCATATCCATTATTTGATCAGGTAAATATGGCCACTAACCTAAAAATAAAGAACTTTTTGATTTTTATGTTTGTATTGCTGATTATTTATGTGCCTTTGACAAACGAAAAGTAGGTCAAGACCAAATAGGCCTGATTTTCATGCACACGGACCTTAGTGACACTGCACATTGGTTGGCTTTCAGCTTTTGTCCTCTGCAGATGCTCCCCATTTCACTTTCCATTTCCCCATGCTCCCCATTTCACTTTCAATATCCTGTGTCACTGATGACGTCATAACTCATCGATGTGCGATTTTTAAGACTAAACATTCTATTTGCACACGACATAACACACTCTTCATAACATTTTCTAATGAATGACGTCAAAATAACCCGGTTTAAAGCAAATTTACGAAGAAAAGCGCTATGGTGAAAAATTCGCGTTTCTTTTGTTGATCAGTATATAATAGGAGTGTGTGTGTGTGTGTGTGTGTGTGTGTGTGTGTGTGTGTGTGTGTGTGTGTGTGTGTGTGTGTGTGTGTGTGTGCGCGCGCGCGCGCGCGCCACATTAGGTATACAAACACATACCTTGTCCCTATAAATTGGCCGTGTTTTGAAGACAGATCACCCAGCCGTTAAATGTATGCTGCCACATGATTAGCTCGCTATACTCAGTGCGCAAAGGCCATCAGGCAAATGTCGGCCTGATGGCCTTTGCGCACTGGGTAGCCTGGCTGAACCTGCACTATCGCTATGTGGGCCATTACAGGGCAGGCTGTGGCCGTCGCCACTGACTGACAGACTTATAAAGAAACATGTTCCCATTACAAGCGTCTATTCTTGTTGTTTCTTCTTCTCCTTCTAGGGTTTGGTTCCATACCGTTAGCAGGAGTACTCCCCAGACAGACCCAGTCATCGGGGAGTATGCCACAAGTACACTTCTATTAACCCTTTTCATCATGATACACTATTGCTGGAAATAAATTTGACTATCAGTGATAGTTCAATGGTGGTGCCAGAATAGCTTGGCGCCTGAGGCGCCAAGCTATTCTGGCACCACCATTGAACTAAATCGTTGATCTATCTCGTAATCTGTTATGTAGCCATCACTGGACAATAAGCACTTAAAAAAATCAGCCTCAGGTTTTAATTGGTTAAAATGAGATGTTTATGATGGGCCGTTTTCAGCGGGTTAGTCTGCATATTTTTATCTGTATAAATCTGTTATTCATACTCAAGCCCCAAAGCTTCTTTTTTTTTTTCTAACACAATTTGATAACATTGTGGATATATATTGACATCATAACCAGTAATTACCAGTAATATGAAATTCCTCTGGTAAAAAAATTGAATTCTCTCACCATATTGTTATTTTTGCTAGGGATAACATTACCAGAAATTGCTAGTTACTGGTAATGTTATCAACTTCTGCTGGTTAAAAAAAAAAAAAAAAAAAAAAAAAAAAAAAAAAAAACTAATGCCAGTTATCAAATTCAGTAACCAAAATCTGAAGTAGAAAAAAACAGCAATTACTGGTAACGTTATCAAAGTCTATTGACAAAAAGCAAATGAAAGCATGATAAGAGGTCTAAACTTTATATGCATTCATAAACACAAGTTTCTTCTTTCCCATGGGTAAAGCAGAAAATTGAAAAAAAATGCTTCTTTAACAGTTTAACTGAGTTCGTGACTAAACCAGTTGCAGGTCCGCCCATAACGGCCTTGTTGTCTTACAGCGAGGTCGTGTTGAGTTGCACGAACTAAGATTGATTTCATTCAGTTGTCACTCAGGCATGACAGGAACGTGCTGCTCTGTGAAGTCAAAGACAGTAAATCCATTTATGTGAAAAGCGGGATTTTCATTGTAATGCAATGAAAATCTCGCTTTTCACAAAAATGGACTTAGTGTCTTGTGCATTCCTATAACAGAGTTTCACTAACAGCACGACGAGGAAGAGGGGCTGAAACACTTTCACTATCAGCATAGGCTGAGTTAACTCATTCAGACCCCGACACCGCGCCACAGCCAAGGCATGGATCGAGCATGATAGTTCAAGTGTGGTGCCAGAATAGCTTGGCGCGCATGGGCGCCAAGCTATTCTGGCACCACACTTGAACTATCATGCGCGTTCTGTCTCTAGAATTGTAATACAGTCCTTCAGAGGGCAACTTCAAAATTTGGGGATGTCGGTCCTGGGGCAGAATGTGTTAAGTTAAATCAAACATAGTCCACTTCGCTTATAATTATCGAGGTTGGATGTGACAACAGTCGGGTATAACAACACTTTTTCAGAGGCCGATCCCGGAAGCACTCTTTCTCTGTAAATTACTCCGCCCCGGAAGCACTCTTTCTCTGTAAATTACTCCGCTTATAACAAACTTCGGATATAACAAACAAAAAGGAAACTTGACTGATTTGTCACCATCCGAGGTTCGCTGTACAATGCAATGGTAGTGCTGCATCAGCGTCTCTGTCCAATGGTAATGCTGCATCAGCGTCTCTGTCCAATGGTAATGCTGCATCAGCGTCTCTGTCCAATGGTAGTGCTGCATCAGCGTCTCTGTCCAATGGTAGTGCTGCATCAGCGTCTCTGTCCAATGGTAATGCTGCATCAGCGTCTCTGTCCAATGGTAGTGCTGCATCAGCGTCTCTGTCCAATGGTAGTGCTGCATCAGCGTCTCTGTCCAATGGTAGTGCTGCATCAGCGTCTCTGTCCATGGCAGTGTCTCTGCTAATGGATCGACCGTGATAGCCCATGTGCACGGTGTCTGCGCGATGCCTCGATGATTTGATAGTGAACACAAGAGACGTATACTGTGCATTGATGTACTGCGAGAAAACCGCTGGATTTCACCACACCCACCTACCCACCCACCCCCCTATACACACACACACACACACACACACACACACACACACACACACACACACACACACACACACACACACACACACACACACCCAAGCCTATGTTTTTAACTCGTGCGAAACGTGCCACATCCGGATACGCGGCTTACGCCGCGTATCCACATGCTGCCCGTCTCGAATGAGTTAACTTGAAAACGAGTTTCCCGACCAGAGAAGGCTTGTGAATTAATTCCCAACAAAGAAAGAAACACGTTTAGAAAGGACAGGCACACTACAATGCATTTATAAATTGTGGTGTAGTTGTACTTTGTAAGCGCGTTTCTTTTTAGATGTTTGTTTGTTTGTTTGTTTGTTTGTTTGTTTGTTTGTTTGTTTGTTTTACACGCTTGGCAGTCACTTCTAGGTCAGGCTGGCGAAAAGCTTGCTGACCTTCTAGGATTTTATGGAATTTATTTTGCAACCGGTGCCCAGTTCTGTAACTAAATATAGCCGCACTCAGGGACAAAGTGTCACGCTTTTATCCGGCTGGATCAACTTTAAAGATAAACTGTCAATGTGTTGAAAGCACAGCCATTAACACTCACCGTGCGACTGATCTTATCTGTCAGTCACGCTGTGCCCGGGGGCTACACTATGTCACATCATATAGGCCTAGTCACGTTATCTTTTAACCGTTTAACCCTGTCTGTAGCGCTTTTGGTCGCGGTGATTCCTGCAGGAATCACCGCGACCAAAAGCGCTACTGACAGCCAAAGGGTTAACAGCGATGTGCGCTGTACGGTATACTGTTTACAGTATATTGTTTATGGTACCCGTGACTGCATTACAAAGGGGACACTACCAAATTTATACCACGTATGCAAATATTTCATTAAAACAATGGCGATCTGCTCCAGGGCGTGATTTTATTGCTAAAATTGGCCGATACAAAGGGTTTGCCGTGTTGTCTTTCATGAACTAAGACTTCTTTACCCCTATTTTCACAATCCGTTTGAGTAAGCAGGCGTAACAGAAGTTTCTAATGACAGAAAATTCTTAGTTAAGATAACGTTGAGGACCCGTTGTATCGGCGAATTTTAGCAATCGAAGCCTGCCATGGAGCATATCTCTTTACGCTCGTTGCATTAGTCTTTAGGAGGGGTGGGGGGGGGGGGGGTGTCTTCGTGGGTGTACGTAATAGAGGGAAGTTGTATGATCACTTTGATATCATCAATCACGACGGCTGAAGGATGACGTCGTCAATCAATGACTGAAGCATGGCGTCATATTTAAGTTACAGATAATTTTACAAACGCCACAGATCTCCAGCTGTCGTCTGTAACATAGATTTCAAGTGGTGTCAGCGAGAGACATAGATCCTCATGAATCCCCGCGAACGCGGGGATTCATGAGGATCTATGTCTCTTGCAGCTGGATCGTTGTCCATCGCTTTTTCTCGCCAGTGAATGGGTTAAATGGCCACTCGTCAATGCCCTTGGGAGGGCATTACACTTGTTCAGCATAGTCCACGCGCCATTTGCAAGAGGCGCAGGTTCTCATCCAGCATAGAGATCGATACCTCATGGTATTCAAAAGATCTTCCCGATAAGCAAAGGTCCTCGGGCCAACCCGGCGACGGCTGTGCGCGGGCCCACTGCGGCCGCTGTAGGCCCGAAGATGTTTTGCTACTGGTGTTCTCGTTTTCGTATATGTCTGTTCCTCGCACATGTAAAATCATTCTGGACTATGTCGCGTGAAATAAATAGTCCGATGTAGGTGTGGAAGCAGAAGTGAGGAAACAGAAACGATCTCCGGCTCGGTATTTCGCAACCGCCGCAGAGTCTTGCACTGAGAGAACTGTGTTTCTGAGGTGGCAGCAGTGCACCAGGCAACGCCTTCCATGTACAAGAGGCATAGAGTCTCATGGACCACGAAAGTCCGTGCTTCTTGATGTTTTGGGGTTATGTTCCTTATTTAGTCTAAATAATGGTTGTTTCCATATCACCGTTTCATGTTTCATATTTAAAGGGTTTTCAACCTCTATTTTCTGTTTTCCTCTTGCTGCAACATTTTTACTTCATCTTATTTATTTACGTGCGCATACGGAGCAGAGCATCACCGGAACTCATGCAGGCGGACTTTCTGATTAGAACGATCTCTGTGCCATTGTATGCCACTAGGGGCCAACTGCTTGTGCAAACTTAGTCCTACGCCTGCCACTAAGCAAGGTGCTCCGCTACAGCGGAGCACCTTGCTTAGTGGCAGGCGCAGGACTAAGCTTTCTCATAGCGGAGCATCTTGCTTAGTGGCAGGCGCCAGGACTAAACTCACTCAAGCAAATGACCCCAGGAGCCTTGTACATGTCTACAGGCCGACGTCATGTATAGTTGGCCCTCTGTATGCGGGCCAACTATAACCGACGTGAGCCTGAGACACCTTTTGCTCACTGGGAGATCGCGCAGTAAAACGATATATTCCCTTCAAGTTGTCTTTAATTTCCGTCTGTGGTTCAATGACATACAGAAATCATTGCGGACGCAGAGGAGTTTGTTTGATAACGCAGTGTTTGATTTGATTTAGTACATAATTCACTAGAGTGTAGGGTTACCTGGAATCAGATCGGTGTAAAATGAATTTACATGCATTTTATTATCGCTGTTTTGTTTGACAGCAGAGTCATGGTTCATTTATTAGAGTGTAGTGTTACTAAAAATCAGATGTGTGTAACACGAAGTTACATGATTGTTATTATGCCTGTTTTGTTTGACAGCACTGCATGGTTGATTTTTGTACTTAATTTATTAGAGTGTAGTGTTCCCTCAAATCAGATGTGTGTAAAATGGATTTGCATATATGTTATTATTGCTGCTTTGATTGACACTAGCGTATAACAGATGTGTGTACATGATTTATGAGAGTGTATTGATACCTGAAATGAAACGTTGAATGCAAAATAAATTTGCACGCATGTTATTATGGCTGTTGTTTCGTTTCATGTTAACATGATTAACCCCAAAGGCCGCATTTCCAGAAATTTAGAGGTGTCACTTAACCACCAGTTCCAGGAGGTGGATCGGCCATGATAATTCCAGGGTAGTGCCAGATTAGCTTGGCGCCTGATGGCGCCAAGCTAATCTGGCACTACCCTTGAATTATCATGGTCGATCCATCACCTGCTGTAGGGCGTTGGAGCTGAATGGGTTAATTTCCCCCATACCCCTAACCCTGCCAGCGGACGCAGATTGTGATTGTTGAAATCCCTTGTAAATTCAACATCAAAGATCCCCAGCCGTCAAAGGAACAGGGATAGATCAGCAAGAGGCATAGATCCTCATGAGCACCCCTTGTAACATAAGCATAGACAACACTCCGATCATCTCCAAGAGGTATAGATCCTCATGAGCCTCCCCCCCCCCCCCCCGACTCAACAGACCACTCTGCCTTGTGAAGACGAAAAGGCAGTAAGTCCACGTTTATGGAAAGCGAGATGTTTTCATTGTAGTACAATAATTTTTTTTTTTAATCTAGCTTTTTACCAATAAGGATTTACTGTCGTTCAGTCACAGAGCAGCCCACTGCTTGGCCATCCCATTGATCTTACGAGTGTCGGAGCAAAGATGAATGCAAGAGTTGACTGCGGAGGACTCACGTAGGGCGTCCGTGAGCTCGAAGCCATCTGCACGAATGATAAAGGGAGGTTCGATTCCGGTTCAGCGTCGATTTCTCCTCTAGTAAGTGTCACCGTTAATCGGGCGGACCGTCGGGGTTCTTTCTCGGGTACTCCGGTCTTCATCCCCTCCACTTGGTACCAGTTTCAGCCAACTTAATAAAATTTCAAATACAAAACGATTTCCAAATACCGTCAGTAGCTCGCTTGAGCTTGCCCTTAGCACCACGTGAATGTCTGTGTTTACGTACAGCGTGTGAGTGAATGCGTGTGATTCACGGAGCGTGCTTGTTGGTTCAGTTCGCGGCTACATTCTGCGCATTGAGTCATATTATAACTATGAGAATGCGCCATATAAATGCTATGCATATTATGACTTTGAGCTCGTGCCACTGGTAGTAGAATAAAACATTGTTTACTCGCATTAGCAAAAAAGGGTTCCTTAGCATTGATAAATTCGGTCGTATCTTGCCCTTCACCTTTTCTTCTTACTGACAAATATATAGTTCATATATGGAACTTAAACCAAAACCGAGGCAATCTTATTGCTCAAACCGGCTATACCACACACACACACACACACACACACACACACACACACACACACACACACACACACACACACACACACACACACACACACACACACACACACACAAGTTTATGCATGGAAGTCTCCCGGAACACACTGGTCGATCTCCTTAGCTCCTTAAACAAAAGGTCCTCGGCGATAGCTTAGCTGGCCGGCACGCAAGTGTAACATGGGCCCGAGGACCGCTTGCTTCCAGGTACAGTACGCCAGCTGTGAGCTTTCTATTTGCGCTGTGTCCTGGGTCTCTAAGTGTGAGCTCCATGAGAAGGTGCTGCATCACGCTGACCAACTCATTTGTCAAGTCTGATTGGGTTCCACAGTTGACATGTACCATCTTTCGCAGACACAGATCCTCATGGACACATTGCTCACTTCAGGGGCTCATGACGACTTTAATACGCGTGAAGGATCAAGGATAATTCATGTCAGTGCTTCTTACGCCATGGTTCTTCTTAATAATAATAATAATAATAATAATAATAATAATAATAATAATAATAATAATAATAATAATAATGTATATTTTTAAGGCGCCTATACTTTTGATAGAAAAGCTCGTGGGATACTCATTGTTAGTGTTTTTTACATGCAGGCAGTCCTGAGAAGCTTGTTGCGGACGTTAACATGACATCATAGGCGCCGTACAAATGACATACTAACATACATACACCTTGCATCCTACAAGATATATTCCCTAACATACACACTCGCGGAACAAGATCTACAAGAAAAATAAGACTAACAAAATGAACACACCAACAAGAAATGCTCACACACAAAAAGATATACATGTACCATAAAACTAGTAACGGATACACTAGACAACTCTCGCTGACAACGAAAAATTATAACAGTGAATGCACGTTTAACGGATGAAGCTTTAACTTCCTTTAACTCATTCAGCCGCGACACACCACAGCAAGACATGGATCGATCATATGATATTTGCTCTGAAATGGCGAGAGCTCAGTGGTGGGTTTCTTAGGTGATAGAGCGTTAGACTCTCGTCCGAAAGGTCCGAATGGTTTGAACCCAGCTGAGGTCCATTTGTTTAGACTTTTTTAAGTTGTTTTTTTTTAGTTTTTTTTTTTTTTTTTTTTTTTTTGTGCCCTGTCTTTGAAATCACCTTCGTGGTGGACAAAAGACGTTAAGCCGTAAACGTTTGACGTTTTCTTCTGAATGGAACATATGCAATAGAATACCCAACTGCTGCAGCTCATCAGCGTTGACTGAGTGTACGCATCTTCTCTGACAAGACAAGTAGCGACTGAATTCTATACTTGTTTGTCTATTTTGAATAGAATAAAATAAATATTAATAATATTAATATATTAATACAATATTAATAAATTGTGTTGTAACTGTCTTGTCAAAGCGTGTTTCTTAATCCCGTGGGTTCTTCTCTTGAGAGAATGAGTCCAATTTTATATGCCAACGCTCCTCTGATGGAGTAGGCTATGTGAGATCCAGTGAAAGAGACACTACTTGACCATATTGACTCAACCTGATGCGCGGGAAAAGGTTTCAGGCAGCTAATTCCACTCAGCCCAGAGGTAAGATACCATTAGGAGAGTTAGTGATGGGCGTAAGAGTGCATTGGTGGCTCATTAATCCTTTTTCGAGAAAAAAACTGAATACGATCCAACTGCAAGAGGCAAAGATCCTCATGAGCCCCCACAGTCGCGGGGGCTCATGAGGATCTATGCCTATTGCTGACACCACTTTGTATCTATGTTCCTTGTACGGTTGTGGCTCTTTAGCGTTGAATTAACAAAGATTTAAGATAACGCAGACTGTGTCAGCTGGCAGTTAAGTGGCTGGTCAGCGGGAATAAATTAACCCATTCAGTCCTGACACACTACAACATCAGGTGGGTCGACCATATAATTCAAGGGTAGTGCCAGATGAGCTTGGCACCTGTCGGCGCCAAGCTCATCTGGCACTACCCTTGAATTATTATGGTCGATCTCCTGCAACAGGTGCATAGTCGTTAGATGACGACTCCAAAATTTTGAGAAATACGTGCCGGGCTGAATGAGTTAACTGCAGTGTGTTTAAGAAATAACAGCTGATGGCCAAAATGTCAGCTCTTCCTCCCTTTTGACCACAACAACCATTGTCATCATGAACAACATCATCACCAACATCATCATCTACATTATTTTTTCAAATAATTAGAACAATTGCAATTACTACTTCATCAACCACTCAATCAGATACTTGCTAGTAATCAAACAACCACTATTTAAAATCAGTCAGTCAATCTAGCTATCAATTGCAATCCATCCATCCATCCGTCTATCCATCCATCCATGCATCCATCCATCCATCCATCCATCCGTCTGTCCGTCCATCCATCCACTCATCTATTCATCCTTCATGCATGCACAGTACGTTTCTAACTCAAAGCCTTATTTCCTGCACTTGTCCGCTCACCGAGTCTAGATACTTTATGAACTCTTCATCCAGCCTGATTGTCTGAAAGCATTGAGCCGACCAGTCAACAGATGACTGCACACCCAGTGAGCAAAACACGTCCTTGGGCCGACGTCGGACTGAGGACGTGTTTTGCCCACCGGGTGTGCGGCCCAAGAACCCTTTGCATACTGTGCAGTGACAGAAAAAATAGGAGAGAGACGCTTCAAGTTATGAGTGTCGCGTGTTCATCGCATAATTTATTAGCGCCCACTCCCTTGCTATGCGCCTATGGATATTATTCAGTATTACCTCATAGTGCGGCTGCTGGTCATTTGTCAAGACTGACCAATTGAGTGACCGACTTCTCAACAAAGGATGAACTTTTGACAGTTGTGGGGCAATAAAGTCTTTATGAGAGGACGACAGCCTTTAACCCATATCATACTGAGGCTAAAAGCCTCAAATGTGTACACTGCCATATGCAAGCTACATTATAGTACTTACAGATAAGGATATAGACCACTGGCTTTAGTTCAAGGGTGGTGCCAGAATAGCTTGGCGCCTCTAGGCGCCAAGCTATTCTGGCACTACCCTTGAACTATTTTAGTCAAACTTACTTTACACACTGGTGTATTCCGAGTGATAAGGGTTAACCAATTTACTGCCAGTAGCAGTAGAGACATGTGTCTGAACTCTTTGTTTATTCAGCGCCAAGAAACCTCCTTTGTCCAAGGAACATGGATACAAAATATTTATGGACGCGAGCTCTGAAGATAGATAACTTTGAAATAGACTTTAAATGCGAGGGCAAGTTATTCCATGACTTAGCACCGGAAAATGATATGCTAGATTTGAAGATGTCGATTCTCGGTTTTGGGAGATGGAGTAAGCTGTTCCTCGTGTTCTCTCTATTCGTGTGGGGAAACAGCTCGCGGAGATATGGAGGGGCGGCATCGTTTAGAATTTTTTGCACAAGTAAGCATCTATTAAGTTCCAATTGTTTACTAAGTGGTAGGATATTAAGGGCCTTCAGTCTTTCATCAGTAGGGGACGAACCAGGAAGAATAAGCTTAATACCTCGCCGGTAAAGGGAATTAATTTATTTCAAATGAATGTCTCCACAGCCGTCCCAGATATTGGAAGCATAATTACAATGTGTCTTGATGTGTGCGTTAAAGAATAGTTTTCGAGCATCAATGTCAACTATACGACTTAATTTGGATAATAAAAAGAGATTCTTCGAAATAGTTTTACATGCAGTTTCTATGTGAGGCTCCCAGCTGAGCTGTTCGTCGACTGTCACTCCTAACAAACGATGTTTTGACACTTGCTCTATGGGCTGAGAGTGAAGGGACAGTTCAAGGGGTTGCAAACCACGTTGATGCTTTTGGCGTGTCGTCACCAACATACTTTTCGTTTTAGGAATACTAATAATCATATGATTTTCTTCACACCAAGTTGCCACTTCATCTAAACTATGCTGGAGGACAGCGCTCACGGTTGAAACATTTTTATCAGATACATGCAATGATGTATTATCAGCAAATAGTTCACAGTTTGTGTCGGGGTGTGATATTGACAGTGGAAGGTCATTTATAAAGATGTTGAATAATAACGGTCCTAGGGTGGATCCCTGAGGAACACCATGGGTCACCAGTCCTTCCGCTGAGTATTTACCATTCAAGAACACTTTCTGCGTTCTGTCTAAGAGATAGGACGAGAGAAAAGCGACTGCATTTGAGTCAATGTGATATAAAGGTGACTTCTTTAGTAAGATTGAGTGGTTAATGAGATCGAAGGCTTTTTTAAGATCTAGAAATACTACACCTGAAAGTTTGGACTCATTTATGGCAGCAAGCCATTTGTGGGTTATGAGAGTTAAGGGAGAGGGACAGAGAGATGGAGACAGAGGAGACAGCCGGAGAGAATCTTTGGAAGAGAACGAACGAGACAGAAACAGACAAACAGACACTTACAGACAGAGATAGAGATATGGAGAAAGAGTAAAAACCAAGAACCTTTGTAAGAGAAATAGAGAGAGAGATACTGAGACAGACAGAAACAGAGAGAAATAGAGAGAGAGAGCGCCTACTTACTACAGATTCGACAGACTAACCAACAAAGAAAGAAACACTCTTACAATTATTCTGAAACGTGTTTCCTTCTATCTTGTGTATTTTATCAGGTGACTTGTACTTGTTTGTTGGCAGTCACTGATTTGGTTTGCATTGCCGTGCCGCCCGCGCCCGGCGGCCTAACCACAAACAGAACAAGAAAGACGACACTTTGGCAAATGCACAGGATGAGCCGAAGCGCGGTAGCAAAACCTCTTCGGGCCCACGACAGCCGCAGTGGCCCGCGCACAGCCGAGGACCTTTCCTTACTGGGAAGCACACTCCCCGGGGGAATGCTTTGTTGAAAGGTCTTGTTTGCTGTCCTAATTCTTTCTTTCCCTTCATTACAACCCGGCCAAAAACAATGTGACTCGCGGTGGCTGCATTGCACGAAGCATGACTGAAAGTTAATCAATGTGTCTGATAAGTAAATCCATTTGTAGTAGTCTATTTCTGTCTTTGTGTCTGTTTCGAGAAAGTGTTTTAGTTAAACCGTTCAGTGCCGTTAAAATTTGAACACCACCCAACCGCAGGAGGTATAGATCCCCATGAGCTCCCGCAGTTGCGGGGGCTCATAAGGGTATATACCCCTTGCTCAAACCACTTTAAATCCATGTTCCTAGGACAGCCAGGGCTTTTTGCTGTTGAATCAAAAACATAGTTGATTGCAAAAACACAGTCTGCGAACTATGTAATCAAAAAAGTGTTTGAGAAAAAGCCTTTTAAAGCTTGAAAATCCAATTGTGTTTGTACATATTGTCCTTTCTATCCGTGTTTCGTTTTGGGTTTTTTGTTTGTTTGTTTGCTTGTTTGTTTGTTTGTTTGTTTGTTTGTTTTTGTTTTTGTTTTGTTTGTTTGCTGTTGTTGTTTTTTTGGTTAGTTTTATTTTGGGGGATTTTTTTTTGTTTGTTTGTTGTTGTTTGTTTATGTTGTTGTTTTTTTGTTTGTTTTGGTTTTTGTTTTGTTTTGTTTGTTTCTTTGTTTGTTTATTGCTGTTTTGTTTTTTCTTGTTTTGTTTGTTTGTTTTTTGGCTTTTTAGGGGATGGTTTTGTTGGGGGGGGGGGGTGTTGTTTTTTGTTGTTGTTTGTTTTGTTTGTTTTGTTTTTGTTTGTTTTTTTGTTTGTTTTTTTTTTTTTTTTTTGGGGGGGGGGTTGGGTCTTTTTTGTTTTGTTTTGTTTTTGTTTGTTTGTTGTTGTTTTTTTTTTGTTTTTGGGGGGGTTGTTTTTGTTTTTTGGTTTTCTTTTCTTTTTTTCTTTTTCTTTTTTTTTCTTTTTTTTTTTTTTTTTTTGGGGGGGGGGGGGGGGTGGTGGGGTTGGGTTCAAAGCTTCACCAGCCGTTCCGCTAACAAAGAGACAAAACTACAAAAGATAGATCCTTGTAGATCTCCGCAGACACACAGCCTTGGGCCGCGCTCGTGAGCATCTGCGCCTCTTTCTGGACTATTTATATCCAGGTGACTCAAGTAGATGGGGTTAACCTGCCGTAATTCTGAGATAGTTTCAGAGAGTGCGACAACCTTTCAAACCCTATCAGTGCAGGAATTAAACTCTTCTCTCTGCCAATCAGTGCATGGTCGGAGATTTTGTGATGGAATCTTCTTTAATGCAACGCGAAAGATACTCAGACTGAAGGTAAATAAATAATAAATCATACAAAATAAATAAATAATATAAAATAAATAAATACCATATACCAAGTGGTGTCAGCAAGAGACATAGATCCTCATGAGCCCCCGCAGTCGCGGGGGCTCATGAAGATCTATGTCTCTTGCAGATGGATCATGTTCACCTTTACTTTGTCGGCAGTGAAGGGGTTAAGCTGAACCCGGCTACCGTAAACACTCCTCGCTCCATCCCTTTTAATTTTAGCGAGCCAAGGGTTATCAAGTGCTTTCGTGCCGTCAGCTAATCGGCAAGGGTAAACTAAAACATTTCAAATCTTCTAGGCACTGAGGAACATAATTATACTGGCGAGCAAAAGAAATGCGACATTTTTGGAATCACCGGAAACACTAAACTGTAAAGTGTTTCCGATGATTCCAAAACTGTCGCTTGTTTGTTTGGTGGGCGGTTTTTTTTTTGGGGGGGTTTTTTTCCGTCAGTATAGTGGTAAATTATATTATTCTGAAACCTGCAGGGAGATTAAACGCGTCTTTTATCTCGAACTTGGTTCGCCGCTCCTGGCATGGCCAACATTTCTAATCCAGCCCCCGTCATCTGCAAAAGACCATAGGTATACATGAGCCACTGCCGGTATACAAGAGCTCATGTCTCTCTCTCTCTCTCTCTCTCTCTCTCTCTCTCTCTCTCTCTCTCTCTCTCTCTCTCTCTCTCTCTCTCTCTCTCCTCTCTCTCTCTCTCTCTCTCTCTCTCTCTCTCTCTCTCTCTCTCTCTCTCTCTCTCTCTCTCTCTCTCTCTCTCTCTCTCTCTTGTAACTCAAGATTTGTGGATAAGCGTGCGAAATAAATGTTCACTCTTACTCCCAATCAACTCTTTTTATGCTGCGCACCACCAGCAAACCAGCAATAATGGTCAATAGAAAAATATAAATAGAAAATAACTTCAAACAAGCAATCAAGAAAAGAGAAAAGAGCACATAAACAAGACGATGTAACTGGTATATATAACGTCAACTATACAGTGTATATGAATATAACTCATTCTACCCCAACACCGAAATCCCCAAATGTTGCCGTTGTCCTCTGAAAACTGCGTGGCAGTGCAGGACACAGATCGACCATGATAGTTCAAGGGTGATGCCAGAATAGCTTGGCGCCCATAGGCGCCAAGCTATTCTGGCATCACCCTTGAACTATCATGGTCGATCCTTATCTTGCTGCGGTGTGTCTGGGGTAGAATGAGTTAAAGGGAGGCAGTCAACCCTTTTGGTCTGATATATATAACGTTAGCAGGTGGTCAGGAAGGGTACCCCCCATGCGCAAAAGGTCATCGGGCCGACGTAATCTCGATGGCCTTTGCGCACTGGGCAGTTTGGTGACCGCCGTGGCTAACAACCAGAAGAAGAAAGAAGAGGAACCCTTTCCTTGCCAGTGGTCGCATGTTTGTAAACTGATTCCTTTGCTAATTCCACGGCAATGAGTCTCAGTCGTCTAAGAAACATAGATACAAAAAAGTGATGTCAGGAAGAGGTATAGATCCAGGGGCGGATCGGAGGGGGGGGGAGTTACAGGGGTTCCCAACCCCTCCCCCCCCCCACCCACCCACCCACCCAAAATTCTTTAAAATGCTATATCAAAGTCCCTTTTTGGGGTGTTTGGAGCTCCCCCCCCTCCACACCACACACACACACACACACACACACACACACACACACACACACAACACACACACACACACACACGCGCGCACACACACACACAAACACACACACACACCTTCGTTGTTTAATATTTTGGCGAATGGTGAGAGTCCTTAAGACGCACGCGCTGCTTCTCCTGGAAGCAAGGTCTGGCGTCCGGGAGGTCTTTTGTGTCAGGTTGAATGTCAGTCCTAAACAAAAAGTTGAAATCCCTCCCCCTCCAGTTAACTGATCCGCCCCTGAGATCTATGTCTCTTGCATATGAACCGACGGTCTGCGCATTCTGCGGCTCGGTAGTCAAGGGGATAAACGTGAAATATAGGAGGGCTTCTTTTTCTTTTTTTTCTTTTTTTTTTGGCCAAGGTACACAAGACAATTTCGCACCATTTACAACCTGATACGTTCCCAAGAACCTAATGAGTTTTGGAGCCGTGTTGCAAGTGGGGTGGATTGGTACGGCTACATTAACCCTTTAGCCCCAAGGTCCCATTTCTAAAATGTTGGAGGTGTTGCCTAAGAACTATGTACCAGCTGCAGGAGATGGCGTAACCATGATAGTTCAAGGATAGTGCCAGATTAGCTTGGCGCCTAAAGGCGCCAAGCTAATCTGGCACTACCCTTGAACTATCATGGTCAATCCATCTCTAGCTGTAGGATCCGGTGCTAAAAGGGTTAATAGGAGATGCTAACAGTAACAGGGTGCGCTCTCTCTCTCTCTCTCTCTCTCTCTCTCTCTCTCTCTCTCTCTCTCTCTCTCTCTCTCTCTCTCTCTCTCTCTCTCTCTCTCTCTCTCTCTCTCTCTCTCTCGTCTCTGAAGCACAGGCAGACACTAGATGTCTCCCTTGAGCCTGAGACAACAAGTGTAGCACAGACACTGATACACTCAAACACACACACACAGACACACAAACACACACACACCTACACACTACACACATACACACACACACACACACACACACACACACACACACACACACATACACACACCATTACACACCCGGCCTACACACAAACTAAAAGTACAATTTATTTGCATTTCTGATAAGAATGCTAATTCCTTAAAACCCAATGAATAATATATGTGTTTCAATCCGTGACTAGGCATCATCACCGACACGTAAAGTAATTACGCCTGCTGAAGTGCATTGGCCGAACTCAGCACTGCCGGAGATCCGTGAGCAACAACTGACACCCGCCAGAAACATAGATTCTCTGGAGTCCCCGCAGACGATGGGCTCATGAACATCTGAAATCTTTTGCCGGCTCCATTTTACTCACAGGATTGCCGCCACATGACAGCCGAAGTCACATGACACTTTTGAAAGGTATGTATTCTTGGGAACATCATTCTCCACGTTTCCTCTTCGTCTCGCGACAGTATACACTTTTGTGCAAATGTTTTGGTGCAAAAACCCCGGGGCACATTTTCCCTGGATTTATTTACACGCATGAGGTAATGATACGACCAACGGTAACGTCAGCAGCAGTCAAGGGGTTTAACCCTTTGGCTGTCGGTAGCTGTTTTTGTCGTGATAATTCCTGCAGGAATCATCGCGACAAAGACCGCTACCCACAGCCAAAGGGTTAAGCGTGCAGTTATTATTACAGGCAGGACATTCCGGAAGTTATTTCCTGCTGCGCCCGGCCTTGCTCACTAAGTTTGCTTCTTATGAAACTATAAACCGGTTCGTATTTTTATGACCTCACGCCAGCCGCATATTTGTTTGTAACACACTTTGCACTTAGCACGACAGGTAGAGAGAGAAAGCCCCACGGGATTGTCAGTACCGTTCACTGCCTTGAACTTGAACTTAAACTTGTATAACCCATATCACACTGAGGCTTAAAGCTTCAAATTTGTACACTGCCGTATGCAAGCTCCATTATAGTACTTACAGATAAGGATATAGACCAATGGCTTTAGTTCGAGGGTGGTACCAAGCTATTCTGGCACTACCTTTGAACTATTTTCGTCACACTTATTTCACACACTGGTGCCTACGGTATTCCAAATGATAAGGGTTAATGCTTTAGGCAGTATGCCCATGTGCATGTTCGAGGGGAGGGAGGGGAAGGGGGGGGGGGCGGCTACAAAGCAATTCGAATGAAACAGAAACGATGTACATTGCATCGCGTCATGGATACCATGCCGCTTGAAAAGTCTATGCCAATGTTGGTGTCGCTGAGTGGACGTAGACTGTAGTCATGAGAGAGCTGTAACCGCCCAAGGAGCATTATGGATACAAAGTGGCGTACGCATGTGGCACAGATCCTTATATGACCCTCGTGCTGGTTTGTCATTTCGGACCTTACTGGTCGAAGCCTTAGGGTCCAACATCACAGACTAAGGCCAGTTGCGTGAGCGAGCTTAGTCCTGCGTCAGCCACTAAGCAAGGTGCTCCGCTGCAGCGGAGCACCTTGCTTAGTGACTGGCGCAGGGCTACGCTGACGCACTCGTGCAACTGGACCCTGAATACGTACAGTCAGTGTTTAGATGGACCTACTGACTGTAATAGACCGCCCACCGACCGACTGACTGACTGACTGAACGGACGGACGGACGGATGACAGATTGAACAACGGACTGACTGACTGACTGACTGACTGACTGACTGAACGGTCGGACGGAGGAACGTACTGACGGACGGATAATGTCGGACTGAACAACGAAGTGATTGACTGACTGACTGACTGAACTGAACTGAAATGACGGACGGGCGGACGAACGTACTGACGGACAGTGACGGATTGAACAACTGACTGACTGAAAGGACGAACGGACGAATTATGGACGGACGACGGGCTGAACGGACCGAGGTACAGACGGAGGGACAGGTGGACGGACGGACGGTCAGAGAGACGAACCAACGAGTTAACGAACTAGCGAACAAACGATCTTCTGAATACAATACTTTGCTAGAGTTTAAAAAAAATTAAAAGTTTGACAGTTTAACACACCAAACAAATGAACAAAGGGACAACGCAAATATACATGCCCCCACACACGTTGAACAAGCGTGTCCCATTTTTCGACACCACACTCCATTTCACACACGACTCTCGTTTGTGGACAAAGATGACAAAAACCAATACCCATCTGCAAGAGGCGTAGATCCTCAAAAACCCCGCAGCCTGCGGGGGATCATGAGGATCTATGCCTCTTGCTGGCCCTAGTTGCAGTCTATTTCCTCACTCAGAAGAGGGCTAGGACGCTTCAGTCTGCGACTTCACAAAGAATCGTCTGTGCAAATGGTAATGGCCTGTTTAGTTGCAGTTATCTGTAGCTGGAACGCCCGATGATTTCCCCGTCGGCATCTCTTCCCTCCTTCCCCTGTGTAACACAGAGGTAAATTAGAATCAGCCAGAGACCTAGGTCCTCACAGAATGAACTCTGTACATGTATATCTTCTGAAACGCTCATTAGCTCGTTTAGCCCGAAAACACCACAAAAATATTTAGATCGACCAAATAATTAGTTGAAGGGTGGAGCCAGAATAGCTTGGCGTCCACGGGCGCCAAGCTATTCTGGCACCACCCTTTGAACTATCATGGTCGATCTGTCTCCTGAATTGTAACACAGTCTTCAGAGGACAACAGCAACATTTTGGGATTTTGATCTTTGGGTCACGACAGGTTAAATTTCAAGTGAGCACTTGAAAACATTGCCTGGAGAAGGTGTACTGTTCAGAGATACACTTCTGTAACAGATGGTTACGAAACGCTACACACAGGTCTAGTTCAGTGCCGCGAGAAACCAGCAAAAAAAAAATATATATATAGATTGACAGGCTAACGGCAGCGCAGGCGAACAGATAAGTGAGGTTACGCGTGTGCTTTAACTGCGTGTCCAAACTGCTGTTAAAGTTCATTAGGTGCGTCGACAAGGCATAACAAACACAAATGGTGCTGAAATGTGTCCTCAGATTTATGCGTAATGGTACTTTAAACTGCTTTACTGAATTTGACTAACGATACCGCTTCGACGGAAAAGACGCGTAACTATGAAACTTCAGGTTCCGAGCTCAGTTTGCATGATTGAGCTTAGTCCTGCGCAAGCCAGTAAGCAAGGAGCTCCGCTGTCGGTAGCGGAGTACACCTTGCTTACTGGCTTGCTCAGGACTAAGCTCAGTCATGATATCTCACCCCTGTATCTTACTAAACATAGGACGTACCGGAATTCCCCACGGTGGAAGTGCGGACCGTTTGCTTGTGGTAAGTTTTCCTGTGAGGAAATTCGAAGAGGTGATGGTATTCAGAGTCGTTCAATAGTGAGGTTACATTTACGCCGAGCGACACCCAACAACGAACGAGAGTGAAACCAGCTTCTGCGACATCATTTAACCCATATCATACTGAGGCTAAAAGCTTCAAATTTCTACACAGCCATATGCAAGCGCCATTATAATACTTACAGATAAGGATATAGACCAATGGCTTTAGTTCAAGGGTAGTGCCAGAATAGCTTGGCGCCTAGAGGCGTCAAGCTATTCTGGCACTACTCGTGAACTATTTTAATCAGTCAATTTCCTTGACTGCTATACTGACGATACCCAAGGCGCGTAACTATGCACACGTCTTTTACGGCGAACGGTATCGTCTCAGTGTGTAGCACTAGTTAGCAGTTACTAAGTGCCGGGTTTCCAACTTCAATACCATTTTAACTCATTCAAGGTGCCCAGCATCAGCCACTGCAGAAGTGTCGTATAGCGTTGCCGGCGGCAACGCTACTACGACACTTCCGCAGCTCAGGGTTGATGCGGAGCGCCTAGAATGAGTCAATGACTGAGCTACTGTATACTAATTCAGCCACTGATGAACGCTTGTGTAGCGCCGAAAACCTCAATGCTAAGGAAAACCTCAATGCCGCTGAGGAAAACCACACTAAATGCCGCTGAGCACGCAAGTAGCGATGACTGAAAGGGGAGAGGGGAGGGAGAGAGGCGGGAGGATAGGGGGGTAAAAAGAGCCCATCATCAGTTGTCAGGCAACAGATGACAAACTAGTGATATGAATTATCGTGTGATAGTGATACTAGTGTATCTTGGGTTTCGTCAGACATACATACAATAGAAGTCAAGCGAACCTATACTAATCTAAACTCATTTTCGTATCATTTTCAGTTTTATTTGCTCTTATCGTGTCAGTTTGAGCAGACCAATTTCGGCATAACGCGGTCTGGCTTCATTATAACAGGCGGATTCAAGTTGACCAATTTACTGCCGGAAAATGCGGAAAAATGACCAACTGCAAGAGGCAAAGAACCTCATGAGCCCCTGCAGATGCGGGGGCTCATGAGGTTCTTTGCCTCTTGCTGACCTTGTTCATATCCGTGTTCCGCCTTGGACTGACGGCATCATTAGGTGTTGGAGTAACCTGCTTTCAAAGACATACTTTTGCGCTGTCAGCGAATGGGTGTAAAAACCCTCGACTTTCCTCTTCGAAATAAACTCCCTGATCAGCAGACCCTCGAGGCAACAAGAACCTCCGGCAGTGCCTAACTCGTAAATTATGTACACCATCTGTGGCCATGGAATGTTGCATTATTCGCCACTCATATTTAAAACCCTTATTGATCTCCCGTTTGGCGAGAAGAGATCTAAATGGGTCTGCTCGCTGCAAACAAGAGGCTGTTGCAGCCAGGGGCTTGCGAGAGTCTATGTCTCTTACGTGTACAAGCATTTTGGTTATATTATGTATCCTGTGACTCCGTCGACCAAAACAAACAAAAAAAGAACACAGAAACGTAGATACATATATACATACATGTAGATACTATAAATGCTAATTGTTTTCAATGTCCGTTGAGAGTAAAAATAATATCACACGATATGAAAAAAGGCCCCCCACCCCCCCCCCCCCCCACCCCCCCACCCCACCCCCACCCCCCAAAAAAAAAAATATAATAAAAATAAAAAAAATCGAAAGCAATAGTGAGGTTACGTTTACGCCGAGCGACACCCAACAACGAACGAGAGTGAAACCAGCTTCTGCGACATCATTTAAACATCTGAAACACTGAAGTCAGGGCGGATCTCGAAAGTGGGGGGGGGGTCCAGGGGGTCCGGACCCCACCACCACCACCACCCCCCCCCCACCCACCCACCCACCCCCACCCCACCCCCGACCCAAAGTTCTCGTCCCATCACATCCTGTGCATTCTACGGAACGCGATACGAACAGCCTCATTTCAAAGTCTACCGTATTTTCAGTGCGGTAGACAACAACACCAACAACAATCCACTAAAAACACTACTATGTTCGTTTGTGATTTTGGAATAATATAAGGTTCATAATCACAGACCAGCACATAACCCAACGGTTCTTAATCACAGAATGGGGCGGTCCGTGGCGCAGTGGTTAAGGCGCCTGCCACCAATGCCCAAGGTGCGAGGTTCGAAAACGGGTTCCGCGTCGACTTTTTTCGAAAACGGGTTCCGGCGTCGGACTTTTTTTCTCTTGTAAGTGTCACCGTTAATTCGGGCGGACCGTCGGGGGTTCTTTCTCCGGGTACTCCAGTTCTTCCACCCCCCACCCCCCCACCCACACCCCTACACTTGGTACCGTTTCAGGCCACTTACAATTTCAAATACAGCGATCAAAATCTCTGTAACTCGTACTTCATCATTCATTCTTCATTCATCATTCATCATCATCATCAACATTAGCTGTCTGCGTCGTCTGCTTCTTCTTTTTTTTTTCTTTCTTAGTAAAGAAAGGGGTTCTTTCTCCGGTACCCGGTTCTCCACCTCCACCACCCACCCCCCCCCCCACCCCCCACACTTTGGTACCGGTTTCAGGCGACTTTACAAATTTCAAATACAAGCGATCAAAAATCTCTGTAACTTCAGTAGCTGAACTGGCCCTTCGTCTGTCTTGTACTGTGTTTGTCTTAAATGGCGTAAATCCGTGTCTCTTACGTGAGTGTGCGTGTTGGGTTTCAGTTCGCGGTGCTTTGAGTCGATTTGCCCAAAAATTGAGAAAACGCGCCTATATAATAACGGTATTATTATTATTATTATTATTATTATTATTATTATTATTATTATAACACTCATTAACCCCTTCACTGCTAGTAGTGGCAGATCATGTTTTGTGTTTCTGAAGTCTTCGGTCAGTTCAAGGCCAAAACAGCCCCAGCCATCCAAGTAGCATGGGTAAAATGGTGTGAGCAAGAGGCATAGATCCTCACGAGCCCCCGCAACTGCGGGGGCTCATGAGGATCTATGTCTCTTGCAGTTTGCATCTTCGGTTCACTTTTGCCTGCCGCGTTAGGGGATCAAGGGACTCCATGTCTTTGCGGATGTATCCTCGTGGGGTGTGGGGAGGGAGAAGGCGCGTGTGTGTGTGTGTGTGTGTGTGTGTGTGTGTGTGTGTGTGTGTGTGTGTGTGTGTGTGTGTGTGTGTGTGTGTGTGTGTGTGTGTGTGTGTGTGTGTGTGTTAAGACTCTCACCATTCGCCAAAATATCCAACAAGGGGGGGGGGGGAGGGAGGGGGGGAGGGCGGGGGGTTCCAACCACCCGAAAAGGGACTTTGTTATAGCAATTTAAAGAATTTGGGGGGAGGGGGGAGGGGGTCCGGAACCCCTGTAACACCACCCCCACCCCACCCCCCACCCCCCACCACCACCACCACCACCACCACCACCCCACCCCCAGATCCGCCCCTGATATTGTAATAACGTCCTGTACAGTGTCGGGCTACGCTCAGAGGCACTGAATCAACAACAAAAATTTCAGAAACACAATCTGTGTCCAGTGGAAGTGAAGTGGTTATAGTCATCAGAGATAAACTAACTGCAGCGATAACTCAGTGAGTGATTGGATGTAAGCTTGTCAGCTCGATGATTTGACCCCTCAGTTTAGCCAGAAGGGACTGTGTCAGTTTTGCTGACAATTTTAACTTCACGAGTAATCGTGCGCATTCTATGCACCTCAAAAGCGACTTCTCTGTTAAAATTGACATCCATAACTTTCACCACAGCTTTTCATTCATTCATTCATTCATTCATTCATTCAATCAATCAATCATTATGTCTGTCTGTCTGTCTGTCTTTCTTTCTTTCTTTCTTTTTTTCTTTCTTTAAGTAAAGAAAGGGGGTTCTTTCTCCGGGTACTCCGGTTCTTCCACCTCCCACCCACCCCTCCACCCCCCACACTTTGGTACCGGTTTCAGGCCACTTTACAAATTTCAAATACAAGCGATCAAAAATCTCTGTAACTTCAGTAGCTGAACTGGCCCTTCGTCTGTCTTGTACTGTGTTTGTCTTAAATGGCGTAAATCCGTGTCTGTTACGTGAGTGTGCGTGTTTGGGTTTCAGTTCGCGGCGCTTTGAGTCGATTCGCCCAAAAACTGAGAAAAAGCGCCTATATAATAACGGTATTATTATTATTATTAAGTAAAGCACTCGTATATCGATCAATCGATCAGTAAAACCCCCATCACTGCCAGTTGCGTTTCTGCAAACTTCCTTAATTCAGTGCCATAGGGTCCCAGTCATCCCGGGGAAACAAAGTGATGTCAGCAAGAGGCATAGATCCTCATGAGCCCCCGCAACTGCGGGGGAGGGGGGGGGGGCTCATGTGGATCTTTGACTCTTGCAGTTGGGTGCCGGGTGGTCGTGTCTCTCTCGACAGTGAAGGGGGTTAGCACAAACATATGTAAACTGTCAGCACGTTTCGGTACGTACATCAGTGTACGTGCCATAATCTGCTCAATTTACCCTAAGTATAGACACCACTCCAAACATCTCCAAAAGGCATAGCTCCTCATGAGCCCTCCGGGCTCATGAGGAGTTATGCCTTTTGGAGATGTTTGGAGTGGTGTCTGTGCTTCTGGTTCACATTGGTTATCCGCCTTGACTTCGCTCTCGTTCGTTCTGGGGTGTCGTTCGGAAATTCAATAAAGTGTGGCCGGTACAGATACATACAAGAGTTTACTCGTACTCGTGTTTATTTTGCACCCTGTTTGACCTTGAGTCGGCTTCGCCCCGGTCAGTCGATGAGATCGAGGTCAGCCTTAAGTCTACCGGCCGGCACTGAACCCCTCATTTGACACGGCCAGGAAGTGAAGTGAATGTTGGAATGACTGAGTTCAGTAGTTGAGAGACGTGTCAGTGTCAGTGCGGCTCGCCGTGCGCGCATGCAGTGTGTGTGTGTGCTTGTGTGCGTGCGTGTGTGTGTGTCCCGGTGTGTGTGTGTGTGTGTGTGTGTGTGTGTGTCTGTGTGTGTGTGTCCCGCGTGCGCGGGTGTGTGTGTGTGTGTGTATGAGTGCGTTCGTGCGTGTGTTCGTCGTTTGCAATTTGTTAATTAAAGGCCCACTACCGCTGTAACCGTGCAAAGACACATCATAGTTTTTGCAACAGATGGTCACGAAACGCTACACACAGGTCAGTCAAGAGACATAGATCCTCATGAGCCCCCGCAACTGCATCTATGCATCTTACTGACACCAATTTGAATCCATGTTAAAGGGACGGTCACTTTGGCTCCTTGGTGTTAAATTAGCGAAGATTGCAGCCGAAAACGCAGTCCGGCCTACGGTCAACGGGTTAATATCAAGTACGAGTAATTTGACAATGACTCCGCTCTGTTACTGTCTGTACGAGCAACAGCTAAAAATAGATTGACGTGCTAACGGCTGCGCAAAATAAACAAGTGTGATTTGCCTTCTGCCGAAGAAGTTTATTAAGTGTGTCGACAAAGGCGTAACTAACACAAACGGTATGAGTCTTCAGTTTTACGCGTAATGGTGCTTTAAGTTAGACCCAAAACAGAAGCAAATGTGACCACACAGAGTTCAAAGAATCTTTGTATTGTACTGAGCACAGGTTGTGCACTAGATGGCTTACCGTGGGTCTGTTTGCCGCTTTGTTCAAGTCACGACTCCTAACATCTGGCGGAAAGCCTTTACTCGCTTTGTGTGGCGGCCCGCCAGTAAGCAAAAGTACTCGGACCCACGACGGGCCGCAGCCGTGGGCCCGCGCACGGCTGTGCGCGGGCCCACTGCGGCCGCCCCGGACTGAAGACGTTTTGCTACTGGGTCCAAGTCAGTGGAACGACGGTATTTATTATACAGATCAGTGCAACTTGAAGAAATAGCCAACAACGAAAGAAACACGCTTTCAAACGCCCTTTTTCAAAGCATCATTTACAACAAACACTGACTGAATAACTGAAAGACACAAGATCAATAAATCATTGTCTGTTTGAAAATAAAAGTCGTAACTGCTCGGTCTCAGTTGTCATTTTAAGCGTTTTTCTTTCTCTCTTTCCTTCTTTCAGTTTGTCTCTTCTCAAGGTTTTTTTTTGTTGTTGTTGTTGTTGTTGTTGTTGTTTTTTCTTTTATTTTCTTTAAAAGATGTAATACAGTAATACATGCCGCGACTGAGGAGGAGCGGGATCGACAACTCTCTTTGTCCCTGTCTCAGTCTCAGTCTCCGTCTCAGTCTCAGTCTCAGTCTCAGTCTCTCTCTCTCTCTCTCTCTCTCTCTCTCTCTCTCTCTCTCTCTCTCTCTCTCTCTCTCTCTCTCTCTCTCTCTCTCTCTCCGCTCTCTCTCTCTCTTGGGGAAACAAATTGCTGACTCGGCCATTCCACCGCCGCCCCTCCCCGGCATGCACCCACTCCCCCCCCCTCCCCCCCCCCCTTTACTCCCTTCACCTCTTACTTTGAGATCTCTTTACCCTCCATCGCCATGAAATACCCAAATCTCAAAGTAAACGTTTCCCATCGTTTGGCAGCAGCCCTTGAGAATACAGGTTGTGTCAAGATTTCGTCAGTGGTGTTTAAACGTGGCGGTAACTCCTTGACTGCTGTACTGACGATACCACTCGGTGGAAAAGACGCAAGACTGTCAAGGGGTTAAACCGTGTTTGTTTTTTTACAGGTATAGGTACATAATTATTTTCCTGTGACTTGAGCCCGTATGACTGCCGGAGCTCATGAGAATCCATGGTTCTTGCATGACGGTGGGAGAGGATGAGAAAGAGACTGATGAGCGAAAGTCAGATTTGTTCGCCGAATGTAAAAGGTTAACCCCTTAACTGCTGGGGGGGGGGGGGGAGGGGAGAGGGAGGGAGGGAGGTGGGGGAGGGTGGGAGGGGGACTCGCTGAACGCTACCCAGAATCAAATATGTAAATAGGACCTCAAATAAGCTTAAAGAACACAGGACTAACAAGAGACATGAACCCTCATGAGCCCCCGCTGTTGCGGGGGCTCATGAGGGTTTATGTCTCTTGTTAGTCCTGTGTTCTTTGCGCCTATTTGGAGTCCTATTTACATCTGTGTTTTCACTGGCGGGTTTCAGTGTAGGGGGTAGGGTTGTTTTCTTCGCAGTCGACAAAGGGGTTACAAGCAACCCATTGTTTCAAGCTAAATCCATTGCAGCTCCCTACAAATAACTGTGCACTCGGTTTTTTTTTCAGGATCAAAGACAGATGTATGTGCGGATCTAAGGGTTGGGGGGGGGGGTCCAGGGGTTCCGGGCCCTCCCCCCCCTCCCCCCCCCCCCACACACACACACTTTCGGCCACACTTTCAGCCACTGGAAGCAAGGTCTGGCGTCGGGGATCAGGTTGACGGTCCCAAACAAAAAGTTGGACCCCCCCACCTCCCTCCACTACCACCACCCACTCGAGGTAACTGATCCGCCCCTGGTGATGGTCTGTGATTTTGGAGCTTACCGCTTGGATGCGCTCTGGTTTGAGATTTTGGACCTTATAGTTTCTTTCTTCATTGGGTTCTTTCCATGCATTGGCAAAAAAAAAAAAAAAAAAAATGACAACTTAATGTTGCTGTTGTATACACAGTATACTTCAAATATATCTCATAGGGGACCAAATTTTTCTTGTTGTATTAAGCGAAGTTTGTTATAAGCGAAGTACCATACCAGTCATTGTCTAAAGCGTGTGCATGCGTGTGCGAGTTGTGAGTGCGCGCTTAGAGTTATAATTATTATAAGATAAGCGCATTATAAATACCGTAATTATTTATTATTATTATTATTATTATTACCATACATAGGATGCGTTCAGTCCGGACCTCTGAAAAAGTGTTGCTATATCCGGCTTTTGTTATATCCGACCACGTTATAAGCGAAGTAGACTGTAATTATGTTTTCAGCAACAAAATTAACTCATTCAACCCCAGACACACCACAGCAAGATATGGATCGACCATGATAGTTCAAGGGTGATGCCAGAATAGCTTGGCGCCTATGGGCGCCAAGCTATTCTGGCATCACACTTGAACTATCATGGTCGATCTGTGTCCTGCACTGCAATGCAGTCTTCAGAGGACAACGGCAACATTTGGGGATTTCGGTGATGGGGTAGAATGAGCTAAGTTAGTTCTGATTGTGTTTCTATTATTGTGCGTGAATGGGCCCTTCGCTGCCACTGATCACGAATTTCAACTCTCGTCTAAAACCACTGCACCCTGGTCGATTGATTGATTGATTAGTTCAGGGTTTAACGTCCACGGCACCGAAGTGATAATGGACGGCCCTGACGGGCGAGTTATGGGAGACAGGGAAATCTATTGCCTATGGAGTACGACCTGAACACTGATCAACTCAGGCGCACTCCAACTGTGCCACTTTGATTTACCAGGACCTTTCAACGGACATGCTATTGAACAAGTCCGTTTTTCCCCCTGGAATATGAGTCCAGCTACCGGGGCCGGGACGGGATTCGAACCCACGACCCGGCGATTCCCTTCGCTCTCCTGCTCCGACGTTTAACCGCTTGAGCTATTTCGGACTCTAACCTGGTCGACATTCTCGTGAACAAACATATAATGTATACTGACCTCCATTAAAAACGCGAAAAGTGTCTATGAGTGTACCCGCAAACAAAGAGCCACCCTGACTGCAAAACAAGAACATTTTATTTGGTGCTTACTTCAGATGTTCAGCCTACCGTCTGAGCTACCTTCAACACACACAAAATTGGATGAGTTATCGCCCATGGCTACCTTAGAGGACACAGGGTTTCATTAGTGGTGAAAATAAGCAAAACAGGACACACTCTGTGAAGCAAATTTTCTGTGATATGTTTTAACACACAAGTTGTGTGGATTGCTTATAATGTTATTAACTGCCTCAAATGAAATTTGACTCGAAAAAATCATTAGAGAACCAGAACTTCCGGTGCATATCATTTTCTTAATAAATCTTATTTGATTTAATGTGAATTATTTTCAAAACGTTTTTTTTTTATGCTCCAGTGACTGATGCAGAGTTAAAGAATAGGCCCCTACCCAAAAATAAAGAACTTTTAGATTTTCATGTTTGTAAGTCATGTTGTTTATTTAAGTGCCTTTGACAAACGAAAGTAGGTCAAGACCAAACAGGCCTGAATTTCATGCACACGGACCCTAGTGACACTGCACATTGGTTGGCTTTCAGCTGTGTCCTCTGCGGATGCTCCCCATTTCACTTTCAATATCCTGTGATGGTAGTGTCACTGATGACGTCATAACTCATCCATGTGCGATTTTTAAGACTAAACATTCTATTTGCACACGACATAACGCACTCTTCATAACATTTTCTAATAAATGACGTCAAAATAACCCCGTTTAACTCATTCTACCCCAACACCGAAATCCCCAAATTTTGCCGTTGTTCTCTGAAGACTGCATTGCAGTGAAGGACACAGATAGACTATGATAGTTCAAGGGTGATGCCAGAATAGCTTGGCGCCTAGGGGCGCCAAGCTATTCTGGCATCACCCTTGAACTATCATGGTCGATCCTTATCTTGCTGTGGTGTGTCTGGGGTAGAATGAGTTAAAGCATATTTACGAAGAAAAGCGCTATCGTGAAAAATTTGCGTTTCTTTTGTTGTAAATTGGACCCTTCCCTCCCCCCCCCCCAACCCCTCCCCCAACCCCGCCCCCACGCCACCCCGATCCCCCCCCCCCTTCCCCCCCTCCCCCCAACCCCCTCCCCCCAAAAAAAAATAAATAAATAAAATAAACACCCAAAAACAGGCATAAAGAACACAGGACTAACAAGAGGCATGAATCCGCATGAGCCTATGAGGGTTTATGTCTCAAGCTAACTTTTTAGCAAGTTCGCCTTGCCCTGGAAAGCGAAGGGGTTATAATGATTTTAATAATCGATCATTTGGCCTGATATGTCTGATCGTTTGGTCTCTGTGTGACCGTTTGTGATCTAAAGTATGCATGCGCTTGATACCATTGATCCAAGAGCAAATTTGCGAACGGCTGCTGATGACTAATAAGAAGACATGCTAACGAATCAAATCGGCCCGTCTGTGTACACCTGTAGCAGCTAGTGACGTCTGATGGATAAGGTAGCATAAATAAAATATACCAGTTACGCATGTCACCGGCCGACACACAATTGGCCTGACCTTTAATCAAACGGAGCCCGGATCGAACAGGTGCCAATCTAGCGCGGTGAGCACAAAGTCCTCGGGGCCGAAATCAGTGCTAGCCGGAGAGAGAGAGAGAGAGAGAGAGAGAGAGAGAGAGAGAGAGAGAGAGAGAGAGAGAGAGAGAGAGAGAGAGAGAGAGAGAGAGAGAGAGAGAGAGAGAGAGAGAGAGAAAGAGAACAATGAACAATGAACCTTTATTTTCCAGCGGTAGAAGTTATTGGTAACAGGACCAGTTTTCAAACTTGCCGTTGCTACATCTACTACATAAGTGACATAGACATGTAAACATACACATACCACACACTGCTGCATGCACTTCTGCATTCGCTTACGCACGCCCGCACGCACCACGCACATACACACACACATACCCACACACGCACTCAGGTACGCACGCATGCACATCACAACTCGCGCATGCACGCACGCACACACACACACTCATGTACACCGCAATTCAGTACGCATGCACACACGCACGAACACTCACACACACACACACACACACACACACACACACTTACACACGCACGCACTCAGGCACATACGCACAAAAACAAACACACGCTCTCGGACACGCACTCCAGACATTCCTACCCGCATACGCGTACGCACAAAAATATAAAATGAGTACAAATACAAAGTAAAGCAATAAACAAAGAATCATTAAGTACATTAAAGTTCATACAGCAAGGGCAAATATGTATGCAGGTGCTATCTCCCCCCCCCCCTCTCTCTCTCTCTCTCACGCCGACACACACACACATACACACACACACAGCATGCACGCACGCGCACACACACACACACACACACACACACACACACAGAGTCACACATACTGAGAGAGAGAGAGAGAGAGAGAGAGAGAGAGAGAGAGAGAGAGAGAGAGAGAGAGAGAGAGAGAGAGAGAGAGAGAGAGATCAGAGAGAGAGAGAGAGAGGGAGAGGGAGAGGGAGAGAGAGAGAGAGAGAGAGAGAGAGAGAGAGAGAGAGAGAGAGAGAGAGAGAGAGAGAGAGAGAGAGACCTGCAACAAGATAATTACATTTAAAGCATATATATGTCTTCGTTTACACACTTCAGTCAAGCTTAGATATATATTTATGATCTGAAATAACAGCTTTTCTTTTTAGACCCCTCCCCCCAAATGATGGACAAAATCTTTGCTACCTTATGACTCGTAGAGTCTTCTTAGGCTAATGATAGCCAATGGAACACACCAGTCATTTTGTTTAATATTAATTATTAAATTGAAACACTCAATCACGTATCAATTTCAGGTTGTATTTAATTTAATTTTTTTTTGAGAGGGGGGGGGGGGGGGGGGGCGGGGCAGTAAATTACTCACCAACACTGCTTTTACTTGTTCCCATGTCACTGTTTCGAACTCCACTGCCAGTGGTCTCACTTTGGGTTGATTTTTGTCTCTTTCGAGGAACTGCATCATCTGCCGTTTAGGAAAAACAACTTTTATTATTATTATTATTATTATTATTAAAGGTTTTCTTATATAGCGCTTACCTGTAAACAGCTCCAAGCGCTTTACAATTTACTCAACAACAACAAACAAAAAGAAAAAAAACAAAAAAACAAAAACAAAGACATAACAAAAATTAAAACATGAAATTATCCTAAAAGCAACAACAAAAATGTAAAATAAAATAGAACCGTCTTTTCAACATCTTATATATGATTATGCATTGCAGGTGTTAACACGTCTACTACAATTTTATAATAATAATTTAATATAAAAAAACAGTGGTTTTCTGATTAGTTCTTAGCTTATTTTAAATTTCATCAACAAAAGGCCTAAGGGTGAATAATCTTATTTTGTAGCACGCTGTTCACAGGCATAGGAACTGTTAACAAATTTGCTGATTTTCAGCAGTTGGCAAAATTTCAGCACATTTTTATTTTCCATTTTATTATGTGAAAAAGGCAGTGGTTGGGATGACGTCATGATGGCTTCTTGTCGATTCCAAAAACCGAAGAAAGTCGTTCAAGTGTGAGGGGGGAGAGGGGATTGAGATTTGGGGTTGGGGGAGAGTAAAGAAGTGTGGGGAGAGGGGGAGGGGGTTAGGTGGGGGGGGGGGGGGGGGGGTGTGGGTGGGTTGGTGTGGATTATGGTGGGGGTGGGGGGTGGGGGTGGGGGGAGGTGGGGGGGGGTTGGGTGGGT